>CM074127.1:542738-1142738 GCA_037178625.1 Skeletonema tropicum | reverse complement strand
ATCCTCCAACACTACCGTCATCCATTTCTGCTGAGAAATCCGAGTTGACACGGTTTCTAGTGGCGTTCCCAACTGATGCCAACATCCTCACACGCTCATGATGAGAACTTTCATGTCCTTGCCTCGTTAACGCAGATGCAACAGCACGTTTCTTCTTGGACCCCAGCGAATTCAACGAAGAACCACTTGTACTACGTATCAGCTGGACACGATTTTTGTGTCGTCGTTCAAACATCTTTTGAGCCTTTAGTAATTTTCGACTAACACCTCGTGCCAGGTATTTATCACGACGCTTCTGATAGGAACGTCGCATCTTACCCCATATCTTGGATCCCAAAACAAATCGTCTCGCACGCTGGTCTGCCTCCTCCAAAGAATTTTTCCTCCGCTCATCTCCTCTTGACGGGTGTAGCCACACACGACGTCTTCTTCGAATAGTACGGAAAGTCGATATTGCCGAGAAGAGCGAAATTGCCGTTCGAATAAAGGAAAAGACACCATGTGGCATTCCCCACGGATTGGACTTGGTTGTTGTGTCATTCACCTCATCCACCTTTCCACTCCCCCATGGCACTTCATGCAAGCATAAAAAGGTAATGAACCAAAACATCAAGAAGTAACTCCCCACAGTATACACCACATGACCCAACATACTGGAGAAGAAGTGATCCCACCCAAAAACCTGTTCTTCCAAAGCCATTCGTATCTGAAGTGGAATCAATTCATCATAGGTATACTCATCAATTTCATCTTCTAGATAATCCATCACTTCCATCAGTGGATCCTCATCATCTTCATCGTCCGAATTGTCCTCTTCCCGTATGGATCCTAGCGATGACAACTCTCCAACGGCACTACCAGGGGGAAAGAACGTGCGTGATAATGGCTCCGGTTTTGTCTTTTTTCTCATTATTCCCCATACGCCACTCCCCCGGCGTTGCTGTCGCTCTATAATGCTTGATAGAGTTGTTAGAGGCGAGTCGTTACTACTGTTGTTGCTGCGGCTGGCACTGCTGCCTCTAATGCGGGGTGTCGGTTCATCAACATCTTTCAACTTTTGATACGAATTCCTCCGTTTCGTGGGTGACAATTGACGCGAATCTGTGTCTTCCGAGTCATCAAACGAGAGCAACGACGTTACGGTTCTATGGTGCTCATCATCATCCTTTGGTCGAAATAACGACGATAGTTCTACTGCTGGTGGAGATGGTCGAGTACTATTGCTCCGTGGGACAGTTTCGGAGTTGTCATCTGTATCGCGTGGAACATAGTCCGTGTAGTTGAGAAGACCGTCGATGACCGTTTCACCGGCGGCGTCGTCTTCGTCTTCGTCTTTCTCCTCCTCGTAGGAGTTGACGCTGGTGTAGGTGCCAAAGTCTACCATTGTTTGTTTATGAGTGTCAATCTCATGAAGTATGAAGTAGGTATGCGAGATAAGAACAAAACGTTCAGCGGATGAAAAGTGCTTTTTTGGTTTTGGCGTGGAACAGAGCAAAGTGCCGAAAAGGAGAGCGACTCACTTTCTAATGCTAGCAGATCGTAGTCTACCGTAGTGTACAGAGGAATTATAGAAGTCAACGTAGGAATTGATCTGCGGGCACGAGTACTACCCCTCTAAATGACTCTTTTGGCATCTCTGCCTCGAAAATCCTGCGCCCGTTTTCTTTCAGTCTCAAGAAATAGTGGGCTTGAGCCCCTCATTTTTACCCCCTCATTATTTTTTGATAATGCTTGTAAAGAGGAAAGAAAGTTTAGGGCAAAATGAGAGGGCCCGCGAAGTTTGAATTGCTCTCACCGACAGAAATCAACCAAGCCACCGAATCATTCAAATAACACCATAAAATTCGTTACCGTGTTCGTTATTAGTCTCTCTGTCTCTACAAACCAATTGAATAACCATGTCAGGTATGTGCTGTGTTGCGGCGGAAGTGTCCTTTATGCAGTATAATTGCTGGTCTGCTGGTGAACCATTAAAATTTTAGTCATTTCATTATTTTTGAAGTGCCATGATGTTGTCATGAACCGATAATTGTCATCATTATATTTTTTACTGACTGCTGTTATTTACCACCGCCTATCCACCACAGGAAAAGGAAAAGGAGGCCGCGGCGAAAAGAAGTCCACCACATCATCTGCCAAGGCAGGATTACAATTCCCCGTCGGACGTATCGGCCGTTACCTCCGTCAGGGCAAATACGCCACTCGCATGGGAGCCGGGGCACCCGTCTACCTTGCCGCTGTGCTGGAGTACCTGTGTGCCGAAATCCTCGAACTTGCCGGTAATGCTGCCCGTGATAACAAGAAGGCTCGTATTGTGCCCCGTCACATTACCCTTGCCGTTAAGAATGATGAGGAGTTGAATAAGTTGTTGGGAAATGTTACCATTGCTTCGGGAGGTGTCCTTCCCAACATCCATGCTGTGCTCCTTCCCAAGAAGACTGCCTCCAAGTCCATGTCCAGTAAGAGCCAGGATTATTAAGCATCCTGAGACAGATTCCACTGGGCCATGTATTCGTATTGGTCATTGCTGTTGCGGCACATCATAAATTTTTGCCGGTGTTTGATCAATATAGTTTCACAATAATTTATTTTACCACACCCCAACACAACATTATAATATTGGACCGTCATTGAAACGAATGGAAATGACACGTGTGAAAACAATGCTGAGGAGATTCGTTCCTCGTATATGTAGTGTACTGTTTAAGTTCAATGCGATAAATATAATAGCACACCTGTTATCATCATCACCTGAGTTTTATTTCAGTTATAATAACATCATGGTAACCGCCCATCAGCTGCATGCAACAATCACATTTGAGACATAAACTCATTAGCTACTACACACAAGGACATTATTACTTGAAATTACTTCTTTCCCTTCAACAAAAGCTCCTTCGCCTCATTAATCTTCCCAGCCATATACGTACTACCCCCCGTATCAGGATGATTCAAAATCAACAACTTCCGATGCGCCTCCTTGATACGTTTGGCAGTACTGGATTCCCTCACACCTAGAATGAGAGCTGCCTCTTTTCGAGTCATTTGTTCTTCGAAGCCTCCTTCGTAGTATTTGGACCCTACGGAAAGGTTGAAGAATTTGGCAAAAAAGTTTTCACGTTTGGTTTCTTCTGTTTTTGCCTTTCCACCACCACCACCGGCAGTCGACTGCTGTGATTGACTATTATTGGAATTGTCCTCTTTCTTTGCTTCATCTTGCGCTTTATGCGTAGCAGCCTCCTCTGCCTTTGGCTTTGGATTATTCTTCTCCTCTAATTCTTGACGCTTCCGTTCTTCTTCCGCAGCAACCTTCCATTCATTGTATCCCTGTACTGCATACTGACCAGCTTTGGCAGTGGCTGCCACGGCACCGAGTGTTAATACTATTGCGACACCTCGTTCTTGTGGGAGTGTTGTGTGATATTGACGGAGGATGGTATGATTGTGTTGCATTGGTGTTGTAGTTTTGTTCCAGTGGGTCATCTTTGCAGACGAATGACGCAATATGTTGTTAGCTCTATCAGTTTTGTTGTTGTCATCATCTTCGTCTCGACATGACGGCAACCCAGTAGCAAAGTGTGGCTGTGCATTGAGAAGAAAGTGCTGTGGAACGGCTTGAAGCGTGCTTAATTGATGCCGCCTAACATTACTACTACTTGATACATTTGCTGACCGTAATCTAGATATTGCAGAGGAAGCATTCATCATCCTTGCCGCCGATGATGATGCTCCTGAGCTTGCAACCCTTCCAAGCATGATACAATGAAGTGTCTTGCCAAGTACTACTTATTGTTGGTTTTCTGTGCGATTGAAATGGAATGAGCACATGAAATGAAAGGCAACGCAGAAAGTGCAGTGCAAACTCCCAGCGCAAAGCGCGAAGCACGCAAAGCCATCCAATGCGCGGACGGACGGCCATCACGCATCAACGCCCCACTCCTGCATCGAGCCGGTTCTCACAAAGATACCGCCACCACCAACAGAACAGCAGGTGGCGTGGCCAACTGGCTCATGACAATGCAACCATTGATTTGCACAGCACAGTAGTGTATCTAAACGGGTCTTAACTTGTGCACATTGAGAAATACTACTCAAGTGTTAGTATCAATCTGATAATCAGTAGCATAGAGAGCGCACATCATACACATCTTTCATTTTCTGCCACCATGACGATTCAGGAGACAGCAGCAGCTGAGCAATTCGTCGTAGTCGACAAGAAGGATGCAACCAACCAAGAAGATTCTACGGAACAAGAGCCGTCGGCAACCAACGATAACGATCAAGCCGACGCCGCCGCCGCTGCCAACACCATAGAAATCCCACCTGAAATCTTTCTCAAGGGTCTCACCGTCCTCTCTCCTCGTCAATCATCCAAAAGCGGCAAGAATGATGCTGCTGCTGCTGATGCATCATCATCCAAAACTTCTTCAGTTGTGGTAGCAGTGCCACTGCCACCACTCCGTCCGGAAGAACCGGTAGCATCGATTCGTAGTGCCATTTCGGAAGTGATTGGATTTGCTCATTTGACCAAGTATCGTTTGGTGTTGGAGGAGCGTAGTACGAATGCTACCACCACCACCACCACATCATCTTCTTCCACTGCTGCAAATGGAAGTAGCAGGAAGAAGAACGGCAAGAATAATGTTGGTAAGAACCTAAATGGAAATGGTGAGATGAAGGAGTGGGAGGCGGAGAATGTTGTGTCAACATATACATTGGAGGGTGCACAAATTGCCACGGATAAATTGGTCCAGAGTTTGAAATTGGGACGTGCTCCTGAACTTCTCGTCGGGCAAACTGCTACTGGAAAGGAAGAAGAATTGGTACTCGACGACTACGGTGATCTATCCCCCCTACTTGAAGTGTTGGAGAAGGAAGGGAAGGTAGGAGATCCAATCGATAATAAGATTATTATTGATGCATCCAACTATGCATTCCGTGTAGTGTTGGAACGGTATGATGCTGCATCGATTCGTGATCATTTGGTTCGTGTGAGGCAGTTGTTGGAAGGGAATGCACCTCATTTGGTGACATTGGTGGGTGATGAGGTGGTGGAGGTGAAGAAAGAAGATCAGAAGGATGTGAAGAAGGAGGATGGTGTGAATGGTGGTGAAGTGAAGGAGGTAAGTTTCATTTTATATGTCAAGTTGTGTTTTTTAGCTTTACTACCACAAAAATATTTTCTAATTCGACAACTCTGATTTCAATACCATTACTAAGAAGGAAAACGGTACGAACGGAGAGGAGAAAAAAGTGAAAGGAAAACAGATCGATTTGCCAAAGTATCCATCTGACTACGACATTTCATTTGCGGAGCATATTAAAAGTGGTGATCTGTCGACTTTCTTCTACCTTGCGTGTGGTGACGAGCAAACTGTGATGGGTGCAAAAGAAAGCAGCAACGTCGGACAACAGAATGGTGCTGGATCGAAGAAATCCACCGATGATTCTTGGATGGACAGCAACAACACCGGCAAGGAGAACAAAAAGTCCAAGGCCAACAAGAAGAAGTCCAAGAGTAATAAGAACAAGAGTAGTGGAGAATCAGCCGCGTCTAAGGGTGCTATTGGTGTTGATGTGATGAAGGGTAATCCTTCCTTTGTTGAAACGGAGCGTGCACTTTACGATTTGAACGAAGCCACATGCGTTCAATGCACAGTCCGTCACAGCGGATATCATCCTCCACCCGCCCATCGTCGCAATCTTGGAGACCTCGCCTACATTGAATGCACTCTCCCTGGAGGATCTACTGTGCACATCACAGCCTTCCCACGAGGATTCTATGTCAACCGCAGCTCCTCGTCATCCTTCAATCCTTCTCCTGCGAAAGAAGCATGCTACTCCCAGACATTGCTAGACTGCCTCTTGCAACACTCCAAATCTCTTCGCGAGGCATGGCTTATTGCACTCACAGCGTCAAAGAATCGAGCAGACTTGATTCGTGAAACATCCATGACGGAAGATTCCATTACATCCTTGTTGAGGTCGGCAGTATCTATATTCCCGAATAACAATAGTGGTACCGCGATTGGAGGGCCCATGACACCGGCGCCGTCTACATTCACACCTCGCATTGATACTGTTGTGCAGACTCCATCATGGTTGGTCCCTTTACCCTCTACCAGTGAAGGTACTTGGCAACATGACAAGATGCATGGATCAAATACAAACCGCACGGAGGAAGAGTTGATGTCCACGTACGGAGTTGAGATGAAGTTGGGTGGAATGAGGGACTGGAACGAAGAGATTCAGGCAGCGAGAGAAATGCCCACCACCACACTTACGGAACGAATGGAACGAGCCAAATTTATCCATAAGATTATGAGTGAGTTCGGTGATGCAGCTCTTCTTGGTGTCAAAGCAATTTTTGATGGTTTCATCACTCCCATGAATACGCATGAGTCATCGCGATCCCACGTTTATTTGCACAATAACATCTTCTTCTCGAGAGCAATTGATATTGGCATGGACACCTTCAAAACTTACAAGGGGGACAGTGCTGCAAGAAAATCTGCTTCTCGTGATTTGACCAATATCAATTTGTTGCACCGACTTGATATGCCTGGAATACACACCTTGGGAATGGTGATAGTGGAGTATATGGGAGTGAGAGTTGTATGCCAGAGTATCATCCCAGGTATTTTGCATGGGGAGAAGTCGCACACTCTTGCATATGGAACAATTGATGCGCGAAATCCTCTGAGGCGAAATGATGAGATCCATGAGTTGGTAGAGGACATATTTGGCGAAATTTGCATGGTGGCAACACGGACTGTGCCAGCAACTCCTTTGACAGAAGAAAGGATGGAAGCGTTGAAGAACGCACCAGTTTATCCAATGCAGGAGGAAAAGAAAGACGATGTTGAAGAAGAAGTCGAAAAGAAGACTGTTGACATTTGTGGACCAATTGAGATGAAAGCTATTCTTGGAAGCGATAAGCGCAAGTATGTGTTGGATTGTACAAGATTGACACCCCGCGATGCGAATTGGATCGGAAAAGATAATGGCGGAACCGGATTGCTTGATGCCGATGCGAAGAAGAACAAAAACATACCCTCTAATTTGGATGACGATGAGTGGGTTACATCCGTTCTTCGACCTGAGCTCGTTTCCAGCTATGCTGAAATGAAGGTCGGAAAACATCTGTCCAAAATTCTCAAAGAAGATGAAGATCTCTCAAAGGGCGAGAGCGCAGCGGCAGGTGATGACCCCTCCACGAACGAATCGGAATCGAAGGCAAAGCAACTGGCAGAGAAGAGGGCGAAGATTGAGAAGGCCGAAAAAGAGTATGTCAAAACACTCAAGTACAACGTCAACGTGTTCCTTCCTGATATGAGGCCGGTCGAAGACTTGGATAAAGATGCGCACGAGCAATTGAAGAAAGACGAAGAAGAAGTGCGTAGCATATCTCGCTATCTCTGGGAAACTGTCTTGCCTAAGGTCACAACTGCAATTAGGATTGGCAGCGAACACGGCTTGTCTATCCCTGTCGAGGGGGCGTCCCTAACGGAGTTTATTCACCAGTATGGTATCAACTGTAGATATCTGGGTCGCCTTGCTGAATTGGCCGCGGAGGAAGAGGCGAAAGATATTGCCGATGAGAACGTAAAGGAAAAACTGTCTCGGCAACGGATGCCTTTGTGTTGGCTTGAGATCCTCGAATGCGAAATGGTTGCACGTGCTGCAAAGCATGTCCTGAACTCATACATGATAGAGGAAGGAGTTCCGTCAGCCAAACTTGTCGCATCGTTCCTCAGTGCAATCATTTCAACTGACGAGGAAAGTGCATCTGAAACAGAGCTCCGGATGAGCAAATCTCAACATTCACAAGGCACATTAAGCGAAGATGACACGAATGCGCTCGTGATGTTGATTGACGGCGATGCTGATCCTACTGACCAAAGGGGACGTCTCGAAATCTGGGCTGATATCGAACGTGAGGTTGGTCGTCGCTTTAGATACTCTTTATCGTTGTATGGCAACGCCAAATCAAACGCATCCAAGGGACGTGCTTTGTATCTACCATTGCTGAGAAGAATTTGTCAGCGATCTGGTATCCGTCTTGTCGGAAAACGTTACGATCTAGGTGGAAAGTGTTTGATTGGTGGAAACGGGCGTCTCACAGCATCTTACCCCATCGCTCCAACAGATATTGTCGACATTCTACCCCTTGTGAAGCACAGTGCATCTGTTGTTGGCGAATCCTTCGTGCCGTGTTCTTTTAATGGGGGTTTGGGAAGTCCATCCCTCCATGTCCTTCTTAATGATGTGAAGATGATCTATGATGCTGCTCATACTCGGTTGAGTCAGGGTGTTGAACTTCCCGTAGCATTGGAATATTTGAATGAGACTGCGGCACTCTGTCAACGAGTAGTAGAAACCACTTTTCATCCGCAAATACAGAAATGTCTCAAACTTACTGCGACAGCGTACGCTAACAGCAAGGACCTTGATCTTGCGTTGGTGGCTGCGGAAAAGAGCCTCACTGTGTCAGTGGCACTTCATGGGTTTGACAGTTCAGAGGCATACAATGCGCATGTAGCCATGTCTGACATTTATTTCGCGCAAGGGAAGATCGTCGAGGGGATGAAACACTATCGAGCTGTGCTGTTTTTGGGAGAGGCATTGGCTGGGCCGAACTATTCTCTTGCTGCTCTTTATTTTAACATTGGAAGGCAGTATGTTGAAGCTGGTAGACACGAAGATGCATTGCGTTTCTACGAAGTGGCAACAAAGAAGAAAAATCAAGATCGTGTTATCGACGGTGTTATTGCAAGGCAATATGCCTTGGCATTAGTTCGCCTCGAGAGGTTTAAGGAAGCTTTCGACTGCGAAAAGAACACTTTCAGCCTCTATTCAGCTATCTTTGGAGAAGAACATGAGAGAACGAAAGAGAGTTCCAAATATATGAATCATTTCATGGCTCTTGCAGTCAATCAAAGCAGATTGCAGCAACAGAAGGATAAAGACAGTGCCAAATCCAACGCCGCTGACGCAATTGCAAATCAACTCTTAGCCGCCGAAGATGCAAAAGCAGCAAGAAAGAATAAAAAGGCCAACAAAAGGAGGTCGAAGTAATAAGTTAAAATAGAATAGATAGGAGTTTTAGGGATAAATCGTCAGTGATACTGGATGCACACACATACGGTGCCTCCCCACCTGCTTAGCTTTTTGCTAAAGATACTTATGTAGTGGAATCAATTCCAATTCATTAGATTTCACGCTATGGTCTTCTCTCCAATCTTCAGTGTCCAGTAACCCAAGAGACATTTCATTGTCGATGATATCAGGATGAAAAGCAATTGACATTTGCAATATTACTGATCATTCCGTCATTCCATCGTCCGCAGAAGCATGTGAACTTGTGTATTGCTGCATATCGTTTCAAATATACTTTCCCACCCATGATGTACACGATCATTTCTGCATCCTTACAATGACTCCAATGCTTCCTTTATTTGTTCAACAATGAGCTGCTTCTCTCGAGATGATTCAGCCTTTCCCTGCCGTTTTGAATGAATGAGAGTGTTCGTATTTAGAATTACCACTTCGAAGTTGCCCGTGATTCCTCTATCCATGAGCTCCTCCACAACAATGAGATCACCAAATTCTTGCTTCAAATAGTTGCGCAGCGCAACATAGTAAGGTCGATACCCTGCAATAGAGATAGTTAAATTTGCATGAGAGTGAGAGGGACAAGGCGATGAAATAGATATTGTAACACCTGTCAAATGAGGGAAAACAAGCATAGAAAACAAGCATGGGACAGGGAAGCTAAAATTACTGCAAGCGTTGTAGAGCAAAAATCCTTACCTCATCCACCACAATACTGCACGCGGATGGTCAGCAAGTGGCGGCGCATAGTGTTTACCATATTCTTTCAGATCAGTGGTTGCAGTGTCAGTTAGTGAAGAAGTAGTGTTGCTGTAGGTTGCTGTCAGATGGAATGGAGACAAGTCTGCGTGAATAGTTGAGGAGTGTACGGCTGGGTTCAAATGAGCACTTTGAACTCTAGATTAGGAGTTAGACAATGAATGAGGTATCAATGAGATCCTATGGACCTACAGGATGAGATTTCTGTTTGGTATGGGCCCGTAAGTCCAGTAGTTGTGGTGTTATTGGCGGCCGTAGGAGAGGCTATTTCGCCATGGTTTAGCTCTTTTGAGTGATGATTGTCTCGTAAAACTCATCTGTACATGGGAATTAATATGATTTTGGACCGGCACTCGATATGTCCATCAAATTTCTAAAAAAGAAATTTCTAACAAATGTATAAATATTATTGGGGGACCACTCAGCTCATTCAAAATCATACATAATTGCACTTTTTAAATTTCTATGACATGCTACTAGTTATGACCCGTGTCATGCAAAAAAAAGCAGGAAAATATTCCAACGAGAACATAAAAAATAGTGGTCCCCCAGTTCAAAGTGCTCATTTGAACCCAGCCGTACAGTATTAGGAGTGAGGAGGACGGAATTCTTCGTCTCAAAACAGCGGAATTAGTATGGTCTACATAGTCTACGATGGGCTTCGGAACTCGTCTGTCGAAGAGAATGGTCTGCAGTCTGCACCACTAACCCGCCCAAGATATGAAGACCAACTAACACGGTTTAATAGTTCTTACATGACAAATATTATGGCTCTGATTCTAATGGCTTGAAAGGAAAAAAGATGACACCTTCCTACCTATCGAAGAATGGTGCATCTGCATGTAACATTTACATGGATACATATCTAAGATGAGATCTCTACAATACGTTCCGATATCTTGATGATATTTCCTTGATACTCTTCTTAGTTTCAACCACTTCTTTTTCGGTCTTTTTGAGCTCTTCTTTTAGAAATTCAATCAGCTTCTTCTTGTTTTCGAGTTTCTTTACAAGCTTGTCTAGTGTGGCAGGACTTCCTAACAACTTGTTTGAGCTGCTCGGCTGCCTGCCTTCATCACCATTAAGTACGCCGCGATACTTTGCAGCTAATTCCTTAATACTCTCCTTAAGTTTCACCGCTTCCTCTTCGTTCTTACTGAGCTGTTGATTGAGAAACTCAACCTGCTCCTCCTTCTTGTCAAATTTCGTCATTAGCCTGGCTAGGTTGGCAGGGCTTACATCATAAGAGTCACGATATGTCTGGAGCTTTGATCTGAAGCTCGTCGCAAGTTGGTTTAAACCTAATCTCTGTGACATTGGCTCTCTAACTTCAGAAGAGTCGGAGTAGTCAGACCCACATTCGCTCCACTCATCATCTGCGGCTTCAGGGAAAACACCGTCGAAGAACTTCTCAATGGCATTAGGTTCTTCAGCGTCATCTCCCTTGGCAGGACGAAGTCTCTGGAGCTTTGATGTGAAATTCATTATAAATCTCAGTGTCTACGTTATCAGTGTCTGCAGCACAGTTTCGCTCTTATACATTACTTCTTATGATCGATACAGCACAAGGAAGAAGGCGACGAAGGGATGGTGTCAGGATAGCTTGCAAAGGACGTTCAGGGGAAAAGTACTAATCAGGAGAAAAGTACTAATTCCTACGTATCTTGGACAAAATTTTGGAAAAATGGTGTCTTAAATTTTTGGCCATTCTCCGTTGGACAAAAGCGTTCACTACTACTGCGACTAAATTTTGATATCACATGATTAGTATAACCCCATCTACTTTCTTTTATTTCAGACTCCATGAGGGAAAACTTCCTGGTTTGCGGCCTTCTCTAGTACAAGAACCGACTAGAGGTGTACCTTAGCGCTAATCGATGGCATCGTCATCTCTTTCTTCTTCAATGTCCGATAACGAGTCGACGTCAAAGGTTGGTCTTCGTCAGATAAACCCGATCCAATTTGACTGTCTATGATTTGATCATCGCGTGTTTCATCAGCATCAATTTGTTTATTGCTGATTTGATCGCCTTCATCACCATCAAGTACAAGTACGCCGCGATACTTTGCTGCTAAAGCCCTAATACTCTATTTAGTCTCCACCACTTCTTCTTCGGTCTTGTTGATCTGTTGCTTGATCTTCTCAATCTGATTCTTCAGTTTATTCATGAGCTTGGCTAGGATTGTATGATTTCCTTTCACCTCCGTGTTCGGGCTAGTAGGTTGCTCTGTATTCTTCTCTTCCTCCAGTGTCTCACAAGTGCCAATATCCTTAACGGTCTTGGATACGCGATTTTTTTTCAACTTGATTGTGTTCATGAAACTGGTAGTGACAGGCTCGGTTGCACTCTTCAGTTTATCCTGTTCTTTACTCGCGCTCTCCTCATCAATATCCGCCATGACGATAGTATGCATATCACCAGCCATACTGGAGGCTTCTTCAAGAGCAGATCCAACTGCGCCCGAAGCTTTTTTGAGGAATATCTTCATAGCGTCAGCTTCTCCGGCTCTAGTGTCGATATCGGTTTCGGTTTCTGTGTCGGAAGTGTAGGAGTAGGTGAAGAATCCTGAAGGGCCAGTGATGGTTGAGCAAGCTTGGCTGGACAAATCATCTGCAGCTTCTGGGAAAGCATTTGCAACTGCACTCGAAGCATCATTGAGGAACTTCTCAATTGCATTAGGTTCTTCAGGACATGCTTCTGGAGCGTCGACCGGCTGAGCACGACGTCTTAGGAGCTTTGATTTGAATGTCATCGTTGGGTAAAGTATCAATGAAGGAAATGGAACGCTTATCTTATCTATGCGATATACAACATCGTTTGTTACACAATTTCCTCTCCCCATCCCAGATGATATAAGTATCCTGCAAGCATGTGAGAGTATATAGTAGGTGAGAGCGTCAAATGATTTTGATTTAGGACGTTCTCATTTACATTCTTCAACCAAGTACTAATTCCTTCGTTTAAATAGGCCGTCTGGAGAAGGGAAGGTCCCTTCTTTCAAGAGAATTCTATCGCCTCTATAATATAACGCCACAATCCTTAACGCCAATTTTGTAAGTGAATCACTTCACATACGCACACTATCCGCCATAGTTGAATGCTTATTGGCAACAAATTTCTCATCACTGTACGTCATAGGGAAGGGATCTACATAAATAAATAATCACATTGAAACTACTAAATTGCTTTTCATTATTCTTTTTCGCTGGGAGTGCATGACACCCTTTCATCGTGCATTTGCTCTACTTCTGCTTTGTGAAATGATGTATCTCAAGGCTGTATATTCGCTGCAATGTTTAGTTCTTGTTTGATCATCACTTGCCCTAAAGTTGGAAACTCAAGCCGCAAGATCTGTCGTATCCAGCGGTTCAGCTCTATGTGAAAATGCTACTCAACACAGATGTGATACCCTACCTGACCCCACCTTAGGTAAAGATATTTGTGACAAATTGACGGATCGCATTCCCAGTGTACGTTTCGCTGATGCTAGCCCACAACAAAACTGTAACGAGAATATGCCATGCCTGAATACCAAGTCTGCTTTCTATCTTTAGAATCGACGGTTCCGCAAGTGCTTGCTCTCGAATCAATCTCGTTGCCTCTACATACTGTGGACGTTAAAGTAGACGTTAAAGTAATAGAGCGAAGATGCACAAGCAATCAATACAAATCACATGTGAGAAACGCTCTCCAAAATGATCGCGAAGTTCACATTATATATATTGAAACTCACAAATACACCCCATGCGATGTACGAATCTCTCAACACCCTCACCGCGTCGATACCGCCGTTTACCTCAAAGAATGCGAGTGTTGTGACAGCTAAGCCAAGAGCGGCAAAACGAACCTATTTCGAAGAGAGTGTTGTGAGTATTTTTTGAGTGAAGCATTGACAAGTGCACTAAAATGCATAGAGATAAGAGTGTGAGTGACTTACCTTCCATTTCACCTCTGCGACACGACCGCTCTCCACAAGCAGTTCGATTTCTTCATCAGTGCGCCCCTCTGCTTGAAGTTCATCAATATCCTCTACAATTTGTAAAGGGGAAGGCAATAAAGACAATGGGTGAGTTAGACACATTCAATAGACACATTCCATACTGCATAGTTGTTCTGCCTAAGAATGTTGAGCAGAACCATAACAAACTTAACACTTACGCCCGCCGTAGTAGTTGGCAAGAAAAAAGCCAAGTGGCCTAGGAGAAATGAGCTGGATGACATATGGCGTCATTGCAGCACACAAGACCAACCATCCAAATGTCAAGCCTTCGGTTGATATAGGCGCTTCAGCAAGTGGAGATAACAAACCCGAAAGCGATGTGCTTCCTCGAGGATTATTCAAGGCGTTCGCATCGAATGGACGAGAGGTAGTAACGGCAGCCGTTGGCAATGATACAATGCCAGTTGCCTTTGGTGAAACGAAAGCATCGACCGATGCGTGTTGCACAGTTGCCAGAAGAGAGAAGAGGAGAGCTTTTGATTGCATTCTGAAGTTAAAAATAATAGAATATAAGAATATGGACGCAGCTGCAGTGGAGCGGTGCCGTTGCCTTTTCTGCTCCCTTTCATGTCGTGCTCACTCCAAGATCAAGCAATCAAGATCCAAGATCCAAGATGCTGGCTACTGGAGCAATACATAAATCCTAATAAATCAAGCTAGGACAATTCAGACACATTTTTTCCCGCCCTTCAAAAATGCCTGAGAACCTTCAAGTTCGAGTCACTGTGACAAGAATCGGACAAAATCTAAATAATGAGAGGAGCTAAGTCGTTCGTTCTGTCGTTCTGTCGGTCGTTCGTTCTGTCGTTCTGTCGGTCGTTCGTTCTGTCGTTCTGTCGGTCGGTCGGTCGTTCTGTCGTTCTGTCCGGGCCCTTTGGCGTGTCCTTTGGCCTTCACGGGCATTTTCGATCGACTCTTTCTTTGATTGGCTTAATAATGAGAGGAGCCACACCTCATCCATGTCTCCAACATCCTCAACAACGTACAGGAGGATTTGGATGATGCAAAGACCACGATCGAACAGGTCAATTGCTCCTTGACTAACTGGAAAACAAAATTTGATATTGTGTGTAACTTAGCACAGAGTTCTGGGGTCGATCTTGAAACCCTCAACAATATCAGAAATGAACATGATACTCTTACATTGTACAACAAGGCTCTCACTTCTAACGTCAATTACATCACCACTTTCACCAACATTAAGAAGGAATCCGAGAGTGGGTACTAACTCTGCCAAATCATACTAACAGTCCTGTAGAATATTATTTCACCAAATGATTTACGTCTCGCTCTAATTTCTTCCTACCTGTCTTCAATCGTTTCCACACGTTCACATTAAACCTCTTCATAGATAATCCCTCTCACATAAATCAATATTCTCCCAACCGTTTCTCAGTAATCACTACACAGCATTCGTAGAAGGCAATGTACAACCTTTATTACATAATTATTAAAGTGTTACATAACGTACTATTTGAATACTGCTATGTATATAAGTAGACACAATCAATATCGTAGTAGATAGCCGGTGCCTCCTCTCTTATTTAGAAAACCCGCGCAGCGGCTAGACGAGCGTCAGCGAGGCTAGTGTTTTCAAATAGATGTTCATAAGCTTCCACGGTGGAGCGGCGCGCCATTTTTTGCACACTTTTGGGTTTGACCACACAAAATAAGACCATGTTCGCCTAACAAGCTACTAGCTTTGGCAAAAAATCGAAAATTCAGTATGACGGGTTTATGCTCAAACTAAGCCAGGATTGTGAAGCCCTATATGTCAGATGAATAAATATGTGCTTACCAGGAATAATTTTGAGAGGCCCGTCGAGAAATTCGGCCTCATTGTAAGCTAGCAAAATGCTAGCCAAATTCGGCCTTGTGTAGAATAAATTACCGTGAGCTACCTAGCAAAAATCTAAAATTGCATATTTTGGCGACAATATGTCCGTTTAGTACGTTTCCTTCACCAAAATTATTCCCATTAGCATCGTCAACACGTTAGTGTACTCAGTTTGGTATTCTTTTTTATATTTGTGCATTTGGCAAGCTAGGCGGAAGCTAGTGAACACCATGGTGAATTTGTGCCTCCAAACCCAAATCTGTGCAAAAAAGGAAGGATTTGTACGCTTTTGTATGGGGGCTTATGTATGATAAAAATTACTGGTAGCCCTTGTACTTTGGCCCACGTGGGCCGACCGTGGAAGCTTATTCAAGCTCGTCTTCGTGTCAGCTCAAGGAGTCTTCGATGCGACACAGAAGATATGTAGGTATTGTAAGTTGTATTGGTTGGTCATAATTTCGCCCCTCTAGAGAGGTAATCAGACGAACTATTGTTGTTTCAGTTATATTGATTATGAATTAGGTTATTTACTCTCTTCCTTTCCACCACTACCATCGTTACCCTCTTTCTCTTGTTTGCCTTCATCCTCCTCCGTATCCATTTTTTCCCACCGAGCTTCAAGCTCAGCATTTTCCCTCTCTGCATCGAAACCCTTAGTACCTCCCTTACTCGTGGGTAAATCCTTCTCGTGCAAAAATGGAGCTTCCATACTCTCACCAGTCAACCCAATAGGAAATACCAAAGCATTCTTTCCCAAATCAATACAACAACGATGCCTTTTGAGCATATCAAGACCAAACAAACAATCCATATTCTTATCTCCAAGCCCCGACTCACTATCCATAACAGTAATCGAGCACGGAAAGGCATACCCACCAATAGTCAACTCCACAACATGAATCTTACCCAATATCTTCCCTGTCCCAACTCCCACTGCCACTCCCTCAAATCGCTTATCTACCAGATGCAACAATCCCAACCTATCCGCACACTCACTCGACATGATCGTACTTTGCGCCCCAGAATCGACAAATACCTGTAACGGTTTCTCATTCACCAAACAATTAATGTACAGCATGAGCACACGCCCCATACTTTCAGGATACTCCTCCATCATCTGTTCATACTGTCGTTGCACATTCTCCTCTCGTATCTTCTCCCCAAAGTACTTATTCGCCTCTTCATCCATCGGATCACGTTGCAGTCGTTGTCTCATTTCCATTTCCTTGGATTGTTGTGAGTGTTGTTGTAAGAACCGTGAGGTGGTCGATTTCATTGTAGTTTCTCTCCATATGGCGGCCATTTTGGAAATGTCATTATTGGCACTCATGAGTTTTTTGTACATTGGTGGATTGTGGTAGTTGAGTTCTTTGAGTAGATTTGGATGACGGGATGTGTTGGTGAGGATTGTCATGAGGTTGTGTGGGTCTGGATTTCGTGAGATGGCATCGTCTAGGTGCATCCCGTCCCATTGGACTGGTGGAGTTTTTTGAGATGAGGTGGCAGAGTTGCCGTTGTTGGCATTGGATGCTGCTAGGAGGCCCTCAATGTTGAATGTCAGTCCAACATTATTATTATTATTTGCAGTGCCATTGTTGTTGTTGTTTGTAGCGGGAGCTGGCTGCGCAGCTGCTGCTCCAAGTAGTGCCGAAAAGTCTAAGCCACCTGATGCAGCCGCAGCAGGAGGTCCAGTGCGTTGTCGTTGTCTTGCTGGACTTCCTCTATTCGCTGCTGAGCTATTCCGAAGTTGATCAAACTCACTCTGCATACATAAATGTATTTTTGAATTAGAACAAAATATATATCAAGGTACCAACAAAGAATAGCAAGCTGCTCACGTGAAATCTCACCTTTGTCATGACAGATAGCAGATCACCATTTGCAATCCCGCACTGTCCCAATGCCTTTGACCCAACCGCAGCTGCATTCGTCGGAGAGAACAGTAACGGAAGTGACGCAAACGAATCTTTGGAAATGACAATGCTTTCGTCGTCAAGGCCGAGAATGGCCGATGCAAAGCTCGATAAATCGGAGAGAGTTGTGGACGGTGGCAAAGAAATGGCATCCGTTTTGGAGCTTGGTGGGTGGAATAGGGTGAGGTTGAGGTCGTCGGCCATGGTTGTTTTCGTTTGATTGGGGTTTGCTTCTCTATTCAATGATTGATTCGAAATCAAGTGAACATCAACGAAGCAAGAGATTGCTTGATCAAACTGCTTGATTTCTTGGGGCAAGCGAGCCCGCACTTGCCCGATGCCCCCGCCCTCCCCCCTATATTGTCTGCTTAGACCAAACATCCAAGGGCGAAAAAGGGATACTTAGTAGAATTGATTGATTCTAGTGTTGCATCGTCTCTCCATAATCACTCAACTATAATAGATCAAGTGAAAAGTTGTCGTGCGTATGAGTCAAAGCATCATCAGTTGTGTTAGACATGTATCCTCCTCCTGCGGCTTTTTTCCGAGTCTATGAAAGGAATCCCTTCGTCTGATTCTTCACTTTCTAATCCATGCTCTCTACTATCTCTAGCTAAATATTTTCCTAGAGAACTACTCTTTATCATCTCTGTTGAGTTGTCATTGTATATGAATGCACCCACTGATGCCAACGATATTCCAGCTTTTCCTGACAGAGAAAGCTTCACGCCGAAATAGGCTGCAGCTGCCAATACATTCACAATCCTCTTTCCGACATTCATTAGTGAATGTGTTGTAGCAGAAGTTAGGCTGAGCACCGTGATGGAAAAGACATTGTAAAGGCAATGAAAGACAACAGCACGTGCCAAATATGTTGCAGCATCGTTCTCTGATTTGATGAGATATGATACGAGTGAGTTTAGAGAAGAAAATTTGTGGATATAACATACGAGTGTAACCGCCACTGCAGGTACAGCAGCCATCGTGGTGATGAAAGTGAAGCTCTGTACTCCTGTTACAAAAGCACCGTGACTTGACTCTTCATTTCTTCCGCTTCCACTATCTGAATTGATTGATGATGTTGTCTTTTTGAGCACATTTCGAGAAGCCATGCAAAATCCTGACAGCAGAGCAAATATGATTGATTTAGGATTGGGATCCATTGACTTTTGCTTCAGAAGTAACGTAGTTCCCCCAATAATAACGAAAGTTGATGATACCTTCCTTACAGAAACAAATTGTTGAATTTCGAGCTTGGTTGTATCCCAACTTTTTGAGAAAATTATGTCTCGCACAATAATTGCCAAGACCATCAAAATGAGTGTCTCAATTGGTTCCAGCAGCTTCACGCATTGGACCAAAGACGCCGAACCATGTGCAAATCCCATATTTGTGCACATAGATCCAACATAGTGCAAAATGCCAATGAAGAAGTCAAAAACGCTCAGTTTCTTGTGAAATACACTGCCTTGACTCTTGCCGCATAGGAGTCGACGGCACGTGAAGAAAGTAATGCTGAAAACGGTGCCAAGCACAAGCTGTAATGTAGTCAACAGCTGGGCTAGTAATGCGATTTGATCTTGCTGCTCGTTCGAATCAAACTTTGAAAATAAGACTTGGGATGCAATCGCATTGAAGTTTGAAGAAATGTACCAGCATGAGGTGCAGATAGCTATCAGAGCGGAGAGTGATCGTCCTCCATAGAAGCATGACAGTGCTGATAGATAATCGTTCATTATCAAAATCACAGTAGCAGGCAAAATTCTTGTCCGGTTGACTATTTTTGTTTTGGACGTCTATATTATGACGATGATGGTTTAAGGCACAAAAGGCATGTGCATAGGCAATATTATTTCTGATACGTCGATTGTGCTCGTTGCTCGCATGTTGTATCTGCTACTTATCTATATTGCTACTGCTGCCGACTGCAGAGGGGAAGAAGTACAATAATCATTGCTGCTCAGGCTGTGTAAAATATAGGTACTAACTCAAGAGATGTAGGTACATGAGACATGAGTCCACCGTAGTTGCCCGCCTTGGTAATTACCCGTCCACAGTAGTTGCCGCCAAAATTACGGACACAGGAAGTACGGATACTAGTAGATCCCGTTACAGTAGTTGCCTGTCCAAAAATTGCCCGCTTACATGAGCGGACACGCCCGCGAGCAATTAAAAAATATCTAGCGCAAAAGGCCTGCGAGTGAATTTTGCCGAGCCATAATGATTCCCCTGCCATAATTATTCCTCTAACCGCCTTCGCGCCAACGCCAGCCATACCGCTCCACCCATTTTAAATTTAACCATGAAGATCGTCCGCTAGCTACATACCATAGCTCGCTACTCATGCCGCTGCACCACCGTAAATAACACCAACAATACTATGGATCAAGAGGAGGCACCGCTACCGGCAAGCGAATATCCGTGTTGCATCGATAGCCTCAACAGCCTTCCTCTTCACGAAAAGGGCGATGGCGGGAGTGCTTCTGCATCTGCGCCTGCATCACATCAGCAACAGCAACACGATCCCGAAATCGTCGCCTCCACTCTCCGTCAAAATTCCATCCACCGCTGGTCCCTCTCAACCCGAACAATCGCCCACTACTGTCGCCTGGAACAAATCGGCGAGGGAACCTACGGACAAGTCTACCGCGCCCAATGTCTAGACCGGACGCTCGCCCACCCCGCCGGTGGAGAAATTGTCGCCTTGAAAAAAATACGACTTCATCATCCAGGCTACTGGGGCATCCCCCCCACGGTTCTTCGTGAAATCAAAATATTGAAACAGCTTCAACATAAAAACCTGGTCAAGATGTTTGAGGTGGTAAGTTCCAAGGGGGTAGAGGAATTAGATTGGGAGGATGAACGTGAGGATGAAAAACGGAAGAAGGCCAAGGATTCCAAGGCCTCGTCATCCTCCAAGAACAACAATTCCGATAAAAATAATAATTCGACTCCAGTATTAAACTCTGAGGATAGTAACACAAAAAAGAATGATATTACTACTTCATCTGCTATAACCAATACTAAAGCTACAAAAAAGAAAAAAGACCCTATGTCCGACATAGACAAATTACGTGAATCGTACAAGGGTAATCTATTCTTATCATTGGAGTATATAAGTCACGATTTGACTGGATTATTGGATATGGCGTATAAGTTTAGTGAGGTGCAGGTGAAGAGTATTGCGAGGCAATTGTTGCAGGTGTTGGAGTTCATGCATGAAAGGAATTTTGTGCACAGGGATCTCAAGGTATGTTGCTTGTCTTTTTATGTTACAGTATATTTTTCAATTATTATCGTTGCAAGTTTCATTCTAACACTTACTGGTTTTATTTACTACAGACAAGCAACATTCTGATTACAGATAACTTTGAGCTCAAGCTGGCAGACTTTGGACTGGCAAGGTGCTTGGAAAGTTCCTTCATGGGACGCCTCTTCGAAGGAGAAGGATACAGTGCTGGCGAGGGAGAGTTCACAAATAAAGTCATTACATTGTGGTACCGTCCACCAGAACTATTGCTGGGAGAAACTCGATACGGATGCGCAGTAGATATTTGGTCAGCTGGGTGCATCTTTGCCGAGATTATTTTGGGTAGGCCCATATTTACGGGCAAGGCTGAAATGGATCAATTGAAATTAATATTTGATCTTATTGGTACACCCACCGAGAGATCGTGGGAAGGTTTCCGAGAATTGAAGTTGATACGGACCGGTGAGTTTTCGATCGATAAGCCGCGGAAGCCCCGTTTAAGGGAGAAGTATGGGGAGAAGATCAAGCCCACTGCGGCACTTGGTCTGCTGGAAAAGTTACTAGAATTGGATCCGAAGAAGAGATTCACTGCGAGTCGAGCATTGCACCACCGCTACTTCCAAGCTAGTCCGGTTGCCCCGGATGACCCGAAAGAATTGGGCAAGATTGACTTGGGTGGAGACGGATCAGGCTATCATGAATTCAAGACGAAGAAACGCCGCAGAGAAGCCAAGGCAGTGGCAAAGATGGCCGAAGACGAGGCCAAGAGGCAAGGATTGCCTGTTGAAAAGCAAAAGGAGGCATTTGATGTCGCGTATAGAGAGCATTTGCAAAAGGGAGCAAGTGCGGATAAGAAGGAGGAGAAGAAGGAGAAACAACAACAGCCTGAAGTAGGAAAGTCAAGGCGAGAACAGGATCAAAAAGGCAACAACGATCAAAAGCCGCCCCCGGAGCGAGATCAACTTCGTCATCAAGATAACTTCCCACCACCACCAAGTCGAAATCCACCTAGAAACATGCATCCTCCGATGAATCAGCCTCCACCCAATGTGGGTGGTCACCCACGAGATGGCAATCGTGACATGCCTCATCCCCGTGATTTAAACAGGGATGTGCCTCCTCCTCGTGGTGACATGAGAGGATCTGGTCCACCTCGAGATATGCCTCCTCCTCGTGACATGATGGGAAGAGGTCCACGAGATATGCCACATCCTGCCGATATGGGGAGAGGACCACCAGGCCCACGCGATATTCCTCCTCCTCGTGATATGATGGGAAGAGGTCCAGGCCCACGTGACATGCGCCATCCTCATGACATGGGAAGAGGTCCTCGAGATATGCCGCATCCGTTTGATTTGGGACGAGGCGGACCTCGTGATATGGGCAGAGGACACCCCGATAGAATGGACCAAGGTGGCCCATGGGGAGATGGTAGAAGAATGCCTGATCGCATGGGAGACAACTGGGGTCCTGCACCACCACATCTCCGTGGTCCTCCTCCCCCAGACCAGCATTTTCGTCATGATCATTACGGCCCTTCGAATGATCAATATGGACCGCGTAGACCCAATGGTGGAGACTTCTTCGAACCGATGAATGGTGGAAGAAATGGTGGTGGCCCTCCGAATGAGAATCTTAGACGAGGTCCCCCAGATGGTAATCGCGGTCGCGGACCTCCTGATAGCTACGATGATCGTGGCCGACAACTTCCTAATAGAAACAACCATGATCGAAGTCAGTTCAGCCGGGATAATGAGGAGTTTCGATCAAGAAGGCAACATGATGATGGCAGTGATCGTCGAAGAGAAAGAAGCAAAGATAGAGAGAGGAGGGATTCTCCTGACAAGGGCAGAAAACAGAAGGAGAACAATGAATCCAAGTCAACCAGAGATGGCGATAGAGATAAAGACCGGGCAAAGAATAGCAAGGATGAAACAGATAAAGATGAACGAAGGAGGAGTCGAAGCCCGAATAGGAGCGAAAGAAGAAGGTCGAGAGATAGATCTAGAGAATCGAGTAGAGACAAGGATAGGAAGAAAGGGCACAGGCGCAGCCACCGCGAAGATGATGACAAACGCAATCGTCAAGAAAAGGATAAAAATGATAAAAAGTCTGAAAGAGGCGAAGATGATCAAAGTCGTACAGATCGAAAGCGCTCGAAAGATTCGGACCGAGATGGTGGTAGGAAACGCCAAAAACGTAGCCGACATGACAAGGATTCTCGTCGTCGTGACTCGTCTCGCAGCGACGATCGTTCAAAAGATCGCTCAGAGAGAGGTGAAAGAAGGGGCGGCGATAGCAGAGGTGGTGATCGTGATAGATTTACTCCGCCACCAGGAAGGGAATACGATCAGTATGGAAATCCTGTGGTTGCAGAAAGAGATCGAGGGGGCCAAAGAAATAGGGACAAACGCGATGATTCGCGTGATGGTAGATATGGACCTAGCTCTCAGGACTGGAGACCTCCGATGGGTAGAGATGGCCGCCCAGGGGATGGGCCGAATTGGCGACCTCCTATGGGGAGAGATGGTTATCCAGATGATCGACGTAGGCACGATGAGAGGAGGAGGTAATCAACATCACTGGGATCGCACGACCGTACTTGTCTGATGACCGAATATTATTTTTTTACACACTCTAATTTGGTTCATTAATTACACCCGCTTTTATGCATGCATTGTAAAGATCAGGAGTTTCCTTCATCAATGCAAATTCAAGCTTTCCAATAGTTGTGGCCCCAGCATCGCTTTCACCTTCTCGCGTTATCAAATCAACAAACTTTCTTATCTTTTCCTTCTCATTCTCGACGTCTTCTTGGCTAGATATTCCATCACATAGTGCTTCCACTTCACCGACCATATATCCAGAATCAGCTTTATCTATGTCAATCTTCAATCCAGAGAACTCGTTTGATGTAGCTGCCTCCCAACTAGTCCGAAACGTTTCTATCCTCGCAAATGGGGCAAGCAGCTCTCCTCCATCTAGATGAGGAATATCATGCGAACTAAATTGTGAATTAGGTTTGAGTTCGTTATCAATTGACTCATCTGCAGTGACTTCGGACAGCAAGTCCAAGATTAGTTCCTTTGCAGCCTTTCCTTGCAGTTCCTGTTAGTTGATGAGCCAAGTGCGTGAGCTGTCAGTTGCTAATATACTAATAGCAACAGCAAGAGTGAGTGAGCAAAATCAATATCATACCTCATAAGTAGTCATCCCATCCGTATCTCGTGTGCCCTTCCTACCACGCTTTACTTGCCAAGCCCCTCGCCATCCCCAATTATTCATTACTTTGACTTTCTTCTCTCTATATCGAAACCAACAATCGTCCAAGCAAAATTTCCATAGAGGCGCCGGCAAGTCAAAATACCAATCCACAAATTCCTCCCTCTGAACAACTTCGAATCCATATGATTTTAATATTGCTGAAGTTCGATCGTTCACGGCGAATTTCTTCTCTATCTCAATCTCTACATCTGACTCCGCTGACGACATAATGCTTCTTCGGATGACAGATGATGTACTTCTGAGACCACTGAAGAATTCACGAGTTGTTGTGAAGGCAGCTGAAAATCTGAGGGAATGTGATACCATGAATAGTACCATATGAAATGATAGACACCTTTTTGGAGGCATTGTTGCGACAGTGAGCAGTCAGTATCAAAATCCCATGGCCATGGGGAAGATGCGCTCTGGTGATGATCATTGGCGCCACTATTTGTACTAGTTCCTACGTCCTGTGCACAAAATTACAGATCTCGAGTCTCGATCAAAAATCAATCTACGATATCAAAATGACCCTCTAATAAAGGTCCCGGATGCGTGCTAGCATGGCGTAATACTACATCACTTCAACTGCATGCATTGAACCTACACAAATAAAACAGTGTATGCACTCGAGGCACCTTGATTTTTGGCTGCAACGAGGAAAGGGGCCCAACTTCTTATCTGTGGACCTCTAATGATAAATGATATCCGAAGAAGCTGACCAACGCCTGCGCCAGGTAACAGAAGATGAAGTAGCAGAAAAATATGAGGAATCACCTGTAGCTTGTATGCCACTAGTAACGGATGGCGTGCCACTGTCAGACGAGATTGATCACGAGCGCAAGCGACCGTATCTTCCTTCTTGCCACAATGTATACGACAACATCAAAGGATCCATCCACCTTGCGTTTCTCTCGCATTTGTGTTTCATTCTGGCATCGTTCTTCTACCTCAAATTAGCGCTGGCGACACTAAATTGGTATTTGTATACTAAGCGCCGTGGAGTCCCTGCCGATGTAGTCTATGAAGACACAGATGAGGTTTGGACCAATTATACTTCTGAGAATGGACCCGATTATCTACATGACAAATGGGAAGCATACAGCCTGAAGTATGAACTGCTATATATCTTGGGTGCATTATTCTTTGTGTTTGTCGGTCTATTTGATTTATTAAGATATTTTGATTGTCTCAATATTGTCCTTGTTCTAGCGGGTGTTGCTGGCATGATATCTGCTCTCAGTCATACATATCAAGCAAGGACAATTTGGGACTTCGTCAGTGTACATATGTTCTTCATAGAGGCTATCAACTTGTTGCTCAGAAAACACGACTATGAGGGAGTTGCATGCTTTAGAATTGGAGATTTATGCTTCTTAATCGGAGCCGTATTAGGCTGTGTCGGCTCTTATGTTGGTCTTGCAGGTTATGTAGACCTATGGGTGATTCAGATGGATGTTTTTTCATGCTGTCTCTGGTTATTCTCAGCCTTCACGGACATGACCGCTGAGATTTACTATCTACGAAAGCATGTGGGCGATGATGACATCGGAACGGTGCAATGCTATTGATAGTGGCTTATACGCTTGTAGGAATAGTTATTAGTTAGATTGTATTAAATGAATTCACATTTTGAATACAACGACATCTCATTCACTAGTATGCAGAGATGATGAGACAAATCCATTGTAGTCAAGCTGCATGAATAAATTTGTCAAATGAGAATTGGATTGCTGCGAATAATCACTATTCAGATTCTTCATGAACTCTGCCAAATGAGATGTGAAGACCTGATCAAACTTTTTGATCATATGCTGATAATTCTCCGTACGGTACTCTTGCAGGATCCTATCAGAACAGCGCTGAATGTTTTCCTCTCGCTTGACACGGAAATCAGCCTCCAGATCTGTATTTTTCTTCTTTTTTCCGAATCGCATCATTGACCGTTCAATACGTGTATTCTCCAGGGTTTCGTGCACTTTGGTTGACTCCATGAAGAATTTGATTTGAGTACAAAAGAGTAAACACGTTGTCATGATTTTCGACGCCCTTTCTATGAGATCGTAATTTGAGAGGAGACATTGTGTGAACAGGCGAGTGAGGAATTGATTGTGTTCGTTTAGCAGGTCATCCACAGTACGAGGAAAGTTTGCCTCCGTCGAGTTGCCATGCTTAGATCTATTCAAGCAATAATCCTTGGAGGCATTCAGCTTGCTTTCTAATTCTCTCCAGTGGGGTTCGATTACTTCAAACTTCATGTAATAAACAAAGTTCTGTATGAAGTGTAGCATACGTCTGCGCAGACTAAACGTTGGGCTACATGCAGCTCTCAAAGATGTCATTTGTTTCAAAAGCTGATGGTCTGACCACATGTTGACAAGTTGACGCTCAACATACTTTGCAAAGAATATTTGTCGAAATAAGAGTTGATAGGAACGTAGCTGGACGGGAGATAGGACGAGCGAAACAGGAAAAGGGACATTTTTGAATTCAAATGCGATTGCTTCGAAACCTGCCAGCACTTTTGCACGGCTACTTTTCTTGGAGCGGCTGCTTTTCCGCCCTTTGCCCATGTCATGAAGGGTATCTCGCACATTTTTATCTAAGAAGCAGCAACGCAACGACGAGGCAAATTGTGAGGAATGCGATGATAGCGGAGTGGATTCCAGTGACCTCGTCATCGTTGTAGTCAGCCAATTCTGTACCCGCCCCTGTAACACGTTAGGAAGCTCTTTGTGAAGTTCTGTCTCAACGCCATCAAGAAAATTGACAAAGAAATCACCTTGATCAAGAAGGAAATATTTCTTCATGAACCTCAAGGATGATAGTATATCGTACTTTCCCATCAGCAAATGTAGCAGTGTGTCAGAAGCGTCGTGGTATGAGCGATCGATGCACCGCGAGAGTTGCAAAGGGTTCAACAGAACATTGACTTCCTCTTCCTTCGTCTGCTCTGTTTTTGCTTTCTGACCATGAGGGAGAATAGAACCTTCTTCGCAGAACTCAATTGCCCTTCGGTACTTTCCTGTGGTGTACGCTTTATCGCGGGCACTCATGTTCGATGTTGCTCTCGATTCGTCGCCAAACATGGCATTTCTAGTCGAAGACATTTGATCGTTCGCATCAAAAAGAATGTCCAACACATGCTCATCTTGGACCCTGCACCAGTCAGTCCACTCCATGCGTTGTCGGAACGTGGCTTGACTTTCACGGAAACGCTTGTCGGTAACCTCAATCATGAATTCACTGTATGGATCATGAACTTTACCCCTCTGCAACCAAGATTGCATCATTCGAGCATAAGGAGCAGCGCATTCCATCAAAAGGAACGACATCACTTCACTGCCCTTTGCATCGCCAGTATAGTGTAAAGACATCAGGTTCTGCAACGCGTTGAGTAGCTCTCCTCCTTTCTTACCACGGGCAGTTGAAACTACTTGATACAGGACTGCCATTATACGAATCGATGGCTGTGAGTTCACGTACACCATACTCATGGAGATGCTCTTCCCGTCATCCGCGCCTGATTCTCGCAGCAAATAATTGAGGTTTGCAACAAATGCCAGATATTCTTGTAGCAGCTTGTTGATTGCTTCGCAAAGTGTTCGAGTAACTAATCCACATTCATATATGCCGAGACAAGATGATACGTATTGATTGACATGCACGTAGTTGGAACAGAGTGGTAACATTCGCTCCAGTATATTTCGAAGACTCGAATCTAGATTGCCCCCAATGTAGGACATGGAGGCAAACCCGAAACCCGCAGGTTCCACATACTCTTCGCCCTGTTCGGTCTCGCCAATTTCCATGGAGTGAAATCGAAGAAATTGGCCTTCAAGTCCCATCATGGCACCAACGAGTTCGTCTAACAAGACACGTTCTTGCATATCAACTGGTAGCTCTACAAGTTGCTGATGCGTAATGCCACCTTGTTGTGAGGCAGGATGAGATTCTGGAAAGATTTCCTGCTCCATCTCCAAAGGTAACGTGTGCCGACCTTGCTCCGCCAGGTATGACCCACTGAAAAACACCCTATCCATACCCTCGGCAGTGGAGTACACCCAATCTGGCGAATGGGGGGTATTCGCAGCAACAAGTTGGAATGTCTCCGTCTTTCTCGGCTTGCATTGATTATGTTCCTGCAAGAACTCAATGAGGGCTTTGTCATCTTCGGTACTTGCCGTTCCATCATTCATTTGATACGAGGAGGTGATTATATCCAAGGACCATCCGGTAACAGAATTATCATTCATCAGGTATTCGGAACCCTCTGGTTCAAACTCTCCCCCCACCGAAAGTATCCCTCCGCTCCAATCATTTCGGAGCGCAATCGGGTCTCCCGAATACACTGGGATGCGTTTCTCACCAACTAGACTTGGTGATGAAATAATAGACTGACCCAATTGAACAATAGGGGCAGATGCTCCACTTCGCAGTACAGTCCATTGATCTGCCTGAGGATACCTCCCCTGACGTCGGAAGCAACCCACATCCAGTCTAAACGATGTAGTCTTTTCTTCGCCACCATCACCGTTGTCGGTATGGTTGGTTTGTATTTTTTCTTTTTGCACACCTAGCACACGCCTCAATACATCGGAACGCAACGTGACTGTGTCACCATAACAAAGAACATCGGCCAACGGATCTTCTTCCTCTTCATTGTCATCATTATTGCTATCATTATCCTCTTCCTGTCGAACAGCAGCAGTTGCTGCAGCCAAACCACTACTACCACCATCTTTCAACAAGACAAATACATTATCCCCATACTTTGCACCTCCATTACTTGGATCTACTTCTCCGCCACTCTCCTTTGCCACAAAACACACACGACTCATTAATGGACTAGCCGTCAGTCCATCCGCACCACACGATCGTGGTTGGATGGACACAGATGCTGACATGGTAGGATTACGAAATTTGAGAATTACCTGACTTCCATAGGGTATTGTGGAGGAACCAAAGTCACGTTCTTGGTAGAGGTTTTGATGTGTTTCTTCTTCGTCGATGATTGTTTCATCAAGGAGCCCAGTATTGTTGATGATGTGGTTGGAAGTTGTTGTTATAGGAGCACGGACCTTTCCAGCTGTACCATTTGTTTGCACTCCTCCTCCCCCAGCAGCAGTAGTAGTAGTCGCTGTAGCAGCTGAACCCACATTACCAACACCTTCACCATCATCACGCTGCTTCACTCCACCAGTGTCATAATTCCCACCAGCAACACCATCAGTATCAGTTGTACCGGTATACAAAGGCCTTCTAGCTCCCTCAATCTCACTCCTATCCCGACTAATCGAATTCATAACACTTCTCATCATGGTCAGCGGTGTCTTTGGATTGAGATCTTCGTTTGTTGCAGATGTTGTTGATGTGTCTTGTTCTCCAACTTCATTCGTGCCATTATTGGTTCGTTGTTTGTAGTTGTTGTCATTGCTGTTGGAGTCCAATTTGTTGTTGCCGAGGGATGTTGACATGGGCGTAGAGTATGACACCCGAGAAGAGGAGGAGGAATTGTAATTTTTCGCGGGTGTTGTTGCATTGTTGATACCATTATTGGTGCTACCATTACTACTACTTGGACGTAACGAAGAAGAAATGTTAGAATGACGAGGCAGAGATGATGATGATGTTGTTGTTGGTGGTGGCATTGAACCAGTATGAATCGAAGATTGAGTATCATATTTTTTTGCAGAGGAGGCAAAACCATCTTTAATGGCGTCAACTCGCTGAGATAATAAACTTCCCGTTTCTCGGATACTACCTGCAGTGGTTGTGAAACGAGTACTAATAGTGCTTGCACTACTACTGGCAACACTTGCATCAGAAGACTTCTTGGCCAAATAGTCGTTTGCTGCGGCATTTGAATTATAATTAGTTACATGTTGTCGATCCGAAGACGACACCAATGACGACGAATTTGTCATGCGATTGTTATTATAATTGATATTATTGTCATTGTCATCACGAATAGGTGACAAATGCTGCATATTTTGTTGCAATTGCTGAAATCTATCGGACATTTGAGAGAGTTCTTGCATTGTTGAATTTGTCGATCTCTTATTTAGTTGCTGAATTTGTTGTTGCTGCTGGGTATCCGATTTCAGCCCTGACCAAAATGAAGAAGATGACGTTTGCTTGGATGGATCAGTTGCTGTTGCTGCTGCTGTGGACGGTGCAGCACTGGCAGAGGATGGTCGGCCAGTAGCAGCGCCAGCGGAAAAGGTGGAGGCACGAAGGGCAGATGAGGATGATCTAATGCTGCCGGCTGCGGTGCCAGAAGCATTGGAAGAAGAAGAAGAAGCAAGGGCGGATGCAGCTCGGGAACGACGTGCTGCTGAGGCACGGGCGGCTCGTAGGGCGTCGCTCTTCGTGTCCATTGTTACTCCAGGTTACTCCGTTATAAACTTGTTAACGTCTCTCTCTCTGGCGACGTTATTGTTGATGCGAGATTTTTTAAATGAATAATGCCTGACGCTCCGCTACGTAGGAATTCGTAGAACAGTACTATGGGCTCATCTCGGTGCATCTCATTTCAAAATTAACAAGCATGGTGCATGGTGCATGGCGTAAAGATAAATCTTCTGAATTAAGCGAGCGCAAGGGTAGCCGAGTGACCACATGAGTATTGAGTAAGCTCTCTCTCCTGGTAATACTCTCCTGGAGGTTAGCTTCAATGAACCCAATCGGTAAAACAAACTGAACATGAAACAGAAATCATTGCTGTCCTTTTTTGGTAAACCCAAAAAGAAGCATCGGCTTAACGATGATGAATCCAATAGTAACAAACAGCAGACAGAGGTAGATATAATTAAGCCAAGCACTTTGAAAGATACCGTTCATCAAGCCAAAAGTGAGGCTGTAGAAAAATCTATCAGCTACCTTGGCAGCAATGACAATGTTGACAAAGACGACAAAGACACAGCAGAAACAGTCACACCAGAAAAAGCAGAGGCAGCATTGAAATCTGATGATGATGAAGAGCAGCACAATGACACAGACACCACAGAATCTAAAGAGAGTGACGATAGCGATTGCAGCAGTACCAGTGATGATGATGATGAAGAAGATCATTCGAAAACTTCAAATTTAGACACTTCCAACTCAGACATCGTTACACACCAAAAATCGGAATATGAACTCCTGCGAGAACGGAATATAGCACGTAACAATGCTCGTTTAAAAGCCCTGGGACTATTGGTTGAATCTTCTGATACGAGTAGAGGTACGAATCCTGATAACAAAAAGAAGCAACGGAGGAGAACCAAGGCATCAGCAAAGGTAGCCAATAAAACTGCTGTAACTGAGCCAACCAGACGATCAAGTCGATTGAGTGGAGTCAAGATGAATTACAGTGATGAGAGCGGTCAAAAAATGATGAATCAAGGTGGTGCATCAGTCAAAAGTCAGATAACCGAGTTGCAAGAGGTGAAGGAAGAGGAACAATACAAGGTTTCGCCCTTGTTTGATTACCAAATGTCAACTATTACAGCAAGCGTACCAGTAGGTTGCAATGACAAACTCAAATCATTAGTGCCATCTGACAAGCGCCTTGTTCCGCCCACTGGTCTCAATGCAATTTACAGCTTGCAATTTTACAACAACACTGAAACAACGAGTGCTTCATCAGCATCGTCATCGTCATGGCTAGTAGGAGCAGGTAAATCAGGCCTCATTGCCCTTTGGGACTGTAACAATTCCAGCATGACCACGCAAGAAGATCAAACCTCATACGTGGAGCCTGTTATATCTTGGAAGGGTCATCAAGGACGTTGGATTGCAGATGCGAGGTTCTTACCTCCTCCTAACTCACCATCTAATAATGCTCAAGTTCCAAGTCGATTACTTACAGCGGGTAATGATGGGACAGTTTGTCACTGGGATCTATCTACCACATCACTAACAACGGGTGCACCGAAGTTAATACACCAGACGAATAAATCACTTCATTCGAGTGGAATCTTCTCCATGGATATCAAGACCCAAGAAGAGGACTGCGTGATAGTAACTGGGTCCAAAGATAAAAGCATTGCAGTGTCAAAATTCAGTCGACTGGCAGATAACGACGGACCATTTTGGAGGTCACAATTTCATGCGGGTAAAGTCGCATCTGTATCTTTTTCATCTTCAGCGATCAATCCATTGATTGCTTCTGCGTCAGATGATGGTCTTGTGGGAATTCATGACATGAGACTCAATGGTTCCAATTCGAATAGCACTGTTGCGTGCCTTGAAGACTCTCATGTAAGACCTCATTCGGCAGTTTGGAAACCGTTGTCCGATTTCATCTTCCTGACTGCTGGCTTGGATGATATAATCAAGCTTTGGGACTTGCGAAACACTAGAGAGGCAGTGTCTTCATTTCATGGCCATGTGCCGACGAGTGGAAGAAAATTGAAGAGAATACATCGCCCAACCTTCTTTAATGTGGGTTCGGACTCTTTTATTCTTTCTGGTGGTGAGAATAGTCATGCCATTTCAATGTTTCGATTGGGCAAAGAAGCGGATGATGCAAGGAGTCTACTCGGTGTCTTTAGTCGAGGAAAGTTGCCTGATGGTTCTGGTGATGTTGGAAGTATGACAGTGCATTCAAATCAGGTAGCTGCCACTGTTGAAGGAGGTGAAGCGATTGTTCTTACGCCGCAATCTTAATTGGTGCGATATTTACATTACAATTGTAAAATTAAAGTGACATATATATTCTCTATTAGACCTATCAACATATCAAATCGATCCTTCATCTGAGGCAATTACTACGTCGCCATGATTTGCACGTATAACGTCGTCAGTAGAATCATTTGTTCCTTCTGCTCTAAGCATTCTTAAACGCTTCAGCCTCGCCTTTCTTGCCTGCCACGCTGAGTCACGACGACTCCGTTCTGATGTCGGAGCAGCACCAGTGTTAACATCCTGGGCATACGGTGTAGTCCGAACATTCAGGGGCAAGTCTACAGTTTCGGCTTTCGGGCCATATCGTTGATTGACTCTTGTGAGTGATCTGAGTGATTGCTGGGATTTTACACTCTTGGCTGCGCTCGAGTAACCTTCGTCAGTGGTTGGTTTTTGTTGCAGACGGTTGAGAGCCTCTTGAAGGAGTTTCACCTTCTCTTCGTTGGAAGCACCTGTCTCTGCATCCAAAAACTCTTCAAGCGTTGAGGACTTAGTCTTCCTTTCCGGAGTACGGTCGGAATCGACTGAAGCCTTTCTATTCAACGCAAGACGATACCGCCGAGCACTTGCTACACTCGAGGTCACGGATTGCACATCATCGTCTTCTTCAGCAGATAGCTCATTTTGATATCCATCATCATCCTCGTAAGAGGGCACGCGTGAGATGCTTTTGCGCGTCTTTATCTCGGGACTAATCATGTTAGGTATGCCACCAGAAGCAACACTGATTTCAGTACTGGTGTTCTCTCCCCCCTCCTCAACAATCACCTCGTCAAGTAAGGATCCCTGAGCAGAGGTATAAGAATCGCCTGACACGCTACCCCCACCGGTCCTTCTCCGACGGGCACGCCTATTGAGAGGCGTTATTTTTCCAGTCGTCTTGCGATTTATTCGCTGCACTCCTGCAATGACTTGATCTAATTCACTTTCCCCTCCCGAAGAATCACTTTGGTAGTTGACGGGAAGGTCCAAGATTGGTCCTGCAGGTTTGTCCTTCTTGAGTTTCATATATTCTTCTTCGATACGTTTCACATATTCTTCGTCCTCAACATTCGGTAGCGACAGCTCTGAGACGGATGATTCTGATGGATACATGTCCAGATCAGGGTCGAGTGCTTTCTCGGGGCTGACTACAGGCTTCTTTGCGATTTCTTGTTTCATTTGCGAGATCATTCCAGGAACAATTAGACCTGCAATATCTTTTTCGGTATCACTCTGAATTACATGTGGTTGTTGTCTTGCCGGCGTTTGTTTCGATTGTTGTGCCATCAAGTCTGCAGAAGATTGAGCTTGATGAGGCTGCACAGATGGAGGTGCTTTCTTGTCGACAATCGAAACCTCCACACTACTAATACTCGCGTCCTCTACCATCCAACCCTCTTGGACCTCTTCTCGATCGCCACCCAAGACGCTTCCCTGAATAACCTGCCCATCATTGTTCGACGACTTCCAAAACTTGTCTCTCATCATGGAGACAATGGATTGCTTCGAGGTGACTGACTGTTTCGAAGTGCTTTGGACAGATGCGTCATCATTATTATTTGTAGGTGGAACTTTTGGAGGCATCCTCACCAAATATTTTGATGCAAAGTCCTTTTCTTGCTCTTCCTCCATAAACGCGGTCTCATTCTCCATGAATGTAGCCTTTTCAGTGCTGCTTCCAAAGACAGCTGCTGGAAATGCGGCTGGAGAAGGCCTTTCGATGGGAGAGGCACTCAAACCAGTACAAGTGGAAAGAGGTGATACCGGACGCATTCCATGAGCACGGAATTGACATTCGGGAGTGCGAGGAGGCTCTTTTACTACAACATTTCGACCATGATCGCTTCCATATACTTCAGTGTCAACTGACGGAGCCTGACTGCGACTTGGACTGGATTGCGTGATTGGGCTGAACACTTGTGGCTCTGAATTTGGATTCAAGTCAATGACTTGTCCCATCAATTGAGGGGTTTCGTTTTGATCAATGGCCCGTGACGACCTTTGGGGTACCACTTTCTCCACTCGTATTTCAACACCACCTATCTGATCATTGGTCGGTGAAGACCTTCGTGACGGCCTTGGTTGTGAGAGTTCTATTTTCTCCACTCGTATTTCTACACCAATTTCGGCAGGTTCATCCTGTGGTGGTAGTTGCTGACACTGCTGGTTGAGTTGTTGTTGTTGTTGTTGTTGTTGTTGATTTCCAATAGCCATCTCTTCATCTACATAATCATTACTATTATCATCATCAGGAGTTGGCGTCTCAATAACCAGTTCTCGTCGTTTGTTCATCCTCTGTTGGTTCATCCTATCATTCATTCTTCTCAAATTCCAAATCTCATACTCTTCCTTCCAATCTGGTGGATTCTTCCATTGCGTAAATAGTGCCAATGATAAACTACATATCATGGACACAATTAGAGAGTAGCTCCCCGATGCCAGCTGACAACTGAACATGCCATCGTTGGAGTTGTTACAGGGAGGACTATCTAATAAAAAGAATATTGGCATTTCACACACGAACGTCCCAGCGGCAATGTAGGATATGCCATCCCATATCAAATTCGACGTGGGTAGAAATGTGCTGATGGCACAAGTTACCAGTAAGAGAAGACCTCCCAATGCCAATGCCACAATGAGGAACACTTTGCTTAATAACCTCATAACATTGTCGGATGTGTTGGGTGCCAACCATTCCAAATCACCCTGACATAATATTCCCACTGATAAGGCATTGTTATCCTCGGACATCAATTCATTGAAATACCATTGATCTTCAGGTGCAATATTTGTCATGTTGAAATCTATGACTTCAATTTGGTCACTGAGAGATACGGATAGGAAGGAGCAGCTTATGCCTGATGCTAGCAGGCAGACAAATGCCACTGCTGAGAGGCATGTTGTAGAGAGAGCAAGGGAGTAGTTTCTAGCTAGCGGACCGGATGATGATAGTAGTTTGGAAGTAGCAGGCATTTTCGTCTTTCTTGTGTCTCGAGATTTGGCCGGCATCTTATGTCGTACAATCGTAGGTACGCCGTCGCCACCAGTATTCGGCCGCCTATTTAATGTTGATGGCGCTACTCTAGCTTGATTGAGCCGTCTCTTCGTCGGTTTGAACTATTCAAACGGTGCAACATCATTATATATTTCATTGCTTGAATCTTGCAAAACTTGTTGATCGGTTCGTGCCGAACGGAGAAGTGAGAGAAAGCAAAAATTTTGAATTTGTGAATGCATGAACATCTTGGAATGTATGTGTAATGGTACATGTCGTGTGTATCGCATTTGCATCATTATCTGTAACGTGAAATAACACTGACAGCTTCGTTTTTGGCTCACCATAATGTTAGATTACACGTACGTAGATACAAGTAGAGTACGGAAATACTCTAATCATTATCTTTTATCTCCTATCTAATCTATCAATAGCATCGATTGGAAGTAGGGAGATCGAGGATACTAACAGGTTATAGAGCCTATACAATCACCAACAATGAAGTTCATTTATGCCATAATTCCATTTGTGAATTTGGCAACCAACGAATTTGTTGGCGGCGCAACTCATGCGCTATTAAACAAAATTGTCATTGCCACACCTCCACAAGGTACATGCCATGACAATATTATTAACATAGCAACAACACTACGTGTAGATTCACCAACATTTATCAGTGACACACCTCCTACAAAGCAAACAACATCAATTAGGTACTTACCAGTCGAGGACGCCGACGATGTGTACGCAGCCCATGATAACATGCTACACAACTTGGATACTCTTATTAACACCTTTGACGACTCTGAGCAATCTACTCAGTATGAACCATTTAATTATGAAGACAGTGACGAGTATGAGGAATTAGTAGAAACTCTTCCACAACTCCAACACGACCTGGAAACAGCGGGGAAGATTTTTTTAGCAGCAACTCAGCGAAATCATATTGCATTTGAGGTTGAGGACGAATACAATACTGATGAAGAAGAGAGTTTCATGAAGCTTGAACCGAAGGTTGAGGACGAATACAATACTGATGAAGAAGAGAGTTCCATGAAGCTTGAACCGAAGGTTGAGGACGAATACAATACTGATGAAGAAGAGAGCTCCATGAAGCTTGAACCGACTGAGGTTACAGCAGCGGATATAGTGCTGAATGATAGCGCGCAGAGGACTCGTATTGGAACTAACAAAATTGAAATTGAGCAGTGGAATTGTGTTGAAACTAAGACAACTGAAGTTGAGCAGAGGAAACGTATTGGAACTCAAACAACCGATGTTAAGCAGCGGAACTGTATTGGAACTAAGACAACCGATGTTGAGCAGAGGAAATGTATTGGACCTAAGATGAACGATGTGGATCAGCAGAATATTATTGGAACTAACTCTGGAGTGCAGGCAAAACCGTGGTCGTTTATGATTGACGAAGGTTACCTAGTGGCTGATATTCCCGTTACCTTAATGCATTCAGGCGATCAAATGGGTCTGTATGGTAGCCAGTGGAATCCTGGGATCGACCGGGGTAACCCAGATGATTCAGTTACAAAAACAACCCTTGATTACCCCAATGATGTTGGAGACAACTTGGTCACGTCACTCATTGTAAAGTGGACTTCCTTTGTCCTTTATTGAAAGGATAGAGATGCTATTTGGTACAATCCGATATCGACTACGTGATATCGAATTGTGGGGGGGTGTTAGATTACACGTACGTAGATACAAGTAGAGTACGGAAATACTCTAATCATTATCTTTTATCTCCTATCTAATCTATCAATAGCATCGATTGGAAGTAGGGAGATCGAGGATACTAACACATAAAACTTCCAACTCATCATAACCACGGGTGCCGCTGCTGCTATTGAACCATGATGCCGTTTCGACTGGCAGTGCTGCTCACAGCGGCGGCGTCCATATCAACAGCGGATGCATTCACATCATCTCCAAGGCACACAAATGTTGCCATCAAAATCCGCACATGTCACCACTCAACACGGAGCATCAAATCATCTTGGAAAGAATTTGCCGATGGTGACAACATCATCGACTCTCCATCACGGATAGAATTCATCTCACCCCTGTTGCAAGATGGTTATCCACAAGCTGTACAAGAATATGAACGAGTATCATCTGATCCAAAACCAATATTACTTTACCTACCTGGATTTGATGGGACGACATTGGCACCCTTCCTCCAATTCCCAGCACTGGGTGAAGAATTTGATGTCAAGGCGATGCAAGTTTCCATGGAGGATCGATCGACATTTGAAGATTTGAAGGATGCAGTGATTAACTTTTTGGTGCAAGAGTGTATCTATGGTCGAATGGGTGAGACATACCAATTGTATCTCATGGGAGAATCATTTGGGGGTATACTGGCAACAGAGGTTGCGGCAGCTTTGCAATCGAATGCGCAATATAGCAACTTTGTTAGATTGCAGGGGTTGATTCTTGTCAATCCTGCTACATCGTATTTACGATCGGAGCTCTATAGGCTAGGGCCACCGATTGCCAATGCACGATGGCTTCGACCAATTGAGATCATACCATATGTTTTTGGATTAACAACAAAACTCGTGCCTCTATTTCTAGATGAAGGATTAGCTATACAGCAATTGCTCACAATTCTTTCGTCGAAGGGTTTGCCAGCAGTTGTGAATACTCCACAACGTGAGGCTTACATGGGCCGGGTTGCAGTTACTCTGGCAAGTCGATTAAAGTTCATGCCAAAGGATACACTGAAATGGAGATTGACAGAATGGCTTGAATGGGGTAATGCAGTATTCGAAGATCGATTAGAGGTATTAAAGTCTGGAATTACAGAAAGCGAAGATGACCTTGGAATGTTGCGACTATCTAGGGAAGTAAAAACATTAATTGTTGTTGGCGAGTTTGACAAGACATTGCCAAGTGTCGACGAAGCCAATCGATTGGCAGCAGAGGTATTCCGGAATAATGTAGTTCATGTGGTAACGGGGGCAGGACATGCATCAACGTGTGGTGGTACTCTCAATCTTATGCAACTGCTTCGGCAAGTCTATCCAGAGGTTAATGGATATCGAAGGACAAATTATGACGTCGGTACGACTGAGTGGAAACCACGCGCTGATTTGCGTGGATTGGTACCTCGTTATGATTATGCAAATATTGGACTGAGCCCGTTGCTTTACTGGAGCAGTGACTATTACGAAGAGTGGAAGGGTGATGAAAAGAAGAGAGATCGATTCAAAGTGAAAGGTTATTTTGAAGGCAAGAATAGTGTGTTTGGGTGGATCGGAGAGTTTGCACTGGCTTTGAGGAAGTGGACAACAACGTAACAGTGCAATACAGTATACTAAATAACAAACTGATTTGAAAGGAGCAGGTTCAAATTGTTACAATAATTCATAGCATTTGACAAAATATTTCTGTCGTCCTACACACTATGTTGTGCAAAAGTCTCAATCACTTCATCGCAAATGCGTTTGAGAAGAGAAGGGTCTTTGCGTTCCGATTTTAGTACATCGCGAGCTTGTTGTTGTGATGTTAGGGTGAGTGAAGCCGCTTCTTTTCCTGCCGAGGAATTGGTTACAACAACATCATATGGGACAGTTGTCAAAGTCCAAGTGCGGAATAGAAAATCTATTCTGATTGAATCGTCACCAGTTGCAAACGTTGCAGATATGGTGACATTTCCTTGATGATCACAAATGAAACTACACATAGCCTCTCTTTCAAGTTTGTTCACTGTTCGAACAAGACTGTCAATCCTAAAGAACATTTGTGTCGCATCAGCGAATAAGTCTCTCATTCCAACATGCATTGACTCGCTTGAGTAAGATGGAAGAAAGAAAGACTGCAAGCTATTTCTGAGAGGGAATGGACCATGGCCTTGATTCGGATCCAGTTCAGTATACCCCAATAACAATGCCTTCAACAAGCTAATAGATACAGCCCCATCATCCTTCAAAAAACATCCAATCTCGATATTCTGCAATGCATCTTCTTCAAGTGAAACATTCATTGCAATTTCAGCCATCCCATCAAGAAGGGAAAACGAAAAGTCAGATCCATTGTGAGTCAAGGGAGCTGGATATATCGTCGTTCTAATCTCTTCAGATATTGCAGAAATGGGACTAGCTCTTTCCACATCTAGATGTGCAGTAAATATATCTCGTGCGCGCTTACAAGCATTTAGCCGTTCCGTCTCTTGTGCCAATTCGCTTTCAAGTCGTTTGATGCTTTCAATGGTATCGTTTGTCTTGGAAGAAGCCTTGCGTTTCCTCGTCTTCAACCTCCTTGAAGTCAAATGCTGTTGTGAAATCATGCTCGTGGTTTCTCTCAACTTGGCATCAAATGTTGCTAGATCTCGCCTAGCTTCCTGGAGATGAGTTTCCGAGTTTGATACAAACTTGTCTAAAATAGTCTGAGCACAACTCAGCTCAACGCTACTTGACCATGAAAATGAAGACACCTCTTGCAGTATTTGTAGGCATGACGCTATCGTCTGCACATCAGGATCCGTCGCAACCTTTGCCCTACCTCTGCAAAAGTCACTTGCATCAATAGCGTCGTGGAGATTTTCTGACATGGACTCAAAGCATTGTTCCATGAAGGATACTTCGTCTTTTGACATCGCTGAAGCCATCCACTGAGAGTTGCCACAAAACATTGAGGCGTTGTCACTGCTGTCGCTTTCATTGAGCAGAGAGAGCGAGGTCGATAGATCCATCCCCTTTGATACATGATCATTGACAAACTGCAATGAAGATTTCCCAGAGGCAGCAATGCATTGCTCCAAGTCACTCATGTTCGTGTGAAATCCTTCCGTTGGATGTGTACAAAGAATTGATAGTTGTCTGCCCAAAAGATTGCCTTCAGTTTCGTCCTCAAGTGAATGCTTTGTAAACATTCTCATAATGTCAGAACCAAGACTATCAGAAGATGAGAACGAAGTGTTTGCTCCTGGAGTGCTCTCCTTGGGACTGTACTTGAGTTGATTTGGCATCAGTTCGTTCCCTTGAGGAGAGTTAGTTGATGGAAGGAAGGCTCCGGATGCATGCACTGCCTGGAGGATTGTGGACGAAGACGTCCGAGCACTCTTCGGCGTCTCTTTGCTCGAGCTACTGCTACTCCGATGCGTTCCCGTTGCCATGACTGACCCAGACCGGAGACTACTTGGTGAGATGCACGTAGATGACATTGACTCTCTATCGTTCTTCTTCGTGCTCGTGTCCGGCATTTCAAGACTGGACATGCTATCATTGAGTGAATTCGATGAGGGAGAAGTGTACTCATCTGGATTAATCGTGACTGAAAACGGGAGGCCACTGCTGGAATCTTCATCTATTTCATCACTCAAATCGAGGAGGCTTCGTCCTCTCTCTGCCGAACCAAAGATGGAGCTCTGCCTCCGTGTCTTACGTGGACGTGATAATGACGAATTGCCCCGCCCTCCTCGTCCTCTTTGTTTGTAAGGTGTTTGCTTCCGTCTACGTTTGGGAAGCTGAACGTCTCCCTCTCCATCACTATCATCATTGTCAATGATGGAATCAAAATCATCATCCCACTCGGCCAACATGGACACATTCCGTGCAGTCTCTCTCGAAAATTCTTCATTCTCGACATCCTTTTCAGTTTCGACTTTGTCATTTGGAAATCGTTCCTGCACAACATTCGAAGGCAAGGGCTTCATTTCAGTTGTGGGCATGTCCAAATCAAACTCTGCAGCCACATTAATTCCAAATTTGACAGCCGACTGACCACGGTTGATTGCGGAAGACGAAGGAGCCAATCGAGTGACATTATTCTTGGGTGTTTTGTCCTCTTCGCCTGCCTCTTCTGCCGTCATCATTTCGACCGATGGTGATTTGGTAATGAGAAGTTTTCGTGGTGTCATTGAGGAAGCAATTTCAGTAGGTCGGTTTGTCTTTTTCTTCGTAGAGAGACTGATAGGATGGTGAATAGAAAGATAGAGTTTAAGTTGAGTTCGAGATTAAGATGATATTTGCAGCAGCTAGCAGCAGGAAATGTAAGTAGAAGTAGGGCAAAGATGCTCACCATGATTTTGCAGGAACACACTTTTGGACTGTAGGAGGAGGAACGACATGCCCAGGTCCATAGCAGATTTCCCAGTAATACTTGGTCAATTCCTCTTCCGTCAGGCCAGCAGGTGGTTTTATGTCATTGGCCACCACAGTGATTCCAGAACAGTCACTGCCGTCATCATCATCATCATCGTCTATGCTGAGATCATCGAGGTTGTTCATTTCGACATTTTCGTCATTATAGGGCAATCGGATTTTCACCACCATTGATTTATTATTATTTTGCTGTGATGATCCATTATTGCTCGTCATTATTTCATCATCATCCATCATTGTTTCTGATTCACGATAATCTAGATCCATCATTTGGGAATCATGCTGCTGCTGAGATAATGCTCCAGTATCACGATAGTGATTCTTCAGCCCTGCCACTACTGCAGCTGATGGTTTGCTGTCTTTGTGATGCTGCGACATCATCATCTTCGAATTTTGATTATTCTCCTTATCGATAGAAGCTGCTGTTCTGACCAGAGCAGAGGAAGGCACCTTAACCCGGCTGTTTGTCATTGCAGACGATCCATTCCCTCCATTGAATGAGCTAGTATTTCGTAGTCCAGAAGACTTGCCTGCGTGTGTTGTCACGGTAGTGTGAGTGGACGCACAAGCAACGTTATTGTTCGGCGCATCAGCCACAGAAGATGATAATGTCGGCACGGCGGCAACGTTTCTTAGAGCCGGATCATTTAGTTTGATCCCCGCTTTTGCTGCCGTTGTTGTCGGCGATAGAATGGATACTGGAGGATGGCTGTGCTGCCGACGCATTGGGATCTTGGATTGCTTCATGTTGCATTATGTTGCTATCGTACCAAAGCAACAGGGGTCTGCAAGTATTATTGTATCGCATCGTAAATTAAGCGGCGAGCGAGAGGCGGGCCAAAGATGAAAAACGGCAAAATCATTATCTACGTAGGAATCGAACCTTGATCTAACGTAGGAATTAGTAGCCAATAAACCGGAAACACACACATCAACTCATCTTCGATCTCATGCAAAAAGCATTAGCAAAAAGACCCCGCCGTCATTATCTATCAATATCAACACACAACATCTCTCGGCAGCCTCAAAACCAAAGTAAACCAAGCACCATGTCCAGGCGTAGAAACGCAGCAGCAGTGGAGGAAGGACACAAAAGCACGGAAATTGTAGACCTCATATCATCACTGAACGATGAGCCAGCAGCAAAAACACGAAACAGATCACGACGCTCCAATCTAAAAAAAGACTCTGGTGGACATGATGACAGTCACAAGGAAGAACGTCGGCCTCTAGTCCGCCTTTCCACTCAAAAACACGATGATGACAACAAAAGCACCATAACCAGCCTATCCGCCATGACTTCCATGACAGCCTTAACATCCACCACCGCCATGACAGCCACGCCAATCATAGCAGCCCTCACCAAACACACCGGTCTTCCTCGAACAGCAGCCTATGCAGTCGTATCAGTCATTCTAGTATTCTTCCTCATTTGGAGAGAGGGGTTTAGAATACACGTCCACTCATCCACCCTATTCAATTTTAATCTACAAGATATTCCCGTACCGACAAGCGGAGATGAGTACAATAAACCTCATTTGCTGGATGAAGCCTGGCCTGGACATGAGAATGTCAACTTTGAAACGTTGGTGCAGCCATCTGAAATTGATCTTTTGTTGCAGCGTCGATTGCCGGCGATTGAAGAGGGTCATGAATGTGATGATATTTTACTTTACATGCCCAGTCAACAACTTCAGGAGGATGATGATATTGATAATGTTCATGCGAATGGTGTAGAAGGGCAATTGACTAGTTATTTGATGGCTGTCATGTTGGCAACCTACACATCCAAAGCTATGGTCGTACTAGAGTCGAACGAGGATTTGGTACCTGGCGGAAGTCAATTCGGTTGTCCAAGTAATGCATTCAATGAAGCAAAGAAGAGTGCTGGGAAAGAGCAACGATTCGATACAGACGAAGATGTTCCAAAAGGGTTGTCTAGACTCATTCAGCATTCCGAGTGGTTATCTCGGGGGTGTAGTGTTCCGTGTCAAAATAATCATGACTATGAAAAGTGGAGTAATGTTCGGAAGAAGAATCGCAAGTCAAAGTATGCACAACATAGCACTTGTCGAAATGACTCTGGGTGGGAGTCAAGGGTGCTAGTTGTGGATGAAGCAGATGTGCAACGACTGTTTGAAAACAATTTCAAGGGCAAGATGCTCCATAGACCATCACCCACAGCATACAATTGGGCATTGCGTCTGGGTGCGAAAAAGTACGAGGCTCAGACATTTGCAGACTTGGAGGACGAAGAGGATATTTGGGATTTCGTTTCGGCGTTATTGGCTCGATCGGATGTTCTTCGCTTCCAGCCGTGGATTGCAAAGGATGTCAAAAAATTCATTCATTTGTCTCAGATTCCAATGCAAGTTAGTTACGATGCATTTCATGTGCGACGAGAGGGGAACATTCTGGGATATAAGGAGGAAACGGGACTTGATGTAATTCCTTTCCAAGATTATCTCAAATCGTGGGAGAGGCATGATTGTTCCGACATGGCTAGAATAATATATATTGCATCGGATAATCCGGGCCAAATCAAGGAGGAGATATCCAAGTATCCCGCAGGTGAGGCAGGGAATCTCATTTTACCCGGTGTCGATGAATGTCACGGATTGAGATTCTATCTGAGGGAAGACTCGACTTCGACAGAGTTCATGAAGAAGGGGTCTACGTCCGACTGTTCCATACAATATCGACGAACGATTTCTTCGGTGGCAGACTTGATCATTCTATCAAAATCAAGCACGTTTATTGGCGAGTTTGGTTCATCTTTTGCGAGATTGGTTCGTACTTTCCGAGCTTCATTGAATGACTTTCCTGGTAGAGAAGAAGAAGGACCTGTTTTAGTACGTGATACTAGGGTAGTTTGGGGGGAACTTCATCCTGGTCCCCCTGGAATGTAGAATACCATATATGCTTATACTTTTCAAATAATAATCTGTACACTACTTTACTATCCAAGTGTCAGTGTGATGTAATGATTAATGATAATACTTCTGTTTGTGCAATCAATTCAATATTCTCTATTTCTCCCTATTTTGATCAAAAATGTGATTCAATAATTTGCCATCCCTCATGACAACGCAATCATAACTCCTTAGTCTCGAAAAATTCATTGTTTGGACACAATTGCAGCAGATTTTGAATGAGACGTAGCAGAAGGAGTAGGAAGATTTGTCACTTGAAAATTCTCTCCAATTCTGGTATGATGTGGTGTGAAATTTTTCAACCAGTTTCCGTCCTCTTCTTCATCGCTTTCGTGCCCTCCTTGCTGCTGTTGTTGATGTTGCTGCTGATGATGATTTTGTTGCTGTTCTTGTTGCTGCTGTTGTTGTTGAGTGACACCACTATTCTCATTCTTTTCTTCCTGATTTGTAGCCGCTGGTGGTTGGCCCGGCTGCTCGTTCAACGCCGCCCTAATTCGAGCCAGATCTTCTTCGTATGCCGATCGCTGATCTGACAGCAGCTTTTGACGCTTAGCATCCTTGCGATCGTTGTTGTCGTCCACCATTATTGTTTACATGCGTTTCGTCCTTCGTCCTTTGACACGAGTTGAGGCTTCTGATCTCTTCCGATTTTCATTTGCTAGCAACAAATCTGGGATTCCGAAAGTGATGGGGCGAGGGATGGGGAGCAGCTTTCATACTAATTCCTACGTAGATTTGTCTGACTTTTTGCGCCAATCAACTCTTCTAAAGTCCGCTACCACAATCCTACCAACCACAAGATGAACAGAGCAGAAGGTGCAGCAACGACATCCGACCAGACCGATGTCCCACGGCTGGGTCTGTTGCAATGCCCACATGCCGAGTCTCGTGGATGGGCTCCGTCAGAACCTAATTCAGCGGTGACATCATGTGCTCCATCGGATGAAGATGAAGTGATGCCAACCTCAGACAACAATGCAAGTCTTGATGTTGAGATGGCCAGAGAATTGACCTCTCAGCAACCTCAAACAGCATCGTCTGCAGACACGGAAAGTGGACTATTGAGCAATGTGGCGTCTTCTCCAAAACGTCAACGCCTCAACCCAACAGAAACTGCTCACTCAGCCATCTCTGATGGTGATGGATGCACATATGATAAAAATGCAAACAATGGTCAAACTCAACAAAATGCAGTTGCGTGTAGCGAGATGAAGGCGGGCAATACATCATCAGCTGTAAAAGTAGTGTTAGACTATGATACAAACTCTGCCGACTCACTTCAAGACGACGGAAAGAGGTGTCAAATCCTTACAATAACATTATCTCCTTCTACTGATAACGACAAGAATAACCAGCTATCAAATGCATCAATACTCGTTGGGACAATATCAGGAAAGGCAAAAATAGAAGTATTGCCACAATCAACGGTGTCAAAATCCTCATCGTTAATTTGGCTTGATATTTTTGGCTACAGAATATCATCTTGTAACACAAGCGGAAATGAGAAGAACTCCATCGTCATTGACCGACCTGATTGGATGAATTCAATTCCTTTGACTGTTATTACTGACAACTTTTCATCTGATAGCGCGTTTGTATTGCGCGTGAAGCTGCATTCAATATATGACAAAAATGATACAACTACACCACCAGCATCAAGTGCTGAAAATTACTACAGTGCATATGCGGAGGAAACCTACAATATCAAAGCTTTGCCATCAAATTACATCTACCCTGGCAATTCTACTCTGGGTGGGTCAGGTGTCACTACAATTCTAGAGAAATGGGAAACAACACTGAATGCTGTCGTGAAGAATGGAATCAATGATGAGAGTGATACCACATCATTGCAAAATAGAAAAGTCTTAATTTGTGGAGCAAAGGGGTGTGGAAAGTCAACTATGCTGAGATACGCAACAAATCGCATGCTATCGGAACAGATGGAAGTGGAATCAGATTCTGCAGCTGTGGCAGTTTTGGATTTAGACTGCGGTCAGCCGGAACTGAGTGTTCCTGGCCTCATTACGTTGAGTCTTGTGTCGAAGCCTCTATTGTCAGATCCACCTATGCACATGGTGTGTAGTGGAGAAACGGATAGTGAGGACAGCAACATTGTTGGTCAACAAGAATCTGCCTACTTTTTCGGGGATATAACATCAAAGGCAGATCCAGACAAGTATATTGAAATGGCAAATCTTCTCTTGCAAAGATACAACCGCTTGAAGACAGAACGAATAGAAAATGGAAAAGGACAGCTTCCACTACTGATAAATACTGATGGTTGGGTGAAGGGATTTGGATATGAAATACTGTGCGCCATCATCGAAGCTGCTAATCCTGGCAACATCATTCAGATGCTAGGATCTACCAAAACGAAGTCATTTGACTTGCCATCGCAAAATACTGGTGCAGATACGGCCCAAAACAGAGTCGTTCATACAGTGCAGTCGTTTGATGAAAGCATGGTTGTAGTACCGAATGATGATAGCCGGTCTTATCGATCAATGGATAGCAGTAACTCCACTGGACCACTACAAGCAACTGCTTCGGATCATCGCAAACATAGGTTCTGCACATACTTCATGGGAGGATACAATGAGATGATCAAGAAAAGGATAAGGTTTGGAAATCAAAATGAAGCAATCGCTTTTCACCGAGAGAAAGGAATCGTTGATGCATCAAACATTCTTGGTTTGACAATGGCATCGATGCTACCCTACGCAGTTCCGTTTCAATCTGTATCACTTTATTCACCTCCTGGGTTTGTTGACGGCATAGCAGAGGTTGAGCCCGCATGTGGCACTCAAGGCGACTTTGCAAGCGACGATGCACTGGACGCTCTCAATGGTTCGATTGTCGGGTTGTGTTGTCAAGGAGATGGCAAAGCTTTGTCTGCTCAGTCGCGAAACCATTCGGGTGTGCCCAATCTTCATTGTGTCGGACTTGGAATCATACGCAGCATTGATCGAGAACGCAGACTCTTCTTTGTTTTGACGCCAGTTCATCCTTCAATACTTTCAAATGTAACAGTGTTTGTTGGGGGGAGTATTGGCCTGCCTCTTGAGCTCGTCTTTCGAGGAACTAATGCAGATTCGTTTCCATTCATCTCTGAACATTCTCTGGCAACACCCAGCCTGGGAGGAGATGTAATGAAAAGTAGAAATCACGGTGGGCGTAAAAAAAGTTAAATTATTATTGAGTTATTGGCTTCGTTCTGCTTTCAGAATTGTATCCTGGTCTTCCATTGCATTGCGACCGACAACTGCGAAGTCTTCTACTACTTAAGTCTCACGTTGTCCCAGCACTGCTTGTTTAGCGCGTGCAAATGCGTGCAAAAGATCCAGCATCCAGCAGGTTCAACAAGAAAACATATCGTACCACCGCGCCTCTCCTACCAAAAACATCCCGCTCAATGTCGAAGAAGATACCATCGATATACATTTAGTGCTCGGAGAGTTTCTATGATACTTGCTGGAAAACAAACTGCAATCAAATAACACTATCACGATGAAGAACTATGCGTTACTACTTATTGTGTTGGTCTTGAATATCAGCAATCCCTTGTGTAGTCCACCGACTTGCTTTGTCAGTGCCAAAGAAGATTTTGTTGATCAGAATAGCGTTGTTGTGGAGTACAATAAACGTGGAATAGGACGCATGCTTGACTGGGGATTAGCAAAGGTGGAAAGTGTCTTCGACCGGCAGCTGATGAATGAATTGTTCTCTGCTTTCCTTGTCAAATGTGACCACATGTTTACTTTGATGATTAATTCCTTCGCGGATATGTCCATGTCGTACAGCGCTCTGCAAGAGAGAGAGGTAGATCGTTTGGCAGAATTTGATTTGGAGTTTAGTGATCTTGTGAAGCTTCGACAAAAGATCGATAGACGTTGCCTGCTGGCTTCAAATGAAGAGGAAAGGACTTTGTGCGTGGAGAAGGGTATCGATATTAAGAACAAGTTACAGGCGTTGCGTACTCAGCGTTCAAAATCATCCAATGCAATTGAGAGGTATGAGGGTTGGGTGAAATGGTGTGCTTCGTACAAGAATTGGTTCTGTTAAGGCATCAGAAGCGTTCAGCAATCGTTGCGCCCTCAGCTATGTGTTCTTTGTGTATGTGCTCGTGTACCAATCAAGATCGTATTTATTTTAAGTAATTGTTTCAACCTCTATTTTTACCGACAAAAAGTATGCACAATGTGATAGACAGGTTTATTTATTCTCCATCCTCAGTCATCACTATTTCTTGGGACAAAAGGACGACCCAATGAAGGCCGGGTGTCGGGCCTCTTTTCTTCAAGAGTTGACGAATCTCCACCATTCTTCTTCTCTTCATCGTCATCATCAGTCGGGTCAACTCCAGATTGCGCCATTGACTGGAGTATCTTCGCTTTGGCACGTTGCAACGAAGCCGCGTCATCGTCCAATTGGTGGACTTTTTGGAGAGCATCTTGGAGTGGGTCATTGCCGACCTTTTTAAGGGCGTCCTGCAATGGATCGTTGCCATAGCCGGCAAATGTTGTTTCATTTTCAGGAGAGGGGGTAGAAGGTTTCGACGCTTTCGTTGCAGCGGCGACCGCGGCTGTCGCTGGTGGTGCTACTGCGCCTCCTCCTGCTATTGCTGTTGCCGCATCAGCAACGTCATATGCTGCTACCGCAGCTGATACTGCTCCTCCTTCTGCTATTGTTGTTGCCGCATCAGCAACATCATCTTTCGCCTTGGGTTGTGAAGATTGAGATGGTGCTGTTTGCATTAGATCTGCTTGGGCGACTTGAGGTGCTGCCATTGCAAATTGACCAGGATTCGCCCCACCGTTGTTTAGTTGGAGCATAACTGATGAGATTTTATCCTTGACCCCAAAGTTGCCACCAAAGTTACCGCCCATACCTCCAGTGGGAGCATTTCCATTTTGTAGACCAGATGCACTAAATCCCAATTGCTTTCTGACTCCAGGAGCCAATAATACATCGTCATAAGCACGTTTTGCAATGTGAGTGGTGAAATTGGCAGAAGGTAACACTGACGGCAACATTGCGGATGGTATCATTGAAGGTAATTGAGATGCCGCAGCAAGCATAGGGTTAATACCCGATTGAGAATTCATTGCGCCATAAAGATGATTATAACCACCATTGGCTATTCCTGGTCCATTCGCTCCCTTCACAGCTTGATGTAATTGCTGCTGTTTTTGTAATGATTGTTGTTGCTGCTTTAATTGATGGAGTGTCTCCGCAGATAACATAGTATTTACACCCGCTGATGCATTCATAGCTCCAAGTAAACGTTGATAATCTGAACCAGCTCCTGGCATCATCCTACCACCAGCAGGATTGATATTGACAAGCTGATGCTGTTGATGTATTTGTTGCAGTTGCGGGTGTGTCAATACCGTTGATTGCATAGTTGATTGCTGTTGTGAGGACGCCACCTTCAGTGCCTTGAACAAATTCTGACTTGAAACATCCGCTGTAGCAGCCTGGTGCAACATCCCCATCCGTTCCGCAGGTAGCGGGGGGAGGGGACCCTGATTCTGACTCGGTTCCAACTGCGGCATCATGGGGTATTCTGTATAAAAATCAGGTTCTGAATCTGGGTTCGGTGTTAGTTTCATCCCCGTCCCCTTTATTTTTTGACGCTTCATCCTCATGGCCAAATGTGGTCTGCCCCGTAAGAATATTTCATGATAATACGCCCCCATATCCTTCCCCCGTGTGATGCGTTTAAACCCCCATAAATTCAATTGACGAGTAAACGATAGATATTTGGACTGCTTAAAAAATCGAGGAAGGACCTGTGACGCAAACGTTTTCGGTTGCTTTACCAAAAATGCCCTTCCATGGGGCATCCATTCAATAATCTCTGCAAGATCAGTTCGATTCAATACCTCCATTAACTTCCCGGGGAACGGCTGCGTAACTCCCCCCGCATTCTTCCTCATGGGACCGTAGGTGCAGGACATCCCTTTTAGTTTCTCGCGTACCTCAGATTCCTTTTCGGAGCTTGGTTCGGGCAGTTGTGGAGATTCTTCCTCGAGGAGCTTGACATCGACTTCTTTGCTGATTATGGCGTAATCTGTGTAGGTGTGATCGACCATTTGATTGGGTTTTTTGATGGCTGGCAACACGGGCATGCTGGGCATGCTGGGAACCTTTACGTCATCGACATCATCGCCTGGTGACGACATGATTGAGCGGTTATTATTCTAGCCACACTACGTATTACTTTCTAAAGCCGCCTTACTATGGTATAGCGTGCAAAACTTTCCATATCATTCTTTTAGCTAGGTTGTAGGCATTCCTCCGGGCTGCCGTTTTTCGCTTTTGCCACCGCCTCCACCGCGGTCTTCGCTATCACTGGATGTTTTTTGATGTTTTTTGAAGAAAGAGAAGATAGCGGTACTCGATGTCCTGTCAGTGCTCGATGTCTGAATCTGATTCGCCTTCTTCTCGTGCTTCGCAAAAAACGATAAGAGCGAAGGGCAAGATGTTCTTATTGGTAAGAAAAGAAGTGTGACTTCCGAGAATCCGCTACTATATGTGGGTGGAACCGTTATTGAACCTCGCTCTCGTGGAGGACGGGTGACATCCGTAGAACTTCTACGTAGGAATTCTCACATAACCCTAGTACCTTTTTTGACCGCCGGAGACCTTTTTGAATGGCACCCGGGTGCCAAACATGAAATGCCGCCCGCCGATCACGATTTTGCTTTGGTATTGTACTCGGGTGCCATTTCTCCGGGCAACGCACACGATGATCGTGCTGGAAGTTTGAACATATATACCGGTAACATACCGGTACATCCTTACCTAGCTGGTAATCTAATACTCCACCCTGGTACCAAATCCCGCCGCCGGAGGCTTTGAAAAAAAGTACCCAGGTGCGATATTTCCGGTCACAACTAGCGCTTGTTAGTGACCGCCTGCCGGAGCGAAATCTGAAAAAAGCACCCGGGTGCCATGCCCTCCGGGCAACTGATGTCACCCGTCCTCTCTCGTGGACGGGAGCAAGAACAACTACTCCTCCATCATAAGTAGCTCTCTGCAATAATCTCCAGCTCAAGAGAGGGAGAGGCAGAGAGCTGGTGTTGCAATGATGTTGTCTGTGCGGTAAACAAGCTACTCTTTGTTAATATATTATTCTTTGCTTATCTTGCCAGTGGTGTAACTTTTTTCAGTGATGGCCAGGAATTGAATCTGAATTCTCTCTGAAGAAAAATATAGGAGTACCACAGTGGATATCCATGACAGCATCATCATCAGCAGAAAACTCAATAATCGAAAAAATGGGCAAAATTATTAGGCACAACACCAGTAGAATCTGACTCAGGCCTTTCTAACTCTGACTTACTCTCTTAAATACATTTCAAAAGAGGACTGATCCAGATCAGATGCTGTTTTTTTATCAGAGAAGTATACACAGATCTTCGTCGAGATGCATTGATCTTGCCTTCTTCTCTTCGAGTATTGAAGATGACGAGTGATGAATTTGCTTGTGGAGCAACTGGTAAGATAGGTGGCGTAAACTTTCGAGCACGAGACTACATTAGTATCACTTCTCTGCCAAATTGCGGTTTGATGGGGTTTTGGAATGTTGAAGCTTGTCATGTTCACAATCGCTATTATTTGATGCTTTGGCAATGACAACGAGCTGTTGGGGGGACACTTTTTTATTGAGCGTCTCCTGTTTCTTGGGTTGGTTCGTGAACTTCCAACTTACGTCGCCCGGGGCCAGGGGATACCCATGAAACCTGTGATGCTGCATCATCATCTTACTTTGCATCAATAATTTATGTTGCAGTACATGAGGTTGCATCTCGTTTTGATTCTGCATCGGTGCTTCGGATGATATGTGCGTGTGAGGGGTCGTAGTTTGGTCAGTGCCCAGCATTATGTCAGAACAAGCTTCGATCATTGACACTCCTCCAGGTACTAATACTGAGTGTGATCGCTCATAATAGGAACCATCTTCCAACTTCCAACCCGTCAAGGGTGATGTGTCTTGTCCTTTATCTTCAATGATGTCATGCTGTTGAGGTTGAGTGGTTTTGTCTTTGATTTTGAAGCTATGATTGCGATCACTACCGGTTGTCCCGGTCACGGTTGAGCTATTACAACCATAACGATCATAATGAGATGAGGATACAGCATGATCACTCGTAACAGTATCAAACGAGTATGAGTGCTGCTCCTTTGTGTTCGTGGGAAGTCTATTGAGTTCTGCTCTTTGCATCAACTGAAGTTCTTCCACCTTTCCACGCTTGAAATATTGGTGGCAGTATGTTTCTCCCTTTCCCTCGCTGTTGCCCATTCCTCTCTTGGTCTTGTTGCTGGTATCAATGTCGAGACCGTGTTTAAAACCCCATAGGTTCAGCTGATTAGTCTGATGAAGATAAGGCGAGGAGCAGAGGCGATAACGGTGTTAGAAAGTTCAGCAAAACGATAGAGATTAGAGATTAATAAGAATTCTACCTAATTCTACCCTCATACGAACTTCAAACTTACAAATGATTTCCAGTTATTGAACTCGTTACGATCGAGGAATTTAGGAATGATGAGTTCCAGTGCCAAATCCCTATCATGAACTACAAACTCATTTCCCGACGGAGACCAAGTGAGTGTGGAACTGAATTCGGAATTGGAGGCCCACTCGATGGCCTCGTAAAGGAGGAATGGGAAAGTCTGCTTGGCGTGCTTCGTCTCAGCGGCCGTTTTGGCATGTCTGTTGTTGTTCTCGGCTAGATTCATGTTCATGCGGTGATTGTTGTGGTGGTAAGTATGTTGTAATCAGGTTTATGTGCCCTCAAGTCATAGACTGGACCTCGGTTCTTGCTCATCATCGTTCTGTCCTTCTCTGCATGCACTCAAGGGATATTTTTTTTTTGTCATTTGTTTGTTTATTTTCCAAAGGGAGGGGAGGTGTAATTCCATGATGCAGCGTGAAATATATTCATACACACAACAGAGGACGGAGGACGTCGGTGGGATGCCAGCAAAGAAATTGAGGCAAAAGTCGTACCTCTATCAGTTTCGAGCAATATACCGATCCTTCCAAACGGACCTCTAAATATTATTGTCGTGTGAACTCGACAACCCCGCCACCACCGATGAAACCGCCAGCCCCATGGCGCAGCGGTAGGATTCTCCAGCACTAGCGTGGGTTTACGCTTAAAACTATCTAGACAACCGATGCGAAAAACCCACACGATGCAATGAATGCATTGGTTGCACGAACAACCAAAAGAGAATGGCAGGGCGGCAGCAAGCAAGCTCGCTCAGACCAGGGGATGACGGAAAAGTGGGGATAGAGTCCGGACACCCGCTTGCCTGTCCATCACCACAATGGTTGTAATTGACTTCGTTGGATGAACTTGAAGTTTAAGATCAGATGTAAGAATCGCTTACTTAGCCGTTCTCTGCGTGCGAACAACTAACGACGAACGACGATGATGCAGTCCACCGTCTTTTTTAGTCTTGTCAGGCCAAGGGTCAGGCGTACCAGCTAAATGAGAGTGCATTCGAATTTTACTTTCTCTCGATGGAGTATTTCTTCCATTTTTTCACTAGTAAAATGAAATGTGTTTGGAGGGCACACCCGTTGGCCCCGCTACATCTCCTTCAGGTTCCTACCTCCTCCATTCATCTTCTATCTAAGAAATGCGTGTGTGTGGCTCACAGTCTAGCTTGTACCATTTCCGATTTTGGTGCTTGTGCTTTGCTACGATCGTGCTTCTGGCCAAGATAGAAAGGTTCAGCAGTGATATTATAAGTAGAGCGCTAAAAAGCAGGTGCACGCAGTATATGAATTGCTTGACCTACCCTTTTCATGTCACCTCCTGATCAGGCAGCAGTCTCCTCAAATGCTGATGCATGTGTCGAATTATTTCGTGTCACTTTACTGTCATTGGAAGGCATTGAACTATCGGAAGAAACCCTATGTCCCAATCATGGAAGTCGTTCTACTTGCAGTAAGAAGTCAGCAGCAGTGTCCAATCATTGGAGGATAACTGCTTGGGCAGGCTTTCGTTCGTCATTTCCGTCCGGTTGTTTGTCTGTGCCTACATCGCATTATTCGACAATGTTTCAAAGGGAGGGGAATTTATTGGCTGTGGAATCAAAACAGATCGAATTGGACAGCCCTGCTTCTTCTCTTGGAGAATCAGGTCCTATTGGCAGGGTTCATTGGAAGGATAATATGCAATATGATGAGCGGCAACCGAGTAATGACGGGGGAGGGGAGCATTTAACAGGAAAGCCACAACATCATTTACAAGTCACATTACCTCCACCACCTACACGTTCAGAACCAACACCTGCCTGCGATGACTTGATGTTACCAGATATCATCGAAATACACGTTTGTATTGCATGCAACTGGATCAATCCTCAGTTCGAAGATTCCGCTGATGATTTCACGTGTAGATCATGTCGAAAAAAAGGTCGAGACACATCATGTACAAAAGAAGAACATTTTTCACACGGAATTGCACATATAAAAATACCCTCGCGTGAACAATCTACTGTAAATAATTTGGATTTATCAGGATTTAGCCGTCCTGGAGGGAAAGTTGTAATGTTGCCAATACGAACAAAGCTACCGACAGGTGATAATGAAACCGGCAAAATATTGGCGAAGTTTGTAAATAATGCTATACTTTCAATGCGGGTGGAAAAGTCAACAGTCCCATTAGAACAATTCAACAATTGCAAAGAAGCACAACGGCATTACATAAAAAGTGATTGGAATGGTGAAAGCTGTGCTCCTGCATCCTTAAATTCTTTTGAAAGTAAAGGAAAAGGAAATCACATCGTTCGGGCTGGACAAATATTAAATGATATTCGGCAAACATTGAACTCTCAAATGTCAAATCTGAGAAAAAGTGACGAAGACCAGCTAGCCTCCCATGATTTGTCACAATCCAAGTCACCCACACCAAAGAATTCATTTTCACGACTTTTCAAATTGACCTGTGGTGAACTTGGCGATGTCCTGCAGGGCGATGAAATGGGAATGTACGACCAAAGCAACACGATGGATTCTTCGCTTGCCACTGCTGATGTTGTGTGAACTTGATGTGCTGATAAGATCGTATTGATATGATTGAAAGACGCAATGCTTATAATACTCACGTTAGGAGAACATTTTCGATTTGCATACCTTAGAATAGCACAACAATGCAGAAGAATGCAGATTAGGTATCTGCTCGATGACAAACACTAAAAAAATAAGTGAGGATTATCCGATGCGGTGCTTGCCCCCAGAATAAACCTTACACTTCCATTTCTCTGAGGTTGTGTACAGAGCAGCAGGGAAATTGAGCCGGTTTCGACGCTCTCTCTCTCTCTCTAAAGCACGAGCGGATAGAATGAGAGATGCCCACCTCGACAGCTTACTATCCATCACTACTACTTGAACGTGTCTAATTACTAATTACTGATTGATATCTATACCTGAGTATGCCTGCTAAATAAAATATCAGTTTTCAATTTTCTTTGTTCTGAGAACGAGAGAGCTTACTGGAGTGGTGTGCGGTATTTTTTCTCTATCTAATATAGCTGTCTTATCTCCTTGACTCCATTGAGTAGATTCCTACGTATCTCGTGTACAAGATGTCATCCGGCATTTCAATTTCGCGAAAAAATACATTTCAATATTTTCCCGCGTCTTTTGTTCCAACACTTTCAAGCACAAAAAACACATAATTCAACATCATGGGGAAATGAACCAAAATACCATGATGCCGGCATAGTGGGAAAAATCGTATCTCCTCAACTCTCCAGAAACTTAGTTGGCGCTAGGCCCATCTGAGCAGCTGAGATCACGGAGAAACTTTTGATCTACCTGGCCCACTAAGTTACAATAGTCTCGCCCCAAACCTCCAAACCAAAATTAAGCCTACGAAATCTTGAAAAACAACCTCTGCCGTCCTCCAATTCCTCTCAATATGAATGGTACAATCGGTCTCTCTCCATCAATCCTCGCTGTCGCTTATACATATAGACATTAGGTGTTGGTGTGGCACATTGCTAGTGACTTCATACGGCCATAGCACTCCGTCGGGCACCAATATTGCTGCTACACATCACATCATCGATTACAAACAAATGTCACCCATTTCATTGTTCTATTCCGACCTCTAATCATGGCGATACAACTAAACACGACACAAGAGCTATCAATAATATGTAAGGATCGCTTTGTATCGTGAAGTTGACAATAGAGATCCGATTTCACTCCCTACACTATCATCGGCGAACTCACTTTACATCACAAGACAAACACATTATGGCCATTTTTTACAGAACAACTCCGATGGTAACGTCATTCAAATCAACCTTACCACCAGACAACAACGGCACAACAACTATTGTAGGTTATTGATGATGTAGGGTCATAGTTGAGTGACTTGAAGTTCGATTGGGTGGAATAAGTGCACATATTGTCTCCGAAGAAGGCTGTTGTTATGACGCTACATTGCGTCTGAATAGATCGGAGTAGGATCTTCAACGACTTTTTAAGGCTCTTAGATTTCGATGAATTAATGTTCGAAGGATAAAGCTGCATATTGTCACTGCTGACATCGTTGGAATGCACAAAGAGTATTCTCTCTTATGAGATAGTTGTTTATCTGCATGCATTTATGTCGAATAACACGGATCTGTGGGCCTCATAAATTATTATTATGCAACAATAAGATATATCCATCATTTATATGCGTCTAAAGTTCATTATTTTAACAGTGTTTCTTGTCGATAGTGCTGAAATATTTGTTACAACACCATCGTTCATTGCTCCTGAGGAGTTGAGGATACACATTCATGTGCACTAATTGGCTTGCATTTTACATCATATGTAAAAAGCGGTACATGCCAAGCTGCTCCATACTTTCATAAATATCTATATAGGCATCACGAGCATTATATCTTTAATATAACAGCACAATGCTTAGTAAAGTACGCTGCTTGGGCGGAAATCCCATCGTGGTGATGTGCTCCAAGATCGATGGCGCCACTTTGGTACCGCTTCTTGGACGATTCCTACGTACATAAAAAAATCCACTCGATGGAGTGAAGGAGGCAAGACAGCTCTATGTATAGGCTGAGATTCCTCTATATATCTTGTCCTCCACCAACAGCCCCACGTCACAATATGTACACGGCATCATCTTTGCACAGCCGGCGGGCGGGCTGGAAACGCTTCTGGCTCCTTCAATGACGAAGACAAGCAGCAAACTTAGAGCAAACTTTCTTGGTGGTGGATTTGATGAAGTCATTTAGTAATACTGAACATGGACTTGGAATGCATACACAAGCCTTTGAAGGACAGGGAAGAGTGGGATACCCCGTGTCTTTGTCTAGATCTTCATGAGCAGCCTGGTAGAGAAGATTCTCAATGGTTGCCAACGCAACATGATCTCACAACATTCTTCCCTCCTGAGGTCTCGGCATATTATAATGTAGGGGGTGGTAGAAAGGTAAGATAAAAAAGTAGCGCAAATACTCCTTCGACGTCTCACCTTATTCTGGTAACCATTCTAACTCATTCTCCTACTCATTCACCTTGTTGCAGGAAGACAAACGGCTATGGTTTGGTCGCAACTACAAAGACAGTGAATCAATTGTCACTATGATCAATAAGTAATGTATGAAAGGAGGATATGATATCATGAACAGGGACACCAAAGCAGGAAAAACCCACACCTTGATAAGATTGCAGTGCCAATGTGGCAGAAGAGCCCAAAAATCAGTGGCCACCAAAAGAACAACCACAAGCACGAAGGTGCAAGATAAGGACCAGCCCACATGTAAAATGTACTTCAACATCTTTTATGATCATGACGGACCTTATGCCAGGCAATACTACATCCGCCAGAATGGGGGCCACTGTTTTCATCATTCAGGACATGCACCTGTACAGATGGAGTTGAAAAGAGTAGAGAAACGTCATGTTCAAAAACAAACCATTGATGATATTGAGAACCTACTCAAAAGCAATGTAGACCCCAGTACTATTCAAGAGTTTGCAGAATTCAAAACTGGCCAGAAATTGAAGGAAGGGACAATAAGAAAGCTTCGTGAATCTGTTCTTATGGGTGAATTTCAAACGAATAAGGAAACAAAAGAGACAACAGCTCAGACTCTGATCCGTTGGCTTAACGAACACCCTCATTATCATTATGTTGCTTAATATGGTTCACTTGAAGAAGCAACACAGACAGTGAAGGTACGGAAAGAGACGAGTAAGGGGAAGAGGAAGAAACGTGTTAAGGCATCAAGGGTGGATGGTGCTGTCAATCAGAAGATGGAATGCAATGGTGAGATTGGTGCTGTATCACCCATTACACATGGTGAGCACACGACATTGTGTGATGCCACAGCATTGCTCAAAGATAAACAGTCAATCGAGGTGGACAGTTGTGGTAAAGGTGGCGTAGTGACATCCAGTGTCTTAGCAGAAGACATGGTCATCGGTGAGTTCTTATGGTTTGTCTTAGAGTGACTTTTCTCATGTACATTGCTCACACAACTTCTTCTCTCTGTAACTTCTTCTCTCTGTGGCTGATTCAAAGTGAATGATGTATCTCCAGATGCTAAGTCATTTGTAAAAAGTTTGATTCAACAGCCTACAGGAGATGGAACAATCCTGCTTGCTGTAATGTTCATTTCTGAAGAGGGACGTAAGTATCACGTCAAATTTCCTCATGTGCTTGGCTGCGATGTTACATTTGGGACCAATGCAGAAAAGCGCCCATTATTCAGAGCTTCTTGTAAGACAATGGATAATAAAAACATTCCAATCATCAATGCATTCGTGCCATCACAACAGAGATGGGTAGTATATTATCATTTCCAACCCTTGAGACGAAGAAGGAGGCGCCACGACACAAACCTTTTTACTCTCCATCTAAAAGGAAATAGATGTGTCTCTACCGAAGTAGCTATTGAAAAGTTTGTATATACTAATTCTTCTCATCATAGAATTCTTGCCAAATGTCACTTGTAGCTTGCTGTAACCAATCTTTGCATGTCTGTTCATCTGGTGCATTATGTTCCAGCACTGATAATCAGCGGAAGGTATGATATGCCTGCAGCATATGCGAAGTTGCATTGTGCACAAAGATTAATCCACCTAGTTCGTCCTCGTGTTGGGACGCTTGGCACTCAGAGCTCAGAGGCACCAGGACATCTTCACATGAACATAAGTGACTACAGCTTGGAGGAAACGCTCTAGTGTGGAGATTTCAGAGAAGGAGATGGAGCAGGAGATGGAAGATGGAGAAGATAGTAATCATGATGGAAGATGGAGAAGGTAGTAATCATGAAGGAGGTATTGCTAGAATGTTGGATACAAGTGCTGGAGCTGGAGCGGGAGATTATAGACACCTAGTCTGAGGAATAAGTTAAATAATGTATGGAAGCAGCTGATATATGTTGTTGTTGTATTCTTTCTTAATTTTAATTTTGTGCTCCTGGAGAGTCAACAACCTCTACCCCTAAACATCAATTGGATTGTATTTTGCGCTCTCCATTTTGTTTTTGATCTCGTTCCAGAATTATTGCTATTGCGCAGAGACAGCAGCTCGCTGCCACACATCATTAGATGTTGACTTGTTGTTAGATGTCATTGTTGGTTTGTGTTATTCCACCATGGTGGTGATGTCGGTGATGAGAACTCCGATTGGAGGCAGTCCAAATGAAGATGACATGGAAGATGATGCAGAGGAGGCCGACAATAATAATGATGATTTAGATGCCATGGAGTGCGGTGTGTTGCAGTGGAGGACAAAGCTGGGTTGTGGCAGAAGAGGCGAGGGCAGTGGTGTTGGTGGCGACAGAGTAGGAAAGGACGATGTTTTTGAGTCTAGTAGGCAAGATGATCAGGGAGCTGGGGTGAACGGTTCCCGTGGGTGAACATTTGTCGTGCAGCGTCCCTGGCTCTCTCGCACACAGTGACATCTGTCGGAACTCTTGCCATCACAAAGCCTTGCCCAGCTCAACTGCATGCCAACAGCATTGGATGGTGGCAGTAGTGCCTACGCTGTGGACAAGATTCAACGATTCATAGACACACAAGATCCAGCCGATTGCTGACGGTTGAATTTTCAACGGAAAAATAGGGCTGGGGTATACTTGAAAGAAAGAGAGAAAGAGAAGACAGAGCGGCATTCACATTCTTCAGATTTCTAGAAGGGAAAGGCCTTTCATCAGTAAAAGTCACAGTGACGTAAAAGACAGTTTCTGCTTTCCCAACTTCAAGTGGATGGCTGAGGATCAGCTCCCGAAAAAGAGACCTCTAGACACCAACAACCAAAGTGACGAATTTAACAAAAAGTATAGGAAGAAAAGTAGGAGTATATGTTATTGGCTGGCGATCTGTAGTGTTACCCTATCCAATAAATCGCCAATTGTTAGTTCTCTTCTGCCATGGGGGTAACCTACCCTGTAAAGGTGCTTAAAATGCTGCTCTCGGTGAGCTGAGTTTGAATCCGTGTTGTATCTAATTTTTTATAAAATTTTTTTGTTAGGCCAACTTCTAGCTTGACTTTAGGGTTATCCCCAAAAAGGGTCCCCTCGTCCAGTTTCCTTGGGTCTTTGGCTCCTTATCACACATTCATTCACCATGATTCCAAAACTACCTCTGGTACAGAGCAGATTTGAACTCAGCTCACCGAGAGGATTTCAAAACTGTGCTCACTTTTATCAGACCACCAATATTCGAAGAGAACTAACCTGCTGCATAGGCTAACACTACAGATCGCCGGCTGTACTTAATAATAACAGAAGTCAACTAAGTCATACTTAGTTTAATGTGCTGTAGCTGTCGGTCGGCCCAAGTGGAACTCATCATGCCATTCACAAAATCGTATGTTCGCTTCTTCTATCATAATCCATCTAGGCAGTATTCGTGTTTCATCCAATTGTCACATAGAATGATGGGGTACTCTAAAGCCGGCTCATTGCTACATGGTGGTGACAACGTTTGAAACGATATGGTGCTCATATGTAGCCCTGCCAGCTAATTGGATCAAGTTTTCAAGTCAGCACAAGGACCTTGCCTATCTCGGCAAAAACAGATGACCTAAAAAACATGTACTGCATCGACACCGAGTATAATGGGCCACTAGAAGCGGCTCATGCACATATTAACGACGATAGGTTCGATTTGATAGAATGTGGTGCTGCCGACCAGCACAATCGAGATCGTGACCTCTCAGATCAGCTACCATACGAGGTTGTAGCATCGCTTCTGAGGGCGCAATCCGTCTGGGCAGTACCAATGTGCTTGTATAGTATCGCCGCCAGGTATTGGGCCACTAGAAGCGGCTCATGTTAGGGGGTGTTTTCATAAAAAGGGATAGAAAAAGGTTAAAAGTTAGTACTTATTCCTACGTACATTTTATTACCGGAGATGTTTCGAAGGTGACAGACAGACCGAAACTCCATTTCATTCGACAAAGTTGTCGATGGCTAGCTCATCGGGATTAATCCTGCTGGTGTTGTGGTCAAGAAGCATTGAATTATACTAGCGTTTCAAAAGAAAACCAGACCGTAGTGACATCCCAAATACACTGTGGGATGTCACTGCGGTGGCCGATTTTCGAAAATTCCCCGAACGGACGAGAAATTTTAGACCAGAACAACCATCACCATGATGAAAATTGTGCTGCCCGGAATGATCGTCCTCTAGCACCAATACGACCGCCACCGCTCCCTTGTTAAACTGATCGGATCCCCTCTATAGGTTGCTTACAACGGTGCTGTCCGTTGCTGGATTCAGAATCGCCCCAGAACTCAATAAATAACACTCCAGGCACGTGTCGAGATCGGTCGGTCGGCACCACATTTCGGGAGAAGAATACAATTATTGGAACATAAGTTATGCGCAAAGCAATCAACTTCACATCATCCACCTCCTTTAGGCTATATACGTCGGTTGTTCTGCGGTTTGTGGATGATATTGCATAGAGCGGACATGATATTGGAGTATCTTTCACGAATTTATTCCACAAAGAATTGCCCAAAACGTGCATTATGCGACAATCTAGTGAAGAGGGGCGTATAATACCCAAATGAGCCGCATCTACTGATAGTATTGGCTATGGTGGGTGTCTGGTTCAGTTGGTAATGGACGAAATTGATGATTACCATGGCATCAGCTCTTTATACATTACGGGCGCAATCATAAAAATCCATCAATTTTCGTGCGGCATTTTTCGTTTCTCAGGCACGAACTACATCCATCGGATCTCAATGCCCAAAACAGCTTTGTATATACCATGGCTAGAGGAGGATGTCTTTACATTGTTGTTCTATCAGAATGGGAGGAGATATACGCAATCCTACCCTCTCCACTAGCGCAGATGAGAACTTAACGCATGCTGACAGATCCGTGAACTTTGGGATTGTTACGGATAACTCAACCTCATTCCACCACATGACATCCTTCTATAGGTTATATGAAGTGATGCGAAGCAGTTTCTTATGGTGTGTAGTCGATGATGTAAGAGACATAGCCCCATAACACAAAAATTCGATTATTTTGGAGAGCTAAATTTGACACCTAAATTTGCAAATATTAAAAGGGACAATCAATACGTGTGACATAGATCCGCGCAAACAATGCCTATATATATACGTCGAGAGTAGTTGCCGTTCTATTCGTTATTGATAATCATCCCGTCATGCTATTGCAGAATATACGAGCGAAAATTCATGAGAGTCGATTCGGATGTCATGCGTCGCTCACGGAATATATCACTGCTATGAAGACCAGAACGGGCACTCCAGCCTTTGCGAATCCCCCTTATATATCAATAGAAAGAGGTTGTGTGCTGAATTGGGTGTATTACGTCTCAAGGGGGATGATATGCTCCATCTTCATGGTGATGACATGATATTGTGGCCACTTGCCAGCTCATTATACATGATTACAGTGCAGGAACACGAATGAATAGCCCAAAATTTTATCAAATATCATTGCATATACATTGGTACATGAGTTCCGCATATACTTTACATCATGAGATGAGTATTATCTGTGGTAAGCGACGATATAGGGGCAAAGATACCATGGTTAGAGCCATTTTTGGTTAAAAGAGATCTGATGATGGATGGCGCCATTATTTTCATAACCGGTTGGTATCCTCCTACAATAGCCATATATAATTCCAACATAGGATGTGTAGTCCAATGACAGATGAGTGATTTTCTTGTAATTGTATCTATTGATATTTCGACCATGGTGGTGCTATGAACATAATTCTTCCTATAAATCACTTCTAATACCCTTAGGTATGCATATAATCACTTGGTCGATGTTTTTTGGTAGCATAAAAAATTCAGAAAGTTATGAAAACACCCCCTACTCATGTCCATACTGACGACGATAGATACGATTTGGTTCAGAGTGGTATTGCTGGCCAGCCCCCATTGGACCTCTCAGATCAGCTACCATACGAGGTTGTAGCATCGCTTCTGAGCGAGCAATCCGTCTGGGCAGTACCAATGAGCTTGTATAGTATCGCCGCCAGGTATAATGGGCCACTAGAGCGGCTCATGTCCATACTGACGACGATAGATACGATTTGGTTCCGAGTGGTATTGGCGGCCAGCCCCCCACTGGACCTCTCAGATCAGCTACCATACGAGGTTGTAGCATCGCTTCTGAGGGCGCAATCCGTCTGGGCAGTACCAATGTGCTTGTATAGTATCGCAGGCAGGTATAATGGGCCACTAGAAGCGGATCTTGTCCATACTGACGACGATAGATACGATTTGGTTCAGAGTGGTATTGCCGGCCAGCCCCTCACTGGACCTCTCAGATCAGCTACCATACGAGGTTGTAGCATCGCTTCTGAGGGCGAAATCCGTCTGGGCAGTACCAATGTGCTTGTATAGTGTCGCCGCCGGGTATAATGGGCCACTAGAAGCGGCTCATGTCCATACTGACGACGATAGATACGATTTGGTTCAGAGTGGTATTGCCGGCCAGCCCCTCACTGGACCTCTCAGATCAGCTATCATACGAGGTTGTAGCATCGCTTCTGAGGGCGCAATCCGTCTGGGCAGTACCATTGTGCTTGTATAGTATCGCCACCGGGTATAATGGGCCACTAGAAGCGGATCTTGTCCATACTGACGACGATAGATACGATTTGGTTCCGAGTGGTATTGCTGGCCAGCCCCCACTGGACCTCTCAGATCAGCTACCATACGAGGTTGTAGCATCGCTTCTGAGCGAGCAATCCGTCTGTGAGCTTGTATAGTATCGCCGCCGGGTATAATGGGCCACTAGAGCGGCTCATGTCCATACTGACGACGATAGATACGATTTGGTTCCGAGTGGTATTGCCGGCCAGCCCCTCACTGGACCTCTCAGATCAGCTACCATACGAGGTTGTAGCATCGCTTCTGAGGGCGCAATCCGTCTGGGCTGTACCAATGTGCTTGTATAGTATCGCCGCCAGGTATAATGGGCCACTAGAAGCGGCTCATGTCCATACTGACGACGATAGATGCGATTTGGTTCAGAGTGGTATTGCCGGCCAGCCCTCACCCTCACTGGACCTCTCAGATCAGCTACCATACGAGGTTGTAGCATCGTTTCTACCAACGCAATCCGTCTGGGCAGTACCAATGAGCTTGTATACTATCGCCGCCGGGTATAATGGGCCACTAGAAGCGGCTCATGTCCATACTGACGACGATAGAAACGATTTGGTTCCGAGTGGTATCGCCGGCCAGCCCCCCACTGGACCTCTCAGATCAGCTACCATACGAGGTTGTTGTCACAAGCAAATAGGACCGGTATTGATTGTGCAACTAGAGCCAGAAGAGACCACTAGGAACACGGATATCATGGTGACTAAGCTTAAGGGCTAAAGAAGTGGGCTATTCCCAAAGGTGATGAAGGAGCACCAACGTGCGACGTCATCTTGTGTGAGAGGATCAATCACGGGTTCTCACCGTGGTTGCTACTTGACACGTGTGAACAGGAAGAATGACTGTCATAACGGTATTGGGATACCAGAAGAGAGTCATATCCTGTGACATTCTCCCCCAAACTTGTGTGAACCAAAAACGAGCTGTCAAGACTGGAAAACCCATGGCAAGCCATCCGGATAAAAAACCAGTCTAACAGATAGAAACCAAAACCCAACTTGGGAAAAAGAGACCTCCAGGCAATGTCAATTTCGATCGAATCAAGGACGTAAGTTCTTTTGTGATATTAGAGCAACCAAATGTACTTTCCTTGACATCGGTTGTGTGTGCATAGGATTTGGCCAAGACGTCGTTGTTCAACGTTCAGTTTCCATTTCCAATTCGAATAATTTCTCTATACACACCCCCTGTACTCCTCAATACTATGGGGTCTTTATCAATTGTTGTAGCGCTCACTAGACTAAACTAACTGAGGCTCGTTTTTGTATCGTACAGTTCCGTTCGTGTCAACTTCAGTCGCTTGAAGAAGAGACCTCCGTTGGAGTCTCTGCTTTCGGCAGATTTAAGACTTCAAAAACGGCTAGATCAAAGCCTACGAACCAAATCAGTATTTGGGATCGCGACGCTTCGAAGTTCTTTCGAGCGTTTGGAACTATCCACCAATTTCTTTCGGCAGCGGCCATCCTGGCGACCAGAGTATAACAAGTGTCTATCTTGGACAACGCTTTACTGGCTTCGCAAGGCTGCGTTAAACGGTGTGGTTCGAAGAGACCAGATTGTCTTCCGGCTGCATTCGGATTTGACGATCGGGCTGCATCAACAGGTTCACAAGTGACTCTGTTTTTGCGGCAGTAGTACTGCGGTGGGTGCATTGTAATTGTAACAAGTACATGTTGCACTCCGTCCAGAGAGGTTGTATCATCTCTGTATTCTTGAATATCGTGACTTACGTGTTGGAAGAGTATCACTGGCTTCATGTGCATTCATCACTTCTGCCTAAAACGATTTAATCAAGAGTCTTGAAGAACAGGTAGAGAGTCCGCTTGAACTTCACTTGAAGTGTGAGAAGAGGAGTCACTCTATCTCGCGGATTCACCAACATCCCGTTCGAATCTTTGGTAGTGGGAATGTCAACCACTTTGAACGAGCCGTGGAAGGTCGATCATAGTTTCACACATAATAATGACAATTTGAATGTTGCAAAGGGGTAAGCGCATCCTGAGCTCCCTCCTCAGCCTTCTTTGGCACCTCTACCTCAATCGAATCTAATATCAGATCAGACGATAGGGCAACAACAACTGCATGCACAACTGCATAACTTCCTGATAAAATAAGCGTACTTGCATCAGTACCTGTCAGAACCTCGTTGACGTAAAGTGCGTTCTTACGATCCATCGGCCTAAGGCACAAAACGGTCGTGATATACCAGATCCCCTAAGCAAGGTCTTGGATCTTGGATTGAAGAGCTGCCGGAATCACCACAGAGGTATCTCCTTTTGCATCGTTGCATAGGCTCTGCATACAACATCTCTGTCGAAGATCATTAGAATATTTCTCGATCCCATTAGAATGTTGCGGCAGGTCCAGGAACATACGTAGCTAGCTTTGCTTCATCAACGTTTATATCAGAACACTATCTTCTACTTCCATGTCGTGTGTGACTATGCGCAGTCACAAGAGCTTACCATTTGTCTTCGTCATCTTTAGATCAGCCACTCAAAGAGCTGCTGTCTTCCCAAGTCTGCATTATTACAGCGCACTCCAATGAGCTGCTGTCGGTACCTCTTCCTTTGTAGGTGTGGCATGTGTCGTGAAGGATGACGCTGTCAAACGCTGGTAATGTATGTACTACTTTCCTTTACGCTGAAGCATCACACCCTCGACCACTGAGGATCTCAACTGAGGCAGCGCAGCCTCGCTAGCACTAGCCCCGTCGCAGTCGTAATATCTTCCCCTTGCAATTAGTTTGAGGTTGATTTGATAAATATGAGTAGAGATTGTCTCCCGGAGGGTATGGCGGCCCTCGCCCTGTCTTTAGACCGGAAGAACTCCAGGCACAAATGCCGAGAGGAGGTGATAGCACATTACTCACCCGCACTCCGACACGCGCCCTTGAACTTCTTTTCGAAGTTCAAGCTTCATCACTTCATCTCCTGTTGTGCACCACGACAGATGCCAGTCGATGAGTGTCTTCAAGAATCGATACTCCCCCAAGCCTTGCGCTTGAATGAAGTAAGCTCAGCCAAAATGCCGATCAACTCTGAATTTGGAAACGCCTTAGACATGCATCTAGTCGCTGGCGATTGATCATGGGAACGCTTCCTTGTTTGGTCAGCATCCCTCCTCCCCGTACCATATTGACCGAATTTCGAGGAGGCCCGGTAGTCTTGGTACAACACACAAGAACTAAGATGGCAACCACCATCGTCGAAAGAACAATTTCCAGATGGTGTATCCAAGTGTTAGTCACTTCCTGGGCATGGTAAGTGTCTTTTGCAGCATTTACTTGGAAGCCTCGAGAACTGCCTTGAGCACGCTTCTCTCTTATTTGATCATTATTACCTGCGTTGTGTACACCAAACAACAGGTCGTTCCGATAGAGTTAAACACTTTCTCATCATGTATTACAACATTTCAGTAGAAGATGTCCGGGTGCAAGTGTAGCTCCCTCGATGGCCTGCTCTGTACTGAACCCTCCATGACGCAGGCTTGGCGAGCTCTGTCCCATCTGAGTATCCAATAATCAGGTCACCGAACTATGAACGAAATTTACCATCAGCCGATGAATGTCTCAAGTGCATTGGAAGAAGGTGAACCTCCCGAAACACGGTGAGCAGTCGGCTACGGATCTCAGCCACTCTCGGACTGTAGGACGAGCATTGAGCAAGCAGCCAGCTTTCTCGCAAGTCCTCCACTAGTTGTCTTCAACAACAGCGGTTTAGAAGGACGATGTCTTGTAGTTATCATCTCGTTGTGCTGGTATGCGCCTGTTTGCGACCCTGCCTTGATTTCCGCATGTGCTTTTCCACTTGCTCGAGCAATCCTTGAACGTCCTCTCCTTCACGTGAGAAGTACATCCAGCAAGGATAGTTAAGTCGGATGTATCGAGGTGTGTGCAGGTTCCTTTTGAACACCGTAGGTAATCTGCAGCAGCATGGTTCCAACCACAATCATATTCGCCGACGCGAGATTGCGTTGTGAAAGTAGTCTTCCTTTTCTAGGCATGACCACCGTATTAGTATTGATAGAGTAGTCTCTCCTACGAGACCCACCACTCCGGATAATGTTTGAATTTGAGCTTGCGCAAGAGATTCCTTTCGACTGTCGCGTGTAAACAAGACAGAGAATCAAGGTACGAGATTCGGGACTCGGGACACTTGCCATGGACACAAAGTACCAAGGAAGTCCCCTTCCCTTCAGACTAACATCTGAATTGCTCATTAGTATTTTGGAAGATCTCTTTGGTGGAAGAAACGGCACACCAAAGGATATAATCCGATATCTAGGAGAAGCAGAGTAGACAATCGTTACTCCCCCATGACCTTGTCTTCTGAAATATGTTAGGCATGATTGCCACGTTGGCCAACCACATTTAGAGAACATGGACAATCCATGGCTGCCACAGCGGCACAGACCATTTTGGTTTGGTAATTCCAGTTCAGATTGCTCTTGAATTGTTTCTCTCATTCCTCCTCCTCCCACAATGCAAGCAAGAGGCTGGTCATCCTAGATGCACCAGTGAATAAGGATGAATTTACGCTAAATAGTTCGTCGCTGGATAGAAATGACTTGAACAGTACGCTGTGCGTAACTGAATAGACATGACCTTTCTTTGAACAGCACGCTGTGCGCAACTGAATAGACTTGATCTTTCTTTAACCAGGACGTCGCTGCACATGTTGAATCAACAGGGACAAATAAAGGGACAAATAAACACGATTTGCTTTCACAGCAATATAATTTTTATTAATTAGGGTAGGTGGTTCAATTGCACGTTCGACTTCGCCCAGTGGGGTATAATCGTCTCGTCATCCTGAGGTACTCGCTTGAGCAAGGCGTAGACTACCTCGGCAACACTGTGTAATAACCAACAATCCATCAAGGCTAAGCGGCTGCGACAATCACAATCTGTACAGAATGCATCGACAAACATGCTCTCAATAGCTCCAGCTACATGCACTATCATGCTGTAAAGATCAAAACTCTCCACACCTTCTCAGAGGTAGACAAGAGAGTGCGTATTTTTCCAATTGCGACCAGCGTCTTATAAGGAATAAATACTTCTAAGTCTGCTAACTATATCCGCAAACTCTGTTGTTGTGAGGGTATCATCTCGCCTAACAGCAGATGACTCTCGATATGTGAGGGTTGGATGAGAGAACACTTCTCCCCCCACACGCAATTCTAATCGTAGTCCATCGCTCAACAGCTGATGTCCTTTGGATTTAGATGACCGTAGTCTTTTTATTGGAATGAAATTCCTTATTGTGATGAGCTGTGCCACGGTGCATTCTCGCCATGGGCACTTCCTCTACATGAGGAGAATCGAAATTCTTTTCTCACCTCCGATGCACTTCTGTCAACGTCGAAACACACTTCTATCGCACGCCGTCACATCTCCATGGTAGCACGAAACGCCGAGCGTTCATCGCACATCCATGTGTTGACGAAATGGATCTTCTAGAAGCCAATCGATTTTGTTGTACTAGCTCACGGTTCACAAACCCACCAATGTGGATATGCGCTGAATAATATTAATTTTTTCTTCTCAAAGGTCGATCTTTCCCGACCGATGAAGGATTCTTTTGCTTTGCACCCAGTAAACTGGATGGAAATATTTATAAATAATATGTCACAAGCAAATAGGACCGGTATTGATTGTGCAACTAGAGCCAGAAGATACTACTAGGAACACGGATATCATGGTGACTAAGCTTAACCAGAAGATGCCCAGGGGATAATGAAAAAAATCACCAGCGATCACCATGGCGCACCTCGACCCCGTACGTGCCGACATCAACAACACTAGCTACACATAAAATTAGACAGCCCAACTGCAGCAACTCCCTCTCCAATAGCCTTTCTATGAAGTGGTGTCGTCAGGTGGACATCGATCCACGCCATCGCTACTTATCATGACACCAAAGTAGAGGTGCCGGAAAATTGCGCTTTGACATCGGTGTGATGATGCACTTCCAATATGGTCTTCAGATGAATAGTTGGAGCTGCTCTGCCACTGAACTGGTTTGCAGACGCAATCTATATTCTATTAAGCGGCGATCGATCCCCTCTAGAGTGTGTCGGGGCGTTCTATGGCGCATGTAGTGGCATGGTGAATACAGTAGTTGAAAATTGATAATTTCCACAAAATACATCAAAAAGGAGAATGCATATATCTGACAGAAAATGAAATGAGAGGGTGCCAAAAGTCTGTGAGGTGATGACTATAATATAACAATCAACGTGGTTGGTGTAGATATCTCTATTTCATTGCGGCTACGACATTATTGGACTGGTTGAAATGTAGCATATTTTGGTGGAAAATGAAGAGCCGAATGCAATCACATACACGAGTATTTGAAGTGATATTAAGTGTATTCATCCTGCAAGTTGGGGGCCTTTTCACCACACAACACCAATAGCCATCTGTTGCGAGCATTATACAGTGGTTTCAGGGTATCATATGACTCCTAACAGCACCATTCCTACCCGATGGGATCAAAGCAACAGCGGATGATTTGACCTACTACTCAATTATTACGTCTAATTTGTATGTAATCAATAAAACTGATAATAATAATCAATCATCATAGTATTCAGAAGGTGTCTGCAATGCACCATGGCTATTAAATAACCGAAATCGATTAAATATGAGTATGTCATGATGTTGCCCGGCATGTGCAGATTTTGTGTCTCTGGCGGTTAGAGCCGTATACCATCACAACGACGCCGATTCGGCCGCCACCGCTTACAGAATCGGAATCTACATAAAAATGGGGTCAGGCACGATGTTGTTTATGTTGATTTTGGGAATGTTGGCCCAATAGTAGCATGGTTTGCCGTCGGATTCGTCATGGAGGAGATGCCAGTGCTACTGAATTAGTACCCCCAATATCTTGGAGAATGGTCGGAATACCACCATGTCACGTTGCAGAGGCGTTCTAAACTAACTAAATGGAAGGTTGTTGGTCTTTGAACCAAAAGAATCGACCTATTATTGACATAGTTACGTGGTAAAGACGCCACCCGGGGTGGATCCGGGGTGTGGGCATCTTCTGGTTAAGGGCTAAAGAAGTGGGCTATTATTCCCAAAGGTGATGAAGGAGCACCAACGTGCGACGTCATCTTGTGTGAGAGGATCAATCACGGGTTCTCACCGTGGTTGCTACTTGACACGTGTGAACAGGAAGAATGACTGTCATAACGGTATTGGGATACCAGAAGAGAGTCATATCCTGTGACAGTTGTAGCTTCGTTTCTACCAACGCAATCCGTCTGGGCAGTGCTAATGTGCTTGCGTAGTATCGCCACCACTATGGGCCACTAAAAGCTCCTTATGCGCATATTGACGACGATTGACACGACATTGTTTACTGTATTGTTTCTGGTCAGTGTTTATTATCACTAGAAGCTGCATTGTAACCACAGCTTCTGTGATTTTGTCCTCCTGCCATTTAAAAGTTTTCTGTTTGAAATCTTTCTTTCAGTGACTGTAGTTTATTCGAATTTGATCTGGGGCTCAGTGTTGTACTTTTTATTTCTACATCAACAACAACTATCTTGAGATAGTCCTCAGTCTGTGACTGTGATTGTCATTCTTATCTGCATCTGTAGTTTGGACATAGTTGCTTTCAATTACATCTTTCAATTCTTTTACTTAATTTCTTTCAATGCTATTATCGAGTTGTTCATTCTCGATTTTGATTTCTTTTTTGTCGTGTGGTCATCTTTTCCTACGAGGTCGAAAAAATTGTAATTGTAACCCTGCTCTTGCTGTTGCTGTTGCTGTTGCTGGCCCTTACAGTTTTATATAAGCATGCATTTCTTTTCTTTTTGTGTCATTCTGAACACTTTTGACTTCTGCAAGTACAAAAACATATCTCTCCTGTCTCCATGCCCTGCTCATTTACATCATAATATATCTAAAGTAAGTACTGCATCAATCATTCATGATCAGAAAAAGAGCTACTTACTTTTACAGTATTTTGAGGGTGAGAGGTTGTGAGTCACGGTCTGACTTCTCCAAATACAACAAGACAGAGAAAAGGGTGCAAATGAGAACCAATGACGCGACCCAAGAAAGCAAGAAGGAGAAGCAGGCGACACGCTTATTCTTTGTGTTCTTTTTGCTATCTACCGCGCTCAAAAAATCGCGACACTCAGAAAATCGCGACAAAATTTTTTTGCTAACAAACTACGCACAAAACATACAATGACTGAAACCAGTGCCTCGATACGCTCAACATCGACCCTCTGGCTACGCCCACCGGCCATAGGTTGATAGTACATGTTATTACCTTTCGATTAAGCCGCTGGGAGGCATCATATTCACCATACTCGCATTACAGCGGCTGCATAGGTGCTCATATTCGCATGCGTCATGCATAGAGTCACTATATTTACTAGCTGAAATAGGCCATTTTGGACCGCTGCTTGCGCTTTATCTAGTAGTTATATAATGGTCAACTAATTAATAATTGTATTTGAATATACTTCCTCAAGGGATTCTGGCTATAAGTTTGGGTTCAACATGTTGATAGGTGCGCTCTATGGAGGGCATACTCACATGGTTGTTTCGTATTTTGTGCGGTGTCGCCTAGCTAAAATTAATTCGCGACAAAAAACTTGTCGCGATTTTTTTAGCGCGGTAGCTATCTTTGTCTTTGACTTCACACAACATCACACTTCAACGGACGAGAGCGAGCGAGGCACTAAGTATCGAGATACATCAGTACAGCACCATGAAACTCTCATCCTCATTCAGCATCGGGGCACTACTCTCCCCGTGGCTCATCGCCTCCACGTTTGCAGCGGTGAACTTTCCATTTACACCGCGAGTGTTACCCCATCACACGTCTCGTGTCTACTCATCGCTCGATGCTTATAATAATGCGGCAGCTGCCAAAGATGCGCTAGCATACACGCTCATGAAGCAACGTGGAGGGTCCACTGCCTCCGCTGCCCCATCATCTAACAACAATAAAGACTTTACCAACGAACTGCCCACCTTTAGCGACTCTGACAACGAAGGTCACCTCGAAATTGCCAAAAAGCTCAAAAATCGCAATGCCACCAACCTGTCACGTAAAATTTTCCACGCTGCATTCGGCATCTTCTTTGCATGCCTCAATCAATTCATCCCACATGCCAAGTTTGTGCCCTTCATGTGCGGTCTCACCGGTGCAACTCTCATGATGGAATTATTACGTTACCGCAAAGGATTTGGCTGGATGAATTCCTTGCTGCATTTCTGTTTGGGCGGGGCGTTGCGTAAGCATGAAATGGAGGGCAAGTTTACCGGATCGTTTTATTACTTCGCTGGGGTGACTGCTAGCGCCTATTTGTTTCCACAGACTGCAGCCACTATGGGTATTTGCCAATTGGCTTTGGCGGATCCTTCTGCTTCATACTTTGGGAGACGCACTCGTCATATTTATTGGAGTCGGATTGAAGGTCAATTGTGCGGAATAGGACGTAATAAGGGTCTGCTGGGATTTTTGGGTGGTGCCTTGTTTTGTTTCCCCTTCAATTATCGCGTGTTCAAAATTGCCAAGTGGGGCGCTGCTGGTATCCCGGGAGGAAATATGTCATTGGTCACAGTTAGTTTGTTGCTGGGGATGGCTGGTGCGTTTGCAGATTTGGCAGTCCCAACGCCTGCATTGGTAATGCCAAAGAAGATCTTGGGTGTTCCAGTTCCTCCATTTCACGTGGATGATAACTTTGTTGTTCCCATTTTTGCGGGTTGGGCATGTACCAAGATCTTTGAGTTGGTTGGTTGGGATCAGGGGTTGAAGTTGGCTGAGCATATAATTCTGTAATGACACTGATGCAGTGTTTGAGCGACAGGAAGGCTGAATACTTTGAGTTTATGTATGTATATGTTAAAACAACTTCAGACAGCAAAATTTTGACCAGTCTGAGGCCTAAATTCACATTGCAAGATAACATTTGGAGATAACAAAATTAGAATGTACTACTTTGAAAAGGTCCAATTGGATATCACTGGGTATACAAAAACGAGGTTGTTACTTGCGCAGTTGCTATAAAGCACTGACAACTTTATCTTTTATAAAAGTTTCAGAACTCGTTGACAATTATCTTAGTGAAATTCAATGTTATGCAGGTATGAATGTGTGGTAACCCAACTCCTGCACTACCCCAAGAAGGTGTTGGGTGTTCCAGTTCCACCTTTCATGTGGTGACAACATCGTGTTCCTACCTTTCGGGGTGGGCATGTACCGAGATCTTCGAGTACATAAGTATGTTGGTTGGGATCAGGGGTCTCATGTTGGCTGACCATTTCTTTCTTTAATCAGAGATCCTCCCTAGAGGTTTTGATTACATGGTTTGGAAAATGGATTGAAATCAAATGCAAGAGAAACGCAATTTTATCAATGAGGGTGACTCAGAAAGGTTGTGTCTGATTTCATCCTAGCATTAACCCAACTAACAAAAGCTGGAGGCGTATTGCTAACAAATGTAGAGTGAATGTACATAACAATCGTGTTCATCGGAAAGAAGTTGTTGCTGATTTACGTCTTGTGAACAATAAATGCCTTTCCAGTAGCCTTTTGAGTAGCTTTCAAAGCACCCAGTGTGCCAACTCCACCTTCACCCTGACGCGATGCCAGCTTATTTTCCTGCCGTTCTCTTTCAATTAGTTTCTGCCTCCGTTCCTCATTCTTCTTTGAAGATCCATGTCCGTGGAACTGATAACACATATTTCGATATGCTTCTTTTCTTGTTAATAATCGACCATGGTCATCCCTGTATTCCAACTTGATTTCACGGTTGGCAAATTCAATATCTTTCTCTTGAGCATTGATGTTATTGATCTTGACCACCTTTTTGAGATCCAACTTGTCGTAATCTTCATAGGTGCGTTTGTCTTTAGCACGTCCACGCAATTCTTCTTTTCCGGCATTCTTAATTTCTCCAGTCTGTTTGAGGAGTGATAGAAACCCACTCATGCCTCTACCCACTCCACTATTGTCTGCAGTGGAACCAAAGGCTGCATTGTCATCTTCATCATTGTTATGGTCATCATCTTCTTTCATTTCCCGAGCCATTTCTTCCATGTCCACATCTTCTACTATCGGTTCAGGAGTGGCATCGTTCATTTCTTCCTTTTTCACAACAACCTCTTTCTTGACTGTTGACAATTGCACACCACGACTTCGAACAGGTGCCGCACGCTTTGCTTGATCCTCTCTAGCTCGAAGTGCACGTGTAAACTCTTGCATTTCATCAAATTCAAATGTCAAACCTCCACTACTTGCTGTATTGGGTGCCTCGGTTCCATTCTCTCTTGCATTGGCAGAAGCCTCTTCCTGTTTTATTTTTTCGACAGCATTCACGACAGCATCCTCTCCTTTGGCAGCTTTAGATGTTGCGCCGCCATTCATGTCTTTGAGCCGTTTCAACCGACGAGCTTTGGCAAGTGCTGCATTCAAGAAGGCATCATCATCGGCATTATCGTCATCATCTGGAGTTGATAATGGTGCACTTTTCTGAAATGCTTTGTCAGTTCTCATCTTTCCCTTTTGCATAATCTGATCAAATCTATCCTTCTTTGCAGCAATTTCATCTATGTCACCATCAGTGGACTTTTCAATGTCCATAATGCTGCCATCATCATTTCGCCGTCTCTTTCTACCTATTCCATCACTCTTGATATCTACAGCTGTTGCCTCTAAACTTGCCATGAGACTATTCCCCCCACCATTACTACCAAGATTGGTTTCCTCTTCACTTTCATCATCATCTGATTGCACTCGTCGTTTCTTCTTTTTCTTATCCTTCTTTTTCATCATTTTCTTATTCTTCTTTCTCATCTTCTCCAACAATTTCATGTGTTTGGCACGTTCCTTTTCCAATTTTTCCTCTTTGGATTCCATTGTTTCGCCATTTTCGTCATCATTTGTCAGGAAATCAGATGCAATAGTGGTACTACCATATCGTGATTCAAGTGAGACTGCTCCACCAGATAATGATGAGAATAAATCATTCTTTTTGTTGTCATCATTGGTGGATTGAGCTATGCCATTTGCACCAATGGCAAACCCACGTGATTTATTCGTACCACCGTTTGCACCACCACCACCAGCACCTGTAGCAGCAGACAAGGAATTGGCAACAACACCAACCCCACCCAACTCTTCAAACTCATCATCATCATAGCCCGCATACCCACCTGCCCTACCCACCCCCAACTCAATCTGTCGTTTCCGTTTCAAATTCTCCAATGCTTTTGAATCTGATGCCATGTTCACATTGATCAATTGCGGATTATTAGCAGATGTATCATTTACCCCCGTTGCCTTTTGTGTGTCGGGATCAACGGTAAGGATGGAATTGTCCGCAAGCGTTAAAATGGTGGTGGAACCGGATTGAAAATCGGATGTGGCATGGGATACTTGTATCCCTTGCAAGTCTGCCGATGTATATTGATTGTCACCATTCTCTTCCTCTTCTTCGGTGGGTATGGAGAGCTGTGCATTTTGAATACGCTTCTTTTTCTGTTTCTTCTTCTTTTTGCTTCGTTTATTATCCTCCTCCACCACCTTCTTTTGCTGCTGCTGCATCCTCATTCTCGTGGCAAAATTCAAAGCACTCTCATCTCCCTCCCCCGATTCACGTTCATTCTCTCGCTCCAATTGGAGCAATCGTTCTCTAGCCTCACGTTTGGCCTGTGCATCCTCCAACCGTCGCTTCGCTTCGGATTCCGCTGCGGTATTTTTGGGTGGTGCGTGTATTGCCGTGGAGACGGACGTTCCTTCCTTCTTTTTGGTAGATGATGATGTGTTGTTGTTGTTGAGAGGGGGCAATCCAATTTTAAGACGGAGGGCATTGGTTTCGTCTATGGAGAGGGAGATTTCTCCATCGTTATTAGTTGTTGCAGTCGTAGTGTTGACGGTATCGTTACCATTGGCGGTGCTGCTGGTGGTGTTATCATTGTTGCCGACGCGCAAGGGAGCTAGGCCAAGTTTGGCACGGAGCGCCTGCGTCTCTTCAATTGACAGCTCGATTACTTCGTCAGAGCTCATTGTTTGTGGTGGTAACTCTACAGCGGCGATAATGAATGAGTTCACAGTTCACTCAATCAAATCGATCCGAAGGCATAGCTCTCCCTCTAGAGGCGTCCTCTTGTGGGCGGTGCCCACGTGGGGCCCAATAACTGAGAAAATCAGTTGAAAATGAACTAAAATGCGGGCAAAATCACCCAAAATCTCCCATTCAAACCTTTCCCTCCTGTGGGCACGCCCACTACCCGCTATCTCGATACCCCATACAAAGGCACTTATTTTTCATTCCTCTGATGGTCACTTCGATATTCGATACAACTCGGCGATCTTTCAATGGCATCAATTGAGCATTGAGCGAGCGTATTGTAGCATTGCAAGATAGATAACAACAACCTCAGCACCTCTGCAGTGGGTTGGCTGTTATTGTCGAAGCGTATAATAAAAATTATTGAAATTAAAACACAAATCATCTGAGCACATACTCATTTAAATCAAAAGCACAGCGTCCTATCGCATCATGGCCGACGACGATGACATCTTCGCCTCCATGGGTGGATCCCTCCTCAATGACCTTCTCTCTGATTTAGATAACACATCAACAGATGATTTGTTCTCTTCGTTGGAGAAGGAGTTGGCGTCTTCCTATGGCAATAATACCACTACTACTAGCAGTATTAGTGGTGGTGGTGGTGGTGGGAAAAAGGTATCAGCTCCACCTGGATTAGGGTCGGCAGCTGCCTTTGTAGTTAATAATCAGCAGTCTCATCATCATCAGACCATTGGCAGTAGTACAACAACATCTACTACCACAGCAATTACAGATCCAGAAGATGCATGGTCCGCAGCCCTAGGACAATTTGGGGGGATGTCACTTGCTGCAGAATTTTTGGCTGCGGATACTGCCAAGAAAAATCAGCAAAGTGGCGTTGGAAGTAGTGGTGGACAACCAGAACTATTGCAGACGGAAAGTGGAATTTTGGGTGAGACTATTAGTTCCAATGTGGTGGATGCCTTGTTTGAAGATGAAGAGGAGGAGGAGGAGTACAAGTTGGAAGAGGTTGTGAAGGTCAATCCAACGAAAAAGAATGATGGGGATGGTGCTCTGGAAAGTAATGATGATGATGATGGAATTGATGAAACTGGCGGACTCATGGCGTTATTGGGAGCAGCTTCCTCTCGTAGCAAAAAGAAGGATGTGGTGGCAGAGGAAGAGCCAAAAGAGGCAGATCAAAAGGCTGGTGGTGCTAATGACGTATTACTCAGTCCCAAGCAACAACAACAACAACCTCACCCATCCATGAATACACCCGACAAATCAGGAACACTGGCACCCCCTCCAAGTCCCATGTTTCCCCCTCCCTTTCCACCAGGTGTTATGCCACCCCCACATATGGTGCATCCGCCTCCGAATATGATGCATCCTCCTCCTCATCCTGGAATGATGATGCCTCCACCTCCCCATCCAGGCATGATGATGATGCCACCCCCTCCAAATATGCAGGGAGGGATGCCACCACCTCATCCGGGGATGATGATGCCTACAATTCCACCACAGCAGCAGCAGCAGCCACCACCTCCACCACCTGGAATGATGATACTGGGTCATCCACCACCAGGAGGTCCACCTCCTGGAGTATTACCTCCGCCACAATCATCATCTGCTGCTACCAAGGTGAATCGTAAATTTAATAAGGACTTTCCAGCCTTGGGTGATGAACCTGAAGAAAAGAGTCAGGATGATGATGATAGCGAAGAAGAAGAAGAAGAAGAAACTACTGCAGCTACTCCATCTTCTGTTCTTCCATTACCCATGATGCAAACTAACAACAACAACAACAATATTCGCATCATCTTTAACAATGCCGATCCATCCGCACCCTCCATCCCCGCCAAATCAGTTGCCACATCCCTCATGCCCCAACGTGACATTTGCTACATCATTCACTCCATGTTACGCCCCCTCCAAAGTCTTGACACCTACAATGATGACTATTATCATTGGAGCTTTGTCGATCGTAAATCACGCAATCTCCTCTTATTGGGCGGTGGTGCACCCGATGCTTCCTTAGCCCAACCTAATCCGGTGTGGAAGGAGGTCAAGGTATTGGCAAAGGAACGTGAGACAAAGTTTCGTAGTGCGGTGGAAAGTCGTGCCAAGGAGTTTGCACAGGAGAAGCAGAGTTTGGGACGGATGGTCAAGACGAATGTGAATCGACCTAAAGCCTTGTTGAATGTGCCTGTCATGGCGACAATGGAGGATGAACGTGGTGATAATGACGATAATATGGACGGGGGAAATGTGAGTAGTGATAAGGATTATGTATTGGAGCAGCGGCGCAATCGTGTTCAATTGTGGAAGGCACGTGTGTCCATTGATAAAGGATATTCGGCATTTTTGTCATTGACGGAATTACGTCGTTTGATTCAAGCGAATGCGAGTCAACCCCAACTTGTGAATGAATTGATGGGGGATGTCAAGACCAATGTGGATCAAATGCATGCGTCACTGGGGGTGATTGTTAGGGTGAATCCTGATGGGAGTAGGGAGATGATTATTGACGAGAGTAGACTTTCGAGTACCCTGTCGTTACCAAAGGGTCGTGTACTATGTGCTCGTGTGATTGAGGGGGGAATTTTACCTCATCCGAGTGCATGTGAGATATTGCCCGTGGCATGGCGTGCAATTGCGTCCAAGCCACCTTCTGCATCCACAGTGGATGATGGAGAGGACCGATTACTCCGGGCCTTGACAGGGTTGGTTCTAACAGTACAACCCAGTGTCGACCCATCCATCTTGTGTCGTTGCTTGGATGCCACCATCTCCATTGGAAATGACTTGTCAAATATCACACAAAGTCGCGTGCGTATGGAATTGTTGCATTCTATTCTCTCGAATGGGAAAACGAAATGCGCACAAGATTCTGATTTAGATGGAGTTTGGAAGGAGAAGGAGACGGCATTTATGCAAATTTTGGCATCGCAGCAAAAATAATAGAGGACAAATGAAAATATACATTATAAAGAGCAAATTTAAGCATTATATACAAGATAAAAAGAGTTCGCAGTCATCTACGCACGTATAGACGCTCTCGACAGCAGTAACTCTTTCGCCTTGAAGAATGCAATGATGTCATCATCAGCTTCCTTGTTACCTGTGAGCTTTATTCCTGGAGGCAGCTTGAATTCAGGTGAGCTCTTGTCTTTATTGTGAGGTGGCCGAGTATCTTGCTGTGGAGATGGAGGAGATCTAGTTGTACTAGTGCTGGGCAGCAGTCTCTGCTGCACGGTAGGTTTGGCATTGCTCGACATTGGCAGCTTTTGTTTCTTGGGATCTTCTTCTTCGTGGGAGGAGTCGGTTTGATCTGGGCTTAGTTGTTGTGAAGCAGTGTACCATGTATCAAAGTCCTTTTGCATTTTGAGTCTTGCAGCCTCGATCACGCTCTGAATGTTTTCAATTGCAGCTTTCAGTTCACGAAGTTTGCCGAGAACATTCTTGTGCTCTCTTCTTTCTACCTCCGCCACATGACTGTGAAACTGTGCCTGTGACGGGTCTGATCCTTCGTCGGTCATACTCTCGTGGTAGCTTATTTTCTTCTTGATCTTTTCTATCTTTGCTCCAGCTCTCTTTGCCTCATTATACAATGCTTTTAGCTCATTCTTACTCGCTTCAATCGCAGCCAAACCAGGATATCGTTCCTTAAACCAAGCAAATGCATTCGCTGGATCGTCTAGGATTTGATTGTCTTTGCACAGTGGTACGCCACACACTTCGGCCCGGTGCTTTGGCTTTGACTTTGGCTTCGGTAGCTTGTTGTGGTTTGGAGAGTCATTCTCAGCATCGTTGCTAGCAAGTACTGAAGCTGGAGCTGGAGCTAGAGTTGGAGCTAGAGCTGGGGCTAGAGCTAGAGCTGCGTTTTTCTGATCGGCCTCATTCACGTCGTCACTTTCGCCAATTTTTGGTGCAGGGAGCGCATGGTCAGTATTCAGTGTAGTATCGTTGGTAGAGCATTCATTTCGTCGAGTTTTGAGTAGCTTGTCTTTGAATATTGAACAAACCGCATGTATCTTGGGGACTGTGATGCGTCCACAAAAGTCAAGATGACAATGTTCGTTGCGGTTTTGCACGTATGCCTCGACAGACTTTGTCAACTCGTCAATATCTTCTTCTGACAACTCATTGCTGCACTCCCCATCATCATGGTCATCATTCTTGCCGTTTAGGAACTCCACCTCCTCTTTCAGTCTTCGGACCTCAGTCTTGAGTCGCTGGATCACGAGTTCTGGTTCAATCTCTTCGTTTACACTTGCCTTATTCTTGACACACTTGACGCGTTGCGCGAAATTACACGTAGAGATTGACTCGTCCGTATGTTGAGACTCTGGAGAGATGGTTGCTATCATGATTGTCTTGCAATTTCCGCCCAAGCTATCACGTAAGACCGATGTCATCATTGAATTTCGATACGGAACGTGGACGTTCTTGCCCTTCTTTTCCTTCTCGTACAAAGCAACAATTACCATCTCGAGAAAGAACAACGAAGAATTGATGTACTTGGCCTCTTTGAGAATTTGACCTGCGGAATTTGTCCGACTCACTCTCTCACTTCCAGCCAAGTCTACAATGTTCAGTTTACTCCTCGTTACCGTGTCAGACCCCAACTGCCTCTTTTCAAGCATGATCGTGAATATGCAATGACTACGAGTAGAGTTCTGATTCATTTCTGTAGCGGCAATAGCCCTATTGGTATCTCCTACAAATAGCAGATCAAGCGCCTCCTCCTCACTTGATACTTGGTGCATCGAAAGCCCCTTGAAGTGAAATGCGCCAAACTCATCCTCGAGCATTGTTACCTTGGGGAGCCGCTCGTCTACAGTAGCATTAGTACTTTGATCCTTCACGAGCAAGTCGTATCCACTGGAATTGTAAATCTCCAAATACGAAACGTAGCAAGAATACGAGGCACCGCTTTGCGTTTCATCGTTCATCGTTCGGAACAGGGTCGAGATGACTCTGGGAATAATCCCTCGATCCTCGTAGCGGGCTGGACCGCCTGTAATTGTGAACGTTTTACCTGAGCCCGTTTGCCCGTAAGCAAATATCGTCGAGTTGTATCCATCAAGAACATTCTTCGTAGCAGGAATGCCAACCTCCTGAAAGACATCCTTTTGAGTTGCCCTTTCGTCGAATAAATACAAAGTTAATCAGATTAGATATCTACATAATAATAATATAACAGATAAAGTACGTTTAGATATCTAAAGGGACCTGCTTCGGTACAACTGTACGATCTTTTCTAACTCACCTTTCGTCGAGTACGCCGTTGAACTCATAGCCGTAGTGACTTCTCGTATTGTTGACAGTCGTTTGATCGACAGGTAATTTGAAACGAATTTTGTTATCGTCAATTTCATCTCGCTCAAAGTAAGTAGATGGGTTCTTTGAAGGTCGAATGCGGAGGAAAACATCGATAGCCGAGTCCGATGCTGCTTCTGTTGTGTCTGATGTCATTCTAATCTATCTACTAGTATTATGAAAGATACAATGACATCACTCACGGGGCGGGATTTAAAATTTTACTCCCGCGACACCTCAAAAGCAAGATCAAAAGTATCGTTTGGCGCGACCAAACCACAGGCAACTTTTCCTATCGAATATCAGACGTGAGGCTGCAGCCCAAGGGTAAATAAATAGGGTATGACTCAAATTTTGGCGGGAAATATCCACCGCGTCGTTTACGCGTAAAAAAATAAAGAGGATTTACCGTCTCGTGGTCAAAACCAAGTGCGAAACTCAGTGCCGTGCGAACAGGAAGAGCACCACCAAACCGCCGCTCAAGACAAGTGGCACCATGGTACACAATGCCGCCGCTGAAATAGACCAAGTTAATAGCCGTAATATGGGGTGATTGGTGGCTGATTATTACTATGGATTATTATGTTGGTGTTGAAGCTCTCGCCGCTGCCAAATACCTCAAGGGAAGGCAGCATGAGGGCAATATTAGACGGCGACGTCCGGCGAGCGCCGCCCATTGAACAGTGCTTATTGAACGTTCCAAAGAGCGTTTCTGCTGGATCCAATCACGATAACATAAACATAATAATCCATAGTAACGATCAGCCATCAATCGTCCCATATTACGGCTAATAACTTGGTCTATTTCAGCAGCGGCGTGTCGACCATGGTTGCCGTTGCCTTGAGCGGTGAATGATCAGTTCCAGCTTTCAATGACGGGAAACGATGTGGCAAGCGAGACTCAACCATAAGGAACCAAAAGTCGTATCGGCACTATTACTTAGGTGATTTGTGTGTGTTTCCTGCACATTTCTGCACAGTACTAGGTACAACGTAGGAATACGTAAAAATGGCCCTCGTGTCACAGTTTGGTTTTGACCACGAGACGGTAAGCGTCACACTCTCTGTGACATACCCTATTTATTTACCCTTGCTGCAGCCCATCTTCCGAGAATTATCAGACGGCGCAGCGCCCAGTCTCTGGCGGGTCGTACCTATCTAAACCTCAACTACCAGCTACTTACCAGTAGTGTAATGGAATTTCATACGGGTGAAATTTCACAACTGCAACTTTCAGGAAACTTTCAGGATGCAATTTGTCACAATTTTGGCCAAAAATGAAATTTCACAAAAGTTTCAGCCACCAGCCATCAGCCATCAGCCATCAGCTAGCCATCATCAACCGACCACCCACTTCCACCTTCCACTCCACTTCATGATGACGATGACACGATGACGATCGAACCAACTCATGGTAGAACTATCCTCTCCCAAAGGTGGAGAATAACAATGCGTTAATACTTATTCCTTCGTCTCAATTTCAGTCTACATGCGTATTCTAGACGTGGTAAAGTATGTGGAAACAACCGGTGCTATTTCTGGACGCTTGGGATGGTTTGAGTGTTATGCAGGGACGTCTGACTTCTATCGCTTGGTTGCTAAGCCTCTGTTGTCTATGGGAACTGTAGGATCCATGGATTGTGAACGTAGGGCCAAACCTTTGAAGAACACCATTCTTACGAAGAATCGAAATAGGATGTTGGATCCAACTGGTGTTGCACTTCTTCGAGGATACGAGAACCTTCATCATATCATGCATGCGAAGAAGATGCTTGGAAAGAGGATTGCAGACTCCCTTAACCCTTAACTAGACTTGAGAATGGTGGACAGGGGTGAGTGCGAATAAGTAGTGAGTAAAATAAGCTAGTGACATTTGAAACAGAAATTCCATGAAATTCCATGACATTTCACCCTGCAACTTCCAAGAATTTCAAAAAGGGTGAAATTCCATTACACTACTTACCAGTTCAAGTCTTGAGGGGCAACGAAAAAGAACTGCAAGGCAGGGGATGAGTGCGCCGCGCGCGCGGCCCTATTGTCACATCAGCCTCTAACTGGGAGAACTCAGCAATAGGACTGGATGTGCCGATGCGCATGTCCTTCTGTGGACTCCCATTATTCGAGCGCCACGCAAACAAAACTTGATGCCAAAGGTGTCAACCAGCAACAAGCTGGTGTCAACAATGATTGCAAGAACAACACTAGCAGTAGTAACGGCTAGCAGGCTTCAAGGTGGTAGAACACATAGACGTGTACGCACAACTGACGTGATCGTGATCAGGGCCACCAATCACGCTTACAAAATTCTGATAGGAGCAACTCTTTTTGGGGCTGATACAATACTCTCACTTGAATGTGACTTGTCCAAGCCAATCAGAAAGTGGCTTCAAAAATTGCAACGGAAACAGTAGAATTCAATCGCTACATTTCATAAAACTTGTTTCAACGACATAAATCTTCAATAGATATATTCAAATTTATACAATGATCAACCAAAGACAGCAACTACTCCAGCATCATGCTCGGACTATTCAAAGCCGCGCAACCGCAATGACGGCAATCTTCATGACCGTCTTTTTGCTATGCATCGAGCACGTCCGAGCCTTTGCTAATCAATACCACATTTCAGCCCATGACACCATGGTCCTTGCATCAGCTGCGTCTAGCTTGACGAGGAAACTTGGATCAGCCTATCTTCCCAAGGTTGCCTTTTCGAAGTCGCAGCAGCAAGGGAGCAAAGATGGTATCAAGAGCACTACAAGGCTGAACGTTTGGTCGGTGCCTGCGATTAGTCTCAACATGCCAGCGATGCCCACCACTAAAGACATTCCCCTTCACGCATTGGGAAGCTGGTACAGTGAGGTAGATCCTACGACGAAGCCTCCTGTCTACGATGAGTAAGTGGTGCATATGTTATGTTATGCATCGACATGAAACAACTTTATTACGACGCGCTGATTCTGATCATCCTTTTATTTCTTCGTTCTTGCAGTGACTACGATAATTCGTACTCATTCAGTTCACCAACCGACGATTGGCCAAGTATGTCAGTCACTGAGACTACCTTAGACGCAGCGTCTGCTGCAGCAGTGAAGTCGCACATGCGCAAGGGCCCTCTTCGTTCTATCAAACGAGCAGCCGGTCGTTTCAAAGACATTCTAATTCAATGAGATGTCATCTACCTAGAATGCTACTACCCATGTACAAAAGCTACTGCCTCTAGAGAAGAATCAATGATAAGGGGTGCTCTGTCAACGCCACGTCATAGAAAGACTGATCCCCTGTTATCTGTCCAGTGCACATCACCTTCTGACATGATGTGTATCTCCACCATAAATAGAAGTCAGAGTAAAGGCCGGATTGGAAATGAAATATCTAGAACAATACACAATTTCACGTTCTCTCCGTTTGGAAGAAGCTCATCGCTTGTACATATCTTCCGCCCTTTACATACACACTTAAGAACCACATCAAATCACTCGCTATTACCAAGCACACAAACACACACACATGCGAAAATATAATTATTGAAGTTCAGCACTTTCATCATCGCTATCCGAAATGCTGATCTTATTGCTACACACCCACACTACTATAGACTTGCTACAATAATAACCACTAATAGAACTATACCGCACAGAGAAACGCATGTGTGTGAGTATTTCCAAGTTATATTTCCAAGTTATATTATTCTTTGTATTCCTGTAAATGGCAGCCAAGTAGCCCTTTTCCTGCCCATTCTCTCGGTGTCAAATCAAACGTCTCCGTCCGAATCATTTCAGCCACTCCACCCATCATTGCAGTTGTTCTTCTCACTGCAACAGATATACTACATTCATTGGCAGCCGCTAAAGATAATTCTGTCACAATGGCTCGTTTGATGGAGTTGAAATCACCATGATTATCCGATGTGACTGTTCCAAAACGTAAGAGTAAATCTCCTTCTTGGATACCTGCCTCTTGCGATGGTGAATTTGCAAATACTTGATCAATGATTGCAAATGGTGTCAGCGCGATTGTTTGTTGCGTAGTTGATGATGTAGTTGATAATGAAGTCTGTTCTGTAATTGCTGTAGAAGAAGAAGAAGCTGGTCTCTGCTGAGAACTTGATTGCTGCTGCGGAGCAGTAACAGCACTCCCACCAACTGTTCCAGCAATACTCGCCAAAGCCCCCTCCGAAGAATGACTCAAATCCTCAAATTTGCGCACCTCTCCATTCTCGACACCAGCCACACTTCCATCCCAACTTTTAACAACCCATTTCCCAGTCACGGGGTCGAACTTTGGTTTGGGTTTGGGTGCTCGACGTGCTTGCATTTCTTGTGCCTCAGTGACTTTATTATCCTTACTCAATGATTTTACTGCTGCTTCACCACCACTACTACCACCACCATTGTCAGCATCATCTCTCAACGCATTCAACTCCAACAAGCCCCGTTCAATCCGCCCCTCCAACACCTTATAATCCGTCTTGATTTCATGAAACCGCTTCCGTAACGAACGTGCACGATAAATATCAATATCGGATCGTGGATATCCTTCACTGTCGACTAGTGGTGTGTCGATTCCCATGGGTGGTGAAGTGGTGGTTGTGTTGGTGTCATTCGTGATTGTGACTGGAGCGGTGAGTTCGGAAATGATGGCGTTTACTTCGAGTTCGAGGGAGTGTTTTTGGTTGGAGAGGGAGAGGAGCTCTTTGCGTTTCATGGTGAGCAGATCTGATGACGGCGCTGCTGCTGCTGCTGGAGACATGTTGATATTATTGGTTGTTTTGCATTTAGAGTACAGGCTATGGTATGGGATGGATGTTATAGTTGTTGGTCCAAATAGAGAGCGTTTATCGATGGCATTGCACTCGATGAAGATGAATGAACACTTCGATGAGTTTCGATTTTCGATTATATATAAGTATCTTTGATCAATCTCTTGCTTTGATCCACAAAATTCACCCCGAGACAAAAGCAACGCTGGGATGAACATGAACTCAATAGACGCTGCAATGGCCTGTTCAATGCGGATCCAACAGTACACCTATATCTATATACGAACAGCCATGTGGAGTACCGACCGGAATTCCTGACTCGGGACGAATCGCGTGGTGTGTGACGACTCTAAAGAGACATCCCACCGAAAAGGGTCCAAATATTTACGATGCTAGTCGCGAAGAGTTGTATCTTGAAACAACCCTTGAACTAGTTCTTCCAATTCGCAGGAGAGACACCAGAACAGAAAAGTGCAACCAATTTGAACCCAATGCTGAGAGAATATAGTGTAGCTAAAGGCCCCCACTCGTCGGAGGAGAGACAAATATAAATGATGAGAGATAACACGTGCGCTGTGTGCGATCGAGTGGTCAAAGTGGAAGAGAAATATGTACGTTTGACATGCCGAACAACGCCAAACCGGTTTCAACGATTGGCAGTTGGGACTGAGAATGTGAGCGAAAAAAGAAGGGAGCTGTTGTGGCTCGTACAAACAGGGGGATGTGTGATTGAGAATCGATCTGAATCGATCCACCTGCGATCACAGTATGTGGAGGGCGTTAAGAGTGGGAATGACGACTACATTGAAACACTTGGAGTCGACAGTCGAGAGAGGTGTGAGGAATTGTGATGACAAGAGAGTGTCGGGACAATTATAGCGGAGAAACATCACAAGCACGGATGACCCAGTACTATTGATTAGGGGAATGACTTGGAGTTGGTCAAGTCGAGCAGAGAGGATCCAGCGGATTGTGTTGAATGCGCCAGGAGGCGGTAGAGCCGCGAGAGAGCTGTACGCAGAGGGAAGAGGAAAGTCTCCGAAGAGAATACAAATGTCAAGGCCGGAACGCGAGACAACGAGCGAGATAGGGATTGAAGAATAGAGACAATTGTGGCAAGAGCCCACCACCAGAAAGGCAGGAGCGAAGCGAAGCAGAGAGTGCGATACTGTACTCCACCCAATGTGAATTGTACAGCGAATAAGTTGATAGGTCCGATGAAGAACGAGATGAAGAGAGGGAGAAGTTTCCTTCCCATGCAATCGAGTTGCGAGTAGACAATAAATGCCGAATGATGCGAGAAAAACAAAGCCATCATGGAACCCGATCATATGTAGACGTAAACATAGCTTGCTGGCTGAATGATGCGAGAATAAGTATTGCTTGTGCAATGTCGGATGGTGCCGATAAAGGCGCCGAGATGAAGATATCCTTCCTACAATCGGGGATGCGCCCAAGGTACAGCTGTCGCTTACCCCGATATCATCGGTTCCACTCCCATATGCAGGTGCAAGCGGAAGCTGTGGTGGGCCAAGAGGCTATACAAGTACAGGGTCACCCCAGCCAAGATTGCCGTGCTGAACGAGCACTTGACCGCAGAAGAATTCAATGAACTGTCCCAACCCTAGTTTGACATTAGCCAAGAGGGAATTATCGAGACTATCGTCTGTGGTTGATAAAGAGACCAGGTGATATAAAGAGGTCGTACAAGACGACAGAAAGTTCAGCCAATCCCTGAACTGGGATATGGTTAGAGGCCCAGAAGGTGAGAAGCAGAGCTGCCGGGAGGGATCCTGAGAGAGACCGAGGTGCCCTAGCCCTAGCAAGGTACATACGACCACAGACTCAGAGAGAGATCCCAGCAGGGACGCCCTGGTTCAACGCCTCACACACCCGAAAATGTATGAGAGTGAAGATGATGAGGGAGAGTAAAATATCGTCGCCGTCTGGAAGGAAGATTTTACTGCGAAGTTTGCGGCAAATGGCACCTCACCATGGGCCGATTGTGGTATGGATAATCGCAAGAGAAAGAGAGACCACCCCGGGAGGGGAGGATAAAGAGTCTGAATTCGATGAGAGTGGATTGAAGATCTAGAGGAGACGCTGAGCGCTGAACAACCGAGAAATAGATAGGCCCGTCAAAGAGCGAGATATAACTCCCAGGGAGTCATGGGATAAAGTAAAAGTGCCAGGCCTCTGGTCCGTTCCAGCGTGCGGATAAGTGCTGAAGAGAGCCAAAGGAATGATGCCCTGATGATAAGGTCATGTTTCCAGAGGTGCAGATAGATGACTTGCCCCGCATTGAGTGAAGTCCGAAGAGGGATAGATAGAAGAATTGCCCATAGAGACACTAAAATCATGTCGAATTAATTGCCGAGCAATGAATCGAGAACCAGATAAAAGACCGAAGAGGATGGATAGAGTAAAATCCCCCGAGGGGGCGGAGAAAAGTCCCACAGAGGGAGAACGATAGAAGACTAGCCCACGTCAGGCCAGTCAACTAAATTGAGCAGAGCGAATGAATTGCTGAGAATTAACTCGATGGACGATTGGTCGTGCGACCGTGATATGTATTGCCATAAGGCCACTGATTTATTTCAGATGATAGATGTTTTTGACGATTGATTTTCAGATGAATGATTTTTAGGGGTCGAGCTCCAAATCCCAATCCAATTTTTTCCAGAGGGGGTAACAAACCATAACAATGAGACCACCAATTCCGTTCGATATAACCACAACTCGGCCGCCCTCGCAAAAAACACTTGTCAACGAAAAACACCGTCCATGATAATTGTTATGGTCGAAAATCCAAAAAGACACCTCAACTTCATCATCGATATCACGACCCGTAATATTGCCCTCTTGGCAGGTAGTCGAGATAGATTGATGGCCAAACCAGGCCGAGAGAGTGCAGACTGTTCATTAGAACGTGCCGAGACTGGGGCCATAGTGCCGAGATACTGGGGCCGTTTAGGCCGATGTTGACATATAGATGCCGAGATATTGGGGCCATTTAGGCCGATGTTGGCAGAAACTCAGTAACATCATCAGACAACTTCCCCGTGACGACAAACTCCGCTCCCCAACCAGTAATAAAACCGATATTAGCGACAACAATAACGTACATCTTTCCCCCATCGAGATGAGAAGCCAAACAAGGAAATTTATTCCCCAAGAACGGCGAACCCACCAATGGAAACTCGCTATCATCATCCCAACGTAGAAGAGGTTGCAAATATTGACAGGTGCCACCGCTGGTTGATCCTTTTTAGCCCGTGTGCTTAAGTTTCCCACGAACTGGTCGCCCTCCGGATCGTAAAAGGGGAGGGTGCCATGAGTTAATTCGAGCGAACCGTCGGATAACATAGTGATCAAGGAGATGCCACAAAGCAAATCAATGAATAATCAGTCATGGTGGCGAGGCGCCCCCTATCCGTCCCTCCGAACGGGCGGAGAACTGCTTTATTGAAGGCAGGGGTTGACAATGTGTCTCTGGAGGCCGTGAGGGAACCTCCCGTTCCGATAGCAGAAATGGCTGAAGAAATAAAATTTAGCCGATGAAGAGTTGAGAGAAAATAAGAGGTGAGAAATATTCGAGATGAATCATATGACCGTGATTTTAGAAGCCGAAAAATCTCCCTTGATATTTATTCTGGGCGCCACCAACCCCTAAGGTCGCTGCGGTCCCCCCGACGAATTAAAAAAGGACCGAAAGGTCAGAAATAGCTGGCCACACGGACCGATAGAGAATTGGCAGATATCATGCCGAGAAGAAAGCCTGACCAGGCTGATCGAGATATGGCAGGTATCGTGCCGATTTTTTGGGGCCGCATGGACCGATGATACCAGTGGCAGACTGCGGAGATATTGTGGCCGTATAGACCGATAGGGTTTGGCTGATAGAGGCCATTGGCAGACTGCCAAGATATTGGGGTCGTATAGACCGATAGGGTTTGGCTGATAGAGGCCATTGGCAGACTGCCAAGATATTGGGGTCGTATAGACCGATAGGGTTTGGCTGATAGAGGCCATTGGCAGACTGCCAAGATATTGGGGTCGTATAGACCGATAGGGTTTGGCTGATAGAGGCCATTGGCAGACTGCCGAGATATTGGGGCCGTATAGACCGATAGGGGTTGGCTGATAGAGGCCAGATTTACTATGCTGACTTTTAAATGACTACTGCTGGTACGGACCGACATGGTAGCAATAAAAAAGATGAACAGCTATAGGATTGTTCTACACGATATTGGTGCTTGATGAACAATGTCCATGGCTGTTCTCTCTCTCTCAACATCCCTTCTGTCTGTCCCTAACGACCAGAGCGATGCGAGAAGCCGGAAGAAAGAGAAGGAGAAAGACAGGTGTGACGAGATCCGATTTCGTGCGGGCCAAGTCTACCTGTGACATTCTCAAAACTCAAGAACCATCTCTACAGGTAGGAGGTACACTTCTATCTTTATATTATTGTAGGGGTATGAATGAGAGCTTTTAAACAGTTGTGTAGGGGTCAACAGTACAACCTCAAGTAAACCTCCGCGAACTTTACAGACCCCCCTCCAAATCACAGCCTAGCCAAAATACTTAAACCCCCTCCCAGTTTCTACTAGCATAATGGGGAATTAGGTAGTAGGTATGTCACTATTCCGAAAGTCAGACCCCCCTCTAGAGAAGACTAGCCAAAATTTTTAGACCCCCCGGGGTATTTAGTTCGTGGAGAAGAAGATTCCATCCGGTATTGGATCTTCGACTTTGAACTTGCTTTTCAACTTTCAACTTCCATCTGCTTTCATTCTGCCGAGTGCGATGGCAATGGCAACAAATGTTGATGGATGGGACGTCCACAGCCACAATCATACTGCAATTACAATGACGGATAGTTACACGGACAATATCAGCATGCTGTGCTGCTCGACAAAAAGGCGATGGCCGTCCAGCCACATCTTGGCCATAGCAATAGCTCTGGCTGCAGCTACGACCCCCTGCACCGATGCATTTCTTACACCTCGACCTTCGCGAATCCACAGCCACAATCGACAAACATCGGTATCGCGGTTACAATACACAAATGCAACTGACAATGACTCCTCTACCGCTTTAATTGACAGCAATGTGGTGACTGTCGAGCAGCAGCAGCAGCAGCCACCGACCAAAACTAAAACAGATTATTCACGTAGCAGATCCGCCAAACGATTACTCAAGGCGCAACGATTATTGGAAATGGCTCAAATATCTCCTTCACAGCGGTTGGAGATTGAGGAGGCTCGTAAGGCTTCAAATAATTTGATCAACACCAACAACAATACTACGAGCAACAATAACAATGATGTGATAGACAACAATAACAACATGATAGACACAGTGGTACCCATGGGATCCTACTCCATGCGCTTCGGAGGGTACGGCACACTCGAAGAAGAATTGGTAGACATGTACAAAATGAGAATGGCCGATACCTTTGATAGTGTGGATAATGTGGTAGATGAGAATAGTTTGTTGCCAGGTGGACGGTGGGTGTATGAGGAGAAGGAGAGAGCGGAATCTATGACATCAGGTTCTTCTTATTCATCTTCAGCAATATCCAAAGCAACCGAATTACCATCCCTCAATGTAGCCGAACCACTCGTCCCCTACGATCCAATCGCCGCCGAAAAAATCCTCTTTCGTCAACCCACCAAATGGCTCGTCCGAAACGTGCAGATCGCATTACCATTCGGCACATGGGTATCCGGTGTACTCATCGATACCATCCTTGGCAAATCGAAACAAAATCGTCGCAATCGGGCCAAACAATTGAATAACATTATTGCCGATTTGGGACCGGCCATTATTAAGGCTGGGCAGGCGTTAGCCTCACGACCGGACTTGTTACCCTCGGAGTATTTAGATGAGTTGCAACAATTGCAGGATAATGTCCCCACATTTCGGAATGAGGTGGCATTTCAGATAGTCGAGGAGGAATTGAATTTAAAGTTTGAGGATGTGTTTGAATTGGTAGAACCGGAACCTATTGCGGCTGCTTCGATTGGTCAAGTGTACAAGGCACGTTTATTGAAGAATGGACAATTGGTAGCGTTGAAAATCCAACGTCCCAATACAGAGGAGGTAGTCGCATTGGATTTGTACGTGTTGCGATGGTGGGGAGGAGTGTACAATAAAATCTTTGAATTGCTGGGACGGAATATCAATTTGCAAAGTGTCATGGATGACTTTGGCAACCTTCTCTATGCTGAAATTGATTATATTGCCGAAGCTTCCAATGCACGCCGATTTTCGGAATTGTATGCTCAAGATGTGGCGCTTGCCGACGTCTTTGTTCCCAAGATTTATTCGGAGCTTACCAGTCGGAAGGTATTGACGATGGTAAGTATATGCTTATAAGTATTCCTCACTTCTCTCTATCACCTGGTACTTTAATCCCCTCACTTCTCTCTCTCTCTCTCTGTCTCTCTCTCAAACGACAGGAGTGGGTGGATGGCTTTCGACTTACGGATAGTGCTAGTTTGGAAGCGAATAATTTGGATAGGAAGAAGCTTGTGGATACGCTTGTGCAGTGTTCGTTGAGGCAGATTATGGAGAATGGTTTCTTTCATGCTGGTAAGTGGCTCCCTGATAATTTCTTTACACGCCTCTTTGCAATTTGAAGTCTACTATGCAGTATTCTAACTATTTCCATGTGTTATATTTGTGTTCCCAGATCCACATGCTGGCAGTAAGTACTATCAGTGGATCACTTGCCAGTTTTGACACTATTTCTTGAATTGGATTCCTCACACTTGACTTATTCTCTGCTGCACTTTTGATGTTCTGACGCAGATCTTCTTGCCACAAAGGATGGAAGACTATGCTACCTCGACTTTGGTATGATGTCCTATGCAGCAGCCAAACAACGCAATGGGTTCCTTTTGGCAGTTGTTCACATCGTCAATCGAGATTGGTCGGCGTTGGTCAAGGTATATCAAAACTTGGGATTCATTCCGGAAGGTACCGATGTGCAACCTATCGAAAATGCATTAGAAGATGCCTTGCCCGACGTGCTAAACTCGGACATTAGCGAGCTGAACTTCAAAAATGTGGTTGGCAAGTTAGGCGACATCATGTATACATATCCCTTCTCCTTGCCTCCTTTCTACATTAGTATTATAAGGTGCTTGGGTGTCTTGGAGGGACTGGCGATACAGGTGGACCCTAAATCAAGAATCATTTCGAAAGCATATCCCTACGTGGCCAATCGTGTACTGACGGATGATTCGCAGAAGGAATTGAGGGAGGCTCTGCGACGTCTTATCTTCACATCGGATGGGAGTATTCGATGGTCGAGGTTAGAGTCGCTACTGGATGAGGCGAAGGATTCAAGTGGTTTTGATGTGGTTCCAGTGCTTGACAGGCTCATTGACTATGCCATTTCGAGTGAGGGAGAAGAGCTCTTGAATGAAATAGCCGACCAAATTGTGAAGGAAGCGGATAGCTTGGGGCGTGATACTTTGATCTATTTCACACAGGCGGCGACAGCTCTGTCAATCCGTGATGAAAAATCTGCCGCCAAGGCAATACAATCTCTTGTGCATGCATTGCAAAATAACAAAGACGTGACCAGTGAAAAAGAAGACGGTGCTGAAAAGGATTCCAAGGTGCCAACTCCTGTCACCTCGTTTCTAGACAGCTTACGAGAAGACCTGGCTGAGACACTTCCTGAGCCCACCGAGTCGATGAAGAGAACAATGAAACTGGGTCTCCTATTAGGTACACGAGGGGCTTCTTCCTTGGCAACAACCACATCAAGAGGTAATGCTGCATCTGCAACAGCGAGCACAATAAGCAAGTTTACGCCACTGGTTCGAAAGTTATCTCAAGAACCTCGAGTAAGACAAAAAGCTGGTGAAATAGTTGCCAGACTGTCAGAGAGACTGGTGTCCCGAGGCCTGAGAGCTGCATTTTCTTTACCCCCTCCCGAATTTGAAGCGTCAGTGGTGGACAATGATAATAAGAAATGATCTGTACATAAATAATAGTAGTTGTGTTGTTAATTTTTGTTTTAACATAGCCTTGCGGTCATAGCAACATCGACCAAAGTGATATGTGCGTATTATACTCTCCCCCTAACTTCATCAATGACTATCTTCAATCTGTCTTTGAACTGCAAGCATAGCTCCTAAAGCGAGCGTACTGGCTACACCAGTAGTGACCATGTCTGTGTCTTCATATGCCTCCAGCAGTAACTCCATAAATGCCACCCACATCATTGCCCCTCCCGCAAAGCCCAAACCAACAGGCAGCAACGGTAAAAAGGAATGAACAAACATGAACGCTGGTACTGCCATTAAGGGTTGTGGAAGCGAAGTTACTACACACCAAATTGCAGCAGTTGCCTTGGAAACTTTCCTCGGAAGCAACACAATTGCCACGGCCAATCCCTCGGGAATATTGTGCACCGCCAAACTTGCCGAAATAAACACCCCCAATTCATTTCCATGCTCACCTCCAAAGCTAACTCCAATACCAACTCCCTCACTGAATGAATGAAGCGTCATGACAAACACAATCAAGAGAATTTTTCTTGTATCCGCCCCGCTCAACGATCCAACCTTCACATCTTCATGTGAATCCAAGAAGCTCTTCGTGCCAAGTATGAACAACAGCCCCATCGCACATCCAATTGCAGTTCTCACAACTGGACTCAACGAACTATCATCATTATCATCATGGAACGTGCAACCTTCCACAAACAATGAGTATGACGCAGCACACATCATCCCAGCCGCAATTGCATTGGAGACGCCGACCCAGTACTCTTTCATTTCACGTACGAAACATAATGGTAACACACCAAAGCCAGTGGAGATGGCGGAGATCCAGCCGTAGTAAAAGACAGTGTGAATTGTTGGATCCAGTCCTTTCTTTCCAAGAGTGTTTCCGGGGTATGTCGCGTAGGTGATGAAGGCCAAGAGGAGAATGATACCGTACGATATCACTTGTGATAACTGAGATTCACTTTCGTCGTTTTCTTTTGTTTTTGATTCCCCATTCGTTGAAACTTTCAGTAGATGTGCAGGACAGCCGCGGTGATCATGGTGAGCATGATCATGCTGTTTCGATGGAGAAGAAGGCGAGGGCGCTTCTTTCTTGGGTGTCTTTGCGGCGGAAACGGGTACATTCAGATCATAATCATCTGCATTTATATTTGCCTCCTCGGCAGCTTGTCGTTGACGTCTTGTTACTACCATGATTGCTGCAGTGATTGATTGCTGCTATTGTATGTCACAGCAACGAAGAAATTTGATTCAGGTTGGTTCTGGTTCTGAGAATGACCCTTACTTTCTCTACACTGGATGTATTATTATTCAAAACCCAAAAAATATCGAACCTTAGCGTAATAGAATGAATAAACCCTCTCCAAAAACTTGCAGCCGTATCTATCTTGATCAGGCAGCGTTATTGCAACCAACACAACTGATAGCTGTAGTAGATCGATGCAATTCAGTAGTGCCAAGCGTCAACAGAGACTGCAACTACGTGCGTCAATGAAAATCCCGACCGCCACGGGGTTACGCCACTTAATCTCGACTAAATTAGAAAAATATTGAGACACCTACCTGACTTCGAAAAGTTCCGTCACCCCACGCAAAAATCACACACAATGGCACAAACTTCAAAAAAATCCTCAACCATAGACACTATAGCGGAGAACATCTCCTACCATTACACCAGTACATGGCAAACCCTCCGCGTTTTTTTTACAGTAGCTTCATCATATACCACCCGACCCCTGCGCAGAAAACGCGGAGCATTGGTTACGATGTATTCCTTCAATAAAAAGTTTCGTGCGCGAAGTTTCCTAATGAAACATTGCCGTTCATGTCGGAGGGAGAGTCATGCCGGTGCATAACCCATGGAGACATAAAGCATGATCCTTGCAGCCCACCAATCGAGTGTATATATCCATAGGGAGGCGTGGGTGTCTTAGTGTACCGATGTTTCGGCCGGTAACACCATCCTCAACGTCGTAACTCGATGTCCATCAATGGTTCATTTTTATCTTTGGCCCTACTGCAATAAGGAGTGACAATAACACCAATGAAGGCAACCAATACTCTCCATCGACTCTAATATGGTGATAGACGATTAATTGACCCTTGGAGTGGAATGGAAGCTCTTATGACATCATTTTGATGATACAAAAAATGTACATGTTTTTCGTCTCTGTCGAACGCAACAACTAACCGAAAGCTAATGGAAACGGGATGCATATCGATCAAACAAGCATCAGCTTATTATTATTATGATAGTAAACATCCTTGGGAGCGATAATAACAATGAGTTCTGAGGAAATACTTGTTTGTTCAGTAAAACTCATTGCATATTTAGCCTACATCAAAACCAACATACATAACACTGTCTCCCATGTGTTATAATCAATATAAAGCATCATCCACTTGTCGAAGTATTCGAATATACGCATACGATCAATTGGTATATAAATTACCACTCATTTGATGTTATCGGTCCTTCACGATGTTGATTTCAGCATTGCGTTTAAGGAGCAAATAATAGATTCTGTCTAACTTGTGAAATGTGGTTGATTATCGATTAGATAATGGGTTTGGACTACCCAAGGATAAATAGACGCCCAATGTATATATAACATTGATGTGGTGAAAGGATATCCTCTCTTTTGTAACATATCATTGCCGAAACGTCCATAGGAGGGGTGAATGGAGGTGAAAGTGGTAAATTTTATGCCGTCGATGGCGACGTTATTTTATTCATTTACGGTGGATCGACTGAGTTTTCCTGGCTTGGGCGCGTATAAGATGATTTATGCGACTGATCAAGCCGAGTATTCTAGGCGTATTCAATATGCACGCTTAACTGTGGCCACAGGAGTGGAGGACATCATGGTGACGGTGTAAAAGGTGTGGTGGATGATGGATTTTTTGCGTTTCTCGTTCCATCTCAAAATTACGCGGGAAGGCCAAACGTAACCCCGTGACCGAGAGTGCGAGGTGCGAGCGGTTCCTTGGGGTCAAAGACAGACTGAAAAAATACTGAGGTACCCACGTGTGCAGTCATCACAAATATGTAAGGAGTATGAGGTATCCTCACTCTTTCAAAGAGGACTACTTAGCTATATGGTTGGTATGCATAAGATGGAATGCACTATAAAAAAATTATCCTCATTTTAACAGTGACGTTTTTGTTGTGCCATCTTATCAATCCTATCTGTGACTACAGGTCAATTCCTTTTCAAATATGTCGCAAGCTCATTTGCTTTTGCAACAGCACCCCATTCACGGTATTTCTCTTCCGCTTGGCAGAAGTAACTTAACGACTTGTACTCTCTGCCTGTATCAAGATAGAAATGCCCAGCCAACTCATTTGCCAGAGCTTCCTCGTTCACAAATTTATGCTGCTTTGAACTTAGTATTGCATTCTCGTATAGTATTTCAGCATAATCAAAGTTTCTTGCACAGAATTGCTCCTCAGCTTGGAGAAGATATGTTTCTGGATACGAAGGTAAATAGAAACAACAAATTAGAGATGGCGTGGCTTAGATAATATATGTATAGCATATAAAATCTGCAAACTCACTGTTCTGAAAGTTCCATATGGAAGCTAGTGCGGCCAGCTTCTCGATTGAAACCTTCGACTCCGTACCCCTCGCTATCCACTTTTTGTCATTCGTCTCCCTGCCAATCCAAAATGATACCAAGCCAAAGTAACTTGAAGTGGAGGAAGAAATGACCGGAAATGTAAGCACCAGAGTGAAACAAAAGATGAAAATTAAGGATGAACCTCAGTAGTACTCACAATACCCGTTGATACAGGGCTGTACCCCTTAACTTTGAGAAATACTTTTCGGCGCAGTCCCTCGCTTTCTCCAACTCTCGGAATAAGAGTGCTTCATAGAACTCTATAAATTGTTCTGCTATCATGACGTAGGAAAACTTTTCTGCTATGTCTTCTTCACTGTGGGTTTCGCCAAATACACTTGTTAGACTATTTTGCTGAGGTATGACAGACTCGCCTGCTAACCTCAGTGTCAGTCTAACGATTGGGAGCATAACAGATATCAATAGCAAGTTCTTGTGAAATCTCATCTGCTTAATTGTCTCTTCCATAGACTTTGCAACTTCATCTAACTTCTTGCCCGTCCAAAAGCAACACGCATCGTAAAAGTAGGCACATTTCATTGCATTCCCTGTATCTCCACTCTTCATGGCTGCCTTGAACCCATCAAAGAAAAACTCACAAGCACTCTGCATGGGCTCCACATGCAATCGGGTGTAAGCTGAATGAAATATTATTTGACAATCGTGAGCTCGAGAAAGACTTTGCTTCATCAGAGCCAGTCCAAGTTTCACGTATTGCACACCCACCTCGTAGTTTTGTCTGACAAAAGCATTGTAATTACCGTACTGCACAAAGGCAAGTGGAGACAGTGGACTCATGCCGTGCTTCAAAGATATCTGGATCATTCTTGATGAAATGATTGGCAACTTTGGGTGTTCACCGACGAACCAAACCAACTCAAACAGCTTGGCCAATAACTCCATTGCCATCATCTTTGAAGGGTCAACCATCACATGATAGTTCAACAAAGTATCATCTGATAATTCAGCAAGCTTCGCATCTGTTGCACTCAAATGCTTGTGGACTAAAGAGGGTGTGATGAAATAATCAATGACTTGATTCGGAATCCACCATGGGCTTCGACTGAGCTTCTCGCCAAGACTTGCCAATGTGCTCAGCGAGGCCTCGACGCCCTCCAGCATTTTTCCCGACAAGAAGAGGAGATTTATTTGTATGGAAATTGCCTGACACTTATCCTCAAAACATCGGGCAAAGTGCATTATTTGTTGAATCAGTATCTCGAGGTGAGCATGCTCTGCGTTCATCAAGGCACACTTGGCTGCTAGATTGAACAGTTCCAAGCTCAGATCGTACTGCTTCTCCCAGTGTCCTTTCCTCAAGTACGAAATGCCACGATCGAAAAATGAATGAGCCGAGAAGAAGTCAGACATTTTCATGGCCTTCTTCCCCGCATCTAGGTTCAACCTAGCCACAGCTACACCTTGCTCACTATCGATGACTGCTTGCGGTCCACCGTGATTGATTTGGCTCACAGCAGTGATGAGCAACACGTCATCTCTTTCTCTGACTGCAACATTACCAAGTGCCAATCCATATCGGAAGTGCTGCAAGCAGCGCTGTTCAGATCGTATAGAATCGTACGCAGCTTCATGTAGCTTATCATGTATAAAGTAGAACGATCCTTCCCTTTTGTCCACAATACTCTCAGCCACTGCCGTGTCAAGTGGAACCAAGAGTGGAGTTTGAATCTCTGCTTCCAAAGTTTCTATCGTCGAGATACTGGCACTCGCACCGAAGCAAGATAACACGCTCAAAGCCGAAATCACTTCGGGAGGGAGACTATGAAACGAGTTCTTCATGATGAACGTTGCAACACAATCGGGAATCTCCATATCACGAATATTGTCGCTTTCCCACACCCAACGGCGATCAGTCAGGCTGGGATACAACAAGCGTCGTTTGTATAACTCAATCATCAGCTGCTTGATAAAGAAAGGGCTCCCCTTCGTTTTGTGATACAGAATATCTGCCAACGGTCGCGTGAGGCGCGGAAGCAAGGATAATGTTGTCGACACCATTTCGTTGACAGTCTCTTTGCTCATTGAGGTCAACATAATATTGGTCGTCTTGGTTCCGAAAGTTTCCAACGAGGAAAGCATGAGAATTAGAGGATGCTCTTCATTCACTTCATCATCACGACAACACCCAAAGAAGAAGAACCTTCGTTGTTTGTTTGTGGCTGACTTGTTTGGCATTATCAATATCTGATTCAGCAGAGCTACTGAAGCCGCGTCTATCCATTGACAGTCGTCGAGAAAAAGGACAAGAGGCTCTTCTTGACAACCTAAAATGATTTCAACAAACTGACAAAAGAGATACCTCAACCTCTTCTGTGCATCAACGGCAATAACACTATCGTCATCAGATTTGCCGCAAACGAAGTCACTGCCAAGAATGCCCCTCAAGTTCGGCATCGCGGCAACCAGACCCGTCATTTCGTTCCCAAGATCTCTTCGCAGTTTAGTTGAAACCATTTCGACTGTCGACTTATCGCTGGCAGCAGCCAATAATGTACAGTAGTCATCAAACGCAGAGCTAATGGCGTGGAACGGCTGCGACTGTTGAAGTTTATCGAAGCTACCAGACAAAAACATCCCGCTTCTAGCAGTTACATGCCCAGAAAACTTGTTAGAAAGCATTGATTTGCCTATTCCAGATGACCCGTAAATCATGGCTACTTCACATCCACTTGTCATAGATCTTTGATAAGACTCCTTCAACATTTCCAGCTCTGACTCTCGGCCGTAAAATGATGTTTGACCGTCCTTGTCCTTGCACCCGATGCTCTCCATCTGAAGACCAACACTGGAAGCATGTATCATGTCGAGATCTCGAAGATATACTTCGGGAGAATCCATCATCAACTTCAAATCATCTCGTACATCTGTCACGGCTTTATAACTCTCGTCAAAAGCCACACATTCATTGCTTGTGCAACCTATCATGTTACCGATCAGGTCACAAAGAGCATTAGGCAAGCCCAATGACTTCAGTGGTTCAACGGATGATAACATGCTTGGTGGTATTCGTTGCGTCTTGTTTGACATTTGATCAGGTCTATCGTAGTATTCTGTCCCTATCATTTCTGCCGCAGAGGATTGCTCGTCAGTGTCTAAACTTTCCAATACTTTTTGTCCACCAGAAAATAATTCAAAAAAGGTGGAACCCAGTGCATGTATTGCTACCATTCTTGCATCATCGTTGATACACATATCTCTGAAAACGTCCTCTCTCAACGTAGCACATTGCACGCTCAAATATTCGATGATATGCTCACTACTACCATCTTCAAGCAAAGATGAAAGCTGCTGACCCAACACGCCCAAATCATTGGGATCAGAAGATTGATCAGGATGAAACGGAAGTGGCTCAAGGTCGGCGATTGATAACGCTGTTGCACTGCTGAAATCATCTTTCTTTCCTTCATGCAATCTGTCAGCCCCACACCGAACGTAAATGGAATGCGCCAACGATTTGTATTGCCGCAGCTGCCACTGCCGCTGATGTGGCTCTGCCATTAGTTCGTTAATTATTGATGGATCCAACGTTGTAATGCCCCCTCCTTCATCATTCTCAAATTCTGTCAATGTTACTGTCTTTTTTTCGTCGACAACACAGAGCTGGTCTGCCAGAGAGTGAGCTATTTCCAGTGCACATGACAAATACTCTTGAGAGCACACGATATTGCTATGCTCATCGTTACGGCCGGTGGTAACGGCTGCTGATTTTACAGTTTGAAAGGCTTTATCGATCCAAGCATTCAATCCAATGTTAGCGGCCAACGTATTTGACACGCCAGCACCATCATCCAGATTGTCAGCATCGGTGCTGTCGTCGACTACGAAGCAGTGCATCTCAGTAGAAGACGTCATGAAATCTCTTTCAACCTACAAATTTTGTGTTGATTAGTTCTCCCTTCCCAACTGTATATTTTTGCTACGAATAAGGAGCTTTGCCGAAGCCTGTCTACTCAGGAAATCTTTTGATTCTACATCTAGTTTGATTCGGGGATAGGAATACTTGCATTCCCTACTTGGTTAGACGATATCAAAGCAGCTTTTGGCGGCTTCGGCTTTTTGTGTTTGGCAGAGTTTGGCAGCTTATTATTTACCCTTGGTTTGGCACCCCTGCAGCGAGCCTTCGATTTATTTACGATTCAAATTTATTCACGCACAGGCATAAGCAAGCTCAAACTGATCATTCACGCGCACCGCTCCAGGCAGGCACGACAGCCATGGTCGACGTTGTAGGCAACGATGAGACACTTCTCACATTTCTTTTTCCTAGATTGTGACTTGTGAGTCACAGTAAGCAGGTACTCCTTTTTGAAAACTACTAGTAAGATGGATTCTAAGAGTTTATTCACTCGAACCGGTTTAATCAAGTCAACTTCAACTTACCTATGCAGTCATAAATCATAAATAAGGTCAAAGTGTGACTAACTTCATCAGTTTGTGCCCTTTACTTTTCTTGTGTATTCTGGCAGCAATTCAATCGAATCGGCAACAACTTCTAGAGATAGATAGAGAGGAAGAGGATGATGATATCGTTTGATGATGATATGTAGTATTCATTCACCTTCACGATTATTTTACTACGATTAGAATATATGATGGGGATTGAATAGCCCGATTTTGACCTTTAAGTAACCCCTCACTCTATCTCTATCCTACACAACGTAACGTGTATGTAGAATAATGTTATTCTTCAAAAAGTCATCGCTGCGAACACAAGAAGTACTCCGTAACTGAAGTGACCGTGACCGTAACACCAACTGAAAAGATGGAGGATGCCCCTGTCGACGATACGGCAGACCTCCTCGGCCTTTCCGAATTTTCTCATTCATCGAAAGAAGCAAATGGAGAATACGCAGCACTATTGCAGCAGCCTACATGGCAACCATCACGAAAAAAAACATCATCATCTCGTCGTGGACGGGGGCAAGAGAAATTGTACCAGGGGCGAGCTACTGCTCAAAAGCAACAGGCAGCAAAAGTATTGCATCCATTGGATGTAAAACCAAAGTTAAAAATCAAATCTCCTCGGTCCAAACGAGAGGCAGAGTCAAAGCGACCCAAACGGCTGGCACAAAGTAATTTATCCGAGCCAGAGCCAAGTCCAAGTCGCCATCATCAACCAAAGGCAGAGCTAAAGCGGCCCAAACGATTATCAAAAAGCAATATATCACATGGGAGGAGAAGATCGATGTCATCAGGTTCCGTTTCCTCAGATGATTTGAAAGACGTTCTTAATGATGGTCCATGTGCCAAGCAGCCGTTTGAAAGGAGACGGTCGAGGAGTGCATCCCCAAGCTTCAGTAGACCATCGCTCCAAAGAAGGCCTTCATCTGATCAAAGGAGACCATCGCTTCAAAGAAGACCATCGTTTCAATCAACTCAAAGTAATAGACCTCCGCTGTTGAGAAGAAGTTCTGTTCAGGAGACTAGCAGTAGAAGTATTCTTGCTGGATCGTTACAAGATAACGACGCCATCCTCCGAAGAAGTTCGTTTACGGCAATTACAACACTACATGTTCCACTCAAAGATGATGAACCACGTCCAGGGAGAGAACGGTCACGTAATGAAGATGGGCATGCTAGGAGAAGATCACGATCAGTAGACGGGAAGAGGGGACGGTCTCGAAAGGATGAAGATGGTTATGTTAGGAGAAGATCAAGATCACTGGGCGGTCGTGTTCAAACTGATGACATGTCTGTTGAGCCTGTGACATTGAATGACAAGCCGAGAAATAGAAGGCGATCTCTATCATTGGATTCTGCAGCATCGGAGCATTCAAACCCTACTGACTTCAAAGAGGAACTCGAAAAGAGAAGAGCAACGAAAAAGACTGAGGAAGAGAGCCGTGATTCTGCCGAGGTGAAGGAAGATCTTGAAAAAAGAAAAGCAATTATCAAGGCAGAAGTAAAGACGCGGATACGCCATAGTGCGCCGCCATTGCGTCCAACCAAGAAGGTTTTGGACGAGAAGAAGAGAGAGAAAACCAAACAACGACATAGCGCGCCCGAAACCAATAAGAAGGTCAGAACTGATCCCAATGCACAGGAAGAAAATCGCAAGACGGAACCTTCAGAAGAGTTTCAGGCGGGGGAGTCTTCTCAGAGACGCCGTAGAAATCGTCGTTCCAAGGCTTCAGAGGGATACTCTTCATTGAATAAATCGTTGACCAAAGCACTCAACAGGAGGAGAAAACCCCCGCCCATAACTGCACCCCCCGCAGCTGCGGCTGCAGGAGTTCCTACAAGAGAAGCTGATGAAGAAAACGACGTTGAAAGCAACGACGCAGAAAGTTCTAGAAGAAAGAAGAAAGGGTGTTATCTTTCTAGATTTGTGATGACGGTGATGTGTTTTTGCTATCTTTTCAGTCTTGTCGGAGTCTTTGCTGTGGGTTTCTGGACTCACATGGAATTTTTTGCGTACAAGGACACTGAAACAACTGTGAATAAGAACGTTGGTGTCGGGCTGGGCACACCGGAAAACAGCACATCGATGCTTCGGCCGTCATCGCCATCATCCGCATTGAACCCGTCTGAGTCTACCAATATCAATCTTCAACCATTTCCTACAGACTTAGTACCATTTCCTACAGACGGAGGGATGGGTACAAAAGTTTCTCAGATACCTGCAGTGGCTTCCAATAATCCATCGTCAAATCCTACACCAATTGTTTCAGATGTCCCATCTTTAACACCCACGTCGTCACCTTACCCAACATCGACTCCATCTACCTCACCTTCCAATGTAGCTTCGGAAAGTCCCAGCTCCGAGCCAACCGTAACTCGATCAGAATCACCCTCGCAAAGCCCCACAACTCTCGATGAATGTCCAGAAACTCTCTCAAGATCAATGCCATTCATCAGTGACACTGCCCTCACACTTTACTATGAAACTGTCATTTATCGGGATCATCCAACAGGTGGTCTACTGTGCGCGTCTCTGGAATATTCCGGCAGTGCTGGCTGGATTGGCATCGCCTTTTCAACTGCGGGACGGAATCCACAGTTTGGTAGAAGGGAGGCGATAATTGGCATGCCAGGGTTAGAATCGGCTGTGGCAATATCGACTGAAAATGTAACAACTTCAGCTCTCAATCCTTCTGGCAGCCAGAACAACTTCTTTCAAGGTGGGCCATCCTTTGCTAATCCAGTTAACAAATATGAAATTCCTGCAGGAGGTATTGATGGATATTACGGTCCAAGTCTAAACCTTCTCATGAGTGACAGTCAGCAAACACTACTCAACGCATCAGTCACAACCTCGGATGATTCAAACCAGACAGTTACTAGGCTTTCATTCGTCAAGTATCTACGAGAGCCGGGCGAGATTGAGATAAAGCCTTTGGGTGGACCCACTCTCATACTCTACGCTGTGGCGCCTATTGACTCAAGCAGTGGTCTGTACATTAACGAAAACCCTCAGTGGAAGTATATCAACATGATCCTCGGAGATGGAAGATCAAATACAAGATCTTCATTTATGCGAAAGCGACAGCACAACAATCCTGGTGGGTAGCAAGTATCCAGCCTCAAAGTGCAACAATTATGCATAATTGCTTCATTGATAGTATCATCCCAACAACGTTGTGTTTGCAACACATTTAGAGTCGTAGAATTAACAGTCGGTAGAAAGAAACATACCTCGAGCATTTCTTAATCGTCAAATACAAACGATAGACCATGCTTCAAGTGTTTCTTCATGGAACTTCTCACGCCACCACAACTCTCAATTTCTTTCAAATTCCAAACCAACTCCTTACAAACCACAAACAAATCGACACAAGCCAAGAGTCGTAAAGACTTAAGAATTGACAAAATTTTGAGAATATATAAAGACAATCTGGATCAATTGCTCCGCAAATATGTTGCAAGCTCATTTGCTTTTGTAACAGCACCCCATTCACGGTATTTCTCTTCCGCTTGACAGAAGTAACTTAACGACTTGTATTTCCTGCCTGTATCAAGATAGAAATGCCCAGCCAATTCATTTGCCAGTGCTTCCTCGTTCACAAATTTGTGCTTTTTTGAACTTAATATTGCATCATCGTACAGTTTTTCTGCATAATCAAAGTTTCTTGCACAGAATTGCTCTTCGGCTTGGAGAAGATATGTTTCTAGATGTAAAGGTCAACAGGAACAACACTATGAGAGATGGCGTGATTTAGATAAAATGTATAGCATGTGACATCTCCGAACTCACTGTTCTGAAAGTTCCATGTAGAAGCTAATGCGGCCAGCTTCTCGATTGAAACCTTCGACTCCACACCCCTCGCTATCCACTTTTTGTCATTTGTCTCCCTGCCAATCCAAAATGATACCAAGCCAAAGTAACTTGAAGCGAATGAGAAAAAGAGCGCAAATGTTAGCATAGGAGTGTGAGGAAGATTCAAATTCGGAAATACATACATGCATTCATATGTGTCATCAACATCAAGTCAATGAACTTACAATGTACGAACATACAGAGCTGAACCGCTGTTCAAGAAAAAACGTTCAGCGCAATCCCTGGCTTTGTCCAACTCTCGGAATATGAACGCTTCATAGCACTCAATAAATTGTTTTGTTATCATGGCTCCGGAAACCTTGTCTGTTATATCTTCTTCATTGGTTGTTTCGCCAAATACACTCGTCAGACTATTTTGCCGAGGTATAACTGACTCGCCTACCATCCTCAGTGTCAATCTAACGATTGGGAGCATAACAGATATCAACACCAAGTTCTTGTGAAATCTCATTTGACTTATTGTCTCTTCCATAGACTTTGCAACTTCATCTAATTTCTTGCCTGCCCAAAACGAGGTTATATCGTAAAAGTAGGCACATTTCATTGCATTTCTGGTCGCACCACTCTTCATGGCTGCCTTGAACCCATCATGGAAAAACTCACAAGCACTCTGCATGGGCTCCACATGCAATCGGGTGTAAGCTGAATGAAATATTATCTGACAATCGTGAGCTCGACAAGGACTTTGCTTCATAAGAGCCAGTCCAAGTTTCACGTATTGCATACCCACCTCGTAGTTTTGTCTGGCCAAAGTATTGTAATTACCGTACTGCACAAAGGCAAGAGGAGATAGTGGACTCATGCCGTGCTTCAAAGATATCTGGATCATTTTGGATAGAATAAAGCTCGATTTGATTGTTTCATAAGTAAAAGAGAGCAATTCATAGAGATTGGCCAGTAATTCCATTGCCATCATCTTTGAAGGGTCAACCATTGCATGATAGCTCAACAAAGTATCATCTGATAATTCAGCAAGCTTCGCCTCTGTTGCACTCAAATGCTTGTGGACTAAAGTGGGAGTAACATAATTAAGAACAATTTGAGGAATCCATCTTGGGCTTCGACTGAGCTCCTCCCCAAGACTTGCCAATGTGCTAAGTGAGGCCTTGACACCCTCAAGCACTTTTCCTGATAAAAATAGGAGAGTTATTGATATAAGAATTGCCTGGCACTTATCCTCAAAACATCGGGCAAAGTGCATTATTTGTTGAATCAGTATCTCGAGGTGAGCATGCTCTGCGTTCATCAAGGCACACTTGGCTGCTAGATTGAACAGTTCCAAACTCAGATCGTACTGCTTCTCCCAGTGTCCTTTCCTCAAGTACGAGATGCCACGATCGAAAAATGAATGAGCCGAGAAGAAGTCAGACATTTTCATGGCCTTCTTCCCCGCATCTAGATTCAACCTAGCCACAGCTACACCTTGCTCACTATCGATGACTGCTTGCGGTCCACCGTGATTGATTTGGCCCACAGCAGTGATGAGCAACACGTCATCTCTTTCTCTGACTGCAACATTACCAAGTGCCAACCCATATCGGAAGTGATGCAAGCAGCGCTGTTCAGATCGTATAGAATCGTACGCAGCTTCATGTAGCTTATCATGTATAAAGTAGAACGATCCTTCCCTTTTGTCCACAATACTCTCAGCCACTGCCGTGTCAAGTGGAACCAAGAGTGGAGTTTGAATCTCTGCTTCCAAAGTTTCTATCGTCGAGATACTGGCACTCGCACCGAAGCAAGATAACACGCTCAAAGCCGAAATCACTTCGGGAGGGAGACTATGAAACGAGTTCTTCATGATGAACGTTGCAACACTATCCGTAATCTCTATATCACGAATATTGTCGCTTTCCCACACCCAACGGCGATCAGTCAGGCTGGGATACAACAAGCGTCGTTTGTATAACTCGATCACCAGCTGCTTGATAAAGAAAGGGCTCCCCTTCGTTTTGTGATACAGAATATCTGCCAACGGTCGCGTGAGGCGCGGAAGCAAGGATAATGTTGTCGACACCATTTCGTTGACAGTCTCTTTGCTCATGGAGGTCAACATAATATTGGTCGTCTTGGTTCCGAAAGTTTCCAACGAGGAAAGCATGAGAATCAGAGGATGCTCTTTATTCACTTCATCATCGCGACAACACCCAAAGAAGAAGAACCTTCGTTGTTTGTTCGTGGCTGACTTGTTTGGCATTATCAATATCTGATTCAGCAGAGCTACTGAAGCCGCGTCTATCCATTGACAGTCGTCGAGAAAAAGGACAAGAGGCTCGTCTTGGCAGTCTAAAATGATTTCAATAAATTGACAAAAGAGATACCTCAACCTCTTCTGTGCATCAACGGCAACATTACTATCGTCATCCTCACAATTGTCACAACAGAAGTCACTGCCAAGAATGCCCCTCAAGTTCGGCATCGCGGCGACTAGACCCGACATTTCGTCCCCAAGATCTCTTTGCAGCGCAGTCGAAACTACTTCGACTGTCGACTTGTCGCTGGCAGCAGCCAATGATGTACAGTAGTCATCAAACGCAGAGCTAATGGCGTGGAACGGCTGCGACTGTTGAAGTTTATCGAAGCCCCCCGACAAAAATATCCCGCTTCCGCCATCAAGCATGCTTCCTGTTCTTCTAGCAGTTACATGCTCAGCAAATTTGATAGAAAGCATTGATTTGCCTATTCCAGATGACCCGTATATCATGGCTACTTCACATCCACTTGTTATAGATCTTTGATAAGACTCCTTCAACATTTCCAGCTCTGACTCTCGGCCGTAAAATGATGTGTGACCGCCCATGCCCTTGCACCCGATGCTCTCCATCTGAAGACCAACATTGTAAGCATGTATCATGTCGAGATCTCGAAGATATACTTCGGGAGAATCCATCATCAACTTCAAATCATCTCGTACATCTGTCACGGCTTTATAACTCTCGTCAAAAGTCACACCTCCATTGCTTGTGCAACCTATCATGTTACCGATCAGGTCACAAAGAGCATTAGGCAAGCCCAATGACTTCAGTGGCTCAACGGATGATAACATGCATGATGGCGATCTTCGTTGCGTCTTGTTTGACATTTGATCAGGTCTATCGTAGAATTCCGTCCCTATCATTTCTGCCGCAGAGGATTGCCGGTCAGTGTCTAAACTTTCCAATACTTTTTGTCCACCAGAAAATAATTCAAAAAAGGTGGAACCCAGTGCATGTATTGCTACCATTCTTGCATCATCGTTGATACACATATCTCTGAAGACGTCCTCTCTCAACGTAGCACATTGCACGCTCAAATATTCGATGATATGCTCACTACTACCATCTTCAAGCAAAGACGAAACCTGCTGACCCAACACGCCCAAATCATCGGGATCAGAAGATTGATCAGGATGAAACGGAAGTGGCTCAAGATCGGCGTTTGATAACGCTGTTGCACTGCTGAAATCATCTTTCTTTCCTTCATGCAATCGGTCAGCCCCACACCGTACGTAAATGGAATGCGCCAACGATTTGTACTGCCGCAGCTGCCATTGCCGCTGATGTGGCTCTGCCATTATTTCGTTAATTATTGATGGATCCAACGTTGTAATGCCCCCTCCTTCATCATTCTCAAATTCTGTCAATGTTACTGTCTTTTTTTCGTCGACAACGCAGAGCTGGTCTGCCAGGGAGTGAGCTATTTTCAGTGCACATGACAAATACTCTTGAGAGCACACGATATTGTTGTGCTCATCGTTACGGTCGGTGGTAACGGCTGCTGATTTTACAGTTTGAATGGCTTTATCGATCCAAGCATTCAAACCGATGATCATGCCATCGCTGTAAGTAGCGGCCAACATATTATTTGATACGCCAGCATCATTGCCTGAATTAGCAGCTGAGCTGTCGTCTACGAAGCAGTGCATCTCAGTAGAAGATATATAATGTATTGGAATGACTACTATTAAATTCACTCATCCTGTTTGTTGCCAGTACATTATTTGGTGCCATTATTTCTTTTTCTTTTGATTGTGCAATGTGCAAAAGGGAGCAAGACAGTCTAAAAAAAATACATACGAAACGATGGTCTATGCAAGGGTCTAAGGCCGTTCCTTACGGTGGCACGGCCCGGCCAACTCACGTGTGGATGACATTTTCGGTACTCAAACTGTCCACGTAGGAATCCGTAGAAATACATTGCGTATATTTTTCAAAATACACCCCTGAGAGGAAAACCCCGAACATTTTCGTGATCCCCATGCTTTTGCGAGTTAGAATATGCTGGGGGTTTTCCTCTCAGGACTTTGTGTGACGAATAATTAATGTAGTTAAATGGACTATAGATTTGTATAGATTCACAACTTTAAGGTCTTTGTGTGTGGAATCAGGTCTGCTTTGTGGCAAAAAAGGTTTTTTTTGTTCCCGCCATTTCTAATTTCATTTTCCTTCAGCATTTATCTGTCATTGCACATAGTAACCATGTCGTCATGCCGCACTACCGGCCCTTCGCCTAGCCGCAACAACGGCGGCGAAAGCATACGAGACTCAGGGAACGTTTCATCAACACCTAAGCTTCGGTCTAGGACGCAAATTGTAACCCCGGCAACTACCACAAATGAGCAAACGACGTCCTCAACGAAAGGCACAGGTGCACATCGACGCAGGTCGAAGAGGGGTTGCCAGTCATCTGAACGACTGACACCTCCTAAGTCATATTTTACTGACCGCCAAGGCAAAGTCACATGTTTGATGTTTGGTCTCGATCCCAGCAATGAGGCTCATAAGAGAGTGATTTGTGTTGGATGCATGAGATGTGTTGGCAACGCTATTGTGGTGCCGGATGTAGTAAGAAACAAAACAAATCATGAGCGTAATGGCAACCGAAAGTGTGAACAGCCTTGGCATATTGGCAATGAAGATCATAGAGAGGAACGGAAAGAAATTGTTCGTCGAGATTTCCTTTGCTTGAGCAGCAATGTATTACGAACGAGACAATCAAAGAGTGTGAAGAATATTTGAAAGATCACAGCAGCAATGCATACAGAGTTTTCACTGCAGTGATGAAACAGTATGGTGTGGATCAAACTACTTACTTTCAGGGTTCGATCGTCGGAAATCATTGCATGACCTTTGGAGAAAAGTCTAAGGACATCTACGGTAAAGCGGCCAAAGAATTGGAGCCCATCATTGGTGTAGACGATGAATTGAAGCGCGAATTACATGCATTTACGGATAGACTGAAATCCATCTCGGAAGTGTGGTTCAAAATCATGAGAGTGATGAAGTCAGTCGAGATTCAATCGGACGAGGCAATTAGTCACTTTCAACAGGATACTGTGACATTGCGAGATCTGATATATAAACTTGTCGTAACTGATGTTCCGATTTCTGGGTGGAAAAGGAAGTTGACAAGATCGATGAAGGCGCATCTTCTGTTTGGTCTCCATCTTTTGAAGCAGCTGCAAATGTGGGGCACTCTTGGTGGTATAGATGAACAAAACATAGAGACCTGTCATGCGATCTGGAATAAGTTATTGCGCCAGTTTGGAGCTACCCGTGGCAATGAACTCCAGAAGAAAGTGTTGAGTGAGTATCTATTTCAAACTTCACCATTTTTACATTGTGCAAAAGATCATGTGAAGAAGGAGACCAAGTCAAAACGGAAGAAGAAAACGAACAGTGGAGTCCAGAATTCTCGGCGCTGCGAAGAGGTTACTGATGTCGCATTGGTTGATAGTAATGTCGTGCTTGGTCCTTTGGCGACTAGCATCAATGACGAAGAGGCTCTCCACCAAGAACTAGTACTCACGGATGAAGTTGTTGCGGATGATGTTGCGGTAGTTAACAGTGACGGCAGCGATGATGATGCAGCCATAAAAGTGACAGAAAATGATACTATGATCAAAATTTGCAATCATCCTGGTTGTGGGAAAATGCGGCTTGCTATGGCATGGCGTATCCATCAATATGAGTGCCACGAAGTGGTTACCACCGATACCAACAGTGGTGAGGATATGAATGTTGATGGTTGATGCCAATTGGCAGGCTTAGTATATGTATAAATGTAATTGTGACTATGAGATGGTAGATTGTTGAATTAGTTGCATTTTAATTGGAGATATTCATCATGTAAGGCAGGTGGAAGAGAGACTCGTCATGGTTGTTAGCTAGAGAGATACCTTGGCTTGATGGAAAAAATGCTATCGCCAACATCGCTAAAATATCCAAAATGTAAGGCTGGTCGGGCCGTGGTGGACGTGGACGTGGCTGGACGCAGAATGAGTATACAATACTTTCAAATCATACACTATGTACAATCTCTCTAGAAGACTAGAGAGGTGCTTGTGAATGGGTTGGGACTACTATGATAATACAAATATTACCGTAAGGATTTACAAAAAATGATAGATAGATAGAATATGTTTTATTTCTTCCACATGTACTATGTGGATTGTTGCATCGCTGTAAAGGTCGACAAGATGTCAATACACATGGCTACGTCGAATGGATCAACTGTAGCTGACAAAAAAACTCCTTAGAGATGTTTCCACTTGCCACACCCTTCAATCCAGCACTTTTAACACTTATTCTTCTCCTATTCCCAGATTGATGTATTCTACCAGCGGTTGCGCATATTGTTTGTTTGTCACCCTGGTCATCTGTCATCTCTCATTTCTAGCAGCAAATTAGTTCTAGTCGTAGGGTAGATGCTTCATCTCTTGAACAGGATGCCGCCGCTTCGCCTCGATGATGAATTGGAAATTACCGCCTCATCGTCGAAGTGAAGACGCAGGTATCAACTCTAATGCTGACGTTGCCGAAGCTGAATAGTAAGTCATCAGATATCTCAGATTGGTTGTAGGCTTGAATGATTGTGTCCACTGAAGCAATCGAATTGTTCATGAAAGGAGTCAGCAGAAGACATCATCAATGATTGCGCATCAAAAGTTAAATCCACGACGAGAGTCTCGTCCACCATTGCATATGCCTCTGGATCATACCAACTTCAAGTTATATAATGCCCACTCTAAGTGTTGTTTAAGTAACAATGACTGACACAAGACACAACCCCACTGGCTGGCCAGATTATCACCTCAACCGCACCACACCGAAACAAATCATCACACCACTGTATATTGTATTGTCATTTCAACCGACGCCTCACCTATTTGTTGACGTATATCCCCAAACTTCTACTCTTGTAAGTGCTGTAGAATTTGTGCATATGCCACGCTGCGTCCGTAGGACAATCAAGGGGTCTCATATCGGCGGTTTCTGACGGATTAGAACGGAACCGGCTCGTCAATTATTGTTATATCATCACCTCTATCGAATATCCTAGTAATGGAAGAGTGTTTACAGCCCAAAGGTCCTCTGTTCATGAGGGGGGCGGTGCAGTTGTTGCGTTCGTTTCAAAATAACGGTCACTTTTGTAGGCGACACCCAAAATAAAGGCCCTGAGCGCTCTAGCTGATAATCCTTCACATCATGGGGTCATATCGGTCCACTGAGGGCATCGCCGCCGGCTTTTACTGATTTAGTCCGACGTTCCGCTTCATACCATAGCAGCCGCCTCCGCCATGGTTATTGTGTGCGAAGAGATCAACATTTGAGTTTTGTGTGAAACGGCTAGAAAAATGATGGATGGGGCTCCCCGATTCCCCGCTAGAGTGACCCCTGGAAAAGGCGCGCAGGCCAAGAATTCGAGAAGTCCCTCCCTCCATTGTGACTCTGTGTCTATTTTTTTGTCTCTTTCCAATAACTGTGCTGTATCAACCTTTTGGTGGGGATAGAGTTGTGCAGAAGAATAAAGAGGGGCCAATTCTACATAGGAACTCCCCGAACCGGGCTACCCCCCTTTTTCATTCTGTATTTTTTTTTGTGTTTGGAGGAGGGGCTGACATAAAAAAAAATTTTCTACCCCACCTAGGAGGATTTTTCCTCTTATGTATGTATCAAGACCCTGGTGACCTCGATTTACCCCTCTTCCAAAAAAGTCAAGTTGCACCCCTGGAACCTCCTGACCTCGTTTTCACCCTTCTTTTTTTGCCAACTTTTCCAGTCACTGATGACATTAACGGGACTACCATATTGATTTTCTGGTAAATGGGACATTGTTTCCGGTAAATGAGACGGTATTTCTGTGATATGAGACAATTTGGCTCTTTATGGGCTCTTTTAGAAATGTTCTGTTCTTGTCATTTTTTATCCTTGGGGCTCCAGACCCCTCGTGACCTCGTCAACATGGGGTCTGAGATTTTTCTAATGTCAGCCCCTCCGTTTGGACGCAGATGAAATTCTTCTGCACCTATCGTTCTCGGCTTATCCACCCTCCAAATCAAGCCTAGCCAAAATATTTATCCACCTCCTCCGGTTTCAACTAGTACCCGCCGGGGTGTAAACTCAAGTTATACCCACCAGAGCAGGCTAGCCAAAATTTTTATACCCAGGGGGGGTATAGTTCGCGGTAGGTCCCTGTAGCTGCGTGCTCTACTACTTTTTGATCAAGTCAAGACTGGACCTCGGTTCTTCACGCCTCCCGCTCGCACTGCTACTCCTGGATGCCACTGAGCTTGCTTCCACAAGCAAAAGAGAGAAAAGAGAGACTGCAAACAAGAGAGTGTGTGTGGTGCCAAAAACTGCAGGGTTTTAGAGCTCAGAATGTGCTAAAAACCCAACCCCTTTGCACAACGCAAAGCTGCCCACCGCCTCGGTACGAGGCATAGTGCAAAGGCAGTTTGGCACCCCCCACACAGGCGCGGAGAGGAGATGGGCACGTGACATCTCGTGAGCATCAATCTCTCCACGCCAACCCAAACTGGTGAAGCAGTCGTCGATGGCCGAGGAAGAAGCTCTCCTAACGTTGGCGTCAAGGGAGACGCACTGGGTATCCTACCCAATTCACTTGCCACGGAAACAACCTCATAAAAAATAGCTATCGAGGCGATGAAGGAACAGCGCCACTCCCACCACGACAAACATTCTGTGCCTGCGGCCAACCTTACCCTAAACCTCTGATGAGGGGGGAGGTTGTGATTCCATAAATGCAGCGCGAAGCAAGTCGTACACAGAATGCTTCAGGAAGAGACAAGGTCTGTGCTAGACCCTGTCTATAGGCTTGACCCTGTCTATAGACCTTCACCTGCAAAACAGAACTATGGAACAAATGATGCAATGTTAGCGTTCACCTTGAAATGATTTGAATCATGTTTCCTCTACGATCGCACATGGACCTGCCGATGCGTCCCGCATGCCAACGAAGCCATGGTAGGACTCTGCAAAATTTTTCACCACCCGCTCACTCGCTGTCACACCTTTGCGCTTGTTCTCCTTCCGATGTCGATCCTTTGTCGCTCCTGTCACCTCGTCGCCTGAGTTCAACCGTGGAGGTTGCAAACCCTCACTCGCTTTCACACTCGGGGGTGGACTTGCGGTGTCTTGATCCTTTGTCGCGCCTGTCACCTCGTCGCCTGAGTTCAACCGTGGAGGTTGCAAACCCTCACTCGCTTTCACACTCGGGGGTGGACTTGCGGTGTCTTGATCCTTTGTCGCGCCTGTCACCTCGTCGCCTGAGTTCAACCGTGGAGGTTGCAAACCCTCACTCGCTTTCACACTCGGGGGTGGACTTGCGGTGTCTTGATCCCACTCACTCGCTTTCACACTCGGGGGTGGACTTGCGGTGTCCCGATCCCACTCACTCGCTTTCACACTCTGCGGTGGACTTGCGGTGTCCCGATCCCACTCACTCGCTTTCACACTCGGGGGTGGACTTGCGGTGTCCCGATCCCACTCACTCGCTTTCACACTCGGGGGTGGACTTGCGGTGTCCCGATCCCACTCCCTCGCTTTCACACTCGGGGGTGGACTTGCGGTGTCCCGAACACGTTCCGCAGTGTTGCTTGGGTCTCTATCAACCATGTTGCCATGGGACCGATCACCTTGCGCCACCAGGACAGTGTCTCCAACATCTCTTCTACCTTTCAGTCGTTGCCGTCGCCGTCTCTTCTGCACATTACTAATCTCAACAGTCCCAACCTTTCTTTCGTTCTCACCTTCGCCATAATCCAATAACTCTCTCGGTGTCCCGAACACGTTCCACAGTGTTGCATGGGTCTCTATCAACCATGTTGCCATGGGACCGATCACCTTGCGCCACCAGGACAGTGTCTCCATCATCTCTTCCCCCTCTCAGTCGTTGCCGTCGCCGTCTCTTCTGCACATCACTCGTTATTGTCGTAGAAATCACTAAAGCGTTGTCCCCGTCAAGCTTACTTATCTGCTTCAATCTCCTCAGATGCCTATGCATAAACATCTGGGGCGCAACCGACCAGCTGACGTGCCAAACTTTAAAACAACTTACGTTTTTCCCACAGCTTAAGGCTGCTCTATCCTGCCGCTCACTCCTGGAACGCCCCACATAGCTGCCCATTGCAATTTGTTGTTGTGTCCTGTAATCGCTCGATTGTTGTACCAAATTACCATACCACCTCGTCTATTCCTCTACCTTTCCGCAACATAGCATGGTGCCTCACTGCCATCAAACCCACTGCTCATCTAAATCAACCCTCCATATAGAAGCACAAATCTTCCGTCTATCCACCCCCACTGTCATAGTGTATCTTTGTCGCCATTTATCATGCACATTGGCCTCAATTATCGTCGGCGCCACCGACGGCACCCGTTCTCCCCTCTGACGAAAACACACTCCATTATCTATCATATATATCGTGAAATAAATTCATACACACAGCAGGGAGACTGTCGGTAGACCCCAGCAAAAATTGGAGTAGTCGTGCCTCTGATAGTTTCGAGCAATATACCGAACCTTACCCAACGGACCTCTTTAGGGAGCAATTTCGTACTTTCATGGTAAAAATACTACTAAAGCTCTCAAACCAAGAACAATCGGAAGGTTATCGTGAAAGGTATTTACCACTCTTTACCCAAAAGAAGATCCTGTGGGGGCTCATATTTGCATACGTTCCCAAACCGGCGGACACCTTCAGAAAGTTATCGGAAATGGCATCTCTCAACCATCAGAGGAGTTTGTCGAATAGGTGATGGTGGCTGATCTAAATATTGTCGTTTGAACTCGATAAATACGCCACCAACGATGAAGCCGCCGACCCCACGGCGCAGCGGTAGATTGTTCAGCACTAACATGGGCTTACGCTTAAAAAGCAATTAACTACGTCTAATTGAAACTGAAACCCTACTGTAACAGCAGTAGCAATGCTTTTCCAACGAAGAAACTGTCGCATCGTTTCTACCAATGCAATCCGTCTGGGCAGTGCTAATATACTTGTATAGTATCTCCACCGAGTATAATAGCCACTAGAAGCGGCTCATGCGCATATTGACAACGAAATATTCGATCTGGTAATATGTGGTGCAGCTGGCCAGCCCACACCCAAACTGGACCTCTCATATCAGCTACGAGGCTGTAGCATCGCTTCTACCAATGCAATCCGGCATTGCTAATGTGCTTGTATGGTATCGTTACCGAGTATAATGGTCGGCTAGAAGCGGCTCATGCGCATATTGACGACGAAGTATACGATCTGGTAATATGTGGTGCTGCTGGCCAGCCCATACTGGACCTCTCATATCAGCTACGAGGCTGTAGCAGTGGAGTATATTTTGCCGCTCGAAGCGGCTCATGCGCATATCGACGACGAAATATATTCTCCTTTTTTCTTGTTTGTTAGTACAATACTAGACCGGACCAGCTGGGCTTGCTGGTACGCTAGCCTACCCGGAGTGGAGACAAGTATGTAGTTAATGAGTATTCATGAAGCAGGTATCTCTTTCACAGTTCTTACTTGTTGTTTGAAGCGAATGCAAACCTGAAGCGTCAATTATCTGAAAGGGTATTGTTTTGTCCCTTTCCGTTTTGCACTATGTTAGCCAGATGTTAGCCTATTTACTTAGAAGACGATGCTTTGATATTTAAGAATGAAAATTATATTCACGACATTGTACCTACTGTAACTTAGCACAAGGTCCTCAACAGAAAGTGCGACAGTGTCTCTGAAGTTTATGTGACAGAAGAAAGGAGTGTTGAGTATATATTTTTGTGCATTTTGGCGGAGTTGGAGTAATCCTACTATTACTTAGGAAATGATGCGCAAGCCAACATTAAGAGTCATGTAGACCATAGTCCATGAGTAAGAATTGACAAAATCTACTGCAAAGAATATGGATTGCATAAAGGCGGACGAATCTGAACAATTTCGTTTGGCGCTTAGTTTCAGCTCAGTCCCAAGCTAATTCGAGAATCAATTGCTCCGCAAATATGTTGCAAGCTCATTTGCTTTTGCAACAGCACCCCATTCACGGTATTTCTCTTCCGCTTGGCAGAAGTATCGTAACGACTTGTACTTTCTGCCTGTATCAAGATAGAAATGCCCAGCCAACTCATTTGCTAGTGCTTCCTCGTTCACAAATTTATGATGCTTTGAACTGAATATGGCATTACCATACAGTTTTTCTGCGACATGTAAGTTTCGTGCACAGAATTGCTCTTCGGCTTGGAGAAGATATGTTTCTGGATGTATAGGTCAACAGAAACAACACATTAGATATGGCTAGGCTTAGATTGATGTTGTGTATATAAATAGATCTGAATCCAAACTCACTGTTCTGAAAGTTCCATTTGGAAGCTAGTGCGGCCAGCTTCTCGATTGAAACCTTCGACTCCGTACCCCTCGCTATCCACTTTTTGTCATTTGTCTCCCTGCCAATCCAAAATGATACCAAGCCAAAGTAACTTAAAGCGAAGAAGGAAAGAGCGCAAATGTCAGCATAGGAGAAGAGGAAGACTCAAATTGGAAATACATACATGCATTCATATTTCTGTGTCATCAACACCAAGATAACGAACTCACAATATTCGATGATACATAGCTGAACCGCCGTTTGCAGTCAAATCCTGTAACGAGAAAAACTTTTCGGCGCAGTCCCTAGCTTTGTCCAACTCTCGGAATATGAACGCTTCATAGCACTCAATAAATTGTTTTGCTATCATGGCTGAGGAAACCTTGTTTGCTATGTCTTCTTCATTGTGGGTTTCGCCAAATACACTCGTCAGACTATTTTGCTGAGGTATGACAGACTCGCCCACTAACCTCAGTGTCAATCTAACGATTGGGAGCATAACAGATATCAACACCAAGTTCTTGTGAAATCTCATTTGACTTATTGTCTCTTCCATAGACTTTGCAACTTCATCTAATTTCTTGCCCGCCCAAAACGAGGTTATATCGTAAAAGTAGGCACATTTCATTGCATTTCTGGTCGCACCACTCTTCATGGCAGCCCTGAACCCATCAAGAAATAACTCACAAGCACTCTGCATAGGTTCCACATGCATTCGGGTGTAAGCCGAAAGAAATATTATTTGACAATCATGAGCTCGACAAGGACTTTGCTTCATAAGAGCCAGTCCAAGTTTCACGTAGTGCACGCCCACAGCGTAGTTTTGTCTCACAAACGCATTGTAATTACCGTAATGCACAATGGCAAGTGGAGACAGTGGACTCATGCCGTGCTTCAAAGTTATCTGGATCATTTTTGATAGAATAAAGCTCGATTTCGACGTTTCGTAGGAAAAAGCAAGCAATTCATAGAGATTGGCCAGTAATTCCATTGCCATGAGTTTGGAGGGGTCGGCCATTTTAGGATAGCTCAACAAAGTATCATCTGATAATTCAGCAAGCTTCGCCTCTGTTGCACTCAAATGCTTGTGGACTAAAGTGGGAGTAACATAATTAAGAACAATTTGAGGAATCCATCTTGGGCTTCGACTGAGCTCCTCCCCAAGACTTGCCAATGTGCTCAGCGAGGCCTTGACACCCTCAAGGACATTTCCCGACAAGAAGAGGAGTGTTATTGATATAGAAATTGCCTGACACTTGTCCTCAAAACATCGGGCAAAGTGCATTATTTGTTGAATCAGTATCTCGAGGTGAGCATACTCTGCGTTCATCAAGGCACACTTGGCTGCTAGATTGAACAGTTCCAAACTCAGATCGTACTGCTTCTCCCAGTGTCCTTTCCTCAAGTACGAGATGCCATGATCGAAAAATGAATGAGCCGAGAAGAAGTCAGACATTTTCATGGCCTTCTTCCCCGCATCTAGATTCAACCTAGCCACAGCTACACCTTGCTCACTATCGATGACTGCTTGCGGTCCACCGTGATTGATTTGGCTCACAGCAGTGATGAGCAACACGTCATCTCTTTCCCTGACTGCAACATTACCAAGTGCCAACCCATATCGGAAGTGCTGCAAGCAGCGCTGTTCAGATCGTATAGCACCATACGCAGCTTCATGTAGCTTATCATGTGTAAAGTGGAATAAACCTTCTCTTTTGTCCACAATACTCTCAGCCCCTGCCGTGTCAAGTGGAACTATGAGTGGAGTTTGAATCTCTGCTTCCAAAGTTTCTATCGTCGAGATACTGGCACTCGCACCGAAGCAAGATAACACGCTCAAAGCCGAAATCACTTCGGGAGGGAGACTATGAAACGAGTTCTTCATGATGAACGTTGCAACACTATCCGTAATCTCTATATCACGAATGTTGTCGCTTTCCCACACCCAACGGCGATCAGTCAGGCTGGGATACAACAAGCGTCGTTTGTATAACTCGAGCATCAGCTGCTTGATAAAGAAAGGGCTCCCCTTCGTTTTGTGATACAGAATATCTGCCAACGGTTGCGTGAGGCGTGGAAGCAAGGATAATGTTGTCGACACCATTTCGTTGACAGTCTCTTTGCTCATGGAGGTTAGCATAATATTGGTCGTCTTGGTTCCGAAAGTTTCCAACGAGGACAGCATGAGAATTAGAGCATGCTCTTCATTCACTTCATCATCGCGACAGCACCCAAAGAAGAAGAACCTTCGTTGTTTGTTTGTGGCTGACTTGTTTGGCATTATCAATATCTGATTCAGCAGAGCTACTGAAGCCGCGTCTATCCATTGACAGTCGTCGAGAAAAAGGACAAGAGGCTCGTCTTGGCAGTCTAAAATGATTTCAATAAATTGACAAAAGAGATACCTCAACCTCTTCTGTGCATCAACGGCAACATTACTATCGTCATCCTCACAATTGTCACAACAGAAGTCACTGCCAAGAATGCCCCTCAAGTTCGGCATCGCGGCGACTAGACCCGACATTTCGTCCCCAAGATCTCTTTGCAGCGCAGTCGAAACTACTTCGACTGTCGACTTGTCGCTGGCAGCAGCCAATGATGTACAATATTCATCAAACGCAGAGCTAATGGCGTGGAACGGCTGCGACTGTTGAAGTTTATCGAAGCCCCCCGACAAAAATATCCCGCTTCCGCCATCAAGCATGCTTCCTGTTCTTCTAGCAGTTACATGCTCAGCAAATTTGATAGAAAGCATTGATTTGCCTATTCCAGATGACCCGTATATCATGGCTACTTCACATCCACTTGTTATAGATCTTTGATAAGACTCCTTCAACATTTCCAGCTCTGACTCTCGGCCGTAAAATGATGTGTGACCGCCCATGCCCTTGCACCCGATGCTCTCCATCTGAAGACCAACATTGTAAGCATGTATCATGTCGAGATCTCGAAGATATACTTCGGGAGAATCCATCATCAACTTCAAATCATCTCGTACATCTGTCACGGCTTTATAACTCTCGTCAAAAGTCACACCTCCATTGCTTGTGCAACCTATCATGTTACCGATCAGGTCACAAAGAGCATTAGGCAAGCCCAATGACTTCAGTGGCTCAACGGATGATAACATGCATGATGGCGATCTTCGTTGCGTCTTGTTTGACATTTGATCAGGTCTATCGTAGAATTCCGTCCCTATCATTTCTGCCGCAGAGGATTGCCGGTCAGTGTCTAAACTTTCCAATACTTTTTGTCCACCAGAAAATAATTCAAAAAAGGTGGAACCCAGTGCATGTATTGCTACCATTCTTGCATCATCGTTGATACACATATCTCTGAAGACGTCCTCTCTCAACGTAGCACATTGCACGCTCAAATATTCGATGATATGCTCACTACTACCATCTTCAAGCAAAGACGAAACCTGCTGACCCAACACGCCCAAATCATCGGGATCAGAAGATTGATCAGGATGAAACGGAAGTGGCTCAAGATCGGCGTTTGATAACGCTGTTGCACTGCTGAAATCATCTTTCTTTCCTTCATGCAATCGGTCAGCCCCACACCGTACGTAAATGGAATGCGCCAACGATTTGTACTGCCGCAGCTGCCATTGCCGCTGATGTGGCTCTGCCATTATTTCGTTAATTATTGATGGATCCAACGTTGTAATGCCCCCTCCTTCATCATTCTCAAATTCTGTCAATGTTACTGTCTTTTTTTCGTCGACAACGCAGAGCTGGTCTGCCAGGGAGTGAGCTATTTTCAGTGCACATGACAAATACTCTTGAGAGCACACGATATTGTTGTGCTCATCGTTACGGTCGGTGGTAACGGCTGCTGATTTTACAGTTTGAATGGCTTTATCGATCCAAGCATTCAAACCGATGATCATGCCATCGCTGTAAGTAGCGGCCAACATATTATTTGATACGCCAGCATCATTGCCTGAATTAGCAGCAGCTGAGCCGTGATCAGTGAATAATGTATTGGAATGACTACTATTAAATTCACTCATTCCTTGTTTGTGTGTATGTGTTGGAAATCAGAGTGAACAGGATAAGTGGGCCGGCACGAAAGGTAAGAAGCAGCCCACGTATGCTGACGTCGTCTCTCGCAGCTAATGCAATCACCTACCTCCACGTATCAGCCAAGAAGGGCTGATCATGACAAGAGCCAAGATCGATGAGCTCACAATCGATAAAATACGTATTACCCTAGTATAAGTAAAAGTTATCGATAGTGTGTTAAATAGATTGCTGGATCTTGGTGGGCGCAAAGGTTGGGGTGATCTCCACCATTATCTCCAGGAGAAGCCATTCTGCAACATATTTTATCGATTGCGATAGTTGCTCTTATGAGTGCTGAAGAATCGAAGACAAGCCCTGCGGGGGCGGGGGCGGATGAATCCAGTAAGAATGCTGGTACGGTCAACCAACAACGCGACTGCTTCCCAACTGTATATTTTTGCTACGAATAAGGAGCTTTGCCGAAGCCTGTCTACTCAGGAAATCTTTTGATTCTACATCTAGTTTGATTCGGGGATAGGAATACTTGCATTCCCTACTTGGTTAGACGATATCAAAGCAGCTTTTGGCGGCTTCGGCTTTTTGTGTTTGGCAGAGTTTGGCAGCTTATTATTTACCCTTGGTTTGGCACCCCTGCAGCGAGCCTTCGATTTATTTACGATTCAAATTTATTCACGCACAGGCATAAGCAAGCTCAAACTGATCATTCACGCGCACCGCTCCAGGCAGGCACGACAGCCATGGTCGACGTTGTAGGCAACGATGAGACACTTCTCACATTTCTTTTTCCTAGATTGTGACTTGTGAGTCACAGTAAGCAGGTACTCCTTTTTGAAAACTACTAGTAAGATGGATTCTAAGAGTTTATTCACTCGAACCGGTTTAATCAAGTCAACTTCAACTTACCTATGCAGTCATAAATCATAAATAAGGTCAAAGTGTGACTAACTTCATCAGTTTGTGCCCTTTACTTTTCTTGTGTATTCTGGCAGCAATTCAATCGAATCGGCAACAACTTCTAGAGATAGATAGAGAGGAAGAGGATGATGATATCGTTTGATGATGATATGTAGTATTCATTCACCTTCACGATTATTTTACTACGATTAGAATATATGATGGGGATTGAATAGCCCGATTTTGACCTTTAAGTAACCCCTCACTCTATCTCTATCCTACACAACGTAACGTGTATGTAGAATAATGTTATTCTTCAAAAAGTCATCGCTGCGAACACAAGAAGTACTCCGTAACTGAAGTGACCGTGACCGTAACACCAACTGAAAAGATGGAGGATGCCCCTGTCGACGATACGGCAGACCTCCTCGGCCTTTCCGAATTTTCTCATTCATCGAAAGAAGCAAATGGAGAATACGCAGCACTATTGCAGCAGCCTACATGGCAACCATCACGAAAAAAAACATCATCATCTCGTCGTGGACGGGGGCAAGAGAAATTGTACCAGGGGCGAGCTACTGCTCAAAAGCAACAGGCAGCAAAAGTATTGCATCCATTGGATGTAAAACCAAAGTTAAAAATCAAATCTCCTCGGTCCAAACGAGAGGCAGAGTCAAAGCGACCCAAACGGCTGGCACAAAGTAATTTATCCGAGCCAGAGCCAAGTCCAAGTCGCCATCATCAACCAAAGGCAGAGCTAAAGCGGCCCAAACGATTATCAAAAAGCAATATATCACATGGGAGGAGAAGATCGATGTCATCAGGTTCCGTTTCCTCAGATGATTTGAAAGACGTTCTTAATGATGGTCCATGTGCCAAGCAGCCGTTTGAAAGGAGACGGTCGAGGAGTGCATCCCCAAGCTTCAGTAGACCATCGCTCCAAAGAAGGCCTTCATCTGATCAAAGGAGACCATCGCTTCAAAGAAGACCATCGTTTCAATCAACTCAAAGTAATAGACCTCCGCTGTTGAGAAGAAGTTCTGTTCAGGAGACTAGCAGTAGAAGTATTCTTGCTGGATCGTTACAAGATAACGACGCCATCCTCCGAAGAAGTTCGTTTACGGCAATTACAACACTACATGTTCCACTCAAAGATGATGAACCACGTCCAGGGAGAGAACGGTCACGTAATGAAGATGGGCATGCTAGGAGAAGATCACGATCAGTAGACGGGAAGAGGGGACGGTCTCGAAAGGATGAAGATGGTTATGTTAGGAGAAGATCAAGATCACTGGGCGGTCGTGTTCAAACTGATGACATGTCTGTTGAGCCTGTGACATTGAATGACAAGCCGAGAAATAGAAGGCGATCTCTATCATTGGATTCTGCAGCATCGGAGCATTCAAACCCTACTGACTTCAAAGAGGAACTCGAAAAGAGAAGAGCAACGAAAAAGACTGAGGAAGAGAGCCGTGATTCTGCCGAGGTGAAGGAAGATCTTGAAAAAAGAAAAGCAATTATCAAGGCAGAAGTAAAGACGCGGATACGCCATAGTGCGCCGCCATTGCGTCCAACCAAGAAGGTTTTGGACGAGAAGAAGAGAGAGAAAACCAAACAACGACATAGCGCGCCCGAAACCAATAAGAAGGTCAGAGGTTCCCGAGCTCGGAGCAATCATGGTTGGAGAAACAGCAGCAAAAACAAAGTCCTTCTTCGACAAAGTAGATAAGTCAATTAAGCTCCGCATCGGAAGGGAAATGGACCAATTGACACTTCAGTCAATCAATGCTGGAGAGAACCAAGCGTTGACTCCATTCTTCTGACAGTTGCCACACCCACCTTCTTTGGGATTTTCAGGCGTAGGTTTAGTACTTGGATTGCCACCACCACCACCTCCACCGCCACCTCCACCATTCTTCTTCTGGTTTCTAGGGTTGGGGTTGGAAGCTCCGTTCTTGGTAGACTTATCCTTTTCATTTGAAGCGCGTTGGGTCTTCTGCTGAACCAAGATGGCGTCAATGCGAGCGACCAAAGGCTCCAGCTCTGTTTCAAGTGGACGATTTGGAGACGTCACTCGAAGAGAATCCCTAACCTCTCTGGGCATGCTGGCCAAGACAATCTTGCACAGCTCCACTTCGTTGTAGGGAACGTTGGCACGTGGAATACTATCGTTGTCCGCGTACTGTTCATCATCTTTGTAGGTGGTAAGGAGACGTAGATATTGATTGATTGCTGTGATCATCCCTACCCACTCCTTGCATGTGAATGCACGATGGAATTTAATGTTGGATTCCAAGTAGCTTCTGGTTGCTTCCGCGAGGCCGTAACCATGTTGCTCGACTAACAATAAATTAGCGCACTTGAGAATATCCTTAAGAGTTTTCAAACGAGGCCCTGTTTCTGTTTGAGTGCAGAGCATCGCTTTACGACACATCAAGTAGTCTGATGTTTCGTCTTTGTCATCGAAGACCGTCCCTGTGTAAGACATCAGAGGGATCATTATTTTGGAAGAGTCCATGGCGTCCTTGCAAAATGCATGGTTGACTGCCCTCCACTTCGTCACTTGGTGCGGCGCACCCTGATTGAAGTAGTTGTCGATGATGACAGCGAATTTCTTATCGAAATGACCCATGAGCTTTCCAAGCATACCTCCTGCACGTTCTGCATTATCATTCAGAGCGTTCACATGATGGCTGATTTGCTTTTTATGCTGCGATAGTGTCTTTTTCAATTCGTCGATGTCCTTCTTAGCGAGAGGATCACCGGTGATACCGTTGAATTTGTTTGCGATGTCGGCTTCTAGCTCGGACGCTTTTTGTTGATTGAAGATGAGTTGAGTCATGAGCTTCTTCTCGTGGTCGTCCCAACCAAGCTCGAAGATTAGACTTTCATATTCGATGAGTTTGAGTACCATGTAGGTGTGTTGTCCAACATTGTGTGGAAGGGAATAGTACGTTACCGTAGTTTTGGCATGATTAGTTGATCCGCCATCGATAGTCCATTTCCGACCATTGGCAATCTTGGCAACTGGAAAGATGGGAAAGACGACTTTGTCTTTATCCTCGATGTATCCACGAGTTACCTGAGATTCTTTTGGCCGTTTGTCCTCGGTGAGAGTGTTGTAGGCCAAGTAAATCGAAGCTAATTCATTTTGCGACATGATAATGATCAGTCCTTCTGATATTTCACCAGGATGGAAGATTCTTCTCGTTTCGAGGTATTTGGTAGCTTTCTGCGGTGCTTGTCGACGAGAGCACTTGTTATTTTAAAATAATGACACAGGCTAATAGATGTGTAATGACAACGACGATGAATACAGTATTAATTTACGTATTTGGAGTAGTTGTGAGCTCTTCGAAGGAGAGAGCTGCTGCTAGCGGTAGAGTTACTCGTGTAAGCCGAGTGACTCGGAATGCTATTGGATAGAAATCGTACTAATTCCAAGACGTAGGCTGTTAGTAAGATTCTCTAAGCTGACTGCTTCCACGTAGTCAGAATCCAGAGCGGCATGCGTCAGGCATGGAGATCCCGATAAGCGATAGCTTAGCGAGCACGTATCCGTATGGTCACAGATACATACGTACCTAAAGGTAGTATGCTACTTGACTATTACACGCTATGGCGGGATGATTCAGGACTTCGACCGGGCCTATCTCAGTGGAGTGGACAAGTACCCTGTCACCTCCTGTCACCCTAATCAAGGCCTACAATTTGCTCAACCACTGGCATGCTGACAAGAGGCAGAAGAAAAAGGCAACAAGTGACACCGAGTTGGGAGTTTCGTTCAACCAGGTCGGGGATCAGGATGGCAACGAAAACACTGACAATCACCGGGTGACGTGCGAACGATGCGGCAGGCAACACCGTGGTACATGCACTGCTACCAAGCACAAAGACGGAACGGTCCTACATATTGGTGGAAGTGTGACGGAAGTAGAATCTGGTGGTGGCGGTGGTGATGACTCTGTAAGTAACTGTCCCGAGCCTCATGCTCCAGAGAATGATTGTGATGTATACTGTAGTGAAATTATGGAATCGCTCATCTTCGTTCAATCAAATATTGATCACAGTGGGGGGGATCAAAAGAGGTCGAATCCTCCTTCTAACAACAAAATGCTGGTCATGGATTGCGGGTCATCGGTCGATCTCGTCAGCAATCCTGACCTATTGAAAGAAATTTATGAATCTGACACGGTTTTAACAATCAGATGCAATGCGGGGGTAAAGACTACGCGGTGGAGAGGAAAGCTTCCAGGACTAGGCTGGGTATGGCTTCTCCACGGTGGAGTCGCTAATATTCTTTCTTTGAGCCGCATGAAGGAGAGATTTAGAGTCACTTACGATAGTGCTCTGGGCAACTCATTCAATGTGATCAAGGAGGATGGGAGAGTAGTCCGGTTCACTGAGAGAAGTAACCGTTTATATTGTTTTGATATGCACGAACGAACTGAAGAGAGCACCATTCTAATCACTACAGTAGACGATAACAAACTAAAATTCTCTGGACAGGACGTTGCCAATGCAGATCAGGCGAGAATACTCCAGCGACGACTCGGCCGGCCATCCACAGCTGACTTCATTCGTTATATCCAGAACAAATTGATCAAAAACTGCCCCGTGACTGCACAAGATGTCAGAAATGCTGAGATAATCTATGGCCCTGATTTGGGAAACCTGAAGGGCAAGACTACCAGAGTGAAACCACCTCCCATTCGTGTGCAACACATTGAAATACCTCGACACATTATGGAGCACTACAAGAATGTAACACTCTCCGTTGACATTATGAAGGTTACGGGAATTCCTTTCCTCATGACCATCTCCGAACATATTAAATTTGGTACCGCTGGAAGACTTGCTACCATGAAAACGAGTCATATCATCGAACATTTTAAGAAAATCATCGGTCTATAAATTGTGAGAGGATTTCGTGTGAAGATAATGCTTGCTGACAATCAATTTGAATCGATGCGTGATGATATTGCTAACTTACACGTCCAATTGCACATCGTTGCAAGGGATGAACATGTTCCCGAAGTTGAACGGTTCAACCGCACCATCAAGGAGAGAGTGAGAGCTAGCTACAACACCCTTCCTTTCACTCACTACCCACCAGTCTTGGTCGCCGAAATGGTGTTTGCTGCAGTGTTTTGGAGGAATATGTTCCCATTAAAAGGTGGCGTCTCTCAAACTCAAAGTCCCGCTGAACTCATTGTGAATCGTTCCCTTGATGTTCATGCTCACTGCAAGGTTGGATTGGGAGACTACGTACAAACTCATGAAGAACATGACAATTCCATGGACAGTCGTACAATTGGAGCTATCGCTCTTCGGCCAGCAGATGGAGACAACTCGTATTACTTCTTGAATCTTTCCACTGGACGCCGCATTCACCGTCGCAGCTTCACACCTCTGCCCATGCCGCAGGGGGTTATTGACCAAGTTCACCGTTTGGCACGTCGGCAGAAAGCATCCAAAACTCTTACCTTCACTAACACTGCCGGTGAAGACCTGGACATCCTCTACGCTGACCTCGACCGTGATGAAGACGATCTCCCACTTGATGAGGCGAACGCAGGAGTGAATGATGATGATGACGATGACGATGACAGCGATTATGAAGACAATGGCAGTGAAGGCACCGGAAATAGTAATGATGATGATGAAAGTGATGACGACAGCAACGATGGTAACTACTACAATGCTCTCAGAGAAGATGATGACGATGAAGAAGATGACGATGAAGCTGAAGATGATGTCGAGTATGAAGTGACTGCAGCAGAGGCAACAGAGGATGCTATGGCAGAAGATGATGCACAAGAATCCGAGGAAAATGCAGGAGTGAATGATGACAATGCAGAACCGGAGGAAAATGCAGAAGTGAATGATGATAATAATAATACGCCCGACTCTGACGACGAGGAAATCCCAGGAGTGGATGATCACCTCGACAGTGTAAATGAAGATGAAGCAGACAATGGTCATCTCGAAACTGAGGATGACGCGGATGCAAATGAAGAGCGTACGTACAACAGGATGAACTTGCGCAACCAGCCAAGGAAGAACTACAATGTGTTTGCCATGGAAGGCAGTGAAATACCTGACGATATTGAAATGGTAATGCTTACCCTTAATGATGACTGTGAGACAGGAGTGGAGGAAACAAAGCTTGATCCAGAGGAATTCGAACTCGCACGGGTGACAGCTGAGTGTATGTTCCTGACAGGACACCTCGGCTGGAAGGAAGGCCTTGATAGTGACGACATGCCTCTAAGTGAATATGCGTTTATGATGGAAGAAATCACACTGGTCACCGAGCAAATGAACTGGAAAAAGGGGCTCAAAGTATTTAAACAACAAGGCAAGGAGGACCTGGCAGAAGAAGCCATCACGAAGGAGCTACAGCAAATACACGACATGCAGGGTTTCCAGCCTAAACACTGGTATGAAATGACAAAAGAAGAGAGAGCAAATGCACTCAACTATCTCATGTACTTGAAAGAGAAAAGAAATGGGATTATCAAGGGACGTGGCTGTGCTGACGGTCGACCACAGAGATTATACACGACAAAAATGGAGGCATCTTCTCCGACAGTGAGGCAAGCCTCAATCATGTTGACATGCATGATAGATGCATATGAAAAAAGAGCCGTTGCTACTGCAGATATTCCAGGTGCATTCCTACAGACAAAATGGCCAAAGGACAAAAAGGATGTGCATGTAATGTTGGACGGCGAAATGGCGATGCTACTGGCAAAAATCGATCCACCTACATATCAAGAGTTTGTGCACCACCGTCGAGGAGAGCCATACATCTACTGCAGGTTGAACGTCGCACTATATGGGACTCTTCTTGCGGCAGTGTTGTTCTGGAAGAAGCTCACCCGCTTCATGGTCGACAATGGCTTTGAAGTCAACCCGTATGACTGGTGCGTGGTGAATAAAATGATTGATGGGAAACAGTGCACCATCGTGTGGCATGTGGATGATCTGAAGATCTCCCATGTGAGCGAGGACGTTGTCAGTGACATCATCGATCTACTGCAAAAAGAATACGGAAAGGTGGGCAACCTAGCTGTTACTAGAGGAAAGGTACATGAATACCTCGGCATGACCCTAGACTTCTCGGACGCCAAAAAGATTATCGTTGATATGGAAAAATTCTTCGATGGAGTGCTAGAGGATCTTCCGGACGATATGGACGGATATGCTGCCACTCCAGCAGCTGATCACCTCTTCAAAACAAGAGATAACGCGCCGAAGCTTGACGAAAAGAGAGCTGAACTGTTCCGATCCAAGACAGCACAGATTTTGTTTGGATCCCAGCGGGCTAGGCCCGATCTAAGGCTGGTCGTATCCTTCCTCACCAAGAGAGTGAAGACACCCGACGAGGATGATTACAAGAAGCTAGCAAGAGCAATGAAATACATCAGAAGAACAAAATGGCTACGGCTGACCATTGAAGCAGAATACCTCGACCAAAATCACTGGTTCATTGATGGAGCATTTGCGGTGCACGATGACATGAGAAGCCACACCGGAGGGTACATGACCTTCGGAAGGGGAATGATCGACGGGTCATCCAGTGGTCAAAAGATAAACACAACTAGTTCAACAGAAGCTGAAGTCGTGGGGGTGCATGATAATATGCCTGCCATCCTTTGGACTCGATATTTCATGGAGGCACAGGGATATCCACTCAAGCCATCTGTCATTCATCAAGACAACATGAGTGCCATGTTGCTAGAGACCAACGGGAGAGGCTCAAGCAGCAAGCGAACCAGACATATGAATGTCAGGTACTTCTTTGTAGCGGACGTGTTGAAGCGAAAGGAAGCAGTCTTACAATACTGTCCAACCGATGAAATGATCGGAGACTTCTTCACAAAACCTCTCGGCGGAGCAAAGTTCCGACGATTCAGGAACATTATCATGAACATTACCCACGATGAGCATGGTCCAGTGGATGTTGATGAACTCATGGCCAGTCATTATGATAAGATGAAGGAAAGAATTGATGAGTCTAAACCAATGCAATCCATTGATTCAGGCTCACAGGAGTGTGTTGGAAATCAGAGTGAACAGGATAAGTGGGCCGGCACGAAAGGTAAGAAGCAGCCCACGTATGCTGACGTCGTCTCTCGCAGCTAATGCAATCACCTACCTCCACGTATCAGCCAAGAAGGGCTGATCATGACAAGAGCCAAGATCGATGAGCTCACAATCGATAAAATACGTATTACCCTCTAGTATAAGTAAAAGTTATCGATAGTGTGTTAAATAGATTGCTGGATCTTGGTGGGCGCAAAGGTTGGGGTGATCTCCACCATTATCTCCAGGAGAAGCCATTCTGCAACAGTATGTACAATGCGACAGGAGTCATAAGTAGCTTGTGAGAGGACCGGTGACATAGGGTGACATCATTATTTGCCCGGAGCCCGCTACGCATGGCATGGCACCCGGGCGGGAGGCAGCAGGCGGGACACCACTGGCAGCGATTTGACTCGATTCGAATGTACCTACGATTCCTACGTAGAAGCCAAAAATCGTCGTAGATACGCGAGTACCAAAGCAAAATCGCGATCGGCACCCGGTATCAAATTAAGCGGCGGTTTGTGGCGGAGTTCCGGCGGCGTCGACGGTATATTGATAGGTGAAGCGTCTGCGACGATTGTAATTCAGCGAGAGCCGTATAAACGATGTGTAGGAGTGGATACTATCGTGCCGAATGTTGCCGTAGCGTCGATGGGACGACATTTGGTGGATCTATTAGTTTTGGAAATTCAAAAGCACTTTGTGGCGGAATTCCGACGGATAATGACGATTGATGGGGTTGAAAACGAAATCCCGCTGTATTTCCTCCACCGCCCTTGGCAGGTTTGGCGTAGTTGACATGTGCCGTAGGGGGGATTTGTGCTAACTTAGTGCCATGGTTTGATGTTTGATGGTGGATGTGGTGCATGTGATACTTTACCACTCTAGGTATTTACGAACGTACGTTACTAATTCGTGCTACGGTTGAATTAGTACAAAAATAAGTGAGGACTAAAAGGACTAAGGACGCTCTCTCTAGGCTAGAGTGTGCGTACTTTGTAATAAGTAGCTGTCTTAAATCACGGACCGCGCGGGGTCCCAAATGTGTAGAGTTTGTCACGAGGTGATCCGTGAAGTCCACTCACGCGTAGGCAAACCGGGATAGTGGAAGCGTGGGCGTGCCAACAACACACCATGGTTGAAGGAGAGGCTTGAACGGGGAATATTGGGGATTTTGGTCGATGTAAGGGTTAAATTCGGGCAATTTGAGCTCATTTGTACCCGATTATGTGTAGTTGTGGGCCCAACGTGGGCGCCGCCCACAACATACCATGAAAAGCGCCCACTATCCCGGCACGCCTACTCACGCCCTTCATCACGTGAAGACCCGTGAGGACCCATAACCTATTGAAATTGACTCTCCTCACCACGTGCGTACATAAAGACTTTAAGACCCTCCCTCGGGCAAGATTTCAGATCAAAAAACATGATGCAAATCGGCCTCTTGCTCGCCTCCGATGGCTTCCATTGACCCTATCCGCCGTGGCCATGACTGTCCACCTTGTATCTTTGATAACTTTGACAGCGGGTTGGTTGATACCAGCCATGATGACCTTGGAAATATCGACATGCTGAACAAGAAGTGTCTCTCTGAACTGCAATCCTTTCTTCATGCAGTCAATTCTTTGCCTATCAAGAATTCTGACGGAGATTTCAAAGACCCATTGGCGTGGTGGAGTGTGAATGAGCACAGGTTTCCAACAGTTGCCAACTTGGCTCGAGCTTTCCTTGCCATTCCTGCCAACTCCGCACCATCAGAGAGCGTCTGGAGCCGTGCATCTCAAGTACTATCCATCAGGAGGGCCAGAATGTACCCACAACTTGCTGCACGAATTATGTACCCTTGTGAAAATAACCGCCTTCTCCACATGTATTATGAACAGTTGACTGGATTGTCGCTCTAGAGAGAGGATGCCTACCTTCCTCCATTCGCATTGAAGGATGACGACATGGATATTGGCCAACATGACCACTTGTTGATCTTTAAAGTGCATTGAATTGAATGAATGGGGTAGTAGTGTGAGAGTTGCGGGGGGCTTCTTGGTCATGCAGAGCATTGTAAAGGGTATATCTACGCTAATTGGCCTATTAAACTGATAACAAAGCAATTTTCATTTTTTGGTTCCATTTGCACCCGTGATTCCATCCACCCGAGCTGAAAAATTTCCTTGTCCCAACTTTTGGCCCGTGATGCAACGTGACCAAACTCTACAAATGTGTTTTTTGCCACCACGAAAAAGTTCCACCACCGCGACAATCGACAATCCACCACGCCATGGCACCATTTCCGCAGGAGGGGTGATCCCGTAGGTAGAACCATACTAATTCCTAAATGTAACAGATTTGTCCGCCGGCTTGATTTGGATTTTTACCCGTGTAACAGCTGCCGCGAGTTCTATATACACGGGTTCTAAGGCCTACGTAGGAATTCAAATCATCGTAGAACGTACATACTACCTATAAGTCCCACCTAATGCTGCACTTTTTGACATCAACCATGAAGCTGCCGCTCCTACCGACGACCACAACCATGCACACGCTTCAAATATAACCAATATATGCACCTATATCGCTCCCAATTACTATTGGGTATATTATGGAGGCGTTTTTTTGTCGAGGTAGATGCCGTCGTTGAGATATTCGAGTCGCCATCAACGATATAATAATTGGTCATTTTCGTCCACCTGTGGTATGATCCTTTTGGCAATGATACGCTGCACTAAAAGGTCCCCTACTTTACATATCTCATCTGCAATATAATATTGACTTCCGTGGTCGTGCCCCACGTATGAGAGTGCTCCCTCTATTGATTATTACCTAGGAGCACATGTGATCGGACATGTGATGTTTCACATAATTAATATGCAACAATCAACCATATAAACAGTCCATAACAACAATGCAAACACAAATCTTCAACTCTCAACATAACAGAGGATGTCTGGGGGGTATACACGCTTCAGCAGCCGCAAAATAGGTGGTGGATGTCATATTATTTATCATGGTGTAGAGGCTTACATTTTGTAATTTATTGTACCAAATAATATTTAATATTATCCGATTGAAAACACTACTCCAAACAATAACAATGTATATTATTACCGCAATGATGTGTTAGTTCTGTTTTGGATGTGTTTTGGACATTATTGGTGGCTGTATACAACAATTGATGGTGGATATTGTGCCCATTTGAGACGAGTTTTTTGTAATTATTGACTCGTCGCTTCAAGGAGTTAACAAGACTCTTTTTATCAGGTTTATGCCCCCCAATCAACGCTCTACATCATATTATGACTGGGGCATAAGTTTTGGGGCTTCGTTCCTTCTATGATGCATCCTTTGGTGGCAGTGTTGGTCGCGACAAGGCGACAGGTGGCTGTTGATGATGGTGTGGCTAGATCACTTATATTCTTGGTGATTACGGTGATTACTGTGGCGATAAGCATAACCTACGAATAAGATATGTTTGGTTGTCAATTGGAAGGGGCAGGGCGGATTGATGGCACACCCTACTGCCTCTCTTTTGGATATATACGGCAGCGGCAGACTGTGTCGTCGAGGTTTAATTTCTAGCGATAAAATATGTCGACGAAAATTAATTCGACGTTATTGTATACTGGTGAACTTTTTTAATAATGAACTACAATATGGGTGTAGAGTTCATTGCCAAAAAAGTTCACCAGTATATCAAGATGGGACATTATATCACCATAGGACGCAAACACACCATGGTGCCGGTGCTCCTCTTCTTGGTGATGTTGAGTGGAGATGAAAAAGTGTTTGGCGATAGTTAGCCCGTCAAGAAAATATATTGATTTTTGCCTGTTTTCGGCTGCAAGGGTTAACAAATGTCATAGCGATAGTCATATCACACGGTATGTACTATTCCTACGTTGATACTCCTACTTTTGAACTTAGACCGGGAGGCTTAGAAGCCGTGTCTACTGCCGCCAGTTGAATTCAGCTTGTTACCCGTGTAACAATCTCACGGACACAACTTGGTGATGATAGTGAGAGAGATAAGGAGAGACACCCATCCGAAACGAATCTGTGACATGACACAATTGTCCGTGAGAATATTACGTAACAGAGTTCTACGGGGTCTGGTATGTTTCTACGTAGGAACGCCGCCGCCGCCAGAGATGTGAATGTTACCCGTGTAACAATCTCACGGACAGGTTCTGGATCACCCCTCCTATTGTACGTTTGCCCTCAAATCCTACCTTTGACTTCAATTACGGGAGTTAGTGGACAAGTGAGGTATCAATGAGCTTCTACGGACAAAACAAATAACATTGACGCTTTGAAACAGGGTCAACATCCTAGTAGTTACTGAGTTATGGCTAGTCGTAGGGAGCCCATTTTCACCATGGTTGTGTCGTTTTAGATGCCATTTTTTGGCGCGAATCAACTATTTTGCCTTTGTAGGTAGGAATTAATACCCAATACCGGTTGTCGTCGCTTGCAAACATCTAATTACTTATGACTGGCGATCACTCAGCGAAAATAAAATTCATTCACGGTCGTTTTTGAAGTATAGGAGTGCGAAAATATTAATTTTGGGCTTCGTCACTGCACGCTAATAATTCTGGTGCGTGCAGTGACGAAAAGAATTTTTTAAAAACTCCTTCTGGAAGCTACAAAAAAGTGACTTGAACTTTTTTGCATGGGTTTTGAAAGCAAACGTACAGTATTTCCGCCATAAAAGTAGCGTAATGGAATTTCAAAAGGGTGAAATTTCACTACTGCAACTTTCGTGAAATTTACAGGGTGAAAGTTGCACCAATTTTGGCCAACAATGAAATTTCACAAAAATTCTGGCGCGAACGGATGGTACTGAACCAACACGTAGCACAAAAATAACCTAAGACCCTTCATTCCGCATATTCCACCAACCACCAAACCCCAAAGAACACCACGCACCATCCAGATGATGAGTTTGTCAACTCAGCGGAGAGTAACTCTTCACCAAAATGCTGGCGACTAACAATGCAGTATTACTTATTCCTTCGTAGTAATTCAGCTTACATGCGTGTTCCTGCATTGGCATGTACCAGATGATTTTGGGCGCGGATGGCTCTTATTTTGGGTGCGGGTATGTGCACAAATCAACTTTTTGTTCACTCTGCCGTCTACCACGCTGTCATAGTTTGCCTGGCAATAACAACAACAATTCAATAATCTTCAACAATAATGCTTTTGACATGCGCCGCCAACGCCCTTTGTGGCATGAAGAACTCCCCCCTCAACAACCCGGCTGATCATCAGTGCATGATGTGTGAAGGACCAATTCATGGTGCCCTTTGCGGTAAACTCTACTGTGAGGAAATTGTGGGCAACCCATCCTACAAAAACCCTGCAGGGGATCTTAATGATCATGCAAAAACACTTGCCAACTCCCATACCGCTCTCATGTGTCTTCACTGTGTCCAACACAAGCTCACCGCTGCGGCCCCAACTGCCGATGCTGCCGTCGCTGCTGTCGATCCACCTGCCGTCGCTGCAGTCGATCCACCCGCAGCACCACCTGCTGCTGTGCCTTTTGCAGCAGCTCCGGATGCCAAAAAGCAACGAGACTCAACGCTCTATTCCCAATACGAAATCACGCCCCAACCCAATGGCAAGTTACGTATTGTATGCAAGCACTGTCCTAAGTACAACAAGTTGCTAGCGACATTTAATGCAACAAGAGCTAGAAAACATTCTCTCCACGAATGTGAAGGGTTGACATGCCCTCACACAAGGAGACAAATCGAAGGAGGGGCTCAAGCGAATAAGAAACAAGCAACGTATCTTGCACTTCAATCCAACCCAAGTGAAACTGTTGCTGCCATGCGTAGTAATCATGGCCCCGTTGCGGTGATTGATCTACTATCCAACTCTGGGGACGTTAGTGATGTCACCAAATCCACCTCCACATCCGTTCCCCCTCGCAAGAAAACAAAGCGTGTACCATCTGCACAAACTACTATGGAGCACACGTATGGTAAGAGCATGAACCAGGCATCTGCTGACATTGTACTCATGCACGAGGTACGAGCCATTGTCGCTCGTGGCGAGCCATTGAGTCGTCTATTGGATCCTTGGGTGCAAGCAAGCCTACACCAACGATACCCTGCCATCTTGAAGTTCATTCCAAGTGATGTTGAAACAATCTATGACAAGTATGTCATTAAAATTGATAAACAAACGACATCGGAGTTGAAATCATTTATGGCAAAAATTCCCGGACATGTAAATGTTGCGATGGATGGAGTCACTGTCTTGGGCAAACAAAAGGTACGTGATTTATGTTCTGTACAATAACTTCATTGCTTTCAATTGTCTCACTACTATTTATGTTGCCCTGCTGTATCCTCTTCTGCCTAGATCGTATACACCGTCGCGAAGAGTGACTTCTCACTCTTCCTCGAATGGAAAGATCTTGGAAGCGATAAGCATGTTACCGAAGCCGAAATAGAGGATGCTGTGAGGGTTTGTGAAAACGTCATGAAAGAATACAATGCGAAGATTGTGAGCATTCCTGTTGATAATGCTGCAAGGCATGTTGCGGATCGAGTTGGGAAGGAACTTGAAGAAAAGTATCCAGGGATGAAGGTCATAGTTACACGCGATCCGGCTCATTGCATCGATTTGCTTATGAAAGACCTAGCCAAGACTTCAGTTATGCAACTTGTCATAAAGTATGCTAGGAAAGTCAGGGACTTCGTGAAGATTGATCGCATTGATTCTTTCCGACGCAGCGCAGCTCTAGTGGATGAGCTCGTGTTTTACTCCAAAGTTTTCTGCCCCGTGGAGACACGGATGAACCTTCTACATGACGTTGTTGTGAGCGCTCGCAAGTGTTGTGACTTTCTTCTTGTACTTCCTGGCAAGGCGGAGTATCAAAAGTATCGTAGTGAGCGCACTGCAACAAAGCAAGCTGAGTTGGATGAGCTGATGGAGCACTTCAAGAAGGAAAATATTTGGAAGATGTTTGATGTTGTTATTGCCTTCACGCTCCCTTTCAAGGAAGCACATTTGGCTTGTTCCCGCAAGGATATGCCACTTAGTGCTTACCCCCTCTTGGTTCAAGCGCTGCGCAATGATATTAACAAGTGTCTCACTCCCGAGTTTGATGAACTTCTTGGTCAGGGCTCAAGAGCAGAAGTTGCTGGTATGATCCGTGAACGTTTCAATATGGATGGTGTTGATCCCAGCGGACTGAAGGTTGGTTTACTCGATGAGCATCACTTGATGTGTTTCCTCTGTGACCCAAACTCTCGTGTGTGGAGGGAGTTGTTCTACCTGCAGACTAACAAGGCTGCGCTCGTAAGGAAGATGATCGAGTGGTATGTGCCTTTGGGTGAAGATGGTTCTGATGAGATGCGGAGGAGAGTTAAAAAGGATTTTGAGGACTTTGATACTCAAAACAATGACTGGTTTCATTCTTTTGACGTTCCACTTCCATCGCTTCCATCTTTGGAACAGCTGCAACAGAACAACAAGTCTTTTAGTATCAAAAATGTGGTACAGTATGTGGAATCAACTGGTGCTATTTCTGGTCGCATCACGTGGTTAGGGGAATGTTATGCAGGATCATCTGACTTCTATCGATTGGTTGCTAAGCCTCTAATGTCTATGGGAACTGTCGGATCGATGGATTGTGAGCGTAGGGCCAAACCTCTGAAGAACAGCATTCTTGTGAAGGATAGGAATAGGATGAAGGATCCAACTGGTGTTGCACTTCTTCGAGGGAAGGAAAACCTCCGTCATATCATGGATGCGAAGAAGATGCTTGGAAAGAAGCTTGCTGACAGTCTCTCTTAGAGTGATGTGTTGACTGCAGAGTGCAAAGTATTACGACTATCTCAGGATAAGCTAGAGTGAAATTTAATCCCTTGAAATTTCTGAAATTTCTGAAATTTCAACCTGCAATTTTCAACCCCCTCCAAAAATGGTGAAATTCCATTACGCTACATAAAAGTGCCATAATATAAAAAATCGCACCTCCTCCATTACATCTACAGGTGGTTGGGTATGTTAGTCCAATGATAGCTTACAACACAAGGAATCCAAAGCCGAGCCTACCCAACTTAGTTATTAAAGATTGGAGGCGTAACTCAAAATGCCGCTACAGGAGCGCAGATTACCATCATCGTAGCATTATCGTCCAATTCCACTCAATATGAATGGTACAATCGGCCTCTCTCCATCAACCATCAACCCTCGCCGCCGCTTATAAATATAGGCATTGGGTGTCGGTGTGATTCATTGTTAGTGACTTCATATGGCCATAGCACTCCGTCAGGCACCACGTAGCTGCTGCGCATCACATCATCTATTACACACAAATGTCACCCATTTCATTGCTCTATTCCGACCTCTGATCATGACGAGACAACTAAACACGACAGGAGAGCTCTCAATAATATGTAAGGATCGCTTTGTGCCGTGGAGCTGTTAAGGAGATCCGATTTCACTGACTACACTACCTTCGGCGAACTCAGCCTTGGTATCACCATAGCCCAACACATACATGGCCATTCCTCGAACAAACTCCAATGGGTTCGTTATTTAATCCAAACTCACCATCCGACAACAATGGCACAACAACTATTGCATTTGATTGAAGAGACAGGGTCGTAGTTGTGTGACTTGAAGTTCAATTAGGGTGGAATAAGTGCACATATTGTCTCCGAAGAAAGCTGTTGTTATGGCGCTACATTGCTCTGAATAGATCGGAGTAGAATCTTCAGTGACTTGTTATGACTCTCCGATTTCAATGAAGTGATGGTTGAAGGATAAAGCTGCATATGGTCACTGCTGACATCGTTGGAATGCACAAAGTGTATTCTCTTGTAGGAGATAGGTGTTCAAACACTTATCTAATCTGATTAACTTTGTATTCAAACACAAGTGTTTGTGTTGAATGACAGGGATTTGTGGGCCTCAAAAATAATTATTATGCAACAAAAAGATATGCACATTCATAACATAACTGTGTAATCGTTATTTTAACAGTGTTTGGTGTCGATAGTGCTGAAATATTTGATAGCACCATCGTTCATTGCTCACGGAGGAGATGAGGATACACATCACGTGCACTGATTGGCTTTTATTTTACATCAAATGAAAAAATCGGTACATATCAAGTCGCTTCATACATTCATAAATATCAATATAAACACCCCGAGCATTATCTTTTATATGATAGCACCATGCCTCTAGTAAAGTGCGATAATCGGGCGGAAATCCCATTATGGTGACGATGTTCTCGATGATCGTTGGTGCCACTTCAGTTCCTACGTACACAAAAAATCTACCTCAGCGGTTTGTGTCTCTGGTTTGTTCTCCAGCTGTCGACTCTGATGATTATGCGAGGAGAAAGGAGCCGAATTCTTTTAATTACGTATGTGCCCTGCCTGGGAGCCATACTGATTGGCTCTTTGTGCATTATGGAGTTGTAGTTATCCTAAGTATTTTACTTAGCGAAATGTTGCGCAAGTCAACATTACGTGCAATGCGCATGGTCCATGAGTCAAGAATTGACAAAATCTGCTGCAAAGTTCGAACTGAACATTTTTGTTTGGCGCTTAGTTTCAGCTCAGTCCCAAGCTATTTCGAGAATCAATTGCTTTGCAAATATGCTGCAAGCTCATTTGCTTTTGCAACAGCACCCCATTCACGGTATTTCTCTTCCGCTTGGCAGAAGTAACTTAACGACTTGTATTTCCTGCCCGTATCAAGATAGAAATGCCCAGCCAACTCATTTGCTAGCGCTTCCTCGTTCACAAATTTATGCTGCTTTGAACTGAATATAGCATCATCATACAGGTTTTCTGCAACATGTAAGTTTCGTGCACAGAATTGCTCTTCAGCTTGGAGAAGATATGTTTCTGGATGTAAAAAGTCAACAGGAACAACACTATAAGAGATGGATTGGCTTAGATTGATGTTGTGTATATAAAATCTGCAAACTCACTGTTCTGAAAGTTCCATTTGGAAGCTAGTGCGGCCAGCTTCTCGATTGAAACCTTCGACTCCGTACCCCTCGCTATCCACTTTTTGTCATTTGTCTCCCTGCCAATCCAAAATGATACCAAGCCAAAGTAACTTAAAGCGAAGAAGGAAAAGAGCGCAAATGTCAGCATAGGAGAAGAGGAAGACTCAAATTGGAAATACATACATACATTCATATTTCTGTGTCATCAACATCAAGTTACCATAACGAACTCACAATATTCGATGATACATAGCTGAACCGCTGAACTTAGTCAAATTCTGCAACGAGAAAAACTTTTCGGCGCAGTCCCTAGCTTTGTCCAACTCTCGGAATATGAGTGATTCGTAATATCCATTGAAATGCTTTGTTAACATGACTGAGGAAACCTTGTTTGCAATATCTTCTTCATTGTGGGTTTCGCCAAATACACTCGTCAGACTATTTTGCTGAGGTATGACAGACTCGCCTACCATCCTCAGTGTCAATCTAACGATCGGGAGCATAACAGATATCAATAGCAAGTTCTTGTGAAATCTCATTTGACTTATTGTCTCTTCCATAGACTGTGCAAGTTCATCTAATTTCTTCCCCGTCCAAAAGCAACACGCATCGTAAAAGTAGGCACATTTCATTGCATTTCTGGTCGCACCACTCTTCATGGCAGCCCTGAACCCATCAAGGAATAACTCACAAGCACTCTGCATGGGCTCCACATGCAATCGGGTGTAAGCTGAATGAAATATTATTTGACAATCATGAGCTCGACAAGGACTTTGCTTCATAAGAGCCAGTCCAAGTTTCACGTAGTGCACACCCACCTCGTAGTTTTGTCTGACAAAAGTATTGTAATTACCGTACTGCACAAAGGCAAGTGGAGACAGTGGACTCATGCCGTGCTTCAAAGTTATCTGGATCATTTTGGATGGAATGATTGGTAACTTATTGAAATCGCCACCAAAGGCGATAGACTCGTATAGATTGGCCATCAACTCCATTGCCATGAGTTTGGAGGGGTCGGCCATTTTAGGATAGCTCAACAAAGTATCATCTGATAATTCAGCAAGCTTCGCCTCTGTTGCACTCAAATGCTTTTGGATTAAAGACGGCGTAATATAGTCAATGACTAGTTGCGGAATCCATTTTGGGCTTCGACTGAGCTCTTCCCCAAGACTTGCCAATGTGCTCAGAATGGTCTTGACACCCTCAAGGACGTTTCCCGACAAGAAGAGGAGTGTTATTGATATAGAAATTGCCTGGCACTTATCCTCAAAACATCGGGCAAAGTGCATTATTTGTTGAATCAGTATCTCGAGGTGAGCATACTCTGCGTTCATCAAGGCACACTTGGCTGCTAGATTGAACAGTTCCAAACTCAGATCGTACTGCTTCTCCCAGTGTCCTTTCCTCAAGTACGAGATGCCACGATCGAAAAATGAATGAGCCGAGAAGAAGTCAGACATTTTCATGGCCTTCTTCCCCGCATCTAGATTCAACCTAGCCACAGCTACACCTTGCTCACTATCGATGACTGCTTGCGGTCCACCGTGATTGATTTGGCCCACAGCAGTGATGAGCAACACGTCATCTCTTTCCCTGACTGCAACATTACCAAGTGCCAACCCATATCGGAAGTGCTGCAAGCAGCGCTGTTCAGATCGTATAGCACCATACGCAGCTTCATGTAGCTTATCATGTGCAAAGTAGAACGATCCTTCCCTTTTGTCCACAATACTCTCAGCCACTGCCGTGTCAAGTGGAACCAAGAGTGGAGTTTGAATCTCTGCTTCCAAAGTTTCTATCGTCGAGATACTGGCACTCGCACCGAAGCAAGATAACACGCTCAAAGCCGAAATCACTTCGGGTGGGAGACTATGAAACGAGTTCTTCATGATGAACGTTGCAACACTATCCGTAATCTCTATATCACGAATGTTGTCGCTTTCCCACACCCAACGGCGATCAGTCAGGCTGGGATACAACAAGCGTCGTTTGTATAACTCGAGCATCAGCTGCTTGATAAAGAAAGGGCTCCCCTTCGTTTTGTGATACAGAATATCTGCCAACGGTCGCGTGAGGCGTGGAAGCAAGGATAATGTTGTCGACACCATTTCGTTGACGGTCTCTTTGCTCATGGAGGTCAACATAATATTGGTCGTCTTGGTTCCGAAAGTTTCCAACGAGGAAAGCATGAGAATTAGAGGATGCTCTTCATTCACTTCATCATCGCGACAGCACCCAAAGAAGAAGAACCTTCGTTGTTTGTTTGTGGCTGACTTGTTTGGCATCATCAATATTTGATTCAGCAGAGCTACTGAAGCCGCGTCTATCCATTGACAGTCGTCGAGAAAAAGGACAAGAGGCTCGTCTTGGCAGTCTAAAATGATTTCAACAAATTGACAAAAGAGATACCTCAATCTCTTCTGTGCATCAACGGCAACATCACTATCGTCATCCTCACAATTGTCACAACAGAAGTCACTGCCAAGAATGCCCCTCAAGTTCGGCATCGCGGCGACTAGACCCGACATTTCGTCCCCAAGATCTCTTTGCAGCGCAGTCGAAACTACTTCGATTGTCGACTTGTCGCTGGCAGCAGCCAATGATGTACAGTAGTCATCAAACGCAGAGCTAATGGCGTGGAACGGCTGCGACTGTTGAAGTTTATCGAAGCCCCCCGACAAAAATATCCCGCTTCCGCCATCAAGCATGCTTCCTGTTCTTCTACCACTTACATGCTCAGCAAATTTCTTAGAAAGCATTGATTTGCCTATTCCAGATGACCCGTAAATCATGGCTACTTCACATCCACTTGTTATAGATCTCTGATAAGACTCCTTCAACATTTCCAGCTCTGATTCTCGGCCGTAAAATGATGTGTTACCGTCCTTGTCCTTGCACCCGATGCTCTCCATCTGAAGACCAACACTGGAAGCATGTATCATGTCGAGATCTCGAAGATATACTTCGGGAGAATCCATCATCAACTTCAAATCATCTCGTACATCTGTCACGGCTTTATAACTCTCGTCAAAAGCCACACCTCCATTGCTTGTGCAACCTATCATGTTACCGATCAGGTCACAAAGAGCATTAGGCAAGCCCAATGACTTCAGTGGCTCAACGGATGATAACATGCATGATGGCGATCTTCGTTGCGTCTTGTTTGACATTTGATCAGGTCTATCGTAGAATTCCGTCCCTATCATTTCTGCCGCAGAGGATTGCTCGTCAGTGTCTAAACTTTCCAATACTTTTTGTCCACCAGAAAATAATTCAAAAAAGGTGGAACCAAGTGCATGTATTGCTACCATTCTTGCATCATCGTTGATACACATATCTCTGAAAACGTCCTCTCTCAAAGTAGCACATTGCACGCTCAAATATTCGATGATATGCTCACTATTACCATCTTCAAGCAAAGACGAAAGCTGCTGACCCAACACGCTCAAATCATCGGGGTCAGAAGATTGATCAGGATGAAACGGAAGTGGCTCAAGGTCGGCGATTGATAACGCTGTTGCACTGTTGAAATCATCTTTCTTTTCTTCATGCAATCGGTCAGCCCCACACCGTACGTAAATGGAATGCGCCAACGATTTGTACTGCCGCAGCTGCCACTGCCGCTGATGTGGCTCTGCCATTATTTCGTTAATTATTGATGGATCCAACGTTTTAATGCCCCCTCCTTCATCTCCATTCTCAAATTCTGTCAATGTTACTGTCTTTTTTTCGTCGACAACGCAGAGCTGGTCTGCCAGAGAGTGAGCTATTTCCAGTGCACATGACAAATACTCTTGAGAGCACACGATATTGTTATGCTCATCATCGTTATGGCCGGTGGTAGCGGCTGCTGATTTTACAGTTTGAAAGGCTTTATCGATCCAAGCATTCAAACCGATGATCATGCCATCGCTGTAAGTAGTAGCGTCCAACGTATTTGATACGCCAGCATCATTGCCCGAATTTGCAGCAGCTGAGCTGTGATCAGTAAATAATGTATTGGAATGACTACTATCAAATTCACTCATTCCTTGTTTGTGTATGTACAATGCGACAGGAGTCATAAGTAGCTTGTGAGAGGACCGGTGACATAGGGTGACATCATTATTTTTTAAGATAAATAAGTGATTAGTTTAGGATGGTATTCAGGAGCTGTTTACTGGGCAAGCCCGGAGCCCGCTACGCATGGCATGGCACCCGGGCGGGAGGCAGCAGGCGGGACACCACTGGCAGCGATTTGACTCGATTCGAATGTACCTACGATTCCTACGTAGAAGCCAAAAATCGTCGTAGATACGCGAGTACCAAAGCAAAATCGCGATCGGCACCCGGTATCAAATTAAGCGGCGGTTTGTGGCGGAGTTCCGGCGGCGTCGACGGTATATTGATAGGTGAAGCGTCTGCGACGATTGTAATTCAGCGAGAGCCGTATAAACGATGTGTCGCTTTGTTTTTTATCACGAGTTCGTACCTGTAAAGCGCGACAAATAATATGCGACTCTAGAGAGCATATATATCATGTGACCCCTGCTAAATTGTCATTTGTGCAATTGTGAAGTAGTTTATCCTTCTCCATTTTTGGTTTATCCCCATTTAACCCCACCTGTGAGAAGAGATGTGAGAGAAAAACACGCACGAAAGATCCAAAGGATTCGAGGAAGGAGTGGTGTCAGCGTCAGCCGCCCCCGCCCGCCGGCCGGGCATCAATCTGCCATTGTTCCTTTGTTCCATGGTGTCGATGAAACGTAGCCCAAAACTGCACAGCTACTACACCGCAATAGTAAGCGGCGCCACCATAAAGAGAACAATAACCATGTCATACATACAGCACTTTCTTCTCTGCCTGCTGCTGAGCAGCTTCACAGTAACAACAACAGTAGTATCATCATTTCACCTACCATCAACAACAACATCATTTCAAACTCGTAATCGTCATGCAAATCCAAGAAGAAGTAGCCCCAGCACATCAACAACATCAACATCCCTCCAACTGGGTGACATGGAAGTACTTGAATATGACGTGGCCATCATCGGCGGAGGACCAGCCGGATGCACCTGCGCCCTGTACACATCTCGTGCGGATCTCAAAACCATCATTCTCGACAAAAATCCTGCCTCTGGTGCTCTTGCCATTACATCACATATTGCGAATTATCCGGGGGTGGATCGGACCATGTCGGGTGAAGAGTTATTAACTCAAATGAGAGAGCAGGCTGTGCAGTATGGTACACGGTATGAGAGGGCGCAGGTGTTTATGATCGATGTGAAGGAGGAGGAGACTGGGGATAGTGTGTATACCAAGTGTGTGTATACGCCAGATTATACGATTAAGGCACGTGCGTTAGTCTTGGCTACTGGTGCCATGGGGAGAGTGGGGAAGCCATTTCCAGGAGAAAAAGAGTTTTTGGGACAGGGTGACAGTGGACTCATGCCGTGCTTCAAAGTTATCTGGATCATTTTGGATGGAATGATTGGTAACTTATTGAAATCGCCACCAAAGGCGATAGACTCGTATAGATTGGCCATCAACTCCATTGCCATGAGTTTGGAGGGGTCGGCCATTTTAGGATAGCTCAACAAAGTATCATCTGATAATTCAGCAAGCTTCGCCTCTGTTGCACTCAAATGCTTTTGGATTAAAGACGGCGTAATATAGTCAATGACTAGTTGCGGAATCCATTTTGGGCTTCGACTGAGCTCTTCCCCAAGACTTGCCAATGTGCTCAGAATGGTCTTGACACCCTCAAGGACGTTTCCCGACAAGAAGAGGAGTGTTATTGATATAGAAATTGCCTGGCACTTATCCTCAAAACATCGGGCAAAGTGCATTATTTGTTGAATCAGTATCTCGAGGTGAGCATACTCTGCGTTCATCAAGGCACACTTGGCTGCTAGATTGAACAGTTCCAAACTCAGATCGTACTGCTTCTCCCAGTGTCCTTTCCTCAAGTACGAGATGCCACGATCGAAAAATGAATGAGCCGAGAAGAAGTCAGACATTTTCATGGCCTTCTTCCCCGCATCTAGATTCAACCTAGCCACAGCTACACCTTGCTCACTATCGATGACTGCTTGCGGTCCACCGTGATTGATTTGGCCCACAGCAGTGATGAGCAACACGTCATCTCTTTCCCTGACTGCAACATTACCAAGTGCCAACCCATATCGGAAGTGCTGCAAGCAGCGCTGTTCAGATCGTATAGCACCATACGCAGCTTCATGTAGCTTATCATGTGCAAAGTAGAACGATCCTTCCCTTTTGTCCACAATACTCTCAGCCACTGCCGTGTCAAGTGGAACCAAGAGTGGAGTTTGAATCTCTGCTTCCAAAGTTTCTATCGTCGAGATACTGGCACTCGCACCGAAGCAAGATAACACGCTCAAAGCCGAAATCACTTCGGGTGGGAGACTATGAAACGAGTTCTTCATGATGAACGTTGCAACACTATCCGTAATCTCTATATCACGAATGTTGTCGCTTTCCCACACCCAACGGCGATCAGTCAGGCTGGGATACAACAAGCGTCGTTTGTATAACTCGAGCATCAGCTGCTTGATAAAGAAAGGGCTCCCCTTCGTTTTGTGATACAGAATATCTGCCAACGGTCGCGTGAGGCGTGGAAGCAAGGATAATGTTGTCGACACCATTTCGTTGACGGTCTCTTTGCTCATGGAGGTCAACATAATATTGGTCGTCTTGGTTCCGAAAGTTTCCAACGAGGAAAGCATGAGAATTAGAGGATGCTCTTCATTCACTTCATCATCGCGACAGCACCCAAAGAAGAAGAACCTTCGTTGTTTGTTTGTGGCTGACTTGTTTGGCATCATCAATATTTGATTCAGCAGAGCTACTGAAGCCGCGTCTATCCATTGACAGTCGTCGAGAAAAAGGACAAGAGGCTCGTCTTGGCAGTCTAAAATGATTTCAACAAATTGACAAAAGAGATACCTCAATCTCTTCTGTGCATCAACGGCAACATCACTATCGTCATCCTCACAATTGTCACAACAGAAGTCACTGCCAAGAATGCCCCTCAAGTTCGGCATCGCGGCGACTAGACCCGACATTTCGTCCCCAAGATCTCTTTGCAGCGCAGTCGAAACTACTTCGATTGTCGACTTGTCGCTGGCAGCAGCCAATGATGTACAGTATTCATCAAACGCAGAGCTAATGGCGTGGAACGGCTGCGACTGTTGAAGTTTATCGAAGCCCCCCGACAAAAATATCCCGCTTCCGCCATCAAGCATGCTTCCTGTTCTTCTACCACTTACATGCTCAGCAAATTTCTTAGAAAGCATTGATTTGCCTATTCCAGATGACCCGTAAATCATGGCTACTTCACATCCACTTGTTATAGATCTCTGATAAGACTCCTTCAACATTTCCAGCTCTGATTCTCGGCCGTAAAATGATGTGTTACCGTCCTTGTCCTTGCACCCGATGCTCTCCATCTGAAGACCAACACTGGAAGCATGTATCATGTCGAGATCTCGAAGATATACTTCGGGAGAATCCATCATCAACTTCAAATCATCTCGTACATCTGTCACGGCTTTATAACTCTCGTCAAAAGCCACACCTCCATTGCTTGTGCAACCTATCATGTTACCGATCAGGTCACAAAGAGCATTAGGCAAGCCCAATGACTTCAGTGGCTCAACGGATGATAACATGCATGATGGCGATCTTCGTTGCGTCTTGTTTGACATTTGATCAGGTCTATCGTAGAATTCCGTCCCTATCATTTCTGCCGCAGAGGATTGCTCGTCAGTGTCTAAACTTTCCAATACTTTTTGTCCACCAGAAAATAATTCAAAAAAGGTGGAACCAAGTGCATGTATTGCTACCATTCTTGCATCATCGTTGATACACATATCTCTGAAAACGTCCTCTCTCAAAGTAGCACATTGCACGCTCAAATATTCGATGATATGCTCACTATTACCATCTTCAAGCAAAGACGAAAGCTGCTGACCCAACACGCTCAAATCATCGGGGTCAGAAGATTGATCAGGATGAAACGGAAGTGGCTCAAGGTCGGCGATTGATAACGCTGTTGCACTGTTGAAATCATCTTTCTTTTCTTCATGCAATCGGTCAGCCCCACACCGTACGTAAATGGAATGCGCCAACGATTTGTACTGCCGCAGCTGCCACTGCCGCTGATGTGGCTCTGCCATTATTTCGTTAATTATTGATGGATCCAACGTTTTAATGCCCCCTCCTTCATCTCCATTCTCAAATTCTGTCAATGTTACTGTCTTTTTTTCGTCGACAACGCAGAGCTGGTCTGCCAGAGAGTGAGCTATTTCCAGTGCACATGACAAATACTCTTGAGAGCACACGATATTGTTATGCTCATCATCGTTATGGCCGGTGGTAGCGGCTGCTGATTTTACAGTTTGAAAGGCTTTATCGATCCAAGCATTCAAACCGATGATCATGCCATCGCTGTAAGTAGTAGCGTCCAACGTATTTGATACGCCAGCATCATTGCCCGAATTTGCAGCAGCTGAGCTGTGATCAGTAAATAATGTATTGGAATGACTACTATCAAATTCACTCATTCCTTGTTTGTGTATGTACAATGCGACAGGAGTCATAAGTAGCTTGTGAGAGGACCGGTGACATAGGGTGACATCATTATTTTTTAAGATAAATAAGTGATTAGTTTAGGATGGTATTCAGGAGCTGTTTACTGGGCAAGCCCGGAGCCCGCTACGCATGGCATGGCACCCGGGCGGGAGGCAGCAGGCGGGACACCACTGGCAGCGATTTGACTCGATTCGAATGTACCTACGATTCCTACGTAGAAGCCAAAAATCGTCGTAGATACGCGAGTACCAAAGCAAAATCGCGATCGGCACCCGGTATCAAATTAAGCGGCGGTTTGTGGCGGAGTTCCGGCGGCGTCGACGGTATATTGATAGGTGAAGCGTCTGCGACGATTGTAATTCAGCGAGAGCCGTATAAACGATGTGTCGCTTTGTTTTTTATCACGAGTTCGTACCTGTAAAGCGCGACAAATAATATGCGACTCTAGAGAGCATATATATCATGTGACCCCTGCTAAATTGTCATTTGTGCAATTGTGAAGTAGTTTATCCTTCTCCATTTTTGGTTTATCCCCATTTAACCCCACCTGTGAGAAGAGATGTGAGAGAAAAACACGCACGAAAGATCCAAAGGATTCGAGGAAGGAGTGGTGTCAGCGTCAGCCGCCCCCGCCCGCCGGCCGGGCATCAATCTGCCATTGTTCCTTTGTTCCATGGTGTCGATGAAACGTAGCCCAAAACTGCACAGCTACTACACCGCAATAGTAAGCGGCGCCACCATAAAGAGAACAATAACCATGTCATACATACAGCACTTTCTTCTCTGCCTGCTGCTGAGCAGCTTCACAGTAACAACAACAGTAGTATCATCATTTCACCTACCATCAACAACAACATCATTTCAAACTCGTAATCGTCATGCAAATCCAAGAAGAAGTAGCCCCAGCACATCAACAACATCAACATCCCTCCAACTGGGTGACATGGAAGTACTTGAATATGACGTGGCCATCATCGGCGGAGGACCAGCCGGATGCACCTGCGCCCTGTACACATCTCGTGCGGATCTCAAAACCATCATTCTCGACAAAAATCCTGCCTCTGGTGCTCTTGCCATTACATCACATATTGCGAATTATCCGGGGGTGGATCGGACCATGTCGGGTGAAGAGTTATTAACTCAAATGAGAGAGCAGGCTGTGCAGTATGGTACACGGTATGAGAGGGCGCAGGTGTTTATGATCGATGTGAAGGAGGAGGAGACTGGGGATAGTGTGTATACCAAGTGTGTGTATACGCCAGATTATACGATTAAGGCACGTGCGTTAGTCTTGGCTACTGGTGCCATGGGGAGAGTGGGGAAGCCATTTCCAGGAGAAAAAGAGTTTTTGGGACAGGGTGTGAGTTATTGTGCTACCTGTGACGGTGCATTTTACAGGGATTCCGAAGTTGCAGTGTATGGGTCTAGTACGGAGGCGATTGAGGAGGCCATGTTCTTGACCAAGTTTGCGTCTACTGTTCATTGGATTGTGCCTACTGATATTGAGAGGGAGCTGCAGGGTGGGTTGGATGTAGAGAAGAATAAGATTATGGATCATGATGAAGCGATGCAACTGATGGCGTGTCCGAATGTCAAACTGTGGACGAAGACAAGGCTTGGGGAGGTGGTTGGTGACATGTCCGGTGTGACTGGGGTTCGAGTTCAGCGAAGTGGCTCAGACAGTGAGGAAGTGATTCCAGTGGAAGGTGCCTTTATCTACGGGAACGGGGGTGGTTCGAAGCCGATTACAGATTTCTGCCAATCCAAGGTAGAGTTGGATGAGAGTGGTGGCGTCATTGTCGATGAAAGCATGATGACATCAGTCGATGGTGTATACGCTGTTGGCGACATTCGGAATACAGACTACAAACAAGTTGTAGTGGCTGCGTCAGACGGTTGCATTGCTGCCATGGCTGTTGAAAAGTTTTTGAACAATAGGAAGATGGTCAAGGTTGACTGGATTCATCGTTAGGGTGTTGGATCCAATTAGAATATCTCATATTCATCACTTGTGTCATAAGTATAGAACACTACTTGCAGTACAATAGTTGGGAAAGAATCTTCAAGTAGACAAATAAATATATAGTCTATTAGCATTTGATTTCTAACATGCAAAAGCAACTTTACAGCCTTTGCTTCATTTACCCTCTATTTCTCTGGCCAGGACGTGGAAATGCTCAGCTCGCGATCCAATCGTGAACTAACAATTTCCATCAACCCTTATCCTTATGCATTCCTCACCAAGAGATGAGTCTGGAACGTCTTTCGAACCACATCTCTCACATCCTCCACACCGTGAAGTGTCCTTAAAAACTTCTCCAATTTCAACAACTCCTTATCTTTGGGATCATCGAACCAACTTTCAATGGGGATGCCATTGTCAACTTGATATCCAAAGGCGTGAGGACTGTTGTCCACAAGAACTGCCTTGGAGAGGTCACGTCCGAGGACGGTAAGGTCTTTGAGGTAGTTTCCCTCTACTGGAAGACAGGAGTCACGGAACATGCGATGACGAATGTATTTGCCCTCTATTAAAGCAATGAGATAATGGTATGTCAGATGAATAGATCAAAAAAGGTATAGTAACAAGCAACCAACACAATACGAAAACTCACCAGGATCAATCTTATCCAACAACTTATCCGCATACACTTGCTGACTAGCCGTAAAAATAACCACCTCAAACTTCCTCGACACAGCATCCAAAAACTCCGTCAAGAAAGGTCGGCACCTCACATGAACCTGATAATTCATCCCATTGAACTCCACAGGAAAGACCATATCGGCATCTGCCACAGGCTCCACAGTACAATGGACAAGAGTCTCATCCAAGTCCAACACGAGACAAATGGGATGTGAGTTGGGATCCGCGGGGGGTAATGCCTTGGGACGACTCCTCCATCCGGGGGGTAGAGCGTACTCATACGGAGGTAACGATTTAATGAACATGTATGGATTGAATTCGTCTTCGTCATCCTCCTCCTCGTCATCATAATATTCTTCTTCCTCCTCTTCTTCTTCTTCCAAATGATCATTTAATGTTACTTTCAAATAACCCGTAACATCATCTTCTGCAATAGTAGTTACCTTCTCACTACCGCCCTCCACATCACTACCACGTGGATGATGATGATGAATGTAACAATCCGCCATGGCAACATCACCATCTGCATCGACAATATTACTTCCAGACGAATCTGTATTGGTCATGCCGGGAATGTCATCGAATGTATCTGTACGTGTGCGAGTAGTAGAGTTATTGTATTCCTCTTCTTTTTGTAGGTCAGTTTTGGCCTTTTATGAACGAAATAGAAATGAAAATGAAGGTTGGTTTCCAAGTTAGATTCAAAATGAAATAATATATCATGTAGCAACATTATTTTGTCAAGACAAGACAAAAGAGGGTGTGTAACTTTTACTCACCTGAAGCAAAGCCTCACGTACCATTTTCTGCACCTCCTCATTCTTCTCTACCTCACTCTCATTCTCACTTTTCTTCTCCTTTGTCAATAACGACGCAAGATTGGCTTTGGCAGCAGAAGTACCACCCTCTACGTCAGTAGCGAAAGCTTTATCCTCATCACCACCATCATCTTCCTCACCACCAGCACCAGCACCAGTAGCAGACGCACCATTCAAAAAGCTTAACACAGGTGAAAATATCGCATCAACTTTCCTTCCCACCCATGATGCCGAATTACTACTCGATGGACTTTCACCACCACTAGTAGTAGGAGCCTCGGTCACAATGGACAATGACGATTCCGTTGCAGATATACAATGACCAATATCATCAGTCTTACCACCACCTCCTTTGACCTTGTGTGGTGCAGGAATGGAATGATGAGAATCACGTGGGACAGGCTTGACATTATGCATTGGACTTAAATTGGCATAGCGTGCCTTATTTGATGTTGTAGTAGTAGTTGTAGCAGAAGTGTTGTCATTATTCGTCATTTTGGGTGTACGAATGGGAGTTTTGGGTGTCCCTCCTCCAGCACTTCCACCCGCAGCAGCAGTAGAAGTAGTGGACATTGGCTTGGTCGCAGAGGAGGAAGAAGAGGAGGGAACCGGAGTACGTTTTTTCGTTGTTGGTCGTTTGGCACTAGCAATGGGTGTATTGATCGAGGCGTAATTGTTGGTGGGGCGGGTGGGTGATGATGTTGCCTCTGATGATGATGAGGGCTGATCGCCGTTGTTGGTATCGCCGTTGCTCATTGGTGCCATGATTAGTTAGATATACTTTATAGGATATATTGTGTCTACTCCGAGACCCTTTTGACGTGGATATATGGATATCGAGTGAAGATTTGCGAGCCAATGACAAAATTAGGATTTTGTAGATCTGGCGATGCACAAACTTGTTGGAATGCCTCTGCCGTTTTTGTAGTATTGAAATGTTGTTACTATATCAGAGTTGCCATGCATACATCAGAACAAAGAAGACCGCCGATAAAGTTGGAGAGATGTTGTTTCTATCGCTGCGATCCCATCCGCCTTGTTCGCCTCAGTTTGAATAATGGCGATGACCTGAATTGGTTTATTGAAGATGGCTCTGTGTTGAAGTGACGAAAGTCGATGGAGGGTAAAAAATAAAAACGGCTGGAGGAGGGCGAAGGCAGAAGAGAAGAGAGCATTATTTGTCGATACGACATGAGTACCGCTCAACACCTACCACACACAAGTCAAATTTTCGTGAATTGCACACACAAAATCACCAGCCATCTTCGTCATTCATCACGCGACACGCGATGCTGACGGACCTCCCACGTTACCCAGATGACGGCGAAGCTGCTGTTTCCATCAAATACATAGTAATGTCAAGCTGTCCTCTTTTGCTAGTGCAGTACTTATTTATAGCGTGTATCAAAACAACATGAAGAATCGAATGAAGGAAGACAAAGAGATTCTCAAGCAAGTACTTGACGAAATAGAAATGATCTCCGCCAAGCGCATGTCAGAGGGGTTGAATCAGTGGAATTTTTCATTGGGGGTTTTCAATTGTTTCTTTATTGTGTACATATTTGGTGAGTGAGAGTTATTCTCTCTTTCTCTTTATGCATTACTCCTACCTGTTTTGTGCTGCCTTGTGATATATATTACAGGTGTATACAGTAATGATTGATTCTAACCTTCATTTTCACGTATAAAATATTTCTTCACATGAAATAATATAATAGGAGCACATCCAGAACATCTATGGCTCGTCTATCTAGTCCAAGGAAGTTGGTTGATCCCTCGCAAATTTTACAACATGTGTCGTGCAAAGCCTCTCAATCAAGCACTTTACTACCTTGATTTCTGCTGGTGCATGAACTTTACTGCATTTGCGTTGATTCTCCTTCTGGTGTTTAGTGGAGCAGTTGCTAATGATGAAGGACTTGTGAGTGATGTCGCAAGGAAAGGTTTCTTTAATGCCATGATGGGAGTCACCTGCGGGGTATTACTCGGGGCTAATATTGTCTTGCCGTTTCTGGCATGCATTTTCCACGACGTTAACACGATGACTGGCCTTTTCATACACATGCTGCCGCCCATGGTCATGTATACATTCATGTGGCACAGTGCTGAAATCAAAGACCATTGGCCGTACATCTTTCATCTCACTTACCTCGAGGGCCTCCACTATTTTCCAAAGGAGGGAATATTCTTTGCGCCTGGCGATGGACTCGAAAGTGTTGCTGGGAGCTCGGTTGCACTTTATTTTCTGTGGTGGATACCTTACGTCTGCTTTCAGCTTCTTGTTGGGTTAGAGTTGCCAGAAAAGGTCAAGTGGGATACAGTATTCCATTCAACGATGAGACAAGGACTTTGTATAACGCTTGGAAAGGTATTCCGAGGGCGATCGAAGGAAGAAAGCATCGCTTTATGCATGGAGAATGATTTTGACCTCATTGACTTCTTCATTTATATGATATGTCACTTGATTGCTTCCATGGCAGCGATTTACTTCATTGGCTATCCATGCTTTTCATCACAAGAATTTCATCTACTAATGATTCTTTTTGTTACCTGGCTTGTGGTGACCAGAGGAGCAAAGAGATATACCTACTACACAACAAAAATGTATTCGCGAGTGCTGCATGAGCATTTTGCGGAACAGATGAGCTGATCAGATATGTTCTAAAGCTGAAAATACTTGTGGTACTGTATGTTGTGTAAGGATCTCAGAGTACAAAGGTAAATCAAACATAACCCTCTCTAGTGGAGCAATCAACACAGCTCACGTGGCTGATGGACAGAACAAATATGTTGAGATGCCATACCTATTGCTCCCAATCTTAACTATTGCGGTGCAATGGCCAGCTCAGGCTGGCGGCGGTTTGTGACGAATTTGAAGCAAACCGACCTGCCTCCGCCCAAAACAACTATGAGTGGAAAGCGGGTTACTTGGTTTGGATTTCTACTTATCTGCAGCATCAACTGTCGCTTCGAAATACGATTTTGATTTCTTGAACATTGCATGTTTGGGAAGAGATATCATAGCTTAACAATTGAACAAATTGAAATGTTTTACTTTGATAGCGGGACCAAACAAATTGGAGCATGTAAAATGTAACCTATTCCGCCTAGAGTATAGATCATTATAATGAGTAAGGTTTACAAGTATTCTTTGGTTTGAACCAATTGATTGAGAGACTGGTAACATGTGTTATTTCTGTTATGTTGCTAACATTAGAAATGGTAGAACATGCTCGATCACAACACTTGCGCCAGACGCGACCCGAAGCTCATTTCGTGTACTCGCATCACTATCCTCATTATCATCAAGCTTGATCTTCCAGCAAGCAAGCTCAAGTGAATGTGAAGCCTCTTTCAATATTTTTTGGTGGCCAACTTTATAATATTCCATTCTGCGGATAAGTGATTCAATCCACCTTTGTATTGTTACGGTCTTGTCACCCGTATCGTTGGGTAGAATCAGATTGATTCGATGGATTTCTCTTTTCATTATTTCTTTCCAACTTTCCAGAAGCAGTGAGGATATCGTTTTATGTATCCCCCCAACGAGATCTACTGTTGACAATCTATCGCAATGATTAAACTGGCCGTATTTTCTTTCATTTGAACTGTCATGTTCCCTTGCGATATTCCCTTGATTGTCATAAACTTCCGAGAGTAGCATATCGCTTTTCAATGGAATGGCGATGCGTCTCAGATTGGTGCATCTAATTGCGGCACATCTGCCAATTGATTCAAGGTCTTTGGGCAGATCCAACTCCACCAGTCGCTCGCAACCAAAAAAAGTCCCGCCTCCAATCACCTTGATTGATGGCATTGAGATCTGTCTCAAAGAAAGGCAGCGTTCAAAAGTTCGAAATGAAGTTTGTTCAAGTTTGGGCAGATCCAACACTTCGATTGATTGACAAACATGAAAAGCTTTTTCTCCAAGAATACGAACAGATGGCATCGTAACATTTCTCAGGGAAAGGCAGCTCATAAACGCATCGATTTCGATAACTTCCACACCTGGCATATGTATTTGCCTTAGCTGACGACAGGTAGTGAAGGCTCCCTTTTTCACCCTCAAAACTCCACGATGAAACTGCACGGACTGAAGATGTGAGCATCGTGAGAAAGCGTGCTCGTCAATCTCTCTGACGGATACATCTATGATTGCATTCACAACGTGCTGAGGCGCTCTTCCGCCCCTGTAGACGAAAATATTTTCGTCCTCTACAGCTTGATCCGCCATTATGAAGGAGGGTTGCGATTTGCGATACTAGTAGAGGGAGATAATCACCGTTAGCGCACGGACAGGATAGCGTTATTGCCGGCAACAAGCTACGCGGCGTGCAGAGGCGGGGCGGCAACGGCAGACGGGTGAAGTTGTTATGGTACGGTGGAGGTGCTGCATCTTGCATCTTGCATATTTTTTTTTTTTTTTTTTTTGAGGTAAATAAGTGATTAGTTTAGGATGGTATTCAGGAGCTGTTTACTGGGCAAGCTGGATCTGAACTTGCCTAAATATTGCTTCACTGCAGTTTCTCAATCTGATCTTTCGTTTATTTGCTACGCACGTGGGTTACGTGGTAGGGCTATCTATGGGAAAAATAGATAAGGGGGTTCAAGTTGCACAATTCAGTTATTGTTTATTGTATGGGAGGGAGGGAAGGGGATGAGTTGGACTATGTGCCATTATTCTTGTTATAGGATGGATGAGAGGGCCTTGAGTCAGGCTGATCCGTTTCCAAAGCAGATTTCTCTCCTGAATAGTCGTGTGTAGTAGGTGGATGGGTCTGGGCTTTTGAGCCGCTGTAGTTAGTGGTAGTTCGCTTTGGTTGATTTCCAGATGTGGTTTGTCTAGATGTAGGCGCATCCGGAAACAAGAAGGAACAAGGAGAAGGTCAAGGTAGGGCTTTCTTGCTTCTCGGGATATGTAATTGGACAACACGCCTGGTAGTTCACTTTGGTTGATTTCCAGATGTGGTTTGTCTCATTAGGCAAATCCGGAAACAAGAAGGAAAAGAAGAAGGTCAATGTAGGGCTTTCTTGCTTCTCTTTGTCGTCACTGCATTCACGTTGGGATATGTAATTGGACAAAGCCGCCAGAGTCAAATGAAAAATAGGACTTACCTATCCTTACAGTGATCTAAGATCTCATCTATAAACCCGCCCATCGCCATCAATTTGCTGCGCTGATCGTAAAGCATCCTTGACAAGATCCATCTCCTACTATCATCCAAATAATCCCAATCTCCAGGTTCACTCAGCCCTCTCGACAATGGTATACCCATAAACTCTACAGATGCAACCGTACCACACCGCTTCCATCATTTTACGAATTTGTCGATTCCAACCCTCGACTAAAGTCATTTCGACGCTGCTGGGTCCTATTCGTTCGATCTTGCACCGTTTCGTTTTTTTGGCAATGAGAGTATTCTCTTCTTCTGCCCGACCTTTTCTTTGTGCGACTGTTCGAATGATGATTCCATCCCTCAGCCTCTTGAATGTGACGATCTTCCAACATATGATTGCATGACAACTATTCCTCATCATCAGAGAGTGATCAAACACAATCTACATCTTCAAAAACACCCTATTATTCTCACCCTTCTTCCATCTCTTCACCTCCTCCCTCATCGCATTCGCCACAGCCATCTTCTCCTTCCTATACCGCTCCTTATCCGCCAACGCTAGATCTTGATACTTCTTCTTCTTCTCATCTGGTAATGCCCTCCACTTTTGTCCTACCATTTTGGCAAGGGAGACAAAGGCTACCTTGCCGTGTGTTTTGCGATGGGCACGTTTTTTGGGATCTTTGTTGAGACGGGTTTTGGCTAGGTTGTCGGCGAAACTTTGGAATTGTTTGTTCTTGTCGGATGTGGTTGTTGTGGTCTCTACAACATCATCGTCTACCTGTGCTTCTTGCAATTCACCTGTGGTTGATTCTTGTTCCTGTGTCTTTTTGTCCTCATTGTTCTTCTTGTCCTCCTCCTCCTGAATATCATTTTCATCATCTGCTTCCTTCAAAAGTTCACTTCGTATTTCCGAAAAGAAAATGTTATAAGCTGAAAGAGGACGTCGTGGCGTATTTGGTATTACTGTCGAAGGAGGTTGTTCTTGACTTTGTGCCTGAGTTTGCTTCTGCTGCTGCTGTTGTTGGTATGCATTATGAATATTGTGTTGAGGCGTGGTTGCATTTCCTGTTCCATTGTCATTTTGTGCAGTTGCTGATGCTTGAAGGTAGCCATGCATATTATTAGTATTGATGTTATTGTTGTTTCCCTGCATTTGTGTAGGATTGTTATGATTCATCATTCGATTATGATGATGATTGTTATGAAATTGCCCTTGATTATTGAATTGTTGTTGAGCCAAGGCCATGAGAGTTTGATCTTCATTATTGCTTTGTCTTCTCGTCATTGTGGTAGCTTGAGCTACGTTTGGCGCTGTTGCTGTTGCTGTTACTGGTGTATTTGCCATATTCATCGTGTTGTAGTTTGTATTATTGACATGTGGTAGTGTTAGAGGTGGGCAGTGCGTTTGACCATTATCCTGACTGTTGTGACGTCCACCATCTTGCTGTTGATGTTGTTGACCACCTTGCTGCTCCTCCTGCTGCTGCTGCTGCAGTCGTTGCTGCTGTTGTCTCTGCTGTCGTTCCTTCGTCATCATAACACGACGCATTTCCAACCTCATTAAATTCTCTTCTAATCGTTTCGATTCTTCCACTGCAATCATTTGAGCGGCATGTGCTCTTGCAGCGAGGTAATTGATTCTGGCGTGCTCATCTGCATGAATAGTAGTAGTATTACTATTGGTGCTGTTGTTGCTGTTGCTATTATTTGTCCTGTTGGTAGCAGTGCTGTTTCTATCGTTTTGATTCCAGTAATTCGTGTTATTATTGATGTTGTTGTGGATGCCAGCGTTGTGATTGTTGCTATTATTGCGATCATTACTGTGTTCTGATGTGCGACGACCACCAACATCATCAACATCAACACCAGGACCAGCAATCCCCCCACTTAGTGAACCCATCGAACCCCGACGATTATTGAAATTCATCATTCCATTATCCTGCCTACTAGGAGGATGAATTCGCCCAGCTAGTCCTAATAACGAGTCACGACGATCCATCATCATCATAAGGTTGTTGTTATTCGTTTCGTTATGGACGCTACTGTCTCCAGCAGCAGCTGTATTATTCACACCCCCTCCGATATTATTAGGAATGTTATTGTAGTTGGTATTCGTAGCTACTGGAGTGGGAAAACGTTCCATACCCTCCAAGAAAGAGTCACGCCGCATGATGATGGAATTCAATACTGCTTCTTCTTCTTCCTCATGTTGTTGATTCCTCCGCTGTCGCTGTCGCTGTCGCTGTGGTTGCCAATAGTTGTTGTTAGTTGTGGTATTATTGTGATGTGTATTATTGTCGGCAGGTTGAACGTCAACACGAGCATTATTTTCTGCAGCTGTGAATGCGGAGCGGGCGTGAGTAATGTTTTCTTCTCTGCCTCTGCCGACACCTCCTTCCATCGGTTGTCCCAACGGCGGAGACTCATGATGATGATGTTGTTGTTGTGTTGGCGACATGATGATGATGCTATGCTGTCGATAGTTCTTCTTCTACAAGTCTTCTCCTCTTTGTGAGCCTTCTCTCCTTTGGTCTGCTGAATGCTGAAAGTTCTCGCGGTGAGAGAGCATCAGGGACAGTACAGTGTTCGGCCGTCGGGCGGCATGACTACTACTTACTTCTTCCCCATTATCCAGCACATTTTAAGTTTTCAGTATGTGAGGAAATACTGTACTATTGAGTTCAGCTTGTAAGTTTTTTTTCAATTAACGCTGGTGGTGGCAAGTAAGGTATCGATAAGATCCTAATGGCCAAGGGATGAAGATTATCACTGCAAGCAAGGTCAAACACCTTCTAGTTACTGTGTTATTGAGGGTCGTAGGAAGCCATTTTTCACCATGATCGGGTCCATTTTATGGTGATGGCAAGTGAGTACCGTATGTACATAGGAACTAGTATAAACTGTACAGTACTGGTTTTTATCGGAAGCCACACTCGACTTCAAAAACTTCAAGTTGTTGGAGGAGGTCGCTTAGAACTTTTGCTACCCACATGAAGACAAACGGCGGTCAGATTAAAAGACAGAGGAAGAACTGACGAGTGTGATAAAAAAACAATGGAGTCGAAACTCCCACAAGAAAAAAAGTTAAGCGTCGCACAAAATGGTGCTTGCAAATTCAAATCAATGGAACAGTACGTACATAGTGAGCTGTACAAATGTCCAAAGGCTAGCGGTCGGTTCCCAAGACACTGTCCAAAGCGGTTATCAAGGTCCGCGCGCGCCAAAATCTGCCAACAAGATCCAAAAATTTTGCATGCAACTTGCAACAACTTGTCATTGCCATTGCACCTTACAGCCTTCGGAAGCAACCATGACGACGAACCACAGCCCTCTTTTCGAGGGAAACTCCAGCGACCGCCCCTCCCTCCTAACAATCTCCTTCGCGTCCGACCCCACCGCCAGCCTCGGCGTCCAACTCGCCTCCCACGACAATGGCTTGACCAATGAAATGTTTCTTCCCGGATATGCATCAATCGGCGGAGTTCCGGATGATACTGATGCAGATACAATCACCTTGGCGAAAAAGTTTGGTGTCAAAGTGGGTGATTATTTAGTGGCGGTGAATGGAGAGGGATATCGGAGGTTTCCGCCGGATTTTCCAGAGGAGGAATTGGAAGAGTTGACTAAGACGACTGCTGATTTGGATTTGATCAATTTGTCTTCAGTGGAGGAGGGTGAAGAACAAGAAGAAGAAGATACAGCTGAAAATGATGGCAACGATGATGAAAATAACGATCAATTAGTCGACAAAACCGAACCAGATGATTTCTCCTACAAACCACCAAGTCCAGAAGAACAAAAACGACAACTCAAAGGACGAGTCATTCACGCCAACACCACCAACCCCGGAGAAGTATACGATAAATTACTCACCAAAATACGTCAGGTCAAGGCACAACGCGATGCATCCAATCCACTCGTCCTATCCTTCGAAAGGTACATGTGGGACAGTCGCGTCCATTCCTGGAGTCGATTCCTATCCGCACGAAAGGGGAATGTACCCGAGGCAATGACAATGATTCAAGCACACGAACGGTGGAGGAATGATTTCTTCCCAATTGATTTGACCAATCCGAGTTTACAACAGGTAATGAAGGCACATGCAGTGAGTGAAGTGGATATTGGGGAGGGTGGACATGCCGCCGTGGTGTATATTGACTTTGCCAAGTTGCAACTAATGATGAAGGCTGGGCAGGATTTATCAATGGATGTAGTGCAGGCGTTTGTGGTGTATACGGAGACGTTGTTGTCAAGAAGTCCCGATCCACGTCGGCCGAAGACTAGTCAGATGGTAGATTTGACTGGTGTGAATTTGAAGCAGGGGTTTAAAGTGAACATGTTGAAGAAGCTGTATAGGACGTTTGAGCCGAATTATCCCGAGACTTTGGAGAAGATGGTCATGTATCCTGTGCCAAAGGCCTTGGTGTCAGTGGTGAATGCTATGCTAAGTTTTGTGAATGAGCATACACGCAAGAAATTTGTCATTACGGATGATTTGTTTGTGGTTTGTAAGGAGTTGGGTTGGAATTTGAAAGAAATTGAGAGTTGTGGTGGCGTGAGAAGTTACATGAAGAAACACTTGAAGCATGGTCTATCGTTTGTATTTGACGATTAAGAAATGCTCGAGGTATGTTTCTTTCTACTGACTGTTAATTCTACGACTCTAAGTGTGTTGCAAACACAACGTTGTTGGGATGATACTATTAATAAAGTAATTATGCATATTTGTTGCACTTTGAGGCTTGATACTTGCTACCCACCAGGATTGTTGTGCTGTCGCTTTCGCCTAAATGAAGATCTTGTATTTGATTTTCCATTTCCGAGGATCATGTTGATACTTCCACTGAGGGTTTTCGTTTATGTACTTGATAAATGATAGTTTCCTATCTTGTAACGACCCGACAAGAATACTTCTACTGCTAGTCTCCTGATTAGAACTTCTTCTCAACAGCGGAGGTCTATTACTTTGAATAGATTGAAACGATGGTCTTCTTTGAAGCGATGGTCTCCTTTGATCAGATGAAGGCCTTCTTTTGGAGCGATGGTCTACTGAAGCCTGGGGATGCACTCCTCGACCGTCTCCTTTCAAACGGCTGCTTGGCACATGGACCATCATTAAGAACGTCTATCAAATCATCTGAGGAATCGGAACCTGATGACATCGATCTTCTCCTCCTATGTGATATGCTTTTTGATAATCGTTTGGGCCGCTTTAGCTCTGCCTGTGGTTGATGATGGTGACTTGGACTTGGCTCTGGCTCGGAAAAATTACTTTGTGACAGCCGTTTGGGTCGCTTTGACTCTGCCTCTCTTTGACACCGAGGAGATTTGATTTCTAACTTTTTTTACATCCAATGGCATAGAGATACTTAGAGGTACTTCTAATTACCTAGAGAGAGAGAGACTCTGACCTTGACAACACTCTCAAGTATCCTCATCCGACGGTTTCACGTGAATAAACTCTTAGACTCCAGCTTATACTACTAATCTGTGACTCACAACTCACAATCTAGAGAAAAAGAAACACTTCCTACGTGCAGGTATAGAGATTTGTCCGAGTGAGGCAAGTCCGTTTGCACGACCGACCGTGATCGAGAGTGAGAGATGGATCACAGGAGCAGATGGATACTTCTTGTCTGATCGTGAATTTGTTTTTGTAATCGTAACTCCCGACTTGGGGTGCCATACTTAGGGTGTCAAAGTGAGCATTCAGGTAAAGGGTGAAGGCGACACGCCAAGTTCCAAGGTTGGGAGTCAATAAGAAGGTTTGGAAAGGTTTGTAAATAGACAGGTGTCGGCAAAGCTGCTTATTCATAGCAAAAATATACGGTTGGGAAGGGAGAACTAAGCAACACAAAAATCATAGGTTGAAAGAGATTTCATGACATCTTCTACTGAGATGTACTGCTTCGTAGACGACGACAGCACCGCTGCTGCCAATCTGGATGATGGTGCTGGCGTGTCAAATACGTTGGCTGCTAACATCGGTTTGAATGCTTGGATCGATGAAGCCATTCAAACTGTAAAATCAGCAGCCGCTACCACCGACCGTAACGATGAGCACAACAATATCGTGTGCTCTCAAGAGTATTTGTCATGTGCGCTGAAAATTGCCCACTCCCTGGCAGACCAGCTCTGCGTTGTCGACGAAAAAAAGACAGTGACATTGACAGAATTTGAGAATGGAGATGAAGGAGGGGGCATTACAACGTTGGATCCATCAATAATTAACGAAATAATGGCAGAGCCACATCAGCGGCAGTGGCAGCTGCGGCAATGCAAATCGTTGGCGCATTCCATTTACGTACGGTGTGGGGCTGACCGATTGCATGAAGAAAAGAAAGATGATTTGAGCAGTGCAACAGCGTTATCAATCGCCGACCTTGAGCCACTTCCGTTTCATCCTGATCAATCTTCTGATCCCGATGATTTGGGCGTGTTTGGTCAGCAGCTTTCATCTTTGCTTGAAGATGGTAGTAGTGAGCATATGATCGAATATTTGAGCGTGCAATGTGCTACTTTGAGAGAAGACGTTTTCAGACATATGTGTATCAGTGATGATGCAAGAATGGTAGCAATACATGCACTGGGTTCCACCTTTTTTCATTTGTTTTCTGGTGGACAAAAAGTATTGGAAAGTTTAGACACTGACGAGCAATCCTCTGCGGCAGAAATGATAGGGACGGAATACTACGATAGACCTGATCAAATGTCAAACAAGACGCAACGAAGATCGCCACCAAGCATGTTATCATCCGTTGAACCACTGAAGTCATTGGGCTTGCCTAATGCTCTTTGTGACCTGATCGGTAACATGATAGGTTGCACAAGCAATGGAGGTGTGACTGTTGACGAGAGTTATAAAGCCGTGACAGATATACGAGATGATTTGAAGTTGATGATGGATTCTCCCGAAGTTTATCTTCGAGATCTCGACATGATACATGCTTCCAGTGTTGGTCTTCAGATGGAGAGCATCGGGCGCAAAGACAAAGACGGTCACACATCATTTTACGGCCGAGAGTCAGAGCTGGAAATGTTGAAGGAGTCTTATCAAAGATCTATAACAAGTGGATGTGAAGTAGCCATGATTTACGGGTCATCTGGAATAGGCAAATCAATGCTTTCTAACAAATTTGCTGAGCATGTAACTGCTAGAAGCGGGATATTTTTGTCGGGGGGCTTCGATAAACTTCAACAGTCGCAGCCGTTCCACGCCATTAGCTCTGCGTTTGATGAATATTGTACATCATTGGCTGCTGCCAGCGACAAGTCGACAGTCGAAATAGTTTCGACTGCGCTGCAAAGAGATCTTGGGGACGAAATGTCGGGTCTAGTCGCCGCGATGCCGAACTTGAGGGGCATTCTTGGCAGTGACTTCTGTTGTGACAATTGTGAGGACGACGATAGTGATGTTGCCGTTGATGCACAGAAGAGATTGAGGTATCTCTTTTGTCAATTTGTTGAAATCATTTTAGACTGCCAAGACGAGCCTCTTGTCCTTTTTCTCGACGACTGTCAATGGATAGACGCGGCTTCAGTAGCTCTGCTGAATCAAATATTGATAATGCCAAACAAGTCAGCCACGAACAAACAACGAAGGTTCTTCTTCTTTGGGTGTTGCCGCGACGATGAAGTGAATGAAGAGCATCCTATAATTCTCATGCTGTCCTCTTTGGAAACTTTCGGAACCAAGACGACCAATATTATGCTAACCTCCATGAGCAAAGAGACTGTCAACGAAATGGTGTCGACAACATTATCCTTGCTTCCACGCCTCACGCGACCGTTGGCAGATATTCTGTATCACAAAACGAAGGGGAGCCCTTTCTTTATCAAGCAGCTGATGCTCGAGTTATACAAACGACGCTTGTTGTATCCCAGCCTGACTGATCGCCGTTGGTTGTGGGAAAGCGACAATATTCGTGATATAGAGATTCCTGATAGTGTTGCAACGTTCATCATGAAGAACTCGTTTCATAGTCTCCCTCCGGAAGTGATTTCCGCTTTGAGCGTGTTGTCTTGCTTCGGTGCGAGTGCCAGTATCTCAACGATAGAAACTTTGGAAGCAGAGATTCAAATTCCACTCATAGTTCCTCTTGACACGGCAGTGGCTGGGAGTATTGTGGACAAAAGGGAAGCTTCGTTCTACTTTATACATGATAAGCTACATGAAGCTGCGTACGATTCTATACGATCTGAGCAGCGCTGCTTGCAGCACTTCCGATATGGATTGGCACTTGGTAATGTTGCAGTCCGAGAAAGAGATGACGTGTTGCTTATCACTGCTGTGGGCCAAATCAATCACGGTGGACCGCAAGCAGTCATCGATAGTGAGCAAGGTGTAGCTGTGGCTAGGTTGAATCTAGATGCGGGGAAGAAGGCCATGAAAATGTCTGACTTCTTCTCGGCTCATTCATTTTTCGGTCATGGCATCTCGTACTTGAGGAAAGGACACTGGGAGAAGCAGTACGATCTGAGCTTGGAACTGTTCAATCTAGCAGCCAAGTGCGCCTTGATGAACGCAGAGCATGCTCACCTCGAGATACTGATTCAACAAATAATGCACTTTGCCCGATGTTTTGAGGATAAGTGCCAGGCAATTTCCTTACAAATAACTCTCTTCTTCTTGTCGGGAAAAATGCTTGAGGGTGTCAAGACCACGCTGAGCACATTGGCAAGTCTCGGAGAGGAGCTCAGTCGAACCCCATGGTGGATTCCGAAGCAAGTTCTCAATTATGTTACTCCCACTTTAGTCCACAAGCATTTGAGTGCAGCAGAGGCGAAGCTTGCTGAATTATCAGATGATACTTTGTTGGACTATCCTACAATGGTTGACCCTTCAAAGATGATGGCAATGGAATTATTGTCCAATCTCTATGAGTTGCTCTCTTTTTCCCTCGAAACAATCAAATCGAGATTTATTCTATCAAAAATGATCCAGATAACTTTGAAGCACGGCATGAGTCCACTATCTCCTCTTGCCTTTGTGCAGTACGGTAATTACAATACTTTTGCCAGACAAAATTACGAGGTGGGTATGCAATACGTGAAACTTGGACTGGCTCTTATGAAGCAAAGTCCTTGTCGAGCACACGATTGTCAAATAATATTTCACTCAGCTTGCTCCCGAATGCATGTGGAGCCCATGCAGAGTGCTTGTGAGTTTTTCCTTGACGGGTTCAAGGCTGCCATGAGGAGTGGTGCGACCAGAAATGCAATGAAATGTGCCTACTTTTACGATATAACCTCGTTTTGGACGGGGAAGAAATTAGATGAACTTGCGCAGTCTATGGAAGAAACAATAAGTCAAATGAGATTTCACAAGAACTTGGTGTTGATATCTGCTATGCTCCCGATCGTTAGATTGACACTGAGGATGGTAGGCGAGTCTGTCATACCTCGGCAAAATAGTCTGACGAGTGTATTTGGCGAAACCCACAATGAAGAAGATATAGCAGACAAGGTTTCCGGAGCCATGAGAACAAAAGAATTTATTGAGTGCTATGAAGCGTTCATATTCCGTGAGTTCGACAAAGCCAGGGATTGCGCTGAACTTTTTTTCTCGAACAGCGGTCCAGCTCTGTATGTTCGAACATTGTAAGTTCATTGACTTGATGTTGTTGACACATATGAATGCATGTATGTATTTCCGAATTTGAATCTTCCTCACACTCCTATGCTAACATTTGCGCTCTTTTTCTCATTCGCTTCTAGTTACTTAGGATTGGTATCATTTTGGATTGGCAGGGAGACAAATGACAAAAAGTGGATAGCGAGGGGTACGGAGTCGAAGGTTTCAATCGAGAAGCTGGCCGCACTAGCTTCCAAATGGAATTTTCAGAACAGTGAGTTTGCAGATTTTATATGCTATACATTTCATCTAAATCATGCCATCTCTCATAGTGTTGTTCCTGTTAACCTTTACATCTAGAAACATATCTTCTCCAAGCTGAGGAGCAATTCTGTGCAAGAAACTTTGATTATGCAGAAAAACTTTATGATGATGCAATATTAAGTTCAAAGAAGCACAAATTTGTGAACGAGGAAGCTCTGGCAAATGAATTGGCTGGGCATTTCTATCTTGAAACAGGTAGAAAGTACAAGTCGTTAAGTTACTTCTGTCAAGCAGAAGAGAAATACCGTGAATGGGGTGCTGTTACAAAAGCAAATGAGCTTGCAACATATTTGCGGCGCAATTGATCGGCGATACTATACAAGCAGATTGGTACTGCCCAGACGGATAGCATTGGTAGAAGCGACGCTACAGCCTCTCGTAGCTGAAATGAGAGGTCCAGTGTGGGCTGGCCAGCAAAGCACCACATATTTCAGATCGTATATTTCGTCGTCAATATGCGCATGAGCCGCTTTATCACCAAACATTCGCTCTTTCATTATTAAGCTGTACAGAGGATACCGATATACATAAATAGTTGTCCACAGACACAATCACTTATTCACCGAACACTTCCGTAAATCATAATAGCCCTACCCATAAAACACGTGCGTAGCAAATAATGTAACCTAAAGAGAAACCCGAATTTCCACTTTCGCACTCGACGAAGCCACGCACTTCAAATAAAAAAAATTGTGTTCCGATATTTCCGATGCCGATGAGTTCGACAACAAATGCTAACGCTTTAATGCCACTGCTATTGTATATTATCAATGACCAATACTACGAAATTGCTGAACCTCTCATCTAGCGCCAACTCGGCCAAGATACTCTTTGCTACCGATGAATGGTTCGCCAGTGCCGAAAACATTCTATCTCCATACCCGCCCACTTTCATCGCAGATCTGTACTGTGAGCAGGGCAAAGTCATGGATGGTTGGGAGACAAGACGGAAACGGACTGAAGGTCATGATTGGTGTGTTGTCAAGTTAGGTTGCGGTGACGATAGCAGCGGTCCCATGATGATTGAATCGGTAGAGTTGGACACAGCGTACTTCACTGGGAATCAGACTCCTCGTGTTTCGATAGAGGCAATGAAGATCACTCGCAATGAGCTAGAAGATTGCAGCGTCGATAATGATGACTATCTATACAACTGGATGCCTGGAGCAATCTCTCGATTGGCGCGTGGGAAAAGTTTTCAAGGTACGGGACAGTCACCTGATACAATTAGACGAGCTCATGCTGCATGCCAGGCAGTTGCATTGAATACTACAAATCAGCGAAGTGACGCATGGATTACAATTCTTCCCATGGTGGAACTGCAACCAGGCTATGAGGAGAGTAGGTATCATAAGTTCCAACTTGCTGATGATGCGAAGCAGAAACTAGAGGAGGTTGGAGGAGTGACACATATTCGGTTGAATTATTATCCAGATGGAGGTGTGGCTCGAATGAAGGTTTGGGGATATCCAGTACAATCTTCTTCGACATCAACACTGACTAACAATAGTCAGGAGATCTTTTCGCGAGCAGCAGCAGCAGCAGCAGTAGTACATCCACACAGCTCAACCACATCTACCATTCCACCACCAAGTTCCAAACGTTACCATCAACCAGAACTCTCTTCTGTCCTTCATGGAGGAGAGGGACTAGAATGCTCTAACAAACATTATGGAGTACCTTCTAATCTGATCCGAACAACACTTGGTGTGGATATGGGTGATGGCTGGGAGACGGCCCGACATCCTCACAGACCTGCAGTTGTTACGAAAGATCCTACGACTGGATTGCAGGACACTCCTCTGATGGATTGGGCTGTGTTGAAGTTGGGAATGGGTGGAGTGGCAGAGAAATCGGGAGGCAGTGACAGTAAAGGCGGTGTGGAAAGGATCATTATTGATACTCGTCACTTTAAAGGGAATTTTCCAGAGAGTGTAAGTATTGACGCATGTTGTTGCAGAAATTTATCGGATGATGTTGTTTGTGCATCTGCGGCTACTGACAACAGCAGCAACAGCAACAATGCAGTAGAATGGTTTCCATTGTTGAAACGAACTGCATTGTCCGCAGATGCCGAACATGAGTTCTTACGTGATGATGGAAAGATGATTGTGAATGGAAATAGAGGAGTCACACATGTCAGAGTGTCTATTTATCCAGATGGAGGTTTGAGCCGAGTGAGAATTTATGGAAATCCAGTAACAATCAAAGATAACAATGGAGATCGTTTGATAAGTCACTTGTAGGTGAGAAAAGAAGGCAGCTGTTTCAAGAAGAAAGCAAAGTTCTTGAATTGAAATTCGGAATCAACCGCCTTCTCTGCTCATGGAAAATAGAACCGAGAACTAAAAGTATTCATGATCTGTTTAGCAAAGTTGTTGCATTCCTCTTCTTGCCCTTGCCATGGTCGGACTCGAGCAATGTTGGCGTGATACATACTTGCATGAGCTGGTTCAGAAATCAGAAGGTGAATTGAGAAGAAAGGCAAGACAGATAATTTGTGTGTGTCTTAGGTTTGCACTCCCTTCGAGCAAGATGATGACTCGACTTGAACGGACTTGAATGAACTCGAGCGAACAATTTTTAATCAATGTATCGGGCACGTTGGCGTGCCCGTCATAAGTAGAGGTTTGACGAGAATAAAAGTAGTAAACCATGTGTACATCCCAGTTGTTGGCTACGTGGGCCGCCCTCAGGACGGTTTGAAAAGTGCCCGCTGCGCGTTAACAGTCACTGTTTCTAATAAGCTCTCCACTCTACCTCAACCTCAACATTTTACCAGATTTTACCACAGCATTATTCGCTCATCTCAACTTGTTACCACCTCTATCATTAAAATATTATGCACACCTCTCCAGCCAAGCTAGGACTGTCGCCTTAGAAGGGGGGGAGGAGCAAACGCACCATGAACTCACACAGCACGCAAGAGAATGGCGGTAACGCCGCTATAAGTTTCGACCCATATTCCAAATGCATCCGATTTCCGTCATCTGCGAAGGCTGCATCACTTCAAGGTGTTATTGTAGAAATGTCACCTGGAGCAGAAGCCTTCCTTACTAACATGTTGGACCGTAATGGCGGCGAGAATGGTTCTTTTTTTACTGGTGAAATTGTTGATATTGTGGATCATATGGATGGCACTACAAAACGGAGCGGGGGCAGCACAGATGCAAATAATTATCAAATTAATTCGTCGTCATCCCCAGAACAGACAATACGGCACCTCCAAAGCAAGCACGCCTATCAAACCCAACAACTCATCCATCAGCATTCATCGACACGTCATGATTATGAAAATACAAGTGCTGTGGAGAGGAAACATTATTTGGAAATTATGCGATTGATGAAACGGCAGCAAGAGGAGCAGGCGGAAGAGTTTCAGTCGATTATTGCAAAGCAGATGCAGCTGATGAAGATGCAACAAGAGGAAAACAAATCGAAGATGCAACGAGAGGAAACAAAAAATTCAAATGATTCAATCATTGAGGATAAACCAATAATTTCTGATGCTGTGATGGAAAATCATAGCTCCCCCGCCGATGTTCCAATACCTGCTTCCAACAATGAGAATTGCACAACCACTTCAACCCATTCAGAGCAGCCGCAACCGCAGCCGCAGCCCCAGGCGCCACCAAAAAAGGAAGAGACTAAACAGGTCGAAGAAGAAAAGCCGATTGAAAGAAAGGGGGAACTGTCAGTATCACTGATAGGTAGGAATCAGGAGCAGCTTCAGCAGCAGCTTTTACAGCTTCAAAATCAACTTCAACAGCAGCAGCTTCAGAACCTTCAAAATCAGCTTCAACAACAGTTTCAACAACAACAGCAGCAGCAACTTCAACAACAGCAACAGCAGCAGCTTCAGCAACAACAGTTTCAACAACAACAACAGCAGCAGCAACAGCAGCAATTACAAACTTTCACTTTTTCTGCTAACGACGAGTATGATCATAGAGTTTCTGGTCCTACTCCACGAAAAAGGAATACTAAAGCTACTCCATCAAAACCAAAACAATATCATGACAGGGGAAATGATTTTGATGATGATGACGATGATTTATCTTCTACTGCCTCGTCCGAAGAAATGATGGGTAAAAATGGTAAGCCTGTGAGATCTACTTACGAAGAAGACACACGCGATGCGTCATTACGATCAATCCGATCTGGTAAAAGCGGGAGGAGTGGTAAATCGAAATTTGACAACTCTACTATAAGTGGAATATCAATGAAGTCTACACCTTCAGGTAAGAATGGACGAAGCAGCAGGTCTGCCTCAGAAACCGAAGAGGGAACACGCGACGAATCATTCCGGTCTGGCAAAAGTCGACAAAGCCGTAAGTCGAACGTCGACGTGTCTGACAGAAGTGGAAAAACAGATGAGGGAGCACGTGATGTATCATTCCGTTCTGGGAAAAGTCTTAAGTCGATCTTCGACGTGTCTGATAGAAGTGGACAATCAATGAAGTCTATCCGCTCAGAAACCGATGAAGGAACTCGTGATGATTCATTGCAATCAGCTCGATCTGGCAGAAGCAGTAGGTCGAAAGAAACTGATAAGATATCACGTGATAGCTCTGTGGAATCTGCCCGGTCCAGACGATCAGAAAGTGACAGCTCAGTAGAATCAGCTCGTTTGAATCTTAGTGAACATAGTGGGAACGGCAGCGATCAGGATGTGCCCTCACATGCAGAAGGAAGTGCGTCAGATCATTTGTCAGTGGCATCGGAATCAACTCACTCTGCTGAAATGAAGGAATCGAAGATGGAAAAAGCTCCCCCAAAGATTGCTCCCCCAAAGATTGAAGCGACAGTGGAACAGGCTCCTCCGAAGATTGCTCCTAAAATACCAAAGACAATACCACAGGCTGTAAGTACTCAGCGCAGAAAAGCCAGCGAAGAAGAAAAGGCAGAGATAAGGGATGTAATGAAGGATCGCTCCGTAAGTCGTTCTATAAGGTTGGAAAGAGTGCAACAAATTAAGGCAAAATACGCCGCCGCTGCTGATGCTGAGGAAGGAAATGTTTCCCCGCCAGTGGAAGAAGCTTCTGCCGAGGAGGTAGGAAATGTTATTCTAATGGAAGAAGCTACCGCCGAGGACGAAGCAGATGATATTCCAACGGAGAGAACACAAACGGACATGGTTATATCACCTAATGAAACGCAAGCGACGTTGGCTGACCAGGAAGAGGATATCGATGTAGAGGCCGAGCGTAAGCAGAGCAAAGAGGAAAAGGCAGAGATAAAGTCGGTAATGAAGAACAAGTCCTTGTCGAAGAAGGAGAAGAAAAAGAAGATCAAAAAGATCAAAGCCAAGTACGATGCAGAGGAGAAGGATCGCACAATTGCTACAAAGGCTGTTGAAAACGTGCCTGTTCCCGAACAAGCGCCAGCGCCAGCTACTGTAGACGATACAGAGCAGTCAAGTATTGAAAAAGAGACGGTGCGCCAGCCAACTGAAGAAGAAAAGGCAGAGGTGAGATTGATCATGAAGAATAAAAAATTGTCCAAGAAGGAAAAGGTGAAGAAAATGAAGAAGATTAAAGCCAAGTACGATGCAGAGTGGAAGGAGCGCATCGCTGCGATCAAGACGATGGAGGTTGTTGCAAAGGTCCATGCCAGTGCAGACGAAGGGCAAGATGAAAATAATATTGAGTCAGAGCGTGAACAAAGCAAAGATGAAAAGGCAGAGATCAAGAAGATAATGAAAGACAAAACTCTATCGAAGAAAGAGAAGAAGAAGAAGATCAAACGCATAAAGGCCAAGTATGACAAGGAATATGCCGCCACAAAAGTAGGTCCTGTACCAGAAAAAGATACTGCGGTGAACGAAGGTGCTGTGATGAAAGAAGATATTGCAGCACAAGAAACATCAACATTTCAATACTCGCCACAAAGATCCTTTTTGAAAAAAGAAGAGGAAACAAACCCTTTCCCACCTCCTACAAAGGAAGAATTGCAGCCAGTCCAAATTAACCCCCATCAGCAGAATTCAACCACCGCTACTGACCAGTTTCAGAAGAGCATCTCACCTTTTCCATCGAAAAGTAATAGCAATATTTCGAAGGATTTGATGGCACCACTAGAGGATGAGGAATTACTAACAGATAGAACTCCAATGAAGAAACTGGTGAAGATGATGGAGAAGAATGATCCATTGCTTGACGTATTGAAATTAGATGGACGGAAGAAGATTAAGCCAGAGGATTGGGAGTTATTCTTCCAGTCTCTCGAGAACAACAATTCATTGACACATTTGTCCATTTCAAGATGTGACCTATCAGATGAAATTGCCGTAAATCTCGTGCTGGCATTGGTGGACAATGACTCTTTAGTTGCGTTGAAGTTATCGAGTAACAAGGGCCTGACCGATGAAACTGGCAAAGGCTTTATCAAGGTGCTAACTCAAAGCAACAAAACGTTGAAGAAACTAGACTTATCGAAGACCAAAGTATCCAAAAAAGCTTTGGACAAAATTGGTGGGATAATGGAGAAGCGTGATGACCAGAAGAAGATTGCAAAAATGCAAGATTTGCGATCAAGCAAAATCTTAGATCTGCTGTCTTTTTCAGCGGGAGATAACATAGCTGCCGAAAGGAAAATGACAGAGTTGATGGGGGAGGGTTCAGAATCTGACGATGAAGGATTCGCGGGAAGTATTCACTCGGGAAAGTCGGGCAAGTCTGGTAAGTCCGGATTGTCGGGTAAGTCCGGATTGTCAGGTTCCACTGGGAGACGCCCAAATACAAGAAGTGCAGCTGGGCGTGGTGCAGGGTCCATGCGTGGAAGTGGTGGGAGTTCACGAGCCAGTCAAATGGGAGGCCGTGGTCGCGGTAATCCTGCCCTTCGAGCTTCTTTAACTGCACGTAACATGGCTCAACTAGGCGGAGATAGTCTTGGCGCAGACTCAAAGAAGGTCAAAGAACAAAGGAAGATGAGAGGAGAATGCGAAGATTGTGGGCAGAGATGCTTCCTTAAATCGATGTTCAAGTCGACGCCTCTCACAATACCAAATGTTGTCTTTGAGGGACGCTGTTTGAAGTGTAACCCAATGTGATATATGTAATTGAAATTTTAATGTGATAATTTTGTAAGTGTAAAGAAACCAATTCATACTTTATAGCATCTAAACAAGAAGGAACAGCAAAGTTGCTATTGATCCCAAGGAATAGGCAAGATGTACACGACCTTGCCAATTTTTGACGCCATTGGTTGACGCCAATTGATTTGTATCGATTCCATCATTTTCTCCGTTCGATTGTGCAATAGCTGCTGTTGGTTCTACGGGTATGCCAATTGACCCAAAGGTAGGTTTCATTGTTATTTTTCTTGACGGCTGATGTGTTATTGTTGGAACATTTGATGGTGGCGTGGATGGGATCGCTGAAGGAGAAGAAGAAGGACTCATTGACGGAGCAGACCCTTTCACGATGAACTGAAATGTGTCCTCAGCTCCATAGTCACCTCCACGTTTCAGACTATTGTTTTCTTCCGGTGATCCAAGAAACAGTTCATAACCTCCTCCACAACAAAACCCATCAGACCCCGAATCCCAAAACGTCATATTGTAACTCTGGTCGCCAGTATAGGAAGCATATATCGGTATTTCCACAGTTGCAGATTGTGTTCCCGATGTAAAGGCACCAAACCAACTCAACGCCAAGATGTTGCCTCTGCTATCTTTTAATTCAAATGCCACCTCTTCCGCCCAGTCATCAAAATTCAGCACTAACGTTACCACATTCTCTGGAACGTCCCCAACGAAAAAGCCATGACTTACTTCTGTACCCGACACATCCGAAAATCCAGGCTCTGCCACCAACCTTGTTTTAGTCGATATGATTGCACCATCATACACATCTATCGTTCCGCCAAATCCATCCGCAAAGGCATCCTTAATTTTCAATTGATAAAACAAGTTGTTCCCATCCACCTCAAAGTTGTATTCATAGCGGTTGAACCGTTCCGTTCCCTCATACGTTCCAATGGGTAGGTCAAAGATGACATCGTCACCATCCAATGTTGACAAGCTCCACCCAATGTCTTGAGGATACCGATCCAACGCTACAACTACCAGTAGTCGCTTCCGACCATCAGGTAGTGGTGAGTAAGTTGGCATGGGTACCGGCGGTAATGTTGTTGGTGGAGGTGAGGGCGGTGTAGTGAATTTCATCTCTTCCTTACACTGTAGATAGGGAGGCGGTTCTGTACTAAGACCACACACTTGATCTCGTATCCAATCGTGCTGAGCTGATACCCTTGCATATACTCCCGGGAAGTGCTCTTCCGCGCAGCTATATAATATATGTACAGTGAGGAGTATTGTGAGTCTTTTACATTTGAATGATGCAATATCATTGAACAATAGCTATAATGCGACTTACCCTAACCCCCATGACACGACACCAACCAACAAATCTTGGTCGGGAGTATTTCCTGTAATCACCAATCTGGAGCGAAGAGCATAGTGAATATTGAAGCAGGCATATGTTGAGAATTGGAGAGACATGATATCACAAACACGACAATACAATACAATAAGGAAACTCACGGCCCCCCAGAATCGCCTTGACATCCATCCGTATCCTCCGCCCAAGCACACAACATATTCTCCGTGATATCACCCTTCATATCCACAAACAACTGACCAAAATTCGACGTAGCCACACTCCCCTTACTCGCCTCACACTCTTTATTACTCACAGCAAACACTTCCGCTTCCAACAAGACATCCGAAGGTTCCATCTTCTCTTCCAATGCATTTGTATCACCCCACCCCATAACAGTTGTCGCTGCACCAACTTCCGGCACACTCCCATCACTATTCAATTGTACCATTTGTATCCCCTCCTCCTCACGAATCTTTTCCGCCAACAACACTACATTAAAATCATTATCCACACTCTCACTATTGTACAGTGGATGCAACACCTCCTGTTTCATCTTGATACTTCGTCCCTTCCATGTTTGTGTCAGGTCCGTTCGTCCCACTACCACGCGATACATATCCAAATCTTGTAAGGCACCATTGCAATGTCCCGCAGTTAGAACAATGTCGGGAGCGATTATGGAGCCGCCGCAAAAGTGTACTCCGCCTATTTGGAGGGAGGCGATGTAGGGATAGCGTGAGGTTGGGGCGATGGTGCCGTTGATTATTCTGGTTTCTTTGTGGGAGCGTGTTCGATGATTATTATGATTATGGAGGTGGTGGCTGCTGCTGGTCTGTGCATTTGTGAGTGTGATGAAGTAATGTTGTTGTTGTGTGTAGGTGAAGAGTAGGAGTAGAGCTGGTGCCAGCAATGGGAGATTTGAGGAAGGTAGATGCTTCATTGCTTTTGTCTTGGGCTGATCGATGGTATATAGGCGGGTCTATCGATCGATGAGTCTACCTTATGTTGGTCTTGTGCTTGTGTTCTCTATCTGAATTGCATGCTCGGGAATGAACAAAATACGCAGGGTCGACCGATTGCACAGTCTTGTAAAGAGCGTGAAAGCAATACTTCTATGCACCGTAATCCAACAGGCGTTAGTGCCAAGCTATGTAGCTCAGTGGTGCGAGAAAACTTTTGATTTACCAAAACGATTATGCACGATTGATCTCATTGTAATCGAGTGAATGGAGTTGAATGCGTTGTCAGAGAGTGGAATGGCATTCTTTGAGAGAAGCCCCCATTCGACAAATTTGGCCATAAGCGGTACTAAACTCTTCAATGTGCCATAATGGACATTTAAGGCCATAAAACGGGATTGGGATTTACTTTCCCCATCGGACCGGGCGGATTTCCTCTTCTTGTAATCTCAACGTACACAAACAACTTGAACGGCTCCTCTTAAGTCGTGTTCGGCATCTGATTGCATGTTGTTTCTTATTATGATCCAATATGGTTCCAGAAAATCCTCTATGTTTACTCCGTATAACTATGTGTGAGAACCGGGCAGTACCCCGAGCGGTATTCTTACGGCCCTTTATGTTCTCATTTTGAGTGTGACATTCAAAAATTGAATGACCCCACTGCTCCACACAGCCATCACAATGTCTATTGGCATTGTGGGTGTAAACATACTACCTCTTGAGATGACCGAAGCATAATATTAATGACAGTTTTTAAATGACAGCCATGGAAGTGGACGCCTACACAAGCACAGCATTATTTGATCTGCCGATCATCGAGATGGCCACTTACTTGAGGGGAACGTCACGACGTGCCGCCGTTGCCGCCAATCTTCAAAACGTCAACCTCTCCTTCTCAACAAGCCAATTAATCGAGGCTACTGCTATCAATATAAACAAGACCACACCCATCATGTCGACCGACATGGAAGTAGACGATGATTACACGCACAAGACCATCTTAGATCTGCCGATCGAGTCATTAACACATGTGGCAAGCTATCTGACCACACCATCACGTGCATTGTTCACCGTCGCACTTGCGCTAGCTCATGTCGACTCCAGCAAGAACAATCCGTGCACTCTATGGCGTCAGTACGAACGGCATGCAGTTTCTATTGACACCATTACGGCACTGAATGGATATAATAGGGACACTCTTGACTTCGGAGATGTTGAGACACATCTTGCGTCCCGGCTAAGTGATTATGATGTTCATGCCGTCCTCATAATCATTGATGCGGCCAACAGATTGAAGACGCTGAGGCTATCGCACTGTACCAACATCACAGGATCATGCCTGGAGCCACTCCGTGGGTCACTAATGCTAGAAAAGATTGATCTAAGCCTAGTCGGCGATAACGAAACTCCCAAAATTGATGATCCAACAGCTCATCTGCCAATCATGTCATTTGACCACGTCCTACCAATCCTCGACAGCATCATCCAAAGAGGCGGGAACAGGCTACGACACATCCAATTCCCACACATATCACGCGCTATAGTACTAGGAAAATATCCCGGCTCCTTTGAATTCCGTCAATTTGTGACGCGATATAATGAAATGTGGAAGAAACGTGGAGTTATTGGCTGTTCCAAGTGCCATGCGGACATTAATGCCTGTGGTGATACTAGTTGGGTGCATAGTAATAGATGGATGCACATCTTTGGCATACAGTTTAATACTTGCTATGGCTGCACTAGGCACTTTTGTGATGATTGTTCCTCCAAAGAACTGGTGGATGATGAGAAGGGTCGAGTTGATACTCAAATGCTGGCGTTCTGTACACATTGCCAGAAGTACTACTGTGCGGATTGCAAGAGAATGGAACGCTGTCAGGTTGGTATTGGTTGTGATAAGTATGTGTGCTCTGACTGCGATTTCCTTCAAGAATGCTCTGGGTGTAGCTGGAAGATGTGTGGTGATTGCTTCTTGGAACGGAGATGTAGTAGTGGATGTAACGAAGCATTTTGTGATTTTTGCGAGTAAGCAGTACCGCCTTACTGTACATTGATATCGATTGATAAGATAATTATTCATATGCCTGTACCTTTATTGTTAAAGATCTATATATCTCAAAGTGCCTGCATCTCATAACACAACTCAATCCCACTCGCAAACTTGCCCATAGTAGTTACCAACGCCGCCAGCTCCACCCTTTTAATATCCGCAACATCACCCCCAGTCCCCTGATTTCCCAACGTCAATTGCAACGCGGTACTCAACCCCAATGTCGAAATCTTTCCATGAAATCGACACTTGTTGCATTGGACACAATTCATAATTCGCATCAAGTCTCTGGTACGCATTCTTGCCTCCCATAGATTATTGGAATCTTGTAATGCATGCTCTCTCAATCGACGTGAGGCTGCATCAATATTCGGATCGTCCATTAGTGGATGTGTCAGAATCGACCTTAGCGTCTCACATGTATCCTCATCCCCAATCGAGCCAGACTCACAATCTTGCAACAATCGTTCTCTTGCCGCACGTACTCCACTCAACAATAACATCATGGTAAAATACATATTCTCCACAGCCTCGGGTGTTTCCCCATTGGCACCCAATCTCCGATCATATTCCTCCACGGGATCCGTCCACTGATAACTCTCCGGATCCAATTCTCCCGTATCTTGCAACTTTTCAATCATTGTCCGTACCACCTGTGCACTCACCATGGCATGCAATCCACTCACAGCCTTATTAAAATCAGCCTTCCAACAATCCGCATCGTACTCATCTTGGACTAATCCCAACTCTTCCTCATGAAATCCAATTCGATTGTGAATAAATTCCCATACATCTCGTCCATCATATCCAGTGTAATCTTCCGGAAATTGCAATGTATCATAATAGTCCTCCGAGGGCATATCCCACCTTGCCCACCCATCCAATTCAAATGTAGATTGTGCCAGGTCCTTGTCTTTAATATCCAGGGGTACCTCATCATCGTCGACTGGGTAAATCTCACAGGATTCCGTGTAACACTCGAATAGTTCTTGGGGAATGTATTCACACGACGCGAGCATGTCACATGAGTAGAGACGGAAGAAGGGGGAGGACCGGAGGGTGTCGAAGAGAGGGGAGAGGGTTGAGAGGGAGGTGTCGATGGCGGTTATGCCCGGGGAGAGGGATTCGTCGTGGAGGGGGGCGGTGGTGGCTGCTAATGATGATGATGATGACGATGTGGATACACAAGATGTGGCTCGAGAAGATAAGGATGATGATGATTGTACTGTGAAGGCTGATGATGATGGTGCAATGAAACCATTCGCTGGTGTCAGCGATGATGGTAACGCTAACGTTACTATGGTGGACAGCGATAGGAATCTCATGGTGAAAGGTTGCTTGTATTGTTAGAGTGTAGTAGGGTTGATGAGGAACATCGTCCGGAGCTTTTTCAGATTGGATTTTTGTTTTTTGAAGTTTTAGTTTGAAGGCAAAATTCTCCACTTTCCAGTTGGTACATAAGATCAGCTTACTGTTATCTTACTGGATCGGTTGCCCTTGCGCTTCGTTCCTCAACTCAGATTGACAGGATATAAAGGATAGAAGGCATCTTCTCTGCATGGTCTCCCTCTACTACAGTTGTTTAGAGGCTTTATGAACCATGCTTGACCTTCTTCATCTTTTTCTTCTTCTTCTCTTCCTTATCCTTCTTCCTATCAAACTTTTCAATCTCCGCCTTGAACTTACTCTTATCCCCAAACCCCTCCGGTAAATTCCCCAGAGCTTCCGCAAGCTCTTGGGCGATTTCTCCAGCACTTGGACGATCTTCCGGATTCAATCTCAGACACTTGTACATGGCATCTTTCAATGCTTTGAGTGCTGGGTCTTGAAGGGTGAGCTTGTCGTAGGGAGGTGGGAGCTTGGGTAGCTCGCCTTTGGCTACCTTGGGACGAACTTCGTCTTGTCGCTCCTTCTTCATTTTACCCCATGGTGCGTGAGTTGTGAGTAAATCCCAAAGAATGTTCCCCAATGCATACACGTCCACTTTCTCAGTCAGTGGTGGTGGATCGGGATAGTCTGACGCCATTTGAACTTGCATCTCCTCTGGAGCTCGCCACCACGGTTCCTTGAATCGTCCTTCAAAGCCGCATTTGGTATTGGTCGTTGGATTCCACATGAGAAATTCGGCAACATTAAAGTCATTCAGTTTGGGCTTTCCACGTTTCACTATTGCAATGTTCCGAGGGTTCAAGTCGTAATGGACAAGTGTGGCATTGCTAAATCCTGGTTTGTGGACTGAACCTCCTGAACCATTATCTTCAGGGTAGTCCTCATCCCGCACCAAGTCAGGATAGTCAATACTATGCAAATGAGATACCCCCTGCGCCACCATCGTTGCCAATTGCAACTTGATCTTACTCACTGGTTCAATATCCAACCCTCGAAAGCCTCTCGCGACCTTCTCCAAAGAGGACATTCCCTCAATGCCAAAATCGGCAAGTTCATTAATCGCACTCTGACCACAATAGCCATACACATCTAATACATATGGTGAAGCGGTCAAGCGTTCCATGGCCAATGCATCACGGCGGTGGAGTTCATAATACTCTTGAAGGAAGTCACGTTCGAATCGGAGTGTCTTGAGTACTACCGATTCTGTGTCGTAATAGTCTTCTTCTTCCTCATCGTACTCTTGTAGACCTTTACTGTCCATTCTCCATGCGGCACGGAACCATCCTTGGCCTAGAAATGTAATGTCTTGTTGTTGGATCATGCCCATCATTGGATTGAGTTCGGGATGCTTTCTGTGTGGATTGTCTTTGAATGTTTGCCATGGGTGTTGCGTTAGCCATCTTCTCCTCCTCATTGTTGTTGTTGTTGGTGCTGATGTGTTTCCATGTTGTTGTAGTGGAGGGAATGCAACTGATCCCTTTCCAGAAGATAGAACCAGATCAATCTCATGTATAGAATTGCAATTGGGGTAACTTGTCGTTTGCCATGATGCCATTGGAACACATTCATCGTTATTGTTCTCAATGAAATTGTCGTCATCATTTCGATCGTCAGTTGCAGTTTGTGAAGTCCATCCATCATGATGTAGCATGGGATCATTAATTATTTGTTTCTCCCTTGATGTAACGTAAGAGAGCAAGTTTTGCCAGAATGTTGATGTGGAATCATGATTAAACGCTAATGATTCACTTCTCACAACATCATAATTGGTCATCCGCGGATGACGTCTCTCCATCCTTCTTCGAACATTGGATTTTGGATTTGGAACTACAAACTTGTTATTATATTCACCATAATGATGTCCATCCCCAATGGATTGTAGAGCCACGTATTGTAGTCCCAAAATGAAGCCAATCGATAATGCCACACCGAGATAAAACACCTTGGTTACATTGAGCCGCCGCAGCGTACATCTTCGCAGTGTTCTCGAGGATAAAGTATTGATAGGATTGCCACCACGGGACGAAGGTATTTTCGCAGGACAAGAGTTGTTCAGTGGAGGGTGGAGTATTGCGTTGAATGACTGGGGCGACAGTGGTGTCTTTCGAACGGAGTTGCAACCGCCTACTTGGTGACTTTTATCGGCAGTGTCAGGTGACTGCTGCGGTCGTAAGCGTAATCCAGACATAGCTATTGGTTGTTACCTTCATTCATCGATGGCATGAGTTTTTCACCACCTCTATCATATGATTGTAGCTCATGGCGTGTCTTATTCCAACATCAATCCTGCCTTTCCTTTTATCATTGAGCTGAAGAAGAAAGCGACCAATTTTTGAGTGTGGCTACATGATAAAGTACCAATTCCCACGTAGAAAATTCGAAGACATGATTTGCGAAAAAGACAGGACGTGATTCATTTGGGCACGGGACGCAACTTCTACTCCTCTAGAGATACTTATTTAACCTTCATTCTTATCTTGCTTTGATTGTGTAAACGACTCGAGTCTCTCTTGGTAGTCCAATAACCTTGTTCTAGTGGAATACATTGATTTCTCTGTACGATTAAGAAGTGGTTAGTAGGTAGTAATCAACAGGCTAAGTTTATTCTATTCTAATTCTATTCTTCTTTTGCTCTCCTAACACCACATCTTTTCTTCATTTACGTTCCCATCACCACAAGTCCTTACAGTCATCACCACACTCGTACAAATCATCACTTATCATCTTGACCAATTCATTCAGTTCTTCTCTATGACGCATCATCAGGTCATATGCCATATTCAATCGCTCCGTCGCAGATCGAGTCAACATTGCTGCGGCTATGTCAGAAGGATCAACGTATTCTTCTAAACACTTGAAGGCGATGAAACTAGCTATTTCAGCGTCGTATTCTTCTCTTTCACGATGACTGGGGCTGTAATACGACTCAAGATACAGCATCAGTTCATTGGTAAGGTCAGGAATTGTAGAGAGTATACCAAATGATCCAAAACCATAATTTTCCATCTGGGCCAAGGGACTGAGACGAGCAGTACCAGTTGTAATTTTAACAGCCTCAATCTCGTTCGGTAAGAAATCAACCCCATCTGAAAGCATACCCAAGCCATCACAGTCTTCATACTCGATATCACAGTTCTCATGCATTCTCTCCTTTCCCAGCAGTAGTCGTTCCTCGGCCGCCTTTAACCCTGCAACAATCTTTTTACGATCTTCGTGCAAGCGATACACTTTGTTTGCAGTACGGTACAATTCTGTGATTGCTTGCACGGGAGAGGCTCGATGCACAGTTGCATCTTGGTGCTTTGTCGATTGGTTCACGAGGATGGAAGAATCATCTAGAATGACATCAAACGAAGCCATCACAACTGGAAAGTTATCGTCATTTTCACCGTCTTCTTCGTCATCTTCCAAACCTTCAAATTCTTTGTCATAGTCTTGAATCAGTTTGAGAATATTTTCGAGCTCTACCTCCTCTTCTGTGATTCCTGCATCTTTGGATGAGAAGTAGTCATACAAGAAAACTCTTCCAACTCCCGTGAGTTTTACTACTGCAGGTCCGGAACCATCTTGACTTGGCACCATCTCGACAGCGGATAGTGTGGCAAAGCGTTTCCTCTTATTCTGTTCATCCTCAGGAGACATCTCCGTGTGCTCACCAGTGAAGCTATCAATAATGGCAACTATCGGAGCTGCCTGTATTCCTCCTTCGTCTCCCGCTTGGTCAGCTGCTTCTTTCATACGCGTACAGTGCTCTTCATGATAATGCTGTGAAACTTCCAACGCCTTCTTTTGAAATGGTGTCATTTCAGAGTATTGAAATGTGATGGTACTTCCAATGAGTAAAGGGGATGGAGACTTGATGAAAGGTCCAAGAATTGGAAGACCTCGTCGACTGTTTTTGCCAACGCTGGCCGCCGGTGCGTCGTTCTTCTCTCCCTTCTCCAATGTCTCATCATCTTCCCACTTCTTGGCATCCAACCGTTCCTTCCGCTCCACATATTCTCGTTGCAACCTATCACGTTCCTCCTTCTTTCGTTTCTGCTCACTCTTTTCCATGCGATCTTGAATGACATCCTTGGGATTCGTCCGGCGCATAGCAGCATAGATTGCCTCTTGCATTGACTTTTGCTGCTCATTGCGGAGGTTGTTCTGTTGATCCTTGAGATTTTTGTACATTTCATCATTGTTGTTGTTTGAATCGGAATCATTCTCATCGGTACTACTGCTGCTGTCAGCAGAATTACCCAAAGATTGCAAGTAGTTGGTCGCCTGAAAGGCAGTTGGCCGACGTTGTTGAGACAGCATTTTATCCTTCCAAGTAATGGGCTTATTAGAAGAGGACTTTTTGTTTGAGAATGTATCTGCAGCTCCAGTGACAGTACCAGGAGGAAAAGAAGTAGGTACAAAGAAAACGGATGTCATATTCATGGGTTCTACTCTTGGAACTTTTTTAAGAAGTTGGATAGGAGAAATGAACTTTTTGCGTGGCTTGTTCTTCGTAGGTTCGATTGCCTTGAGTAGTGTAGGTCCCTTTGAAGTTTCACTAGTCTCTTGTACTTCCTCTTCTGTTTCTTCTTCTTCTTCTTGGTCCTCTACCTCTGCAACAACAGTGTCATCGACAATGGTGTCATCGACAAAATCTTCATATATCAAGGGAGATGACACCACTTCATCATTCAAACTGTCGTCAGTGCAATCTTCTTGACCAATCTCTTGGCTAATAGCTTCTTGCTTGCTTTCAAAACTCGTTTCCTGTTTTCCACGTGCAATCGTAACGTCTACATCGACAGTCACATCCAACTTTCTCTTTTTCTTCTTCTTGCCTCCGCTGTTATCACCACTTGGAGGCAAGAACTTTTCATCCGCATCTGTATCATCGTCTTCTGCGTTGTCACTGCCACGTTCAATATACCATAAATGCGTCTTGTGAATTCTACTGTTAGTGGCTGATGTAGATGTTATCAATGGAGATGATTGGTATGCAAATTTTACAGTTTGCTTGCTGGTAGAGAATCCGGCGACAAATGTTCTACTGCCACCATATCGTTGGACAAGGCAGCAGTATAAAAGAACAACTGTTTTCATTGCTGTCATCGATAGATGAGATGAATTGTGGCGATAAGACGTTGATTTTTCCAATGATGGCTTTGTCATTGCGTCGGTAGGTGTCAGCTTCGATGTCTCAAATTTTCGATCGGCTTCGAATGTATTTTGGCTATCGTTCCTGCTGTGCGTTACTATTACTGCTTCTGATCCTTGCATAGATGAATACTCTATTGCTTTTTAATAGCGTTAGGCTGTTCCAACAATGATATCTTAGTCAATGCAACCGATGGCTGTGGACAAAAGGTGCGGCAGCTTCACCATCAAAGTTCTGTGCAAGGTGTCTTGGCAGCTTTTTGCGCCCATCAAAACTGCTGTCAAAATTCTGTCGACAAAATGTTCTGTTTTGCTGCCAGCTTTTACAAGAGTCACAGTGACAGCAATCGGAACTCTTTTGAAGATACACATCTTGGATAAAAGATGCGAACCAAACTGTGCGTCGGCAGATCAGAAAAGATTTTGCTTCGACTTCGCTTCGATCTCATGAAACAAACGGCCACTACAGCCCAGTCAGCTAGCTCTACTCAGCGCTGCTATCAACCCGACTCACGGTAGCTATCAACATCAGCAGCATACAGCATGTTTTCCGACGCCGATGAGCTTCTTGGCTTAGCCACTCCACGTGGTGGCGAGCACGGAGATGGCAATCGCGGGGGAGGTCGCCAGGTATCATCAACCGCTAATAATAACGACCATGCGATGGAAGAAGATTTACAAGTTAGGACTATGGAGGTTCCTAGGTGGTTGAGTACTACTGATGTTACTGGTGAGTTACCACATTGATTGTGATACTTGTTCTCATTGCTGCGTTTGAAAATAATATGATCGAGATTGCATAAGCAGAAGATATGAAAGATTTTTTTGAAATTCATATGTGTCAACATCCAATAACCCCCCCCCAACACACACTACACTCCAATCGCTCACACATCTACACGCACACTTTGTCCCAATGAACCCCTCTATTTCTTTTCACGATGAACCAACCCATGAATAATAATAACCATCCACAAACATATAGCTCATCTCGTTGGACGTGGCAAGAAAAAGATCCTCGAAGAAGAATACGAATGCACCATTGTCATCGCCGGTCACGGCTCGGGTACCAAAGACCCCTCCATGCCAGGATTCCATCTCCCCCACCTGCACATTACCATGTCCGGACATGACGTACGTCAACTTGGTCGACTCCGTCGCGCCTTGGAGGATTCACTCATCGACTACGTGATCGAGAACACCCCCGAACAGGAAGATAGTCGAAATGCTCCACCCAGTCTGGGACGACTCTTGTACTCTCTCGCCCTAAGTGCCGCCAATGCCTCACCCAAAACGAAGGATCATACTCCCAATCGAACAGTCCTTGCTAGATCACACTACCCAATGATTTATCACACCCGTCGTACAATTGAGGAGGGTGCCAACGGTCCACCGACGAAAAAGGTTTGGATGAATGTCGTGGAATTACCCCAGGATGATTCCACTTCCGAATATCACGGACGGTTCCTAGCCGGGAAGCAAGGATCTCTCCTGGAATACTATCGTACCAAATTCAATTGCCGTGTGGATATTTATGGAGTTTGGGGAGATGATGATGATTTAATGTGTGCTCCGTATGTGTTGGTGACGAGTGAGGAGGGGAAGAGTAATGTAGATAGGTGTTTGCAGTTTATTGAGCATAGGGTTAGGGAGCATGAGGAGAAGTATGGTGCGAGTAGGGCTGGGGGGAGGAGAATTTTGAGGGGTGAGATGCAAATGAGTGATTCGTAAGGTTTGTTCTTGTGAACTCTCTACTCTTTTATGTTGGCTGGATCTTGAAAGGTTTAGAACATGTAACAGAAGAAGAGAAAGAGCAGAAGATATCTTCCTTCCCTGATGACAATTCATCTTGGGCGGAAAGAGAGAGAATGCATATAGCAATGGGCTTCGTAGAAAGTAAAGAATTTAACATTGATTATTTCAGACAATAATGCATCATCTTGAAAGGTAAAGAATGGCATTAAATCGACAGCTAGCTGTCAATACACAGAAGGTGGTCATCAATGCAATGGAGAAAACGCTCTGAAGGCAAAAGATTGCCTCATGCGCATGCAGTACCTTGAATCTTCGTACCAGTATATTTAATTACCAGTACCTTTCATCTCTCAGCTTCAAGGAAAGAATCGAGAAGGTGTAAGGCCGAACTAAAAAGTGCCCAAATGAAAAGCGCACAAAGAAGATGATGACGATCGAACTTCACTACGACGGGAAGTAGACACCCTAACAGGACTAACAACAAATAATACTTGTATAACAACCAGTGACCAACTCTAAGCAAGACTATAACGATGACCCGTAGATCACTGCCACGCTGATCTAGAAACTCTTTTTCAGTGCTCCCTATCTCTATTTCCTCCCCAAACCCATGACGACGAACACAAAAAACACTTGCCATAGCCAGGCAATTGAAATTGCCGTAGACGCACATGCATCCCGATTGATACGGGAGCATTCCCCAGAAGAAGCATTTGTAGATTATTCAAGCTTGGGACCGTATGTCACCGAGTGTTTGCGATCAACGAATGCGAAAAACGCAACAAATGATTTAATTGAATTACTAGAGGGGCAATGTCAAATGACACGTGACACTGCTAGCATGGTCATTGCTAATATTGATCGGGCAGTGAGGACGGGAGATGTTCTTGTGGAAGGTGATGATAACAAGCGGACCAATAAGAAGAGCGATCTTGGTGGAAGTGGTGGCGGTGACCACGACGGAGGCATGAACAATACCAGTTTAGACGACATGTCGAGTGGAAGTGAGACGAGACGAGCACGGAGTAAAAGTCTTGGTTCGGAACCATTGGCTTATGACAGTAGTTTTCTTGGGCAGTTATTACAGGATGCCATGGTTATGCCATCATCTGTGCATTCAACTTCTACACCAACCGAAGTGGATCTCTCTGCTGCATTTTCTTCCAGTGCTGCTACTGCGAACGATATTTCTGCGTCCGATGAGCACAACCCCATGACAACTCCCTCGGCAGTAGAAGACATGAATATGGGCATTTTGAGAGTACCCAATACCTTTGACCGTGATCCATTATCTTCAGCATCTTTTGCGGCGGATACTCCAAACAAAGGACGGAGCAAACAACGAAGTGTCACCTTTGATGAAACATTATCATCTTCATCATTGTTATGGTATAACGCTGCCTCCTCTCCGGCTTTAGGACCTATAGCTATGAAAGAGGAGGATGATGTAAACTTTAACCCGCTTGGAGGGATTTTAGATGTTTTGGATTTGGGAGAGGATGGGCTGCAGCAGCAACAACAACAACAATATCAGCAACAACCCCATTATTTTTCCGTGATGGAGAGCATTTTAGAAACAAGTTTTGCTACTGTGGATAGTACCAAGTCAGAAGATGGACACAACAATGAAAAGGAGAATGAAAAAACAATAATGGCACCAAGTACTTCACCGGCACTACCTGTGCAAGGAGGTGTAACGAACCCTCTTCTTTTCCCCCAATGCCAATTGATCTTAGATCCGAAGGAGAAGGAACCTCAAGCTTCAACGCCACCACCACCACCTTCTACACCATCCTCAGATTTTCCTAGCCTCGGAGATGCATCTGAGAGCAAGTCATTATCTCATAAACAAACAGCTGGAAAAGGCCGAAAATCAAAGAAGAAGAAAGAAGCCAACGATCTAGCCGCGGCACTCTTCCGTCCGTCGCGTTCTCGTTCGAACAGTCTCTTGGATAATTCCAACCAACGCCCACGGGCACTATCACTTGCTTCCTCTTCAATGCTACGACCATCATCTGCAGATTCGCCATTGTATCCAGCGCCTAGCTCTGGCAACAGTGTCGGGATGGGATCATTGCTATCTCAATCTCTTGAGAATGCTGCTGCTGCTGCTGCCGGGAATACCAATATTGCTGCAACCTATTCATCTGAGAACAATACTGCATCTTCCTCACCATCGGCCATGACCAGCAACAATAGCAGCATACAATCGGAAGTGATTTCAACAACACAACTCCTCCTCACTCTCAATTCTCATCTGGGAACAGAGGCTGCAACCCTCGCCTCCCAATTGACCGATGGTGATTTGAACCTTGCCCAATATTTGATTGAAGCAGCACGATCTGATTCCTCTTCCGATTCCCGCGCCAACACAGCTAATACTAGTAATCGTCGGTCTCGTATCTGTCGACATGAACTACGTGGGACTTGCTATCGATCCGATTGTCCCTACAGTCACGACTTGGGAGGTGTCACTTGTCTCTTTTGGCTACGTGGACGGTGCCGTGGTGAGAGTTGTCGTTTTATGCATGGGTTTGCGGAAAGTTTATTGGATGGTATATCCGAGGAGTATTTGAACGAGAAGCGAGAACAGGAGGCCAAGAAGAAGGAAGAGGAGGGAAAGAAGATCCAGACGGGTAATTTACTGCAACACAATCAGAATCAGTGGACTGGTGCGTCTAAGAATTTGTCCAAATCATTGCCTACTCAGGGCTTTATGTTTTTATCACCATCGCAGGGAGGGAATGATGCTTCTATGACGACGGTATGGAGATGACCATCAATAGTACCATAGAGAAGAATAAAATGAAATGAAAATTAGACTGAAATCTATGAGTGCGATGTTTCTGAGAAGACGATCCTCGACTGGTGCCAGACTTGCCCGACTTGTAGGATGCATCGGCGGAAGCGTTATCGTCGTCACCTTCATGTCGACGATCTTGAGATTTGGATCGAGAACGAGACTTTGATCGGGAACGACGAGAGCCAGGCTTGGCAGCCTTCTCCGCGGCACAGTCAGGGCAGACATCATGAATGATCATCCAGCCGCCCATTGTCTTCTTCTTGGCAACCTCCTTTCCCTGCATGTGGGACATGAACGGTAACCTTCCACCTACCTAGGACCTTCTTCTTGGCAACTTGAATGTGTGAATGGAGAACACAACACCCATTCTTGTCGAATTGACCATCTGCCTCGCGTTTGGGCTTCTCCTGTTTGGGCTTCTCCTGCTGCTTGTCTTTTGCCTGTTGCATCAGCTTCTCCTGCTGAAGACGACGACTTGTGAGATCTACTCGACCTATGAGACTTGTCATCGTCTGCATCCTCCACACACTTTGGGCACATGGAGTGCAGAACCTTCCATCCTCCACTCATCTTCTTGGAAGCCAACTGAACATTCTTGTGGTAATGACATCGACCCTTCTCATCAAAGGGAGTGTCATAGTGCACCTTTTCCTTGCGAACACGAGATCTCGATCGAGCACGAGACTTTTCTTCCTTTGCTTCGTTCCATGGAGGGAATGGCCCTTTTGCAGACCTTACCGCCGCCGAGACTGGTCTTCGTCTTGGCGTGAGATGAGTTAGCGACCTTGCTGCTCCTGCCTTGAGAAAGGGTGCGGGTGGTTTGACGTTTTGATACAATAAAAACAGTTAATAGATTAAATCGCCCCTATTAATGTATGATAACAAGATTATTGATCTAATTTGGCTCTTTTTTCATCTGTCCAGCTCTTCAAGAGCAAGAGCGGAGACGGATATGCTTATGATGTATCTGAGATACGTCAAAAAATCTAACTTTGACTACTTCTTCCCTGCTGCCTATATTGCCGTAAGAGCTTCTTTTGAAAGGCTTCTTGCCACTTCCCTTCCCAACACGGATGATACCACCGCTCGACTTTTTTCGTTGTGCAGCTTCTTTGATCACATTGCCTTATATGGGTGAATCAATTCGAATATCTTTTTTAGTAAAAGCGACAGTTCTCTTGCCATCCGGTAATGTTATCATGTCATAAGCACCCACGGTCACTGTTATTGTAGATCCATGGTTGGCCCTTCGCATCTTCAGAACAGCCTCAACAGATTTGCTACGTTCGGCCTTGAGATCACTTATGATACGTGTGGGGTACGTCTCTCCCAAGACCACACCTGCAGCATGTAGCACTTGAGTTGGAGCTTCCCAAGGCGCGTGTAGTTCGGCTTTTGGTAGCTTTGACAGCTCGGGACACCACTTCTTCGTATATTCGCCGCTGGCATCCTGAGCAACGGGTGACATGACAAAGTCCTGATCTATGCCCGATCGACCCGCATTCTGACACATCAATGAGTTGTCGGCATCGACTAGAGTGTAATGAAACCACTTTGCTCCTCTCATCCAATTCGCTCTCAGATACTCAACCTAGAAAGAGACGACGACCATCGTGACAGATTGTGTCGACCAGCCGGTGCGCCGCAGGCCGCAGGTCTATTTGACAACAAGTTGATAACAATTCGAGATTAAAGAAGTGCAATAGTGGATGCACAACGACCTAATGATATACCGTCTGCACATAATAGTATGGCGTGTCTCCGTTACTATTATGACCAACTTAGACTTGTGTTAAAATTCGACAGCGCGCTATCCTATCACCTGTTGCGTACCACCTTAAATTAGGTAGCCAAACATGCTCTGTAGTACGATCATAAGAAACTGTCCAAACAGCATTAGTCGGCAAGTTACGGTTCAGTGGCTTCCTCTCTAGCTAGAGAGAGCGGCCACATTCGGCAGCCATGGCGGATCATAGCGGCCACCGTTTTTGTGTGATGTGGATGGTGCGTATGATCTTTCAGCAATTACTTTGATGAACCTTTCATGTAAAGAAAGTTTCACAAAAGTTGTTACAAGATTTCACTGAAGTTTCACACACCTCGCACGCACCTAGCACGCACCTAGCACGCACCTAGCACGCACCTAGCATGCGTGCTAGGTGCGTGCTAGGTGCGTGCTAGGTGCGTGCTAGGTGCGTGCGAGGTGCGTGCGAGGTGCGTGCGAGGTGCGTGCGAGGTGCGTGCGAGGTGCGTGAAACTTCTGTGAAATCTTGCAACAACTTTTGTGAAAACAGTATTGAATCTCACTCAGTCTTCATCAGTGTCTCCTATTTCCTATTTCAACTTCCAATTTCAATAGTCACAATGGATAACGATACGTTACGATACGATTATTTTAGTTCCTCCTCTCTACGCCCGAGGGTCAGGATGACAAAGAAAATAATTTTTAAGTTTACCGTCGCCGTTGCCATATTGTGAATGTATGACGTAGAGCGTGGCCTTGAGTGAGTGAATCACGACGAGCTACGCGCTCCATTGCGGTTTGGTCGGTTGGAGGGTGGCGCGGCGAGGGAAGTCTTGAGACGGCCTGGGCATGGCTTATCTATTTGACACAAAAACTCCATCGACACGCAAAGAGAATAAGTCCATTGAAAGAAGATATCATTTGGGATGCCCTGGTCAGTTTCCTCTCTAATCCGTCTCAGCAGCAGTTCATGATCATCTGATGAGATTTTTGTCAACATGAGCGTCGATCAACGAGTGATCGATGGTGTGAGACGTGCAAGAATTCATAAGTCTGTCAAAATTCAAATGTCGTGCTCATCTAATCTACATCGAATTTCACGATGATATGGGAATAATTGAGGATGAGGCTTTCCTTGGCAATCGTTCATTGATGAGTGTTGGGTCAAGATCGTCAAAGCGTATGCATTCCAAAATTATTACCAACTGACGGATGTAGAAATGAAATAATCGTAAAGTTGGCATTCCAACGCGCTGCCACTAATTGAAAAATATCAGGCGCTGCCACTAATTGAAAAATATCAGGATGTTATCTGTGAACAGCATTAAAAGTGGGCTTTCACGGTACCTCAGTAAGGATCATCACGATGCCATCTGTGAGAACCATCGGAATAGAGGCGGAATTTGGAGAAGAACTTTCAACACTAGTTGGAGCGACCCACAACACTGTTGCCTCATTACATATGGAGAGCTGGAGAAATGAAATGAATGCAGAAATCAACCTCATCAACCAAACTATACCCACTATCAGAGGGAAGATCTACTGGGATAGGGTACATCTTGCACAGTTGAAGTAGAACTATTGGAATTAATGCATTCGGTGATTGCAGGTCTCTGAAGAGTATCAAAATTCCATCTTTTAGAACTGTTCACTTATTTGCATTTGCTTGTTGCTCCCAGCTGACGAAAGTGGAACTTGGAAGCAACTTGGAAAGAATTGATAACAAATCTTTCTACAACTGTCTCAGTCTTCAACGAATTGCCATCCCATTAAAAGACAATCTATTTCCCTTCGAAACCGACTATCAGTGCAAATAATTGAATTGTGTATGAATCTAGCAACTGTTGATCTTTTGGGGTTGAGGAGATACACAACAATATCTCATCTGCTCCTGGAGGAGTGGAAAAATGAAATATATCAAGAGATCGTTAGTATCAATCAAACATGAACGAAAAGACCAACGCAATAAGACTATGGGTTAGTTCAGTGATTAATACAATGGAACGCTACGAAGCTGAACGCAACTAGCTATTGAAGGAGGAACACATGACACAACTCGAACTCGCCATTTGGAAGGCCAAACTTGACGAGAAAGAGGATGAGCCTTGCTCTTGCAATCCAAGACAGCAGCTTGACGTTGAGAGCATGAGGAGGGGAAAACACATCACGTCCGGTGCAAGTATTGTGATCAAGAATGTTTTTCCTTTCCTTGAAATGCGATGAAACGGAATAACAGCGGTATTGGTCACGTATCACGCTGTGGTGGCACTGTTTTTATCCGTGAATGTGGTATTTATGTATAACCCACGCCCTACCTAGCGTCGCCTATCGTAGTCAATAAAAACATTGGATAGATGTAATCGCTCCTTCTTATTAATGTATGATAACAAGATTATTGACTAGGCTCTTATTTCATCTTTCCAGCTCTCCAAGAGCAAGAGCATAGACGGATACGCTCATAATGTATCTGAGAAATGTCAAATCTAACTTTGACTACTTCTTCCGTGCTGCCTCTTGCCGTAAGAGCTTCGTTTGCAAGGCTTTCTTGCCTTCCTTGCCCCTTCCCTTCCCAACATGTCTGATACCACCGCTCGACTTTTTTCGTTTTGCAGCTTCTTTGATCATAAGTATTGCCTTGTGAATCAATTCGAATCATTTTTTTAGTAAAAACGACAGTTTTCTTGCCATCCGGTAATGTTATCATGTCATACATACCCATACCCATACCCACGGTCACGTTGGCCCTTCGCATCATAGGTAAGAACTGCCTCAACAGATTTGCCACGTTCGGCCTTGAGATCACTAATGATGCGGTTAGGATACGTCTCTCCCACAAGACCACACCTGCAGCATGTAGCACTTGTGCTGGAGCTTCTCAAGGCTTGTGCTTTTGTAGTACGGCTTTTGGTAGCTTTGATAGCTCAGGTCACCATTTCTTTGTTATTCGCCGCTGGCATCCTGCAGAAGCGGCAACGGGTGACGTGATAAAACTCCATCGACCCGCATTCTAACACATCATTGAGTTGTCGGCATCGACTAGAGTGTAATGAAACCACTTTGCTCCTCTCGTCCAATTCACTCTCAGATACACTAAACAAACAAAGAGGCGACGACCATCCTGGCAGATTGTGTCATCCAGCCGGTGGACTTTGACAACAAGAAGAGAACAATTGGAGATGAAAGAAGTGCAATAGTGGATGCACAACGACCTAATGATATCGTCGACAATGGCGTGTCTCCGTTACTCTATTATATGCATGACCAACTTCAGACTTGTGTTAAAATTCGACAGTGCGCTATCCTATCACCTGTTGCGTACCACCTCAATAGGTGGCCAAACATGCGCATCTCTGTCTCTGTAGGACTAGCAAGGAACTACTACAATAAGTACCAACGTTGATTCATGGCTTCCGCAGAGAGCAGCCACGGTACAGGGACCCTCCGCGCTCCGCGAACTATACCCCCCGCCCCCCCTGGGTATAAAAATTTTGGCTAGCCTGCTCTAGGTGGGTATAACTTGAGTTTTTACCCAAAAGACCCCGCCACCCCTCCACAAAATCCACGACAAGTCCAAGACATCATGATGTTGTGTGTTGATGCAGTGCTGGATCGAATTGTGCAGTCGTTGGATCTTGTTGCGATGATATACGAAGGTTGACTCTATTAGTATAAGCCTCGAGGTGAACACAATCAAGTGCAGCAACTTGAGCCCGCTACTCTAGTTGAAACCGGAGGAGGTGGGTATAAATATTCTGGCTAGGCTGTGATTTAGAGGGTGGGTATAAGCCGAGTAGGTGGATAGTTCGCGGAGGGTCCCTGTATATTGTACGGTCGAGCACGGTCGGCAGTCGCACCCGGTGGCGTGTTAAAGTTCCATTGATCTATGCCCGATCGACCTGCATTCTAAAAAAACTTCAAGAAAGTTTCAGGCATCTTTCGGTCATCTTTCGGTCATCTTTCGGATTCTGAAAGATGACCGAAAGATGACCGAAAGATGACTGAAACTTTCTTGAACTTTCAAATTGAAACAGCAACAGCAACAAGCAACAAGCGTTACCATCATCTGTTACCAAAAGTACCATAGTAGCCGACTCCTTGACGACGCCTCTTCCAAAGATGCTCGTTGTCTCTCTGGTCTTCCAATTTTTCATGAGGGAGAACGGAGAATGATGGCAATTCCGAAACTTCTTTGAAACATGAATGAAATCTGAGCTGAATAACAAACTTCCCTGAAACCTGAGAGTCGCCCGCCCGCCGCGCCGCCCGCCACGTCAAGAGATGAATAAATATGGAGAAGGGTCTTCAACTATTTAACTCGCACGCTTTGGTCTGTCATTGCCTGACGCACGGACTTCCTTCCTCCCTCCCTTTTCACTTTCGTCACAAACAAACGCAAGAGCAGAATCAGCACCCATCAGTCCATCTTCATGGTGTGCTAAACTACCATAGCTAGCTATCGGCATCTCTTTGATGCGTGCAGAAAAATAATTAGGGGAAGAAGCTGCGTCTCATAAAGTGCTAGAATTTTTGTCTCACTTTTTGTCCGAGAGATCTGTATTGAAAATATGACCAGCGAAATGATGAGATGCATAACTGATGCCTGTGGTTGCTATCACCGCAAACAATGTACAAAAAAAGGTGACTATTTATCCCGGAGAATTTCAGCAATTGCTATAATCTCAATGATTGTGTGCATGTGTGGCTTGAAGGCTTGTTCATCACCCGTGCTGGTTGATGCATTCAGTAGTTGGACAACGACACGTCGCGAGTCAAGAAGAACTAAAGAATCCCATTTTGTTTCTACACGACCACCCCTGCAATTATTGGGATGCAACCCAAGTTTTAGTGGTAGAAGGCGATCCAACTATATAACTTCGTTTGTGTTATGTCGGTCTACCATCAGTGATGAAGTGGAAACAACAACAATTCAGATCAACGGTGATGCCAGCGGTGCTTTGAATGGTGGTGCTAATGGTGTGACCAACGGAGCAGCTTTAAATGGTATTTCTCTCAATGGGGCTTCTCTCAACGGGGCTGCTCTGAACGGTGTCTCTAACGGTGCGTCATTAGCTAATGGACATGTAGAAACTCATAACGGGCAAGCAGAAAACAGTAAAAATGAAGTGCCTGAGCCTACTGCCAATGGTGGTTATACACACACTTCTGCATCCAAAGCTAAAATATCTGCAGCTAACAAAGGTAAAACTCCCTGGAACAAGGGTAAGACCCGTTCAGAAGAAGTCAAAAAGCGCATAGCAGAGGGTGTACGGCGTAGAAATCGAGAACGATTCCTCGCGAAACTGGCCGAGGAGGGGATTACGGAAGAAGAATTTAATGAGAGGAAGAAGGCTGAGAGACGGAAGAAAGATGCGGAGCGACGTGCTCGCAAAACTGCCAAGGGAGGATATACACCAACAGAAGAGACAAAGAAAAAGATATCTAACATACTGAAGGAAAAGTATGCCAATGGTGAAATCAAACGAAAACCACGTGATCCTAGCAAGGTACGTAAGGGCTTCAAACACACTGAAGAAACAAAGCAGAAGATTCGTGAATCTCTCAAACGTAAATGGGCCGAAGACTCTGAGTATAGAGAATTGATGACTAATAAGACAGTGGCCTCGGGAACTGTAGGAAGTTCCGTACGCAAGCGAATTGCTGAAACTCTCAAGAAGAAATGGGAAGATCCAGAATTCCGAGCCACTATGATGGATAAGTTCAAGAAACGCAAAACTACCTCTGGATCTCGTGGTCAAGCTCATCGAGAAAAGATTAGTGCAGCTATGAAGAAAAAATGGATGGATGAAGAGTATCGTAAACGAGCTACGGATGGAATGGCGAAGAATAGGGAAAAGATGAGTAACACGGTGAGAGCAGCCAAACCTGTTGCACCAAAGAAGCCTAGAGCGAAGAAGGCTACTAAGGGGCAGCTATCATCAGTTCAGCCTCTTACAAAAGGAGTCGGGAAGAAGACTGCAACGAAACGGAAAAAGAAGTCATCGACGAAAAAGAAGAGTAAAACGAAAGGCAGCGGCGCTCTAACGGCAGTGGAGCCAATAACAAAAGCATCCAAGAAGAAGAGCGAAGTGAAGGAGAAGCCCAAGGAGCCAGAGCCAGACGGTAGCATTTCACGGTTAAGAGAAGAAAGGCGAGACTTGTACGATTTGCTGTACGGAGATGAAGAGGATGACGACGATGCAACACCGCCGACATTGGCGTCTAATGCAGCTAGCCCTCCCAGTGTCCGCCTCACTCCAAAGACCCGTCGAAAAATGGAAGAAAACATCGCGGATAGGGAAGATCCGGACCACTTGGGTTCGAGCCTGCTGGGCGGAGGTTCGATATCTTCGTTATTGGAAGATGATGACGATTTAGATGACTTCGATCCGTACGGTTTAAGTAACTATTAACCAAAAAATTCAGCTAACACAAAGTCATTTTATGCATTTTCTTATACAAAGTATTGTCCATCAACGTTTCTTGCGTATCCAGCTCCTGCAACTCCGAACAAGATACGACTACTTAGCACACCGTCATGCATTGTCAACTCTTTCTGAAGATCCTTCAAATCAATAGTATCAGCTCCAAGTTCAACATCAATCACATTGTAAGCAATATCTCCTCTCGAAGTGTTGATTTGTTGAAGAATGTTACTTCCGTGCTTGGCGAAAACTTCAGAGATGTAAGCAAGCATACCGGGAATATTTCGGGTTGCAACAGTCACGCGGATGGATCCTTCCTTTCGCTCGGGAAGAGCAGCGGCAGGGAAGTTAACAGAGTTTTGAATTGTTCCATGTTCTAGGTAGGCTTGGATGGTGTCAGCAGCCATGGCAGCCTTTTATGCAAAGATTGGTAACGCAAAAATTGTGAGAAGAATCAAAGTACGTGCAGCACACAATACATACAAACTCATGCAGTATACACTCACGGCAGTCTCTTCAGCCTCCTCGGTAGAAGCACCCAAGTGAGGTAACAAAATAGCATTGTTGTGATTCCAAAGCAAATCATCAGGGAAATCACTGATATACCTTCCATCACCAGCATCCAAGAATTCCTTCATTGCCTCACTGTCTACAAGTTCTCCTCTTGCAAAGTTGAGCACGACAGCATCATTCTTCATGTGCGATAGAACATCCTTTCCAATAATTCCGTGAGTCCCTCCCTCTCCTTTAATATAAGGAATGTTCAGTGAAATATAATCTGCTTCGGCAACTGCACTCGAGATAGAATCAGCAATACTAATCTCCCTCGGAAGTTTCAAAGCACTCGCAATACTCAACGCAGGATCATACCCCACAGTCTTCATTCCAAGTGCACTCGCCTCACGAGCAGTCGCAGCACCAATATGTCCCATACCAATAATTGCCAATGTCTTGCCTGCAATTTCTCGCCCACCAAACATGGATTTGTCCTTTTCCACACGTTCTTTCTGCAATCCCTGCTCACCAAGTTGTTTCATATGATTAATCCCCGCAATCAACCGACGACTTCCCAAGAACAATCCACAAAGGACCAATTCTTTCACTGCATTGGCATTCGCGCCGGGAGTATTAAAGACGGGAATACCAACTTCCGACATGCGAGCTACGGGAACATTGTTGGTTCCGGCTCCACAACGAGCGATGGCACGTACGGAGACGTCTATCTCCGATTCTTGGAGTTTGTGACTACGTAGGAGGATGGCGTGTGCGTTATTCTTTTCCCAGTCTTCTTTGATTTCGTAGTTTTTGGATGGGAAGCGGGCAAGTCCCTGTTATGTTGTGTGCGCATATGATATGAAAATGAAATGAGATGCATTGATATATATGAAATCAAGTTTTTGCAATTGCAAATTATAGAATCTGCATATTGCAATATTTTTGACACAGCTGTAGCTCAACAAACCGACACGGTACCATTCCAAACGTAAGAAGAATGATTGCATCGTTTCATCAAGAACTTTGATATTTGTCAGATAGCGACTTGTAGTGAGGTGTAAGATACAACCTACAAGTTATTAAGTCCGACATGATCTTGTAATGCATGCATGCGAACACATCATGATGCATTTATGCATTTCCATCATGTGCATAGTTAAGAAACACAAAAGAGCAAGTCAAATCGACAACTATAAGTACTCACCAATGGACTAATCTTATTAAACGTCTCAATATGAAACTTTCCCTCAGTTTGATACTCGGATGAATCTTTTTCCCAACCGCTGGAGAAATGCTCAAAATCGACTGGAGCGGATGCGAAGCATCTTGTGGATGCGCGTGCAGCAGCAGCGGTGGTGGTTGCTGTTCGTCGGAGTGTGGTGGCGAGCATAGTGCTGGTTAGTTTAAATAGATGGTGATGTGTAGAGTTAGTGGCTGGGTGGCTGTTAGATGCAGCGTTAGGAATCTTTTCAAATCAATGCTATTGTTGACAACGATGACGAGGAGGTTTTCTACGACAATAAAAGCGAGTGATTTTGATGTGCTGGGTGCTGGACGGTGGAAATGACTAACTCGAGGCCATCCGTCTGTCCGGAGAATCTTCTCTCTCCCCCTCTCCCTTCTCTTTGTCAGTGTACAGTGAGCAGTGAGTCCACCATACATCCACCATAGGAGTTGCCCGCAGGTGTGTCCGCTCTTTGTGTCGGGGACACTACGGTGGACCGGACAACTACAGTACGGCATTTGTTATTGTCCGGGCTTCCTGTGTCAGGACTTTCGGGCGGGCAACTACTGTGGACGGGCAATCATCAAGGCGGGCAACTAGAGAGTGAACCCCTGTATCCCATTTGCTATTTCCATGCCATGCTATGGCTATGGGTTCCCGTGACGAGACTTTCAAAGCTGTGAAGTACTTCATGCTTCAGTAGAGAGCAATAAGATCAAGGAAGTCAATCGCCGTCATCATCGTGCCGCATCCGATCATCATCTTGTTCTTATTCTCATTGTTCAAATTTGTATGCTTCTCAAATTATTATATGCATCATAATCTATCATAATGCCCACCAACTTGGAATCCTCCTCAAAGTTGTCAGCCTCCAAAAAGCGCAAGGACGATGGCAATCGCCTCTTCAGCAATAAACGGTACAGTGCTGCACTGGCATGTTATCGCGATGGTTTAGAAGAGTTGCCTCCATATGACAAAGCAGCAGCGGCAGGCGCCAACAATAATGCAGATATTAGAGACGAAATTATCCATCTCGAGATCAGCCTGCGATCCAACATTGCACTAGCACTTCAAAAATCAGCGGAGGAAAAGCAATTGCCACCATTTCCCGGAGGAGTGGCGACAAATAACGAAAACGAGGTGCTAGAGTTGTATCAAGAAATGGAGAAGGAATGTAATATTGCATTACAGTTGGATTCGATGAATCCGAAATTGTACCATCGGAGGGGGTTGGCGAGAGGTTATATTGCGGAGCAGAGTCAGTTGCAGTGTAGCGATAGCAGTGGTACTGATGTAGATGAAACACAGCATTCACGTATAGAAGAAAAATGGAAATTCTGCTTCGAGGATTTTGAAAACGCCATAAAAATTTTAAACAAACAAACTGAAACAACCGCCACCAAAAAGCAACTTGCGGAAGCAACGAAGGTATTGGAGAACCTTCGATTGACAAAGAAGAAGAGTCAAACGATGCAAAAGGATGCGTCATTGGAACAGCAGCAACAGTCTGTCATATCTCGACAAATAGATTCAAATGGGCATATGGATTATTGGAGTGAAGATGTACCACCATCGCCCCAAGTCCAAAAAGAATACATTCTACAGTTACTATCTCGAAGTATCACCAACCCGCCTATAATCAATGGTGAGGCTTACTATCTCGTCAACATGCAGTGGTGGCAATCATGGTGCTGTTACGTTGGTCTATTTTCAACGTATACGGCCACTTTGACTGGGGAAGGCAACGATCACAGCAACAATGGGAATGGCAAACGAAGTGCAACTGAAATCAAACAGCATTGCCGACAGATCGATACATTCAATCAACAAATACTGCAGCTTCTTCCACCAGGTGCAACGCTTCCACCATATTTGGAGCAAAATAGAAATGAGGCACTGCATCCAAAGAAGGATGAAAAGAAGAAGAATACCGATGATGATTCATCCACATCATCCGAAGATTCGGATGATGATGACTCTGCTATAGTGAAGAACTCACATCCTCGTCCTGATGCCATTGACAACTCATCATTGATATTACCCCACAATAACGAAGGATGGTGTTGCACCATTGAATCTGCTCAGAATGACAACAACAACAAAGACTGCAATGAAGATGCCGTCTTGCTACGAAATCATTTAGTGAGGGGATATCACTACGAATTACTCCCACGTGAAGCCTATGGAACGTTACGGAGATGGTATGGAGAATCCTCTCCGCATATTGTGCGAAGGGTTGTCGAAGTGGTGAGTGCAGATGCAGATACAGCGGGAACAAACACCACTCAGTGTGTGGAACTGTATTCAGAGCATTGGGATGTATTTTCTCGTCGATCGTCCAGTCTGAGTTGCAGCAGCAGCAGTAGTGTTGGCAACAGTACACCATTCAAATGCAGTGCATGTGGTTCACCCACTGGGAAAAAATCCTGTCAAAAGTGTGGTGTTGCTCGATATTGCAATCGAAAATGTCAGGTAAATCATTGGACCTATCACAAAAAGACGTGTTCCAAACTGAACAAACAAAAGGCGGAGGGGAGTTTGGACGTCAAACAATCTTCCACGAATCTTGTTCTGGATTCGGCTTGGGGGAGAGTTGGTTTGAATAATTTGGGTAATACGTGTTTTCTGAATTCGGCTATGCAGGTGAGTCTTCTAAGTGTCTTTTTCATGTGTTTCGTCCGAAGTCGATATCTAACTCTTACATCATGCGATTTTCACTCGCCCGAATAAATTATTTCTTACCAAACACTTCCCAGTGCATGATGCATGTAGCTCCTCTGACAAGATACTTCCTGTCCGATCGATACAGTGCCGATATAAACACTCAAAACATACTTGGTACAGGTGGTAAAGTTGCCAAAGCATACTCCGAAGTATTAAAGGAACTTTGGATGGGCAGTCACCAATATCAAAATGTGAGCCCAACAGCTCTCAAACGGGCCATTGAATTGTTTGCACCTCAATTTAGTGGTGCGTCGCAACAAGATTCCGCGGAACTCATCACATATTTGCTAGATGCGCTGCATGAAGATCTCAATCGAGTGAAGAATCCTCCATATGTAGAAATGCCAGACGTTGATTTGGGACGGAAGTTATCCATCAGTGGAGCTGAGGTAAGAAAACATGCAAAAGAACCCACCTGTCATGTTTTTCAATCTAATCCCGTGTATTCTCATTCACCCTATCTCTAACTTGTCCTTCACAGGCTTGGCAACTCTCATGCCTTCGTAATGATAGTTTTGTGTACGACAATTTTTATGGCCTTTACAAAAGTAAATGTGTTTGCCCTCAGTGCAACAAGGTAACGATCAAATTTGGTGAGTAATCTTAATCTTGATCTGATTTAGTGCTGAGTTCAGAGGATGCCACATGCTAATACGTCTTTCTTTTCGTCTCGGTGGCATCAGATCCTTTCAATCACATTACTCTTGAAATACCACAGCAACCATTGAGGCAAATGGTTGTTTTACTCGTTAGGGATTGTGCAGAGTCGGGACCAGAATTGCCAACCAGATACTGTGTTTCTCTCCCAAACACGTCGAACATACACAACTTGAAAGAAAGGCTTAGCGAAGTCTCTGGTGTGCCCCTATCACGTCTTAGCCTTTGCGATGTTGATACCAAGAAACATGCATGCGCACGACTGTATGAGTGAGTGTCATGCGATCTGATTAGAAATAATTCTCCACACCTATCAATTTCTTGTTCTGATAAGTAACCAAATTCCTCTATCATTTGCCGCAGAAACCGACAACCAATCTCTGAGATACCCCAAGTTAGTTTGACAGTTGCTTATGAAGTTGCTTCCCTCGAGGATAAGACCCAGATTCACTGCGCCATATCTCACTTCGCAGTGGACTCAAATCTCGTGGATGTAGGTGGAATCAATCGTCGACCATTCGGAATACCCATTTTCCTTTCGTTTGGTGCTTCGTTTAGCTGCTCTCAGATTTTGGACAAGATATTAGAGTATGTGATATCATTTGCTAGGGTAGATTCTTCCAGATCAATTTCAAAGGCAACCCTGAGAAAAAATCTGCGCATCAGATTCGAATTAGACGGCCGGCCTATATTAATCCCTTCAGGTGCAAAGGAGACGCTTCCAGCCATGTTTGGAAATGGGTGCATGGAAACTATCATGAATTTTGAATTGGAGTGGGTTGACATAGTGGATTGTGATTCGAATAGAAGCAGTAATGCGCGAATTCCTTGGTCAAACTTCACCAATACCGATAGCCATTCTAGTTATTTGGAGCATGAGAAGAAACTTGGGTCAAGCGATCCATCATCTGTGTCACTCTATGAATGTTTTGATTCCTTTACACAGCCTGGTACGTCGTCTTTCTGCGCTGCATTTATGAACTAAATTTGCACACTAACTCTATCCTCACAATTGCTTTCTTCCTGCTTCATTAAAGAGCGACTTGACGATGAAAACATGCTCTATTGCTCGAACTGTAAGAAACACGTCCAAGCGATGAAGACCGTGACACTCTGGAGGTTACCTAAAATTCTAGTTGTTCATTTGAAACGATTTGAGTATAGGGGAACATTCAATAGGAGTAAGATTGGTGTGCTGGTCGATTTCCCATTAGATGGATTGGATTTGGAGAGTCACACTCCACAAAGTAATGCTGTGGAAGATGATTTTGTTGACGATCGCATTCCGATGATGTACGACTTATTTGGCGTTGTAAATCACTATGGCAGAATGGGCTACGGCCACTACACAGCGCATGCACGCCGCTGGGATGAAACTGGAGCGGAACAAGAATGGGCCGAGTTTGATGATGAGAATGTATCTGACGTTACCAATGCAGACTCCATCGTCTCGCCTGCTGCGTACGTCCTTTTCTACAAGCGACGAGTATTTCTTTAAGATCAGATTCATAAAATCACTTCTTATTTCTTTTACTTCCCCAACTATCGAATGTCTAAAGTTGACGAGTCGATGCCTCAGCGAATGTCTTGATCTTTTTCTCAACACTGGCGTTGTTCATGATGCGTCTCACTTCTGAAATATCATCTGCTTTTCCACTTTGGAGAAATAATACAATACACGTAATATCGTCCGTTCTTAGCTCATAGTTCAGCCACTGTTGGTAGCTAGCCTCTAGCAGCTTTGTGCATGCATGAAGCGGATCGTCGCATGCTGCACAAATATCGATCATGCGTTGATTGGTTAAGAATTCAAACACGCCATCTGATGCAATCACTAAGATTTCATCTCCCTTGGTAACATTCTTAGTCAGTACTTCAGGTTCCCCATTGACACCAATATCTTCAGCTACAAAGTCGCCTAATGATCGGGAGAAGGCAGTGCCTGGATACTTATGATCTTGGACGTAAACCCTTGGCATGTCTCCCTCTTCGTCTATATCCACACCCAAATTGAAGTCTTCAACGTTTTCTTCTATGGGTTTGCGCCCCTCCAGCTGATCAATAGTCAAGACACGAGCACCAGCTTTTTCTAGACGTTTTCGCTCATCTCTACGATAAGGTGTCTGATCATCTGACAGTGGAATAGCTATAATACTTCCAGATTCATACTTGACTCCAGCTGCATCAACCAACTCACTGTCATTGACCTCGAAACTGATCTCTTTTTTCTCTTCTTCGGCAGGAGTTCCTTCCAGATCAACTCCTCCGACTCTGTAACCCAAAACAGCTCGACTGTCACCAACATTCGATACCGTCATTCTACCACCATGAAATCCCACAGAAATCGCCGTAGTTCCACTTAAGACATCTTTGACCTTCTTGTCATCATGCATTTCTTTGTTACATTGAATATGAGCTTCTCTACAAATATCCTCATACTCTTTTTCAGTCAAATAAGGCCAGCTACTTGGATGGAATGCATTCTTTGGCTTCTCCTCATTATTCGCAATCATCTTCTTGATCTTTTTGGCATTCAAAGCAGCTCGCTGCTTCTTCACTTTTGCTGCCAAAATCGCGGGCAGCCTTTTCTTCGCAAACCTAGCACAGTCATGTCCCTTGTCTCCATGCCCATCAAACACCGCAAAGAAGGCGTCCCCCTCTCCAGCGCCGAATTTACTATCACAGATGAAGTAATCATCCTGATTTTCCTTGTGTGGATCGTCGGGATAATACCCCCGCTGGGTGAGCGCTGCGTATCGGACATGGATCAGGTCTTCCCCTTTACCAGATTTTACATCACCAACAACAGTCTCTTTACTCTGCACGCTGCCCGAAATGCGCTTGACAACCTCCTCTGCAACAAGATGTCCGGTTGAATTCAGTTTTGGGAGTGCCTTATCAGGATTATTTTCAGCCGCCTGAGCCAACACCTCGGCTCGCTTAGCGGCTATCTTTGCTTTCTCGGATTTGCTGTGCATACGTTCAGATTTGTCGATACCGCGTCGGCCTCCCATGACACGCTCGGTGACACCGAGGTCGTCATGTTGTGTAGATTGAGTGCAGCCCATGGTAGCGTTGGTATGATCTTCTTTTATTTGTTGATAGACCTTTCTACATGAACCCAGAGGATGTCATATAAAAGGTAGTACTTATGTAAAAGCCCATGGCCAGTGCCATGCAAATTCGAAGGGAGGGGAAAAACACGAATCTTCTGAATCTTCTGATATCTATGTGCTTGAGTACCGAGTACTAAACTTTCAATAATTAGGCCAAATCGTTGGCATAAGGAGGCAGGTACTTACTTATTGTAAGTCTTACATTCGACATTTAGCGAGATACCTCCCTTTTCTTACAATTTTTCTATCTTCGCTATCACTATCGATCATTATCATTATCATTACATATCATTATCTTCTTACTCGTTACGCAGCAACAACAACTACCATGGCTTTCTCGCTGAAAAAGCTCCAACAACACAGCCGCCATTCTTTGTCTTTGGAGGACCCTTCATCCTTCGAAAGGCCGATCATCTCCGCAACGTCAAAACGTTAGCTTCACCGCCAATTGCACTGCAACTGCAAAGGTGTAGGTGTATGTCAAGAGGTCTTTTCCGCGAACTGTGGCGAGATACGAGGAGAGAGAGGAAACAAAGATACTGCCTCACGTGGAGGAGGTGACTCCTGCTCCTGGTCCTGAAGGAGAGGAGGAAGGCGCGCAATTTGGTGATGACGCTGGACATGAAGATGAAGATGAAGAGTCGGCTGAACCGATTGCAAGGCGCACGAGGATGGCATCAAGGCAGTGTTAGGTAGAATCTTTGAGCAGTGAACTTGGGGCTTACTGGAGAGTTACAGTTACAGCTCCAAGGGTCAGGAGAGCCCCGGTACGTCTCGTCCCTACATTCTGAATCTGAATGCACATACGTGTTTCATTCCTCATTTTTTTCATGAATGTGTCTTATTTGTTTTAACGTTCGCCCTCTCCGGTGGAGTCTGATCAGCTCTGACGGGGGTTATTCATCCTCTCTACTTCACAGCGATGAGTTGCCGGTTTAGATGGGGGTGGTAGTCAATGTCAACTCGTTTGATGAGCGCTCTATTGCACATTGCGATTGCGATTGGGATTGGGCGATCTGTAGTGTAAGCCTCAAGAGAGGCTGGTGTTTCTTGCTCTTGTATTCTTGATTTTGATATTATTAACACAGCGACAACGCTCTGAGCTCCGACAGGATTTCAATAGGAGATTGAGATCAGATCAATGCTTCTAACTTCTAAACTTGTTTGACAGGAGATCCAATTCTTTCCTTTTCCAACACTGCAAGTGCAAGGTGGTAAATCTGCTATGCCAACTGCTTCAATTTTAGAGAGGGAATCTCGCTCGTCCTTCTCAATCTAGATCTAGATCTAGCTTGGGCAGAGCATTGGCAGCTAATGTGGAGGCCCTCTCCTCCAGATGCATGCAGCTCTTTTCTTCTCCAATTGCTTCTCACGGGTCTTTGACTTCGACGTCTTGGTCTTTCGGATAGAGATAGAGCGACGCACATACACATCTTTCGTCTTCCTTCCACCTTTTTGCATGTTGGTAGAAAGGTAAGTGGTAAAGTTGCTAGCAAAAAAGGCGGAAGGTAATAATTAGTAATGCATGTGATGATCGAGTATCAGGCGTTGCAAGCTCAAAGCTCGACACCTCGTCGAAGTTGTGCCATCAATTTGATATGACTATGATACGAGTACCGGATGCATCTTGAAGACGCTGAATAATACGCCCAATGGATTTGCAAACATTTCGTTCAGTACTTCCCAGAGTCTGCGACTCAAGCCCATACTGACGGCGATAGATACGATTTGGTAGAATGTGGTGCTGCTGGCCAGCCCACTGAAACTGGACCTCTCACATCAGCTACGAGGTTGTAGCATCGCTTCTACGCACGCTAGTCGTCTGAGCAGTATAAATGAGTTTGTCTAGTATCTCCGCCGACTAGAATGGGGCACTAGAAGCAGCTCATGCCCATACTGACGGCGATAGATACGATTTGGTAGAATGTGGTGCTGCTGGCCAGCCCACTGAAACTGGACCTCTCACATCAGATACAAGGTTGTAGCATCGCTTCTAAGGACGCTAGTCGCCTGAGCAGTACAAATGAGCTTGTCTAGTATCACCACCGACTAGAATGGGGCACAAGAGAAGCGGCTCATGCACATACTGACGGTAAAATAGATACGATTTGGTAAGACAAATGAGCTTTTCGAGTATCACCGCCGCCTAGAATAATGCACTAGAAGCGGCTCATGCCCATACTGACGGCGATAGATACGACTTGGTAGAATGTGGTGCTGCTGACCAGCCCACTGAAACTGGCCCTCTAACATCAGCTACAAGGTTGTAGCATCGCTTCTACGAACGCTAGACGTCTGAGCAGTACAAATGAGCTTGTCTAGTATCACGGCTTACTAGAATAATGCACTAGAAGGGGCTCGTGCCCATACTGACGGCGATAGATACGATTTGGTAGAATGTGGTGCAGCTGGCCAAGCCACACTGGCCCTCTCACATCAGCTACGAGGTTGTAGCATCGCTTCTACGGACGCTAGTCGCCTGAACAGTACAAATGAGCTTGTCTAGTATCACCACCCGACTACAATGGGCCATTAGAAGGGGCTCATGCCCATACTGACGGCGATAGATACGATTTGGTAGAATGTGGTGAAGCTGGCCAAGCCACACTGGCCCTCTCACATCAGCTACGAGGAGGTTGTAGCATCGCTTCTACAGACGCTAGACATCTGAGCTGTACAAATGAGCTTGTTTAGTATCACCACCGACTAGAATGGGGCACAAGAGAAGCGGCTCATGCCCATACTGATGGCGATAGATACGATTTGGTAGAATGTGGTGCTGCTGGCCAAGCCACACTGACCCTCTCACATCAGCTACGAGGTTGTAGTATCGCTTCTACAGACACTAGTCACCTGAGCAGTACAAATGAGCTTGTCTAGTATCACCACCGACTAGAATTGGCCATTACAAGCAGCTCATGCCCATACTGACGGTGAAAGATACGATTTGGTAGAATGTGGTGCAGCTGACCAGCCAACTGAAACTGGACCTCTCACATCAGCTACGTGGTTGTAGCATCGCTTTTTCGCACGCTAGTCGTCTGAGCAGTACAAATGAGCTTGTCTAGTATCACGGCCGACTAGATCGGGCCATTAGAAGCGGCTCATGCCCATACTGTCGGCGATAGATACGACTTGGTAGAATGTGGTGCAGCTGGCCAAGCCACACTGGCCCTCTCACATCAGCTACGAGGTTGTAGCATCGCTTCTACGGACGCTAGACGTCTGAGCAGTACAAATGAGCTTGTTTAGTATCACCACTGACTAGAATGGGGCACAAGAGAAGCGGCTCGTGCCCATACTGACGGTGATAGATACGATTTGGTAGAATGTGGTGCAGCTGGCCAAGCCACACTGGCCCTCTCACATCAGCTACGTGGTTGTAGCATCGCTTTTTCGCACGCTAGTCGCCTGAGCAGTACAAATGAGCTTGTCTAGTATCACCACCGACTACAATGGGCCATTAGAAGCGGCTCATGCCCATACTGACGGAGATAGATACGATTTGGTAGAATGTGGAGCAGCTGGCCAAGCCTGGACCTCTCACATCAGCTACGGAGTTGTATGGTAGCATCGCTTCTACAGATGCTAGAGGTCTGAGCAGTACAAATGAGCTTGTCTAGTATCACCACCTGTTACGTTAGTACGATTTTGTGTATGAACGTATGTATGAACGCAACGTCATCAGCACTATTTTAGGAATAGATATTTTAGAGACGGGACCTTTGTTTCAGAGTGCGTCAGTGGTTTTACGAGAAATCCATCACCGCCAAAGATTGAGGAAGCAAAATCCATCATCATTCGACTACGCGACCATGACACAAGTCGAGAATGAAAAATTAGTTAAGTTGAATACTTAGAACCCTTTGTTGGAACCGTTGGCTGATGCCACACTGTCTACAAATGAAAAATACTTCGTTAGTCGAGTAGTACGCCCAACAGTGATCTTGAGTGATCCGTGTACACCTTAGTTCCTTCTATCTCCCGATCATACGTAAATCCGCCGCGGTTGTGATGCTCCAAATCGACCGAAGACCTCCACAACATCGAAGTCCTCCTAGATCTACGCTACACTTCACGTTTGTCGTATCCGTATGCAATAGAAACGATCATAAGGCAAAAGATTAACAGTCTCGCGTCTGATCTACTAGAGCTTATCGGAGTTCGACACAATAATCAACTTTACGGAAGTGTTTGGAGTTGTGAGTATTGTTCCCTGAAGGCTAGACATTCGTCTGAGAAAGCTTTGACTTATTTGAAGAGGTAATCCTTATTGGAGATCCGAGGCAGGCTTTAGTGTCGCTGGCCCAGTGAGTTCGTTCTTTTGAGTTTAGGAAGTTACCCGTGATAGGCCAGGTCAAGATGGCTAATGAAATGGTGCGCGCAGCGATTTGTGAGTGCATGTTGTGTATGGTGTGAAGTGCGGCGCGGGCCCTCGGGGCCTGTTTTTTTTTTGCGCAATGTACCCGTCTATTAATTTGCTCTGCAATGCTTGTTGTTGTAACATAAATTTGTCATGATGACAAAATTATTCTGTGGATTTCGATTTGGATTTTTTTTGTAATGTATCCGTCTATAAAGTTGCTCTGCAATGCTTGTTGTTGTAACATAAATTTGTTATGATGTCAAAATTATTTTGAATATTATAGTTCATTTGAATCTTTTATGGATGCAGCATCAAGTCAAGATAGGATAGAGGCCGAAGCCGTCAAGAATTGATGGCAAGACATTTGAATGGTTCTGTCATTGGCTACGAGTTAAATGGAGGGGAGTTTTGCTGTGCTACTCTTTAGAATATTTTAACGAGTTGGTCTCTCGCACTTATTTATTTTTTACTTCGCTACTATTTGATATTCACATGTACTTGTTCCAGCTAAGGCTTGTTACTGCATTTTTCATCAATATTGGTAGCGCTAGGCATAACTTTGATAGTTTTTCTAGATATCGACTCAGCAGTCACTTAGCGTTCGTCAGTTTTATGCCTTTGATTGGTTAGATCGGGTGTGCCGTTTTTGATACGATGTACATTATTGTCCCTGGAATGTTAGTTTCGTTTCGGGTCTCTTTGAAGTAGTACCATTTTGGTGTATGTATTGTTGTGCCATAGTGCCTCATTATATCTTCTTGCTTTGCCTCTCTTTCTTTCTCTATCCTTTTTGTAATAGCTATCTTTGCTCTTGTTTTGCTCTGTTGTTCTTCTATCATAAGATTTCGAAGTTGCGTTTTTGTATAGATTGGTAACTCCATTCCAAGGACAGTCTGTAAGGAGCTCCACTGGATATCCTTATTATTCTGTTTGTACATCTTGTTTGTTTGCTCTGGAGTGTAGCATTCCTTGGTAGGCTAGTGAGTGTGTGTTCATTATTTGTGTTAGGTGTTAGCAAGTACTCATTTCTACGTAGTTTGGAGCTTTTCATTTCTTTCCTGCTTTTGTGTGTTTCTCGTCATCTCGCCGATGTGATACACATGTTATTTGGCGTCATTTTGTTGGGCTTTTATGTTGCTTCTCATTTCACAGTTCTACTGTGTTCATTCTTGTTACTTGTTATGACATTTCTATATTCATCTTTAGATCTTAGCGTTCGACGACGATGTGTGAAACGTCCGATACACCGTTACAAGCTGGTGTCCATGATCATGGCTCTCAGTAACTATAATTGCAACCCAGCGGGCAGCAATTTCTGTAATGTCAATGATTTATCATGGTCTAGTTCAAATCTTCACATCTTGGGCAACATCGACGTGTCAGTATTTTTCGGTCTTGATCGTAGATCGCTAAATGTGTTCCATGTATGCGGTGGCATCTTGATTCGAACCCAATTTGCTCGTCAGTTCGCTCTGAGGTATCGAGTGCTGGGTGACATAGCGTTTTGGCGCTTCTGGGATGTTGTTATCATGCAGTCCGGTTGGTATGTACTAGAGGTGAAAAGATTTAATGATGTTTTCAATAAAGGTGTGTACTCTCACATTTGCTTAGTTAGGAGATTGCCTTCATCACTTTGCTCCAGCTGTTCCCAGATGATTCATCGTCGGAGATGTGTATTATGTTCTTTACATCGTGATTCTTTAAGCAGCTGTGATATTGTGTACAGCGCTATATCAGAAATTGACGTCTTTTTGCGTCATAAATACAACAAAGTAGGCATATACGGTGACAGGCCACGACGTGCTATGAGCTCTGCGGTCAAGTTCAGTAATGAACAAGTTCATCTTTTTCGGCATAAGCTTCAGTTTCTTCGTCGCATTATAGCAGTTAGAGATCCAGTAGCAGATATCCTTCTTCTTCTTTTAGATATCTACGCGTTGGCAACTTGCCTCTCTACATCTGTTCCTTTTGATTTTGATGCTCGCAATATACGTTCTGTTGCAGATCTTCTCGAGTCTCAAGTTAGGTATTTTCTGCAGTCATGTGTGCAGCCTCAAAGGATAGAAAGTCTATTTTCCGAAATTGACGAAGTTGCGCTTTAAGTTAGTTCTTTGTTTTAATATTTAGCACTATAACTATTCGTAATTGTCCCTGTATTGTACCAGTCCTTGTTAGGCTCACACTCTTGGATCTTCTGGCACACAGTCATAGTAATTCGTTCTACGTTCGATGCTGTGATTTTCCCCATATTGTACCAGTTCCGGTTGTTCTCATTCACTTGGATTTTCTGGCACGTAGTAATAGTAATTCGTGGTACTGTCGTTTTGAAGTTCAGTGCTGGTGGTTTTCGCTAGAATTGTCAAAGCTGGCAGCTCTCCTTCTTCTCCAAGTACTTCTGTGCTCCAGTCTGTACCCATCGCACTGATAAGTGTGACCTGAATGTTTAGCGTTTCTGCAAAATTGAGCATCTTATCACGTACAGTAATTGTGTCTGAGCCGTAGTTGTTTTCCCAGTCCTTCCACATCTGCCTCTCTTTCTTGTTCAAGCCGATTCTACCAACGTCTCTGCTGTACTCATTTTTTTTTCTGTTTTTTGCGTTTTTGTACGCATTATCCAATACTTCTCTCATTGTAGTAATGTCGCTTTTGTAGTCACCTAGAATCATCCCAGCCAAGTGTTCATCGTAGTACTTTTGTTCTTGTCCGTAGTTCTCATTGCCATCAACAATTACTGTAGTAAAATAGTTTTTGAGGTCCTGTACCAATGACAATTGATCTTCCTCGGATAGAGCATTCCAATTCAGTCCCAAATCCATCATTCGTTTGCTAACAAATGTCTTGTCATCCTCGTCGTTACCAGTAGTTCCCACTTCATGACTGGTAGTCACAGTAATCAACGCTTGCTCGTCGTCCACTGGATCTTCTTTCTCTTCCTCTTGTTGTTTTTCGCTGTCTTTCTCTTCCTCTTGTTGTTTTTCGCTGTCTTTCTCATCCACTGAGTCAATATTTTCCTGCGTTGCATTTGTAGGCTTTGCTTTCTTGCTTGCTCCGTCGGGTGTTTCGGCTGCCTTCCTCTTCTTCTTTTTCTTGTACTTTTCGTTGATGGCCGCTATCAAATCATTATTCTCCATCATAATACCGCCTTCATATGTCTCTCCATCAAACATAGCATTGCAAACGTCACTTAAGTTCCTTGCTCCCTGTCCGCCAGTGATGTCTTCCAATTTCATAGGTGTTGGCTTGTCGTTTTTAGCTGATGCCTTCTTCGTACAGAACTGGTTCGAGAGAGGTGCGTCTTCTCTTTCATGAAACTCAATATCACCGAGTTCTAGCTTTGCCACTTCCAACGCGTCCTCCTGGTTTTTTGATAACACGTCACATGTCATCCTAATACGCATGGTGCCACCGAACAATAACAATAATGCTAGTTCGAGGTTCTTTGGGGTCTCGGTTCGCTTGCTGTTGAACAGTTTCGGCCATGTTCTAATATCATTTCCTCCCTTCAAGGACTGCATAGCAGAAGCGAAAGCTTTCCGAACTCTGTCATCGCTTCTTTGTTCAGATTTGGTTTCAGTCAGATACCTTTTGAATTGTTTCGGAAAGAGCTCACTGTTTTTGTTCGTGAAATGAATCTCGGCAATACTTGAGTTTAGCCCATATTTCTCGTAAATTTCCAAGAACTCGTACACCAATTGTAATCTCATCATCTCACCCAATCCATTCTTGTTGTATGTTTTCTGAACGCTTTGTTCCAATTCTTTCTTCTTCTGGAGGTTATTTCGTCCTTGCTTGTCGAAGTACGAATAGCCAATGATCTGTACCATCGCTATTGCACGTACAGTCAACAAACCGTAGCAGCGAGCTATGGTATAGAAGTGTAAACTTGATTAGATTTGTCGCGACATAAAAATGCATTGACGACAAATTTATTCTTGGTTGCTGCTTACCTAGACATTCTTTCACAACCTTCTCTCCCATATTTGAAAGTTCCCGACTGAGCGAATCCAAGGCCTGTTGGAGTAGGTCGAGGTTGTTGTTCATGTTTGCCGCTATCATCCATTCTGTAATGAAGTGTAGGACAGTCAGGTCGATGCTCTTCTCTGAATCTGGATCGAACAACTCTGGCAAATCCAATCCCAATTTTTCAGCGAGTTTCTCGTTCAGCTTTACCATAGGTTTGTTAGTGTTGCCGTAGAATTTGTTACATAGGAGTAACGCCCGCTTCTCCCTCTCTGAGAAGCTCATGACTGTCGCATTGGCAGTTCCAATTAGTTCAGACATTGCTCTCTTCACACTCTTCGCTTCTGCATTTAGCATAGCTGTGTTTGCGTTCATCCATGCAGGCAAGTCGATCCTAGCGTCTGTGTCTTCCTCTTTGAAGTGTAGTGTGGACAGTACTCGTTTGAGAGGTTCTCCAAACGGAGATGAGTCGTTGACATAGTCGTTCAGTATGTTGTTTGATTGAAAAGCACCATCTTTCGGGTCGAGAATATCTTTGTTGGACTTCTCCTCGATTTCCTCGCCATCGCAGTAGAACGAACCGTCAGACTTTTGTGCGATTTTGTTTTTGTCGGGTGAAAACCTGATTGCTACTTGAGAGTACCTAATAGCTAGTGTTGCTTGAGACGATGCATGTTTTTCATCTGCAATTGTCTTACTAATGGAGAGTAGTAGCTGCCTCTCGAGTGTCTTTGCTGTAGCAAGCTCTGTTGCTTGTAATTTGGACCCGAGTACGTCGACATATATCGGAGTTTGGAAATGAGTGACCAGTGATGTACTACCAGCGTGTAGTTCTTCCAATGGGTCAACTGACTCAACGCCTATATCTTGACCTGTCAAGAAATGATCTTCCCCTCTCCTCGCAATCTTGATGGGTGAATCATGTCTGGGTTTGCATTTAAACAGAGCAGATGCACCAGTGATTACGCGATGATTGCCTTCAACGCTAGCCCAAAAGAACGACAAGGCGCTACTGAATGCATCGCGGAATATCAACATGCCATCGACCCCATCTCTGTCAGCTGCTTGAACCCTGTCTTCCTCTCCTTTTTTGAACCATCCGTTCTTTCTTGCGATACGGAGTAGTGTTTTTTGACCGTTCACTGTTGTAACATCAGCTTTAAGAGCTTCCTTGATCTCGGTACTTTCGATCGATGCTTTGCGGATAGTTGCTATAAAATTTGTTACAGCTTCGTTCACTGCAAATGGACTCACACTCATTTTACCTGATTTGTTTACTCCATTAAGAGCAGTTTCAAAGGCCGACACAGTTTCGCTTAATTCCTGTGGATGAATTGCATTGTGACAATGAATACAAGATTGGGTTGTTAGTGACATGAACGTAATAAATTTGAACTCATTACATTTTTATTTCGACTGTCCTCTTCGAGTTAGTTCAGAATAATTTTGCTGTCAACACAAATTTATTTTGAAACGACGCAGTTTTGAACACTTACATAGCTATTGAAGTCCTTTTTGTCGAAGCCAGATTTACAACAGAAATAAGCGACCATTTTGTCGTTGCTGAATGATTTCATTTCTGTTTCTGAATGCGTTGTAAAGGATTTTAGTAGAGTGTCAATCCTCTTGTCTTGTGGAGCTGCCTGGTTAACGTTCAGGTTGATTATGTTGCCGTCTGTAATGTTGACGAAACACAATACAACACCAAAAGCCATGTGCACTGTTGATGCTTTGGTAACGTGCGAATCGAACAGATCCTTCCTCTCCTTTTCGTTGATATCTAATGTAGCGATGTGCTCGTTGACATTCTTGCTGGGTTTGATGGACGACGCTTCCGTGTTGTTGATGGGCTTGTTTGCAGCGGTGTCGGCAACACATTCAGCAGCATCATTTGGCGGCATGGTCGCCGTCGTTGTGGTGGCATCTTGGTTGGAATCGTCGTTTGCAGCTTTTTTTGTATTAGCTTCGACGGCGGCGGAAGCTCTTGTTGTTGTTGTCATGATGATGTTATGTTTTTTGATGTTTTTTTTTTGTTATGTTTGCGCTTCGATATCGTAGCTGGTCGGTGCTGCGCTGTCTCGCTCTTGTGTCTGGCTGGAAGTTCGGTGATGCGATGATGTGGTGTCTTCTTGAAGTTCCTTAGAAGGAATGATGATGTCAGTTTGATCATGACACATCAGGATATTTTACACGTAGGAATTAGTATTGTTTTTATAAGCCATTCTCAAAAAAAAAAATTGTCCGATAATTTATCCGATTTACTTTGTAAGGTGTGTATTGTGTTACATTTTATCTGCAACAAGCCAATAGGGCTATTAGAGCACAGCTAGATCGCTCTGATGATGTGTTTTTCTTCACGTCTTTTGCCCATCACAGTTCTCTATATCTGTCAAGTTGACACTGATATTCTGTCCGCGTGTTCTTCTTCGTGTCATCTATTGGTGATGATGTGGTCAAATATTCTGCACGTGCACGTGTGTTCTCTGTGGTATCTGTTGGTGATGATGTGGTCGAAGTCGATATTTTGTAAGATATTTCAACATAGGAATCAATATATGTTGCCTTGGTCTGCTTCATTTTGCTTCTGGCAGTATTTTTCGCCTTTCCTCAACAACATTGTTTTTGACCTCTCATATTTTTTTGTCAAAATATTATTCAATTCGATTACTACTCTGCCATTACTATGAAATTTGGATTTACAAACGAGCGTGCTACCTCCAGCACTTCTTCTTCTACCACCAGCCGCTCCACTCGAAAGCTTCGTAAGCGATCTCCAGCAGAGGGTGCAGAGGCCGCTCAAAGCGTCAGTCTCACCAAAGATCCGCAATCATCCGCATCAGCTCCACATCCTTCTAACTCTCCTATTGGTAAGTTTGATGTGTACAATGTTTCCTGGAAACATCTCATCATCGACAGCGCGATTCTTCGCGATATGGCCGAGTCATCTTTCGGGGGTTCCATGGATTCTGATTTCGACGATCCGTTGTCGACGCTTCGTTCGTTGTTCGAGTCATGCTCCGAGCATGAATTGATGTATGTTAGTGCTACGATCGGTATGGAAGCCATTCGCAACGACAAGGTAGTTCTTATCGATGAGATCATTAAGACAATGTCCACGAAGAAGCAGCTATCTTTCGGTTGCACCCAGCTGCAGTCTGGTAGCATCGTCTCTGTTTCGCCAAGAGAAAAAGTCGAGAAATGTGATGTGAAATCGTGAGTGACGTCATAACATATTTTTGTGATCATGCCAATTTTATTTTCTCCGCGATTTTTTATTAACCTCAATTATCCTTTTTCTGACAGTGCCGATCGCACGATGGCTGCCCCTCAAGTTCATTCTCGCACAACTCACTCCTCTGGTGATGTTTCATCAACACCAACTAAGAGTGATGGTGATTTTGTCAACAATAAGGCGTCGTAAGTACTTTACTGTTTTATACGTTCCTCTCATTTATTGTGCTTGTCCCGCTAAATGTTTCGCACCATACATCTTGTGTATCCTACAATATAAATATGTGCTCATGACAAATTTATTTCTCTTTTCTATTATGCATCGAAGTGATGGGTATGAGCCGTATTATCACGACGAGTTGACAAGCGGTCAATGGCTCCGGAAGACTCTTATTAGAAAGAGTGGCTCTAATATTGGGAAGGAATACTACAAATTTATTGCACCGACAGGTCGCATTTTTAACAGTCTCAAAGCTGCAAAGGAGTTCGACGCGTCTATCAAAAATGAGTCTTCTCATAAGCTAGCGTCTGCTGAGGATCTTCCAGAGGAAGAAGAGCCACATAGCCCTTCGCAATTGTTGGCGGATCAAGCCAAGGACGTCATAAAGTCGATTGCTATGGTTGTACAACCTCCAATTTACTATGAAGTTGTGAATGTCAGCGTCGACGTCGATAACATGGCTTGTGATGATCTTGTGAAGAAACATGGCTTGTCCTTAATTACAACTGCGGGTAGAAACTACGAAACTAAGCCCGGTGACGAGACAATCGATCTGCGAAACACTACATCCATTCCGTATATGACGAGTTGCGTTTTGAATGATTCTACAAAAGCTAGTTGGCACGGTACTGAGGCACTTTTTGTAGATTTCATTCAAACGATTCTTGATCATGTCGACGACGATCATGATTACTTCAGTCAAGTGACACCAGTTCTCCGTCAGTTCCTTCTCGAGAGCAGCAATTCATACAAGAGGGAATTACACACAATCCAGTGGTATTACACCTTGTTTGACTCGTTTAGCCGTATTTTTGGCGTTGATATTGGGCTAATTCTTCCTCCTGACGGGCTAAAAGATTGTGAGGTGTCGAGATTAGTGCGTTTTCCATTTTGTGTAGAATCCCGCGATGCCTTTTCGCCCGTTATTGTGTACAGGCTGTTGTTCGATCGGACTAAGATTGAGAATCGCCTTGGTGATGGTGGTTGTATTGTTGCGGGTGTATCAGTGTTTGTGTTCAGTAATCGTGAAGAGTCCTCTGAGGTAGCTTCACCTGCTGGAGGTGGTATCAGGTCACGCAGCGGCTCTGATCGTTCAGACGAACCATTAGATTACAAACTTGAGATGTTCTTTCCTGATACAAAGCGCTTGAAATCGGGTTTTGGCAATGATAGGGGACCATCTCTATTCGACTGTTATGCCAATGGCAAATCAAGTTTCGGTGACAGATCGCATTCATCTAAAGAGGCTCTTCCAAATGAGATTGATATCAGTGACACCAAAATGTCGGCTCGAAGTTTGTTTACAACCCCCAACAATCGTCAATCTGCTAAAACTTCGAAGGAAGACTCAGACATGATCGAGAAGTTACAGGCAGAGATTGAAATGTTGAAAGAGAAGAACAATGCGACTCAGAGCACATCAACTGAGTTAATTTCGAAAGGTGAGTTACAAAAATATCAGGGAGATCAGACGAGCGAGGGTGGTGAAGTGTCTTCTGGCGTAGTCTCTCGTGGTGGATGGGGGGGCTTAGTGTCTGGCGGTAAAGAAGCTATTTTGAAAGTTGCATCTCCAGTAAAGAAGCGGAAGAGCAGTCGAGTAGCCCTGCAAGTCAGTCCTCCAATCTTCAACAGGAAAACTGGTGGACAAAGCTGCTTCATAATCTTCATGGAAATGGGTGTAGATGCATGGTGGCTCAAGTCTGAAACCATGACGTCTGTGTGCGAAACATTCTTCAAGCACGTTCACAAGCAGAACGAAGTTGCCAGTTGCTACGTTTTCAATGAAACCACTATTAAAGCTCTCGTCTTTGGTGGTGACAACAATATTTCAAAGAAGACACGCAAAAATGGGGCTACCTACCCGATCTACAAGATGTGTTGCATTATGAACTTCCCAGGAAAAGGCTTTCCAGTCGAAACGCACTTGACTAAGTTTGAATCCAACATCAAGAGCATGTTTTCCGATGCCACAGTCCCAGCGGTCATCGCTCTCGATGCGATGAAAGTATCTTCGTCCAATCTTTATAACGGCTTCTTCAACGGGGAGTATCGTCAAGGATCCATGAAGAATGTCACTTACAAAGATGATGATGAGTTGTGTAAAGATATCAAAGCTGCATTGGAAGCTACTTTCAAAAATGGCTTTGGTACAAAGACGCTTAACCAACCGCTCAATAAGCATTTAACTGACTGGGGTATCAAGCAATACTTGACTGAAATTGGATACACCTCTTTCGATGACGTCAAAGATTGCGACAGGAATAGCATCTATCGTGGTCGCGACTTTCCGATTTGGAGTGCTATTGAGGAGGACATTGTCAATTAGTGCATGATTGATGATTAAATTATGGCTTGGGAGTACAATCTATGCAATTGGGTGAAATGTTGCTTTGTTAACATTCTAGGATCGAATTCTATACTGACATATTCTGTTTCCCTCCTACTTTTTTCATATAATCCAATCATCTGGCTGGATCGGACTAACTACCAGTGTCGTTTACTCCACCGGGTGAGCCATTAGCAGACATCTCAGTTCCAGTTGTGACACCTGTAAAAGATACAACATCGTCCATTGCTAGTAGACAAGGTGAGTTTTTGTACTTGTACGAGTGTCACTGGTACGGTTTACGCTTCTGAAAATAAATTTGTCCTCACGACAAAAATATTTTGAGGTCCGATACTTCACCTCATCGCTGACAATTTTGGTCTTTTCCCAATGTTACTTCCAGCTCCGAATATATCGTTAAAACATATTATATTCTTCGTGACAACCTGGCTTCAGAAAATCCTATGTGTCAAGCAAGTCCGAAACATAGGCATACCGCTGAAGGAGATCAAGAAGCAAAGTATGGTCGCTGAACAAAATTTGATAGACGGTCATCGCGAGACGAAGCTTCGTTTCATTCCGAAACACAAATCACAGGAACTTGTTGCCATAATCGTGTTAGTGTCACTTAGCAACATAATGGACTTACAGAAACACTCCTTAGACAGTCCTGTTTGCCACACCATTTGTGACAGCTTGGTCAGTTCGGGTATATCATCCCTGGAGAGAAGAAAATTGCCCGAGGCCAAGTCTTCATTCCGCGAGCAGGTCTCAATCGCTGTAAATGCCAATGTCAATCATTGTTTTGCGTTGTCGTTCAAGACGAATGACCAAAGACTCTTGTCAGCAGACAGGTTGTCTTCGGACCTATCGTCGAGGTTGTCGAATCTGGCTAATGGCCGTGACATTCCGTCGCTGTCGACGTATTTTGAGAACTCTCTTAGAGACAACATTAAGAGGAACGCTGTGGTAGTACACGGTATGGATTTTGCAACACTTGAGCCGGAAGAGTGTTTAAATGATGCGGTTCTCAATTTTTGGTTCAAATGGGTGACTACACCAAGGTGTCCAGAGGACAATACGTCTTCAGTACACATTTCAACATTCCTTCTTTCGAGCGTATTGAACGATGGATACAATGAGAGATACCAAAAGTGGCTAAAGAATGTCAACATCTTTGACAAATCGATGGTATTGTTTCCGGTGCATCTAGCTCATCATTGGAGTTTGATAGTGGTGCTGAATCCGAAGCTCATAAATCAGACTAAAAGACGATGGAACGATCCAATGTACACAGGAGATGTATTTGCCATGATCCATCTGGATTGTCTCGGGTGCGGAACGGTGCATAATAAGCAGCATCTTGCGAGAGCCGTTCGAGGCATACTCAACAAGGAATGGGATAAGTACAACAACAATGCTCTGGACAAAACAAACCGACCTTTCAGTCATCGGCACGAGTCATGTAAATTATATTCTCCCAAAGGTGAGTCGTACTCATAGTATGTATTATTTTATCCTGTCATACACTACTGATGACAAACTCACAAGAATACTACCTTCCATCAGTTCTCGTGCAGACCAACAGCTATGATTGTGGTGTACATGTCTGTCGTTACGTTGTGAACCTAGTGCGGATGTTGAACGATGCAGAGGTGAAAATGCCTAATGTGAAAATGACGGATGTGATAGACAATTTCTCCACCAGTATTAGTGGTCACGAGTTGTTTGGCTATACTGAATCCGACATTAGTAGGATGCGGACTGAAATATACAACGTTATGGCCCATATTATGAAGTCCTATCAACACCACCGCATACACGAACCTAGGTCTGATCATGATCCAGTCAGTGATAGCGAAGAAGACGAAGAAGAGGTGGAAATTCTTGACAGACAGACTTCGGAGGGCTCTGACGTAGTAATGTCAGATGCACAGATCATTGATGATGCGTCGTATCAATTTCAATCGGACCAAGATGACCATCTCTCCGTCGATACAGAAGGTAAGTGCTCTTTGTCTAAAGCAAATACTTATATACATCATCAAAATAAATTTGACATCTGTACAAAATTATTTTACAACCATCAACCTCAGGTGACATCCATCAAGTTCGATTGAGCTCCGACGACAATTACAATTACATTCACGTCGATTGTAACTTCGACTGCGACGATGAAGTTCAGCCAGCATCCAGCGACTTAAATACATTCGTTCAGATGGGTGACATCATAGAATACAGGAGCTCAAAGCAAGACGTACCAAGGAAGGGCGTAATTGTCGCCATTGGTGATCCTACATCAGAAGAGATTATTCAGATATCTGACGGCACGTGGCTCATGAGAAAGGTCCACCATGTGAAGCGGTTGGAAATCGTTCGACCATTGGAAGACAAGAGGTTGGTGAATCCTTCGCCGAAGTGGAAGGGTCTCGACAAAGTGGTTGTCATTCCTCCGTACGAAACAGTCGATGAAAATGACAGTGATTGCGCCTCATTAAAATCGGAAGTGACAGAAGAATTTGAATTCGACGAATCAGCATCTAGCAAGGAAGAAAAGATTCCCATGCACACGTCGAGGTCAGAAAAGAATTACAGACAAAGAACATCGAGTGGAGTGACTGGGCATAACCACTGGTACAAATCACGACGAGTTAAGAGCGGTGCAGCATATCTAGACCAGAGGCGCGACACAAGAAAGTACATTAGCTGGGCCAATTCAGGGAATGATTACGAGAAGGCAAGGTCAGTCATAAACCAGTTATACTTTGATTCTCTATGTTACGGTATTGTGGATAAATTCTACGAGAAGAAGCCGTATGATGCTCCAACCTTCAGAGAGTACCAAGAGAGGGTCACAGTAATGAAAAAAATGGTGGATTATCGAGCGAGGAATGAATTCAAGAAACTGAACATCACGCTTGACGTAACATTCATGGACAACCCTTGCTATGGTGAGCGTGGCAGGTCGAACGAGACAAACCGAGCTAGACAAACTATAGAGGAGATGTTGAAATTCGAGCATAAGATGAGAACGCTGGACCTACAAACCTGCAGTGTTTGCCTGGAGAACAAGTTGGTATTTAAGGAAAGGAGCGTATGCGAAACATGCAAGAAAAAGAATCACTCAGAATCCTACTTCCTGGAGAACAACCTTCATCCAGTCTGGTACGAACGTGACAGCGAAGGATGCATCAAAATGGGCGAAGACGGCAAACAAGTCGTGAGGTACGACATACCGGTCGAGCTGAAAGACCTGACAATGGCTGAAAAACTGCTGATTCGACGGTGTTCGCCATTCATACCATCGATGCACATCAAGGACGGTATCTATGGTATCAACGGCCATTGCGTTTGCTTTCCACAGGATATCGAAACTATGTGCACAGAACTGCCTCAAACCAAATCGAACATGGTCATTTTTATCCGCCACATGAGCGATCATCACGAGGGCATTCAGAAAAGTCGTCATTACAAAGTGAGAAAGGAGAAAGTCCTAGCAGCTCTGCGGTGGCTCAAGATTCATCATCGCGGCTACCACGACATTACAATTTCGGAGTCAAATCTTGATTGGATAAAGAACGGTTCTATCTACGATGTGGCAGAGACACACACTCTGAAAACGAAGCGAAGCAGAAGAGATGTTGTCGCAAATGCAACTGAAACGCTGTCGGGCAACCAATGTGATACAGAATCTAATGACGATGACGTTGAAGTCCAGACAATTCACCCGAACTACAAAGGTGATTCGCCCAACGCCACCCAAACGAAAGTCATCAAAGATTTCGTAAACATAGCGAAACAGACAGGCCAGAAGGATAAGATTCTCAACTTCCCTCCGATCGATCACAGCAAGCCCTTGAAGTAAGTGAACAATTCTTCCCATTGCCATGTTTTTTCACCTCAATATGCCATGCATTCTTTGAACTGACCATTAATGTTATCCAAAAATTGCGTCATCGTCTACCAGTGAGTTCGACGCAATGGTACAAATTTTCGTGAATGCATATCCGTGTCTTTTCCCAGGCGGTATTGGTGACGTGTATGACCCAATACGAGGAAAGGTGAAAGACATCCATAGCTGGGCAACGCATATGATACGGTTCAAAGATGGAAGGTTCATCAACGATCAAATGTTTTGCTTGTATGTCTTCAACATGCTGCAAAGACACACAAACAACACGCAGGGGAACTTCTTCTACAAGGACAAGAACTTCCTTGGTGCTAGCGACAGAATGCCTCCGACGGTGGAAGAGTTACAACAACAGTTTGCGGCAGGAGACATGAAGTATTTGAACAAGTTGCGCTACCTCGCAAAGGGCATAAGAGGATCAGACAGTTTCTGGCGAGGAAAGACGGAAGAGTTGGAAGCGTGGATAGACTTCCACATATCCCGTGGACACGGTCCTCCCACCCACTTCACAACGCTGTCATGTGCAGAGAATTGGTGGCCAGATCTGCGAAGGCTAATGATCAAGCTCGAGAAACAAGCTGGTAATATCGAGCATGCCGAACTGCTAGCAAAGAAGGACTTCGTAGCAATGACCAAATCCGTCAAACGATTTACGTTGTACGTGAATGATTTCTTCATGAAGAGGTCGAGGGTGTTTCTCGACACGGTGGTGAAAAATGCTCTTGGTATTGAGCACTACTGGGCGAGGGTCGAGTTCGCACCAGGGAGGGGTCAGATTCATTTACACTTACTGGGAATTGGTAGGGACAAGTCTTATTTGTATGATTTCTATCGGGCTAAGTCGGAGGAGGAGAAGGTTAAGGTCATGGAAAAGTACGCCACTGGAGTGTTGGACATGACAGCCGACATTCGCGTAAATGAAGACCACGTTTCGGACAGGTCGCCCGACTCGATCAATCCACTAATGCACCGGTTTTGTGAATGTCCTGATAAAGGAGAGGACGTTCGACTGTTATGTCAGGAATGCATGGTGCACAAATGCAATAATTACTGCCTTGGTGACAACAGGAAGCATGAGCCACGAGAGTGTAGGTTTGATCATGGCAAAGAGTCCGAGTACGGCAAAGGTGACACACCCGGAAAGCCGCTCTGCAACATGTCGGTCATTGTCACTGATCGTAGAGGCTTAGAACATTTCAGATTACCGCGAACGCAATCTCGTAAGGCTGTCCAGCACAGCAAGACGCTATTGCAATGCTGGAGGGGCAATGTCGATATCCAGCTATTGATTTACAGGTCGCACCCCGACAAGCCGGATGTTACTGAGATAGAGAGTGTTTGCAAGTATGTCGTAGCATACGCAAGCAAGAAGAATCACACTTCAAAGCAGGAAAAGGAAGCTGTGCAAAACATCATCCAGAGGTGAGATCTATACTTCTTTTGCTTGGTAACATTTCCATCGACAAAATAAATTTGTCTTCTCTACATTTTTATTTTTTGCCATGTTACTGAATTTTGATTCCAAACCATCAAATCGTGATCAAACCAAATAGCAAAAGCTCCGCCGACATCAATGGCGTCCAAACCTTGGTCAAGATGTCCCTAAACATGATGACAAGCAAGAGGCTCATCAGCATTCAAGAGGCTGTGCACGAGATAGATCGTCTGAGTTTAACACTGTGTTCGGATGTTATCACCTACGTTTCGATACAAAACTGTCTGAAACTGCGAAAATCCTCCGACCCAAAGCCAAAAGATCTAGTGTATTGCTACGCAACACGTGATGAAAAACACAACAGATTATCATTGGACGAGTATTTCTATAAGGTTTGGTGCAGGAAAAACTTCATGATCGACCCAGATAGCGATCGGGAATGTAACAGGATCCTACTCCCAAGAGGTCTCAACTGCAGACCACGATACCCTATCGACTTCGATTACGCACGAGGGATGTTAATCATGCACAAACCGTGGAGTTTCAAGAATCCATTATGTACCAGAGACAAACAACGGACAATAGACACTTTCAAAAAAATGCTCGACACTAGAGTTGTCCCTACAAATGTTGTCACCGAATATGAGCGAGCTGTAAGGTATGCTCACGAGAAGAGAATTGAGGTAGTGGCGAAGCAGGGCACTATTCAGGCAGATGTCAACATAGACGATCTCGATCCAGAAGACGCGGAACAATTCCTGAACTTTTTCCATTCCAGCCAGTTAACTGACATGAAGACCAACCCGATCCTTGCGGAAAACATGACAGTGGACATAGGATTGAACCACGATTGGTCGGCGAGCTTCTTCCAGGGAGATAGGGACATAACAATGCCTGGGGAGGAGTACACGATCATGATTAGGGATCATGCTACCAAGGTACTAAATGATGAGAATGATCCAACTGATATTCCCACAAAATCAGATGGTACAAAGTATGACATCAACGACCTATCCGACGAACAACGAATGATAGTGCTCGCGACGGTCGATACAGTTGTCAAGTTCCTAGAGAACGACGAAGACTACTTGCCACTGCGAGCCACCATTACTGGCATGGGCGGATGTGGGAAGTCACATGTCATAAGCACTATCATATCCATCATAAGAGAGATGACCAACGTGAACAACACAGTCCAAGTTGCCGCACCGTCAGGCAGTGCTGCTTATAATGTCAAGGGCTGCACGCTGCATTCCCTTCTTGGTATTAACGTGCAGGTGCCATGGGCATCTTTGAATGCTGAAAGGAAGAAAGAGCTTCAAAAGAAGCTCAAGGAACTTCTTGTCTTGATGGTCGACGAGAGAAGCATGATGAACTCACACGTGACATATGGAGCTGAAGAGCACGTTCGAGAATGCGCATTTTACGGTCACAATAACACGGAGCTGTGGGGTGGTGTTCCTGTTGTACTGTTGTTCGGTGACGATTTTCAATTGCCCCCAACGGACAAGAATGGAGCCATAAGCGGATATGACAAGTATCACAGTAATCAGAGACCCCAATCAATGACTGCAAGAAGCAAGAACAACCAGGTATGCGAGTACGAAGGTTGTTACATTCTTACTGTCATGATGGTAGATAATGTGTTCAAATTGACTCGAAACTTCCGGACACAAGACAAGGACGACTGCGAATTGATGAACAGAATGAGAGTGGGCGATCAAACAAAGGAGGACGCACGTCGTCTGATCAACTTGCATTTAAGCTACTATTCCTCCAAGTTCAGAGACACTATCGAGGACGATCCAAAAACATTGCATGCCTACGCAAAACGGGAGGAAATGAATAAGCAAAATGTCAAAATGCTCGTAAAAACACAGAAACGGCTGTCAGTACCGGTAGCACGGCTCAGATGCCAATTCAGGAGCAACATGGTTGGCAATCCCACTGTGTACCAGTCGCATTTCTTCGGCAAAAAGATGTTGTGGTACACTTTAGACGTTTGCGTTGGTGTGCACGTGTGCCTGGAGACAGCGAACATTGATCCGAACTCTGGCCTGTACGTTGGAGCGATTGGGAAGGTGATTGACATCGTTTATGACGAGCAGCACTCCGTAGGACCAAACACAAATGGTGTTGAATCCCTCCCAAAGTATATAGTCGTTGATTTCCCATACTTCAAACCGCGGCAAGGCATTGAACCCTGGGACAAAAAGAATCCAACGGTGAGTGAAAGTAGAAATGTATTCTTGAACTCGAAATATAGCATGGCACTGATCAATCATCCCTCTTTACACAAATTTGCAATCACTCCACTCCACCACTCCACTCAGCACGTGCCAATACCACCCTACACTCACATCTGCAACAAAGGATGCTGTACTGCCACGTTCATGCCCCTGCAAATTGCATTCGCAATCACAATACACCGCTGCCAGGGCATGGAGGCCGGGTTCGGCAAGGACGATCGATGGAATCGCATGGTGATAGATCCGTCAGATGAGCTCTGGGAGAGAAGCCAGTGCCTTGGGACAGGATACGTTGCTACCAGCAGGGGCAAAACACTTGGTTCCAAAAATGTTATGCACCCGACGGATAGTGCCATTTATTGGACAGGGCCGAGCGTGTCTGTAGAACGGTTACACAATTGCAAGACGAACCAAGATGGCCAACTCTGCAAACTCTTCAAGAAGCGGGACAAATGGGTCAAATACCTTGACGGCAAGGCAGAAGAAACCAAGACAAGATACAACAAAAGAAAGCTTGATGAAATGACGAAAACAACTTACCAAAAGGCAGTGAGTGGTACTTTAATAAAAAATAGAGAGGACCTGACGAACCGCATCACCGAAATCATAACCAACCCAAACAAAAAATGGAAAGAAGCGAAGAAAGAATACCAATTGCCACGCGATTATTTTTCCTAGTGGACGATACAATGCCATATTCACAACTTGCATGGAAAATAAATTTGTCTTGAAGACAAAATTATTTTCAATTGACAGATACAACAAAGGGAGAATATTTCTCGTGATGAAGAAACATGTCACCTATAATGACAATATACCTGCATTTCTTTCTGCGAATGACGGTATCCTCGACAGATATAGCCAATCAATTTCTGTAAAAAGCGCATTTAAGCCAGGTACTTCTCGCTTTCTACGTAGGAACAAGTACAAATTCTACAGCGGTATGGGTCTACAGAGCCTCTACGTGTCCCCCAGGTAAACCTTCTCACTAAATAGCTACTATACTGATTCCTACCAAGATCCCTGTAGAAAAAAGTTTGGAAAAAAATGGAGAATTTGTGACCATAAGGGGTTGGGCACCTCCCGGCCCCGTTATCGACACTTCACTGCGCTTGTTTCGACCCGGGGCCCCGAGGGCCGATAATCCAAGAGGATTCGAGGATGAGATATCTTATGTCATCACCGAGTTGTTCGAAAACGACAAGAATCTGAAGAGTACCCTCAAGTCTAACTCGATTCTTTCTCGTTTGGATTTGTTCGACGCTGTTAAAGATGCAGACGTCATGAAACGCGTCAGGTGGAAAAATGGAGATACTGAAGGGGAGGAGATGATCACCAAGAGAATGTTTGAGGAATTGATGCTGGTACCCAGCTACCTCAATTGGACTCAGAACGCCTATGGGACCTTGCCAGATTGTCCTATTGACTTTTCGTGTGATATATCCCGCAGCAAGTTTGATGGGTTCCTGGTGCTTGATGATCATGGACGAAGAGGACATCATGGCGACGGAACCGTTTCTTATGATCATGAAGCTGCCCTTCAAGCTGAGAGACGTCACAAACGTGGGTGCTTTGCCAGTGCACCATCTGGACGTTCTACTGCTGGAAATAACAACACGACTTCTCCTCCGACACCCACAGCGGCTGCCAACGTTAATATTCCCATCCTTACACCAGTGGTGCTTACTGGAAATACCAACATCAGTACTACGGCATCTACCGTTCCAACTACCACCACTACGAATATTAATAATAATACCGCTGTCCCATCACCTTCAACTACAGCCACAGCTGCATCTACTGCAACATCTGCTTCGTCTGGACAAACACCTATCAGAAATAATATCACCACCGGGTTGACAACACCAGTTGCTTGTAGGTCTGCGGCACTTACTGCATTAATTAGCTTTGAGAAAAGGATCAAAGCCAGTGAAGAAACTTGGGGGAAACTTGAATCAGCTTCCGACTGGACTACTTGGAAGATCAAGCATATTGGGAAACTAGTACTCATCGATTCTGACGATATCATCAAACAAGGATCTTCTCCGCCAAATCCGTTGACCAGTTCTCCTGAGGAGGTGAAGCTCTACAAGAAGAAGAATACTCTCTTGTACATGGCATTACTAGATGCTATCCAGACAAATGAAGGGATCACTATTGTCAAGGAATTCGGTGATACTATGGATGGAGCGAGTGCGTGGAAAGCTATTCAGGCCCATTATGATGATGACATGTCTGCCATCACTCGTACCAAGTACCTATTCGGAATCATCTGCAAATCCCAGATTCCTCTTAATCATCGTGGACTCGCCCGAGAGATTGAGCAGTTCAAGGGATGGATCATTGAGCACAATCACTACTGCAAGAATGGCGAAGAGATCCTTGGGAATCAAATGCTCATGCATTTCGAGCGTTTCATCGAATCTATTGATAAACTTCGAGACATCAAGAAACTAATTGATATTCAAGAGGATACGATCAACGTTTCTTCCACTGCTACTACCACCGTTAATTCGATTCGATCCCCAAGTGCTAAGATTGATTTCTATTATCGGCAAGCTCAACAAATAGATGCAGAGTTCAAGACGACTATACTCAACTCCAGGAGGAAAGTCAATCAAGCAGCTTTGGATTGGGATATTGATCCGTATGAATACTCTCACTATGATGCCAATATAGGAATTCTTGAAACTCCGTCTGATAGGGTCCTTGCAGCAATGGAGGCTTCGTATCTAGTGAACGCCGGAGAGGAGCGAAGGAATGGATTTCTACCGCAAGCTACTTTTTCGAAACTGCCTAAGGAGGTGAAGAAGATTTGGCTTACTCTTCCCGTCGAGTACCGAGAACTAATCATGACTTCCTTGGTTGGAGAGTCCATTTCCCCACCTTCTGGGACTGAAGAGCATCGTTTGCCGGGGGTAGGTATTGCAGGAAGAAATGCGAGGACTAATCTGTCTGAACTTGAACAAACCCAGTCCATTGAGAACACCGAGGATCGGATGATCAACTTCACGGCTATTGAGGCAATGCGTGCTAGGGCGGCTCGTGCCAATGAAGAAAATGATGGACCACCGGGACTTTCTCCACCTTCCTCGTCTACTCGACGTGACCTATCTCGAATGGATCCATTCGTTCCTGCTAGACTTATGTCATCTGATAACCGGTCTTCCACCGAGCGTGTTCCTATTAATGCGTCCACAAGGAATGTATCTATGGCGCGGTCGTCCTTCGCAACTCACATCAACGTACGAGAAACTTTGTATGATGCTGCGTTTCCTGACGTGCTTGGGATACTCTCTGCTGAACCAAGATCTGTTTCCATGGCGATCTCTTCCGGGGTTCCTCCAAGACTTCCTTCGTTCCCTTCTTTCGGTGAGCCATGTGCTTCTAGTCTAGGTCTTGTGGATGGCGGTGCGAACACAGGTCTTGCAAATCCTGCACAGCTACGACGTTTGCGTTATGTGTATCCATCTCGGTACATCAACGTCAATACTGCTGGTGATATGAATATTCAAGCACTCAGGATTGGTACTTTTGCTGCGAAAGCAATGACGAAAAGAGGGGAGACAGTCCTTCTAATCTTCCATGAATATGGGGAGCTACGACAAGGTCCTACGGTACACTCCAAGATCCAGCTACTTGATGGTGGTTGTCATGTATGCGATGTTCCAACTAATCTTTCGGGTGAACAATGCGTTGTAACATCTCGAGGGCACGTGCTACCTCTTACCTTTGAACAAGGATTGCCATTCATCGAAATGACGTATCCTTCTGAAGAAGATCTTGATTCATTGCCACGTGTGGATATCACATGCACCACTCCTTGGGATCCATCCAAGTATAAACAGGGGCGCGCAGAATGTGGCGAGCGTGGTGGTGCCTGTGGCGGGATCAGCGCGGGCCCTCGGGGCCTGTCCAGTTTTGTGTCATTTGTAGTAGGTCATTGCACTTTGGTTTTACATTTACATATAGTCTTTTTACAATGGAATCCGGCTATAAAGTTGCTCTGCAATGACGTAGACATAGTCTTAGTGTATTTGGTGCATGGTGATGTTCTGTTTTGTTGTTATGGTATGTAGGATAAATTAGTAGAATTGTAAAATTGTTACACTCGAAGGGTAGTAACTTGTGACATTGCTCTAGATAATTGTAGATAATTTCGCCCCTGGAGGGCCAACCATGACGTACTTTAAGATTTCCGTTAATTTTTTTTTATTGTGCACAATTTTACCAATTCAAAGTGTCTTTCTCGTGCTTGACAGTTTCTCTGGATTCTTCGCGGACGTGACAAAACTGACATACTCAGCCTCCGCCCGGCGCTTCTTTTCGTTTTTTTGGATTTTGCCACGTGTCGCTTCAACTTCATCAACACGTCATTATGTACAGCTGAGGTGTTGGTTCTCATTTGTCCGGTGACGCATGCATTTACATTCATCGATATTGTGTCCCATTTGTGACAAATTCAATTGACAAAAATTAGTCCGAATCGGTATACTTAATTATTTCTTCATCTATCCGTGTCTGGATTCTTTCTCTGTCTGACAGCGTGTTCCTCCTGCTTCGTTGACAGCAAATCGCTTCCGTCCACATCTCGCGGTCGATCTATTATTTTTTCATTGCAATCATAAAGTATTGTGTAAACCTTTCTACTTCTTATCAATCTAAGTACACAATCATGATAATTGGCAATACCGATGCGCTGCTGCCGCGACGTCAGCTGTTGGATCTAACACTAATGGCAAGGGTTCTCGTCATTTGATGAGTAAACCTAGCGGCCGTAAGTGGCAGGCAAGCGCAAGTGCATCAAAGTCGGGCATCATCGACTGTGGCGGAGCTGTCTCATGTTGGACAAGAGCAGGAGACTAATGCCGATGGCGCGACTTCAAATGTTGGATGTAATGGCAATGGGTTTCGTCGTTTGATGAGTCAACCTTGCGGCCTTGAGCGTGTCGCATGTTCTTCGAAGTCGGCCGATGCTTCGACCTCATCTACTTTGACGGAGTTGTCTCACACTCACAGCGGACTGAAACGGGGGCATGTTTCGAAGGAGGCTTCAACTTCTAACTGGAAATGGTATGAATATCCTTGGGCTACCATCCGCACAAACGATCCTATCTTCCGATCCATGGCAACATTTGTTGTTGACGAGAGTGAGAGAAAAAAGCTTGATAGCCTTCCTTTCAAAAACTATACATGCAGTCGTCACGCCGCCAAAGCAAAGCAACGAAGCTGGGTCCAAGGCCAAGTTCAAGTACCAATCCAGTGAGTTTTGTTCCGCGGAAAGTTGTTCTTGTGTTGTGTCTCTAAATACTTTCACAGACTAACACTAACACAACCACAACACAATACATAAAATCGTTCACTGCACAATTTTACCAATTCACCAGCTTGTCATGTACATGTATCATTGTGCTGCAAAAACACTACTAACTCGTTTTATTTACATACCGATGCAAATGCATCCTTCCAATTCCAACGTAATGCGCACAGCACGTGCCCATCCCTCCCTACGAGCAGATTTGCAACAAGGGATGCTGCACCGCATTATTCATGCCATTGCAAATCGCTTACGCCATCACCATTCACCGCTGTCAAGGACTTGAAGCTGGATTCGACGAAGGAGACCGCTGGAACCGAATGATATTAGATCCGTCAGATGAGTTGTGGGAGATTAGCAAGAACCTTGGGACATTGTACGTGGCAACTAGCAGAGGCAAAACACTTGGTTCCAAAGATCAAGCATACCCAACGGACAGTGCCATATACTGGACGGGAAACAGCGTTTCAACGAACCGAATTAAAAATTGCAAGAGAAAGCAAAATGGGCAGCTCTGCGAATCATACAAGAAGCGAGCTAAGTGGGTAGAATACTTGGAGGGAAAAGCAGAAGAGACGAAGACGAGGTATAGCAAGAGAAAGTTGGAAGAAATCACAAAAACAACGTACGCAGCAGCAATGAAGGGCGATTTCATCAAAGACAGGACAGACCTGACGGCCAGGATTACCGACATCATCACCAATCCAAACAAGAAGTGGAAAGAAGCGAAGAGGGATCACGAGATCCCAAGTGATTACTTCGCAGCGTCTGCATCTGGTGATTAGTAAAATGGATCGCTGCACGATTCTACAAAAAAAGAAAATTTCTCACGACGATGAATACATCGACTAAATCCAGAGTCCGTCTGCATCAGGTCATTACATTAGTAAAATTGATCACTGCACAATTCTGCAAAAAAGACCATTTCTTACGTTGAAGAAATACAACAACTAAATCGACTAAAACCTGTGCAAAACCTGTATTTCTTTCTCGTAAAGACGGATTTAGACGCCAAAAAAGCGCATTTAGTACATTGAATTTCTCGCTTTCAACAGGTACTTCTCGCTTTCTACGTAGGAAACCATTCAGATCCTACGCTGGTAGGCTCTACTGAGGACTCTACGTGTCCCAACAGTAAACCTTCTCACTAAAATGCACATATGCTGATTCCTAGCTAGAACTCTGTAGAATAATTTGGCTGAAAAAATCTGAATTTCCCACCTGTAATAGAAGGGCACCTGCGGCCCCCTATTACGCTGCTCTGCACTCCATGAACGGGGGCCCCGAGGGCCGATGATAGTACTAACCGTTCTGTCACCTCCGGAAGTGTAAATTCTTCTTTGGAGTACAATCCATTTGCTTGTGACCAAGAACCTGTATCCTTGCATGGGCAGAACGTCAATGAGAGTTTCTTCAGGAATCCAACGAAAGTCATATCTCATCCAGACCGTATCGAGAGTAGCTATTTCTGTGATGATCTAGTTGAAACATCTCATTATCCAGATCGTGTGGTTGAACGTGTTACTGCTGATCCTTCGAGAAACATGTGCGAAAGAACTATCCAATTGATTCGTACTGGGCTTGTGGACTCTGGTGCAAATATGGGAATCGCAATCTCTCCTTCTCCAATTTCTCCTTCTTCATTGGAAAACTCAACTAATCCTTTCTTTGACAACCCAGCGGATCTTTTTACAGACCATTCGGACCATGATACTGCATCTCTGGTACCAGCTGCTGCTATTGAGGAAGAATTTATTCGATCCTTCTATATGAACCCTCAAGAGTCCATGCACTACGTTGATTAAATTGACGACTTTCTCATAAGAGAAGAAATATGGGGAGAGGAATATGGGGAGCATAAGAGAAAATTATTACCAATGCAGGAATTACGATATCAAGATTACGTTCGTGCCTGTTTTGTTGGTTGGGGAGTGTTACGTTAGTACGATTTTGTGTACGAACGTATGTATGAACGCAACGTCATCGGCACTATTTTAGGAATAGATATTTTAGAGACGGGACCTTTGTTTCAGAGTGCGTCAGTGGTTTTACGAGAAATCCATCACCGCCAAAGATTGAGGAAGCAAAATCCATCATCATTCGACTACGCGACCATGACACAAGTCGAGAATGAAAAATTAGTTAAGTTGAATACTTAGAACCCTTTGTTGGAACCGTTGGCTGATGCCACACTGTCTACAAATGAAAAATACTTCGTTAGTCGAGTAGTACGCCCAACAGTGATCTTGAGTGATCCGTGTACACCTTAGTTCCTTCTATCTCCCGATCATACGTAAATCCGCCGCGGTTGTGATGCTCCAAATCGACCGAAGACCTCCACAACATCGAAGTCCTCCTAGATCTACGCTACACTTCACGTTTGTCGTATCCGTATGCAATAGAAACGATCATAAGGCAAAACCACCGACTAGAATGGGGCACTAGAAGAGTCTTGTGCCCATACTGAATGGATTAGATCCGATTTGGTAGAATGTGGTGCTGCTGGCCAGCCCACTGAAACTGGACCTCTCACATCAGCTACGAGGTTGTAGCATCGCTTCTACGGACGCTAGTCGCCTGAGCCTGAGCAGTACAAATGAGCTTGTCTAGTATCACCACCCGACTAGAATGGGGCACAAGAGAAGCAGCTCATGCACATACTGAATGGATTAGATACGATTTGGGAGAATGTGGTGCAACTGGTCAGCCCACACTGAAACTGGACCTTTAACATCAGCTAAGAGGCTGTAGCATCGCTTCTACTGATGATATTCGTCTGAGCAGTACAAATGAGCTTGTCTAGTATCACCACCAACTAGATTGGGGCATAAGAGAAGCGGCTCATGCCCATACTGACGGCGATAGATGCGATTTTGGTAGAATGTGGTGCAGCTGGTCAGCCCACACTGAAACTGGACCTCTCACATCAGCTAAGAGGCTGTAGCATCGCTTCTACGAACGCTAGTCGCCTGAGCAGTACAAATGAGCTTGTGTAGTATCACCACTGACTAGAATGGGCCATTAGAAGCGGCTCACGCCCATACTGACGGCGATAGATACGATTTGGTAGAATGTGGTGCAGCTGGCCAAAGCCACACTGGCCCTCTCACATCAGATCCGAGGTTGTAGCATCGCTTCTACGGACGCTAGACGTCTGAGCAGTACAAATGAGCTTGTCTAGTATCACCACCAACTACAATGGGCCATTAGAAGCGGCTCATGCCCATACTGTCGGCGATAGATACGAATTGGTAGAATGTGGTGCTGTTGGTCAGCCCACACTGAAACTGGACCTCTCACATCAGCTACGAGGTTGTATCATCGCTTCTACTGATGATATTCGTCTGAGCAGTACAAATGAGCTTGTGTAGTATCACCAACCGACTAGAATGGTTCACTAGAAGCGGCTCATGCCCATACAGACGGCGATAGATACGATTTGGTGGAATGTGGTGCAGCTGGCCAAGCCACACTGGCCCTCTCACATCAGATACCATACGAGGTTGTAGCATCGCTTCTACAGACGCTAGACGTCTGAGCAGTACAAATGAGCTTGTTTAGTATCACCACCGACTAGAATGGGGCACAAGAGAAGCGGCTCATGCCCATACAGACGGCGATAGATACGATTTGGTAGAATGTGGTGCAGCTGGTCAGCCCACTGAAACTGGACCTCTCACATCAGCTACGAGGTTGTAGCATCGCTTCTACTGATGATATTCGTCTGAGCAGTACAAATGAGTTTGTGTAGTATCACCAACCGACTAGAATGGTTCACTAGAAGCGGCTCATGCCCATACAGACGGCGATAGATACGATTTGGTGGAATGTGGTGCAGCTGGCCAAGCCACACTGGCCCTCTCACATCAGATACCATACGAGGTTGTAGCATCGCTTCTACGGACGCTAGACGTCTGAGCAGTACTAATGAGCTTGTTTAGTATCACCACCGACTAGAATGGGGCACAAGAGAAGCAGCTCATGCCCATACAGACGGCGATAGATACGATTTGGTAGAATGTGGTGCAGCTGGTCAGCCCACACTGAAACTTGACCTCTCACATCAGCTAAGAGGCTGTAGCATCGCTCCTACTGATGATATTCGTCTGAGCAGTACAAATTTTCTTGTGTAGTATCATTGCGGACTAGGATGGGCCACTAGAAGCGGCTCTTGCCCATACTGACGGCGATAGATACGATTTGGTAGAATGTGGTGCAGCTGGTCAGCCCACACTGGCCTCTCACATCAGCTACGAGGTTGTAGCATCGCTCCTACTGGTGATATTCGTCTGAGCAGTACAAATGAGCTTGTCTAGTATCACCGCCGACTAGAATGGGGCACTAGATGCGGCTCATGCCCATACTGACGGCGATAGTGCAATGTGGACATTTAATTATTGATCTGGGAATGATATCTTTTTTTTTAGAAGAAACAATACATGGTTTGACAGGTAGTAGACGAGGAGAAGATTTTACAGCAACTCAAACACATCAATACTACGCATTTTATCTACAAATATATCTTGAAAGTTTACACTTGCATGATGTTTAGTCATCATCCTTTATATTTTCACTGCAATACATGAAGTTATCCACGCAATTTGACGTCGTCTTCACTTCATAATCAGGACGTTCAAAATCTCTTTCGTATTGCTGTTCAGTCTCTTTATTTGCGAATTCTTTCATTAAAGTGTGCATGGCTTGCATCTTGCTGGCTTGTTTCGTATCTACCGTCTCCAAATACTCAGACTCATTGACTTTGACAAACTTAAGCAAATAATCTTGAGTTGAACTGTCTTTAAGCTCTTCTGCTCGGCTTGGGGTACTGATATCATCCTCAATCTTCATTTCCCTCTCCTGTTGCCTGTGCACACGTCGTCATGAATACATTGCGTGCTACCAGCCACTTGGGCGCTGCTGCTGTCATCGACGAGGACATCTACGGTAGAAATTCTGATGTGTGTGTTACGAGGATGATCTTCAGGAGAGGTTTCTGGAACAATATAGCCAACTATTCTGAAACCTTCCGAGAAAGATTTTCTCCTCTTCTCCAGAGTAGCTTGCCTGCCTTCTACTTACAGAGGAATCAGTACGGGTAAAAATTGAATTTATCCTGCTTTCGTTCTCATCCCAAGTAGCTTGCTTGCCCGAGCTTACGGAGGAATCAGATCAGATCAAAATTGAATTTTACCCGCAGGATAAAATTGAATTCTATTGGTACAAATGGATAAAAAAATTTCAATTTAGGTCAGTACATCATATATATCGTTGGACGGGAATATATATCGTTGGACGGGAAGATTTCCTCTCCTTAGTTGTATATCACCGCACAAAAGTCCGTGGGAAGGGTGAGGGGAGGTAAACATTGTCGATTTTATGCCGCCGTCGGCGACGTTAATTTATTACTTTTAAAGGATCAACTGATACCCCCGCCTTGGAAGCGTAGGAGATGGTATATACGACGAAATAAGCCGAGTATCTTAGGTGTATTTAATCGGTGTGGTTAACTGTGGCCATGGAGTGGAGGACATGGGAGGGTGTCATGGTCATGGTGCCCAACCCTAAAACCTCATGTCCGTTGGCGAAATACGTAACGGAAATGTACAATTGATTTGCGTGAGTGGTCTGCGCTCGCAGAAATGTTTGTGCAGGCAACACATGCAAATCGAAGTAAATCGAAGTCTGTCGTCGTCCGTCTGCACGCAGATCGAACTTTTTTTACTTCTCGATTTGCGTGCTTGCTTCCGCGCGCATGGCAAAAACAATTTACAATAGACTGGGTCTGAAATCTGAAACTCAAACATCACACCAACAGCAAGCTTGCCCAGTAACAGCTCCTGAATACCATCCTAAACTAATCACTTATTTATATCATATAAAAAAAAAACAGGGCACATAAAAGTAGCGTAATGGAATTTCAAAAGGGTGAAATTTCACTACTGCAACTTTCGTGAAATTTACAGGGTGAAAGTTGCACCAATTTTGGCCAACAATGAAATTTCACAAAAATTCTGGCGCGAACGGATGGTACTGAACCAACACGTAGCACAAAAATAACCTAAGACCCTTCATTCCACCAACCACCAAACCCCAAAGAACACCACGCACCATCCAGATGATGAGTTTGTCAACTCAGCGGATGTGTTTCCTCTGTGACCCAAACTCTCGTGTGTGGAGGGAGTTGTTCTACCTGCAGACTAACAAGGCTGCGCTCGTAAGGAAGATGATCGAGTGGTATGTGCCTTTGGGTGAAGATGGTTCTGATGAGATGCGGAGGAGAGTTAAAAAGGATTTTGAGGACTTTGATACTCAAAACAATGACTGGTTTCATTCTTTTGACGTTCCACTTCCATCGCTTCCATCTTTGGAACAGCTGCAACAGAACAACAAGTCTTTTAGTATCAAAAATGTGGTACAGTATGTGGAATCAACTGGTGCTATTTCTGGTCGCATCACGTGGTTTGAATGTTATGCAGGATCATCTGACTTCTATCGATTGGTTGCTAAGCCTCTAATGTCTATGGGAACTGTCGGATCGATGGATTGTGAGCGTAGGGCCAAACCTCTGAAGAACAGCATTCTTGTGAAGGATAGGAATAGGATGAAGGATCCAACTGGTGTTGCACTTCTTCGAGGGAAGGAAAACCTCCGTCATATCATGGATGCGAAGAAGATGCTTGGAAAGAAGCTTGCTGACAGTCTCTCTTAGAGTGATGTGTTGACTGCAGAGTGCAAAGTATTACGACTATCTCAGGATAAGCTAGAGTGAAATTTAATCCCTTGAAATTTCTGAAATTTCTGAAATTTCAACCTGCAATTTTCAACCCCCTCCAAAAATGGTGAAATTCCATTACGCTACATAAAAGAATGGGCTGCGTATCGATCTGATTAGGTTATCCCCTATTTAGTCTTAATAGAAATTTTATTAGCTGAAATAACGCGAAAGGTCTTATTTAGGTTATCCCCCAATAGCTCCTTGGCTAGATAACCTCCAACATCCAAAACCGTCCAAAACCCAAAATTTTTGATCCAAGAAAGGCCTTCACCATGATGGACTACTAGTAAAAATGAGGTCAATGAATATGCTTCTATTAGCCGAACAATCGACATTCTCCTCCCCTATTATGGCATAGGATTTCCAAACTGCCGTTTGTTCGCCTAATTAGGCATCGGCTGCTGCGAAACTAGCCATAGGAGGAATGCACCATGGTGACCATGTAAAATTTATCATTTTTTTTTGGATTGAGGATTTTCAGAGAATGGGACTCCTTGGGAGGCTGAAGTTTTCTAGCCAACGTCACGGCCCGACCAGCCTTACATTTTGGATATTTTAGCGATGTTGGCGATAGCATTTTTTCCATCAAGCCAAGGTATCTCTAGGTATCTCTCTAGCTAACAACCATGACGAGTCTCTCTTCCACCTGCCTTACATGATGAATATCTCCAATTAAAATGCAACTAATTCAACAATCTACCATCTCATAGTCACAATTACATTTATACATATACTAAGCCTGCCAATTGGCATCAACCATCAACATTCATATCCTCACCACTGTTGGTATCGGTGGTAACCACTTCGTGGCACTCATATTGATGGATACGCCATGCCATAGCAAGCCGCATTTTCCCACAACCAGGATGATTGCAAATTTTGATCATAGTATCATTTTCTGTCACTTTTATGGCTGCATCATCATCGCTGCCGTCACTGTTAACTACCGCAACATCATCCGCAACAACTTCATCCGTGAGTACTAGTTCTTGGTGGAGAGCCTCTTCGTCATTGATGCTAGTCGCCAAAGGACCAAGCACGACATTACTATCAACCAATGCGACATCAGTAACCTCTTCGCAGCGCCGAGAATTCTGGACTCCACTGTTCGTTTTCTTCTTCCGTTTTGACTTGGTCTCCTTCTTCACATGATCTTTTGCACAATGTAAAAATGGTGAAGTTTGAAATAGATACTCACTCAACACTTTCTTCTGGAGTTCATTGCCACGGGTAGCTCCAAACTGGCGCAATAACTTATTCCAGATCGCATGACAGGTCTCTATGTTTTGTTCATCTATACCACCAAGAGTGCCCCACATTTGCAGCTGCTTCAAAAGATGGAGACCAAACAGAAGATGCGCCTTCATCGATCTTGTCAACTTCCTTTTCCACCCAGAAATCGGAACATCAGTTACGACAAGTTTATATATCAGATCTCGCAATGTCACAGTATCCTGTTGAAAGTGACTAATTGCCTCGTCCGATTGAATCTCGACTGACTTCATCACTCTCATGATTTTGAACCACACTTCCGAGATGGATTTCAGTCTATCCGTAAATGCATGTAATTCGCGCTTCAATTCATCGTCTACACCAATGATGGGCTCCAATTCTTTGGCCGCTTTACCGTAGATGTCCTTAGACTTTTCTCCAAAGGTCATGCAATGATTTCCGACGATCGAACCCTGAAAGTAAGTAGTTTGATCCACACCATACTGTTTCATCACTGCAGTGAAAACTCTGTATGCATTGCTGCTGTGATCTTTCAAATATTCTTCACACTCTTTGATTGTCTCGTTCGTAATACATTGCTGCTCAAGCACCATTTGCAAGTACTTCACGCAATAAGAATCTTCACCACTGCCTTCATCATTGTCACTATTGTTGTCAATAATTTGAAGACGCAGTGACTCCAGCAGTGCCCTGATTTCTTCCTCTCTTGTATTTGTGACTACCATCGCATTGCCAATATGCCAAGGCTGTTCACACTTTCGGTTGCCATTACGCTCATGATTTGTTTTGTTTCTTACTACATCCGGCACCACAATAGCGTTGCCAACACATCTCATGCATCCAACACAAATCACTCTCTTATGAGCCTCATTGCTGGGATCGAGACCAAACATCAAACATGTGACTTTGCCTTGGCGGTCAGTAAAATATGACTTAGGAGGTGTCAGTCGTTCAGATGACTGGCAACCCCTCTTCGACCTGCGTCGATGTGCACCTGTGCCTTTCGTTGAGGACGTCGTTTGCTCATTTGTGGTAGTTGCCGGGGTTACAATTTGCGTCCTAGACCGAAGCTTAGGTGTTGATGAAACGTTCCCTGAGTCTCGTATGCTTTCGCCGCCGTTGTTGCGGCTAGGCGAAGGGCCGGTAGTGCGGCATGACGACATGGTTACTATGTGCAATGACAGATAAATGCTGAAGGAAAATGAAATTAGAAATGGCGGGAACAAAAAAAACCTTTTTTGCCACAAAGCAGACCTGATTCCACACACAAAGACCTTAAAGTTGTGAATCTATACAAATCTATAGTCCATTTAACTACATTAATTATTCGTCACACAAAGTCCTGAGAGGAAAACCCCCAGCATATTCTAACTCGCAAAAGCATGGGGATCACGAAAATGTTCGGGGTTTTCCTCTCAGGGGTGTATTTTGAAAAATATACGCAATGTATTTCTACGGATTCCTACGTGGACAGTTTGAGTACCGAAAATGTCATCCACACGTGAGTTGGCCGGGCCGTGACGTATTATGGATGGCCTGCGCGCGTGGAGCAGCCCATTCTTTTATGTGCCCTGAACAGCAACAGCAACAGCGACAGCGCTGTCGTGTTATCCAAGGGTAAATAAGCAGGGTTGGCGACGACTGTTCCCGCCAAAATTTTACCTAATAAAAAATGCTGAGTACATACCGTTACCGTCTCGTCCGCAAACTGGAATGCGAAAGTCAGTGCCGGTCCGAACAGGATGATCAGCACGACCATGCCGCTCAAGGCACGGCAACCATGGTCACAGTTGCCGCCGTTGAATTAGACCAAGTTAATAGCCGTATTATGGGATGATTGGTGGCTGATCGTTGCTATGGATTAATATGTTGGTGTTGAAGCTCTCGCCGCAGGCAAATCCCCTGAGAGAAGGCAGTATGGAGGCAATATTAGGCGGTGACGTCCGGCGAGCGCCGCCCACTGAACAGTGCTTATTGAACGTCCCGAGGAGCGTTTCTGCTGAATCCAAGCACGATAACATCAACATAATAATCCATAGTAACGATCAGCCACCGATCGGCCGATATTACGGCTATTAACTTGGTCTATTCCAGCGGCGGCAACGCTGACCATGGTTGCCGGCAGAGAGTGTTCAATTTGAGCTTTCGATGACGGAGATCGGGCGGACAACCGAGACTCAATGAAGGCAAGCGAGACTCAATTATAGGGATCTCAAAGTCGTAACGAAACTTTTACTTAGGAAAATTTGATGCCGCTTTCTGATCACTGCTGATCATAGCAGCGATACGTCGGAATATGTGAAAGATCGCTAAATTTGAATACCGGTTAACGGACGAGAGGGTAAATTGAAATTGATTTTGAAATTTCACAAAACGACGCCAACCCTGCTTATTTACCCTTGGTGTTATCTTGATCTTGATGATTATGTTGTAGAAATGCTTTACTGTCCAATTTGCTTTGAAATACTTGATGAGTCAACCTTTATCAGTCACTGTGGACATGAATTCTGCCATGGCTGTATTGATACTTGGTTATCTTATCATCTCACGGATACGGATGCCCTATCCCTATCTGCATGCATACAGAGCGCCAGACGAGAAAGCATCCAGCCTTGTCATTTAATAAGATTGATCATAAGCCAACTGAAACCGCAACTAAACAACTTCCATTGGATGCGGAAGCAACGGAGAATGAAACCAAGATGAGACATCAGGAGCTAAAGGCAGCTATTTTGCATGTAATGTCGAATCTTGTCCATGGTCGAATGTCGATTTTTCAAAACAATGAAGCAAGGGGCCTGTAGAAAAGAAAAAAACGAAACCAGTGTATTTATTGTCCATGGCTTATAGGTACTAATTCCCAGGATCTGAGAAGTGTAAAATTATGAAACTCTTAATTTGCAACACAAACACAATGCATGCATCATGCACAACTAAAGCAAAAGCTTCCAGGCAATACTGCAATTCATTAACTACTGATCAGCTGTCTCGCGCTGCAGGAAGACGGTTGCCGATACATCTTAGAGACTTTCAGCTTCGAAAGCTTACTACTGTTTGAATAATTCTCTCATCCGCAGAATCTACGTGAATAGTCTAAGTCAGCAAGCAAGATAATAACTCTCTCCGACATGTGACAGCGATTGAGACGAGAGGAGGTGTTGTGCTTCTGTAGGTGGATTCAAAAGGTGCAGCTGTGCCTAAAATAACACAAGAGGTTATTAGTTAGAAGTCGCATCTTCATTATCAAACCCGCTTTTCAGCATAGATTATTTAGTTCAAGCCCTACGAACGCGGCGAAAGCTTTGTGTCTGGCTTCCCTCAATGGTTGATACAACTATTTTCCGACTCAAAGGTACCAACGGAGTGCGACGCCGACGTTTATTCGAAGTCGCACGTGGTGCAGGAGTATCTGAAGCGAGATCGGGAGTGGAGATGTGTGTTTTGTGCGTTTTACCTTCTCCTTCCTCTTCCTCATCGCTGCTGCTGCTGCTGCTGCTGCTGCTGCTGCTACTACTACTCGATGAAGAGTCGGAATCTGAATCAGACGAACTACTACTGTCAGAAGATGAACTGCTTGAAGAATCACTGCTCGATTGCACATCTGGCGTAGAATCCCTCGACTCTTCAAGACGACCTTTATTGGTTGGAAAGCTAGAATCTTGTGTGCCAGGGACTTCTTCCTCTTCTTCTTCCTTCGTGTTGGTTTTCGGCTTCATATCTTTTTGGGATGTAAGCTGACCACGGCCTGACGACATGGTATGTGCCTCACTTTGTCCTCCCTTCTTGCTAGCCTGTAATTTTGTATCACTTTTTGACGCCGACTGACCATCAGCAGCTGTGGCGTCCTCCATTTTTTCGTCGTTGTCATCATCATCACTGTCCGAATCAGAGGTAGACTCGGAAGAGCTACTGTCACTGCTACTAGTGCTCGAATCCGATTTGTCACTTCGAGTCGGTGTTTTGACATTCTCGTTACTCTTCTCCAATTTTTCGATGGATGAACCCTGTTCGTCTTTTTCAGAGTTGTTGCAATTGACCTTCTTTTTATCTTGTTTGCTGCTCTTTCCCTCTTCATCTGACAGCTGAAGCAAATCTTGCGATCTTTCCTCAGAACTTGTACTGCTAGTCGACGACGAAGAATCCGAAGACGAGCTATTGATAGCTTCTTCTTTGTTCTCGGCATCAGAGCTTTGCAATGTTTCGCCATTTTTGTTGAAAAGATTGGTTGGGAGCAATATTGACGCCTGGCTGAGATTGAGATTGACATTGGGGTTGTTTGGCGGAGACATCGCATCACTACGCGGAGAGCAGTCGAACGTGACTTTGTCTATAACTTCATTTGCTCTCATATGTCCTCCAACCTGCTCTTTTTCAACGTCGTTGTCGTCATCAGAACTGTCACTGTCACTTGATGATGATGAAGAATCCGATGAAGAACTGCTGCTTGACGACTCATCTAAGCGAGAAGAAGGACCTACCGCGGAAGCTGGATTTTCACAGACTGGCTCATCCCTTTTGGCAGCATCTTTCGATCCCTCCGTCTTGACAGACAATGCACCGCTTTCGACGTTCTCTTTTACTTCGGCCTCGGTAATTACTTTACTTTCATCCTTTTCGTCTGCCTTTTCATCTTCGCTGTCAGAATCAGAGCTTGACCCGGAAGAGCTGCTATCACTGCTGCTGCCACTACTACTGCTACTCGAGACAGAGGCGTCATCATTAGTTGAAGTCGAGCGCTTAGGTTCTTCTTCTTTCTCACTCTTCGCTGCACATTCCATGACTTCGTCACTGGCCTTTTCATTCGCACCAATATTACGAATCTTATCAGCCTCGCCACTTCCAGGGGCATCATTGTCATCTTTCACTGCATTTCCATTCTCTTCGTTCTGCTCATTCTCATTCACTGAGCTCACAGACTTTACCATATTGTTCGTCATTTCATTCTTCTCTTGTCCATCGACCTCAACATTTTTATTCTCTGACTCATTTTTGACTTCCTCCGCTTTTCTCTGCAATGTTCCCTCTGTCTTGGGGGAAGTGACGCTGTCTTGAGCAGCTTCTTCTTTTACTTTCTTGTCATCCACCTCATCTATTTCACGTCCTTCATCTATTCCCCGCGTTTTTGGATCAACATGAGATGCACGCTGACCATTATCAACTGGTACAGCAGCTGCAGTATTCTCCGTTTCTTCTTTGTCTTCGTCATCATCACTGTCAGAGTCAGAACTTGACCCGGAAGAGCTACTGTCACTACTACTACTACTACTACTACTGGAGCTGGAGTCAGATTCGTCACCGTCGTTAGCAGCCGACTTTGACCTCTTCAGGCTTTCATTTTCCTTTGTATCAGCCTCTATCGTCTTGCCCTGCTCCGTCAACCCTTTATTAAGATAGTTGTAATCTGAGCTCTCGTAGTACGATTGGTTGAAGTCATGATTGACATAAGACAGTTTGGTCTCATCAATTATACCAGAATTGGGGAGAACACCGTTCGAAGCCTGCAGTGCAGTATTTGATTGTTGGACTGACTGAACTGCTTTCGCTTGAGCAGGCTCGTTTTCAACTTTGCCCTGTGCTGTGATCAGATGAGGTGAAACTTCGTTAACATCTCCTTCCTTGCTGGGCTGCATTATTGAACCATCATTTGACGTAGGCTCCTCGCCATTATGAAATGGTGTAACAGCTGCAGTGTCCTCCGCCTTTTCTTCGTCTTTGCCATTATCATCATCACTGTCAGACTTAGATCTTGACTTGGAAGAGCTGTTGTCACAACTACTACTGCTATCAGTATTACTGGAGCTAGATCCAGATTTGTTGTCATCGCTAGCAGCCGACTCTAGCCTATTCGGGCTTTCTTCTTTTCCCTTTGTACCAGCCTCTACCATCTTGCCATGCTCCGCCAAAGCTGCAGCCAGCGGATTTTGTTTCCTCCCTTTCTTTTTCATTACTTTCGGTTCTGGAGGAGCACTGGCGAATGCACTCGCGATACTCATTATCTCGTCGGAAAAGTTACTGGCTTTGGCACCTGTGGTAGTTTTGGTTTCATCTTGATTATCACCATTGTGCTTTGTGAGGACAACCTCCTCCTCCTCTATCCTTGCTTTCTTTCGTGCAGATGCATCCATTTTATCATTGCTTGAAGTTTTGTCAGCATTGTCTTCATCTATCACCTCTTTACGCTTTGGAGGTTTCTTAATTGTGGATTCTGCCTTGGGACTCTTGTCAACAACAGCTGTTGATGATGAGGGTTTGGTATCAACCCCATTCTTTTCTTCTTTGGTCAAATTATTATCTTCCGTTACTATTGGTGCTGCTTCTTGCATGCTATGATCGTCGCCATTCTTCTTTGTGGACTCTTCCCAGGCAGTGGCTAACGCTGATGGGATTCCGTCTGTGAAGAATAGAAGAGGAGACAAGTTATTTTGTCAGAAAGAATTTCAATGACATGTCATAAATTGGAAAAGAATTCGATATCACTCACTAGGATAAATTGTTGCAGAGCCGACTTCTTCAGAGTTGTCAAGTTTCGTGTACTGGCTGCCATCTGTGCTCTCTAGTCCATTGCTATCGTCATTCCCTATTTCAGCATTCTCTTCCTCAGAGGCTTCTTCAATGGCTTCTTCTTCGCTTCCCTCTTCATCATCATCTACTTCGTCCCTGTCTGCTTCTTCATTGACTTCTTGAGATTCTTCTTCCGTATCTATCTTCCTCGGTTTTAACTTCGACACACCTGGCCGATACCCATATTTCACACTCAAGACAAAATCTATCACTTCTCCGCTTCCAACAACATGGTTCGTATCCATACCATTATTTGGTATGATGGGTAAATCATCATCAGAATCATTTGCACATAGAGCGACCTTAACTGAAGAAGAATATAGCACAGCCTCGGCATTTCGAAATCCTCGTCGTATCTCTGCAAATGAATTCGCATCTCCCGTAACATGATATACCAAACATGCCTCTTCTAATTCAGGAGCATACGATTGTATCAAGATTTTGAAGTGATTCATATCTGTCTCGCGTTCGAGCCGCCTACTACTGCTGATGCTGTTGCTATTGGTGCTGAGATTGCTTCCGACGTATACTTTCCGAATGAAGTATGTTATGAAACTTGCAACCTTGGAAGATAAATCCACGGACTCTTCTGCATCGTCACTGGAAGTATTGCCACTACTTGTATCATGTGCAGATTGCAACTTGAGAACATCCAGTTGCTTATTTTTATAAGAAAGCAAAGCAGCATTATATTCGGACGTATCAAGTACAAGACGTACACGAAATGAAATGTCTTCCGACAAAGATGACATGGTTGCACGTTACTCTGATGGCCAGCCTACCGGATAGCTGTGGCTGTGGGGATGAGGATGGAGGATGGAGAGGTTTGGATATGGAGGAGGTTGTGTTGGCGCCAAAAAATATATTGAGTCCAACGTGCCCGATGCAGAGATTTGAGTTTTATGAGAGGAGCTCCTTTGGAAGGCCCCCAGTAAGATCATCTCAACAAAAGCAGTAGTATGCTATTTACATCCATGTCTATGACCATGAGGTTCAGCTCTTCCTTATTACTAAAGCTATTTTTAGCCTTCTTGGTCTGCTTCTACCTAGCACAAGTAGCAACATCATTCATTGTATTGAAATCAGATGACGACGGGCGAGTCGGGCTAGAGATAGAGAAAAGCAGGGATAGAGGCCAGGACATCAAGTCCTCAAAATCACAGACAAAGAGAGCAGCGGAATCAATGGCAATGTCAATAATGAGCAACAACACAATAATGCGTTGACCAGCTCCAAGTTATATTGGAACTCATCAAAGTCTGCTGTGTTGAGTGGGACTAGAAGCGGATAGTCAGTGTGTATAAGAAGTGTAAAGGATTTGTCGGAAGCCTACGTGCAATCATACTAGCAATCGCCAACGCTAAGGATGTTCCGTTGGATGCTGTTTCGTATCTATCAGGACAAAATGTGATCATGAAGTATGTGGAAAGGGCTGCAAAATGCATGAAAAGAGATTTCCACCACGGTCCCATTGGCGAGAGTGGGCTTTCAATATAATTGCACCAGGCCAGAGCCTTTTGAGCATTATGGAAGTCGACCTACTTAACTTGACTTGTTGTGATACCGTTGAACCATACCACAACTTTTGGTGGCTATCAGGATTTGTGAAGGCATCAAATGCCAGTCGAAGGTCACAAGCGTTCGGAACGAAGTCGTATTGGTACCTACCGAACTAGGAAGTTTGCGGTCTACATACTTTTTGTCCTACAATACTTCACATGATGTGTTAAAAGTTATAATCTGGATCAAGGTCCAAGCAGTTAGTACATATCTCTCTCTCTACTTAGGCAACAGCAGCTCTTGATAACAGCAGGCAAGCGAAGTAGTGCATAGCAAGGCTTCTGGTCCGGCGAACGACAGTCGGAGTTGAACGGGCGAATGAGAATGACGAACTGATGGAATCGGAACCTTCAAAAAAAATTTCCCGCTTCATGCACACCCTACCCATTTTGGGCCCTAGGGCTTACCCTCTCTTTGAAGCAAGATAATTCCTTAACTTCAACCAAAAATGTGCGGGCAACGCCCCCTAAAATCCTCGTTGGTCGTGGCCACTGATGCGATCCGAGCCATATCAGAGATGCATGCAGATTCCAATTCAGATCACTGCAGCAAACACCTCATTATTCCTCCCAAACAAAGACGACAAACAAATACAACGCAATCTCTGCAGGCGGCCAACCCACCTCTACAGCACTACTAGTACACGGATTGATTCCTCACTAAAAACAACTTTGGCCTCCTCTGAAAGCGAGGCTTACACACTGCATGCAAATAGCTTCTGCTGTAGACATCGTCTTCGTTGTACCGATTGTCTTGGCTTCCTTTTCGGCCAAGCTTTATCCTTCCTGACAGCCCTTCAACGTTATACAATAGTAGTTACTTGAACGGTGAGTGATTTAGGCCCGTTGCAGTAGCCGCACACCATTCTATGCTGTTGCATCTGCATTCTTTCTTACTTACATCAAATCATAAATTTTCAAAATTTATTACTTCTCACCCAACTTACGTTCAACGTTCAATTTATCAACCAATCCCATGATGCATAGAACACCGAACACCACATAAATCATCGCTAGTATGAACTCTTTCTCTGGCGACTCTCTTGGCGACGGCATTCCATCTCCTCCACCTCCTCCACCTCCTGACACTGTAGTTGCCCTCGTAGCTGGAACTGGAACAAATCTGAGCGTCTTGCCAGAAGACGAGCCTCAACCCCAACAACCATTCGATGATGATGACTACTCTGGAGAAATTCGAGAATACACTGGATCATTCGAGGGTCCCGAAAAGACTCTTGAGGTGATGTTCCGTCGTATCAACCCAGTGGAGGATGACAACTCTTCTCTGGCCAGCGACTCGTCTGGGGAGATCAATCGGGTTGGATTGAGAACCCTATCACGGCCGGACCTCGACCGAATCTGTGCACGTGCGCGTTGCACCATTCTTTCTTGTGTGTCCAACCGTTACCTCGATGCATATGTGTTGAGTGAGTCTTCTCTTTTCGTGTATCCTTACATGGTTGTGTTGAAGACGTGTGGCACCACAACCCTCCTGCGATGCGTTGCCGTCCTCATTGAACTTGGACGCAAAGTCGGCCTTGAAATTGATTGGTTGGGGTACAATCGTAAAAACTTTTCCTTCCCGGGTGATCAGATGTTCCCACACGGGTCCTTCCATCAGGAGATGGAGTATCTCTACAGCCATCGCAATTTGTGTGAACGCCTCGATGGGAATGGTTATACTTTAGGACCTGTAACATCTGACCATTGGTTCGTCTTTGTTGCTGATCATACCAAGAGATATGCGGAGGATAATGATACCGATCGTGTCTTGAACATTATGATGTTTGATATTGATGAGACTGTGGCGCAGAAGTTTTACTATGATCAATATGAAGCTAGGATTAGTCCCGATGAAACTGAGGAAGAGGCGACGAAGCGTATTAGCACGGAACAAACGAAGGCGGCAGGAATTGATCAATTGGTTCCGGGAGCAACCATTGATCCTCGTGCGTTTGAGCCTTGTGGCTACTCAATGAATGCCATTCTCTTTCGTTCGTACTCTACCATGCACATTACTCCCGAGGAGGGCAGCAGCTATGCGAGCTTTGAGACGAATCAAAAGGTCACGAATTACGCCCCGCTCATCAGCAATGTCGTCCGTGCATTCCGCCCAAAGAGGTTTGTCATGACATTGATGGCCGATGAGGGTGGTTTGGACCAGATGGGTAGCAACCCTCTCTTTGAGGGAAGCGCTATCAAGTCACAGATTGCAGTGTCATTCAACAAGACCAAGCCCGGAGTGAAGTCCACGTACAAACGTAGTAATCTTGCATCGATTCAGGTGGAGGATGATGTGTGCTGCATGATGGGAAATTGGGTTCTTTCGGATGGTCCTGGATCTGAGGAGGTTGAAAGTCAAAGACCTCGTGGTTTGTCTGTTGCGAACTACTAAGTGGGTGTGTTTAGTGTGCTAGGTTGCGTGTGTTTGTCTATGAAAGCTATACGAGATAGGAATACTAAGTTTGCAAGCAAAGAAGTAAATTAGAAATTAGTAGGATTAAAATATCATCATACGCAAAATGATATAGAAATTTTAAAGTAAGTGTGTAGTGTGATTAGCAAAATGTAGCGGAACGGAATGCAACTTGTAGCTGCAAGCGAGAAGGATAACAAAAGATTATAGCTTGCAATGAATGGACGAGCTGCTTAATGAAGGAATGACAATAATATTGCAATAAGTACATTCCAGGCATGATGCCACCTTGAGTGTCAGTGAGGCAAAAAAAGCAAAAGCATTGCACAAGACAGGATTCGAACCTGCGCCAATTAAGATCACGACCTGAACGTGACGCCTTAGACCACTCGGCCACTTGTGCAACGTCCGTTCGCTGAAGGCGGAAAATAGCATACATAATGTGCATGACAGTAGAGAAGTGTTCCCCTTTTTCATCCTCCTTCATTTTCACCACTTTCAACTTGGCAATGGTTCAAAATCTGTTGGATTATTGTTATTGGCTTCATTGAAGTCGCCACGGCTCCAGGAAAGCGCTACTGCAATGAAGAGAATAATATTCATACAGCTCTATTCCATTTTGCTGATCCCTCTCGCCGTACTTCCAGTCTCGTCGTCTCAGACTCGGAGAAGGAAAAAGAGGCGCATAGGAGGTGCGGCATCGGCTTCTCGAGGCGTTCACAAAAGTAATAGATTCGATGCAACTCTACGCGACAAATGGGTGGATATATTATCATTAGAACAAGATTCTTTGGATGCTGTACGATTAGACACGCGACAAGAGCAATATAGATATGAATCAGAAATCTTGGCAGATCAGCTGTTAGGTCTCGCTCCAGTGAAAGGGGGATTGATCAAGAGCAAGCCTTTGTTTTTGCCTTGGACATACTCTTTCCCTTTAGCAGCAGCTGTGGCAATATGTTTCTTTGCGCTGCCTCTATCACAAATTGGAACGTTTGTTTTGTCCACATATACACAAGTGACGCCTTATCTCATGCCAACATGGGATATTGTTCGCTCCACGACTAGTAACTACCTGCGACAAGGACAAGCAATACTGCATTCAATGCCATACTTCTTACGACATCTCAACCGTATCAAAATCAACCCAATGAAGTTGCTATACAAGGTTCTCAAAAAATGCATCATCTTGGAATGCTGGAGACACATTTGGGTCAGAGTGTACATGTTGACCTCGTATCTTTGGAAGGGAAAAAGAGCAATTGTCGCAAAACTTATGTTCGAGTCGTCCCTGCCTTTATCAGGAGAGGTGTGAAGTCAATGTTTCAAAGCATGGTTCAAGGACACGTTCACGGAGCCATGGGTGGATTGGTGTCAACAATTTGGCCATCTTCACCAGTCGAGACTGACATGATTCAACATGTATCAGAAACTATCGCAGCGGATTCAATAGGAGCAGCAGAAGACTCGGTGCAGTCAGCTTTGGAGGCGACTGTTGAGTCAATAACAGAAGATATGGGTGATGCAGTTGAATCGATTGCTATTGAATCAGCGTTAGGTTCAGCTGCAGATTCTGTTCTCGAAGATGGCTTACTTGATAGTATCGACTCAGCGGTAGATTCTGTCATTGAAGATAGCGTACTTGACAGCATCGACTCAGCTGTGGATTCTGTCATTGAAGATGGCTTACTTGATAGCATTGACGCCAGTGCGATAGAGAGCGCAGTAGAGACTTTGGTAGAAGATTGTTTGGACGGAGATTGTATCGATGCTGTTATGGATAGTGCATTAGATGAATAAGTCTAAATAGTAACATCTAGTATCATTTCAATTATTTATTCGACCTTTTACATCAATACGATCACTTGTGGTCTTGTCCGTGCTTGTGAAAAATCTTCCCAATCTTTCCACTTTCAGCTAGCCAGAACGCAATTCGAGCATCAGTCTTATCCATTCCATTTGTAGCTCGTTCTCGTGCATCCTTGATAGATATAAGCGATGAATCCATTAAGCGTTCGGTAGCAGCTTCCCATGTGAATATTCTCCTTTCCTCTGGCGACAATGGTGAAGGTTCATTTTCTAGCGCAAACTGGAGCTTTTCTGCGCATTCATCCAGCGTTTCATATGCAAGACAGTTCGTGAACTGTAAGAAGAACTCATTCGATGGATGATTTGGTAGAATGACAAATTTTCCCATTGCCAAAGCTTCCGCTGATGTAGTGCACAGCACCTCACTGGTGCTAGGATTCAAGAATATCTTGTGACTTGGATTGTTAAGCTGGGCATGGTCAATGACTCCCGGGAACATTGCTGGAATCGGATGCCTACGCAGCTCATATCTAGACTTGGGAGGGTCAAACACAAACTTTTGCTTCTCACCGCCGCCATTGACTTTCTCCTTCATCTTGCCAAAAGACAAGGTCAGAATTTCCTTGATGGATGAATCTGCAATGTTATACAAAGCGTGAGAAGTTTTTACTCCAGTACTGAAAGATTTGCCAGAAAGATCGCTCAGAATGTGTAGTGGGTCGGTCGATGTGTTTGGTGGTTGCTCTCGATTCTCCTTCACATAGGTGATGTTCTCTCTGCTGGGAGAAATTTCGAATCCAAGACTGAGGTATTGAGAAATGACATCGTCAGACCCCAATCTAGGCCTTTGTTGTTTCATTTGCTCAATTGTCTCCTCAGATTGTGTCTTGAGCGAGTTAGGATTCGCAAAGACAGCTGCAGCATTCAAATCTTTCGGATCGGTTGGTGCTGCACTCATCTCAGACGACGATGATTCCTTTGGTGATGGTGGCCTCTTGGATGGAGAGACGTGATTACGTCCATGAAATGCCCGCGTGATGGCAGTTTCATCAGGTCCACCTCCGTAAATGTCAATCTTAAAGTAATGACCAGTCTTCTTTCGGAATTTTTCCTGTAACTCAATCATGACGTCAAATCCCTGTAGAGAAAGTAATAAAATTTTGTGAGATAATGTTGAGGTAGTGATATCTGACAAAAGTAACGAAAGCAGAAGGCTCACCTTTGCCCAAACCAACTTTCCAATAAAGTAAACTGGCGAAGTTTCACTATCCGAATTATCTCCAGCAGCAGTGCCACCATCTTCCAAGAACTCTTTCCTTACCCCATGAACATTACACGTACACTCCTTCCCAGGAGCAAAACTAGGCAAAGTATTACTCAACTTGATAACCTGATGACAATAGGCCCTCATAGTCAAGGCACTTAACGCTCCAATGGCAGGAGCACCAATTAAACTCGCCCCAATCCCATATTGACGTGCATATTCTTCGTAGTTGGTGTGGACAATACCTACGACGAAGATGAAGCGGTGCGTCCATCCAAGTTTGTTGTGTTGCATATTTTCAACAGTACGTTGATGATGATTGAGAGTTATTGATTCATCATCGGATGAAGCTTTCAAAACTTCGTTGTTGTCCACACCTTTCTCATCATTAGATGAAGAAGCTAACAAATCATCTGTGCCATCCACATTTTTCTCTGCTTCTTGTTCATCTGCATCCACAACTTTCTCTGCCTGTTGTTCTTCTGCATCTACACTAGTCGCAGTAGAGACACAACCAGAAGAAGAAGGCTCCTCATCCGGCATACGGAACCAATTCAAATGCTCCGGCTCCTCCAAAATCGCCACATCGACCAACTCACTTGGGATGTAATTGCACAAATCGACCTTGGGGAAGATACTACCAAAACCCGCCAAGTAGAATGCCGGGTACCAAATGTACTTTAATTCATTTGACTCAATCTCCATGTTGCAACGTTCCTTGGCATATTGTTTAATCCACAATTCTTGTTCTTTCATCCCCTCTGGACCATCGGAGAATTTATTGGCAGAACCGTAGAGTTTTTCACGTTCTTCCGAGGATTCCAACCAGGGAATGACAAGTGCTACAGATCCTTTGGAGGGAGCACCGCCACTTCGTTCCCTTTGAAATCTCACTAGATACAAAGCTCTTAACAATGGATTGACAGCCGTGCCTGTCCTCCAAGGCAAAGCTGCCGTGGTAACTACACAGATACTTCGAGTGGGATCGGACAATACCGACGAGGGGATGGGATCATTCTCATCTTCGGATAATTGGCCAGGACCACAGAGACAGGTGAAATGATCGTTGTAAAGTGAGGATACCAAATCATTACTCGAGTTGTTGACGCTTTTGTCAGCGTTAAACGAATCAGGTTGCAACAAACTCAAACGAGAGATCAATTCACGGGGCAAAGTGGCTGCAGCGGCTGCACCGCCCATTCCACAGGGCAGGGCCATATCGTCCATGTCGACACCGCAAAAGTTGGAATCTTGCGCTACTTGCTCGATGGAATCGCTCTTGACAAGGGCGTTATCATTCTTGAGGAGAGTGTTATCGTTTTGTTGAGCATTATCATTCTTGAGGAGAGTGCTATCGTTTTGTTCGGTTTCCACAGCATTATCATTCTTGAGGAGAGTGTTATCGTTTTGTTCGGTTTCGACATGTTCTTCATCGCTGAGTGCGTCGTCTAATTCTGCTAGTGCCGTCATCGTTGCAGAACTTTGACCACCGCTATCAAAGCTTGATTTATTTATCAGTGCTTATACTTATAATCAGATCCACCCAGTATGAATAATATTCAATGGTTGGGCATGAACTATTGTACTTACAACTTCCTCAGCCCAGTCAGCGTTCTTATTGAGGTAAAGCTTTTGTCATCATACTCACATCGATGCATCGATGTGAGTACTGAGTACCTCCAAGGTTCCACTCGCATCATTTACATTCCGAAATTGACGAATCGGCGATCCTTTCCTACACGGTGACCGTCGTAGAGAGCAGTACACGGTAATGAAAACGAGAAAGAGGTCAGCATATGTCTCGCTGCTCACATTTTCTCATGCCACCCCCGCACAAGACTGAGGATTTTTGGGGAGTTGCTTCACACGACTCTGTCCATCGATGGATCTGAATCTTGAAGCCAAGCGGAGTGTCCAAATTCAAGTGCTCGAAGGAGAACTTTTGTGCGCTGCATTGGTACTTATTGTACCACTCGCCAGCCACTAAACATCAAATCAATATCATTATATAATATATTTATTTCATTTGCAAAGAGTTGATTATTGTTCAACTTGCTACAAGCTGTGACGATCAAAGAACAATGATCCTACGATTGACCAACAAGGTGGCAAGATGCATCACGTTGATGCTCTGCGTCGGCCCTGCTGCATTCATCTTGGCGCAGACTAGCTCACCTGCTCCGACAGGTTTTGTAACATCGGTAGTGCCTCCTACTAATGTGAGTTTTATGTGAATTCATATGCATCTGATGTGTTGCATTCATTCTGTGCCTCTTCCATGCTCGCTCACTCGTGTTTCTTTGCAAATATGTGTCTACAAATATGTATTTTGAATCAAATGCATGACGATCCATATAGCCACCTACAGCCATCTCAACAGTTATAACTCCAGCGCCCACTGAAGTCTCAACAGTTATAACTCCAGCGCCCACTGAAGTATCAATCAGCACGATTGCACCAACTACATCTGCTCCAATTTCTGCAGCGCCAACCACCGCAGCACCGACTGCTGCTGTAATTGTGCCTGCCACTTTGGCACCAGTAACTGCGGCACCGACAACTGCTTCACCAGTAACTTTGCCACCGACTTTTCCACCGTTTACCGTGAGACCTACATTATATCCTACTGATATTGTAAGTACACACAATCAAAATGTTTGTTGGCACAGATGTGATTATTTCAAAACTACTGTTTTTGTGTGGGCATCTTTCTAATTGCAGTCTATTCTCTTCCATGACAATTTGAATGTAGGCAACGACCTTACCACCTACAGTGAATACAGTTATAACGGATGCTCCCGTTACCGCTGCACCAACTGTAAGTGTATTCTTGCAGTTTCATTTCCTTTCCTCGGTGTAAATGCACTCAAACATTGAACGAAACGTTCATATCTCTCTGTTTCCACTCCTCTAGACAATATCAAACTCAACACTACCAACACCTCCACCAACTGTAGCAACACCTCCACCAACTATAGCAACACCTCCACCAACTATAGCAACGACTGCACCAACTAATTTACCTTCCGCCGCGCCAACATCAAAACCAACCACTGTCGCACCCACTGCATCTCCATCACTTACTCCTTCAACAAGTGCACCAACAGCAACATCTGAATCGCCTTCTGAAACAGCACAAACACGATCTCCTACAATCAAGATTGAGACACAGTCACCCACTAGCATCGTCACACCAATCATAATTAACAACCTGAAAATGACACTAACTGGAATCAGTCGTATCAATGATCCGTCCAAATGGTCTTCCGTCACATCCGAATTCTTTAAAACACAATATATTAATAGCGAACAAATGTTCAATATCGAAGTACGAGTTACCCACACAAGTGAAAAGCTCATATCTACCAGAAATCGAGGAAGGATGATGATGAGAGGAAGAGGACTTCAAACTGATTCAGTGGAAGTTACTTATAAACAAAATACAAGCTATTCTACCTCTGATTCAGCATTAACATTGGATGATGTATTACAAATACCCTTGATGAATGCATATCAACAAGATGCCTACATTGCAGAGTTGAAAAAGTTTGGTGGATATGAAAGTCTTAGTACTGTATCAACTATATCATTGCCTTCGGATGATAGTGATGCTACGGAGGGTGGAAATGATACTATAATCGATCCTGAAACTTCTGACAATAGCTCATTTCCTGTATGGGCAAAGATTACAATTGTTGTTGGAGGCGCGGCACTATTGATATGCATTATTCCCTTTGTATTGCGAAAGTGTCGAAGCACTAATAGTCAGCAATCGGATATAGCACCTCCACATCACATTGATGCCGGTGAGGAAACTTTGGAAACGACAGATTATGATTATTCCAAGGCTTATGAGGCAGCTGGCAACTTTTCCTTGTCAGATGCAGGTGGGACTCTAGGCCAACGTAGTCGAAACACTGGCGGTAGTGAATTAATGCAACAATCGGGCAACAATACTATATTTTCGGAGGACCCCACCTACGATGAAGGTTTGTATGATAAAAGTCGTAGAGAAGAAATGATTGATGTATATGCACCAGCAGGGAAGCTTGGCGTTGTAATCGATACTCCTAATGATGGCGCACCGATAGTTCACGCTGTGAAAGACTCTAGTCCAATAGCAACGAAGATTCAGGTCGGTGATAGGCTGGTGGCTGTGGACGATCAGGATGTAAGAACGATGACGGCTATTCAGGTGTCCAAACTGATTAGTAAAAAGAGTGTGAATGCAAGTAGGAAGATGACTGTAATACGTCATGTTTGAGGATTTAGAGCTGCGCTACTGCTTGTATTGGAGTGTGCGACGCACTCAATTATTATATGTAAAATTTCTATTTATCTGTTGATTCGTTACTTTCATTGTGAATGCAAATTATTTGGTCTTGATTGCTGTTCTTACCAGCCCATCTGGTAAGGAAAAGTATATTCTAACGCGTTTTCTGTTGTTTATTATTCTGTGAATAGAGTCAGCTAGCCCCGTCCAGCTGCATCTTAGAACCTAGAGGAATCGTCTTTCTATTCAATGGAAGGCAAGTCAAAAATGACTCGGAGGTTCTTCATCTTGACACTCGTGGGTTTCGATGCCTCGTCTTCAAAATGATCTCGTATCTTAGAGTTTCCTTGTTATATTTACGGCTGTCTCCAATCTTTCCATTGAGCTGAGCTCCCTTGGGGCTCTTCAGGCCAATGCACATGATTGGCGTCCCATCACAAAGGATGAACTTGTCATGAAACTCGCCGATAGTCATGGAGAACTCCTTTTCGTCTCCTTGATAGTCTTTCCCTCCAACAAAGTCATGAGCAGTGACCATGGGAGCAATAACGCATCTGGTGTAATCGTCTTCGTAGCGAACTAGACGATAAGCCCAAATACCATCCGTAGTATCTTTTTCTGACATTTTCAAACGGCGTGCCTTCAAGCCCTTGATGCCCAGTTCGAGCTCCATGGTGTGAGGATTACTAGGGCCAAGAAGCTGCTTGTTTTTGACAATCGCTCTCGCCATTTTTCTCTCAATCTCGATTTGATGGCCTTCCAATCTCAATGCCATAACGAGGTTTGACAAGTTGAGTGGGGATGGATCTTGATTATAGGCGGCCCTTAGATGAGGAAGATCATGTCTGACCTTATCCTTGTTTAGAGGATCAAGGTGTTTCGAACGTGCAATCTTGTACCATATTTCCAACAAACATTGCCAACTCTTTGTACTTCTCATAGTAGGTGATAGCAAGCTGAATCTTTGCTGATGATTCCGATTTATCCTCCAAACGAACACCCACTTGGAACACCTGCCAGCCAAGCTTTTCATAAGCAAGTGACATTAGATTCTTAGCGCTGTTGGAGTGATCGTTTTCAAGCAACGAAATCATTTCGAAAGCTGTTTTCATACTCTCCTCGCTCAGGGCCCAGATCTCAAGGGCAAGAAGCTTCACCCAGAGGACCTCAGCATAACGATAGGGATCACAATCATCTATCTGACCCACCATCTGAATGAAAGCATCGGCCATGTCGAGTCGGAGGTCATTGATGTACTTTTGCTTACAAAGGGGGCATTCTCTCCATGCTCTGGTAAATAATTGAGAAATGATAGGTGTAAGTGTTAGTTAGCGGGAGTATGCGAAAGACACAAAAGCCACAAAGTTTAATGCTCCGTTTGCTTTGCCTTACTTCGTGATGTCTCCTCCTTCGTTGCACTTCTTTACTGCATACTCAACAAGGCAAGACCAATGAGCGTATCCTGAACCTGAAGCCCCGACAGGAACAGTCTCGCTTGAGCTCTTGAACTTGAAACCCAGGCTGATCTCCTGGCCATTCTTTCGTTCCATCTTCGTGGCATATCCAGCAAAATGCATCATCGGGAACTTTTGGTGCACTGGGTACATCCGATGGTCTTGTTCCTACATAAGTAAGAGAATGAATGATGTCAATAATTAAGTATATATGTTGTGGATGTGGGGCTTTAGGTTATTTCTGTGCTACGGTAAACTACGTATCACTGGTATTTTGAACAAGAAAAGCATCTGTGAATGGCTGAGAAGACTCTTGAGTCGACTGAGAGCTACTTCTTTGTGTGAAGTAGATCTGCCACATGTAGAAATTTGGTCGTCGTTAAGCGATGACGCTGTTATCGGGCCATTGTTGCTCTCATAGAGTGCTTGAATGGCAGCTAGTCCTGCCGAGCCGTTTGCCTTACAAACCGTTCTCCCGAAAGATGGTCGTCGGCTGCTGCTGATCTCTTGGGACGTTTTTGACTTCTTATTCCCTTCTTCAGCTTCTCTAGAAGGATCGTTCAGAGTAGATCCGACAACTTCTTTCTCCTGAGGGGTTGAAGGCCAATTCATGAATCCATCATATCCACATAATCATCCAAACCTCCCTCCGAATGAATTGATCCGCCGAGGTTACCTACAGGCTCTCTTCCTCTTCCCTCGCCCTCTTCATCAGAGTTATCAAACTCAAACTCTTCTTTCAACTGGTCCAGCTCATCCAAGGAAGCACAGCTTCGAGTATCATCATCTAGCGCACAACCTCGTAGACTCTCGTCTAGAACTAGAACTGCCGAACAGCGTTGGCTAACACCAAAACCCATCATGTTCACAAAGCCGCTTGAAGTGGCGGAATCATCTATGTTGAAGGATGATTGAAGACTGGCAGAGGAACTTCTGGCCGACCATCGGAGTGAGGAACGTTTTCTAGATACACGGCGGCTAGCTCTGCGAGATGGACGTCGATTGCTGCTGTAGCTTTCTACTTCTACCGGTGTTCTCCTGCTCCCTTCTCCTTGTTTGATAAGCTCAGCAGTGTTATCATTATCATCAGGCCCGACGCCTCCAGAGCAGGAAGCATTGACGATGACAAGATTAGTGCTGCAGTCTTTATCTTTATAATCATAAACGACACGTGTCCGCCTTTTACCATACATACCTACACCTACAATACAGAGACAGAGGGGGATGATTACAATGAGAAAAACACAAGCCTGAACCGTTTCAGAATATCAAAAACACAAGTGTGAACCGTTTTCAGATTCAGAAACACAAGCCTGAACCGTTTCATCAGGAGTTGGCCTCACTTCACACCTCAACTATCTATCTCATCCTGCCATAAATTTTTGCAACGAACAACGTCAAGTCAAAAGATCTAACATGAAAGTCCAACTCTTCGCTTCCGCAGCACTTATGCTACTCAGCGCCATCCCAGGTGCTCTCTCTGCTGATGCCGATGCCCATGCCAAGGTATGCTCTTTCTTCTTGTTCTTGCTATTACTATTGATGATAATTGTTATTGCTCTTACAGTGGCTGCTGCTCTTGCTGGGAAGGAGAAATCCATTCTTGGACTGGTTCGTTGTTCGTTTTCTTTACATGCTTGCAAATGCAAGAAGTTCCTCACCCTTTTGTTTTCGTTCGTCGATACAGGCGATCTGTAGTGTTACCCTATCCAATATACCGCCAATTGTTGCTTCTCTTCCGCCACGGGGGTAACCTACCCTTTAAAGGTGCTTAAAATGCTGCTCTCGGTGAGCTGAGTTCGAATCTGTGGTGCATCTAATTTTTTATAAAAAAATTTGTTAGCTCCACTTCTAGCTTGACTTAAGGGTTAACCCCCCAAAGGTCCCCTCTTCCAGTTTCCCTGGGTCTTTGGCTTCATATCACAAATTCATCCTAAACTAATCACTTATTTATCTGTGATTAAAAAAAAAAAAAATTCATTTCACCATAAGCGGGGTTCCAGACGCTCACCCACCCCGTACGTAGAACTCTGGTACAAAATCCACGTAAAAAAAAATCGACGAAACGTGACGCGCCCCCTTCCCGCCAATTTTTTTATTAGTGAAATGCTCTAGCTTTGGGTCCGAGCGGCCAAAATCGAGATTGACAGAGTTGATGTACCGGCTTTAAAGGTACTACCATCCTTTTGTCGACCGTAATGGGGGTTCTGTACATATGTTGGTTGGCCGATAATTCCAACTCTCTGCTGAGAAATGCATGTGAGAGTACACTAGCTTTTTGCTAGACAAATTTGGCCGGCCATCAGCCATCATGACTAGCATGAAGCTAGAGGGTACCTTCAAATGCATAGCTCGACGAAAATATACGCTTTCATCACCTACCCAGCGCAGTATACACTCACATAATAGTCACCTAAAGGATAGTATCTCGGGAATAGCATGTAAACCACTTCCCTGAAACTTAATTTTGGCCGCTCGGACCCAAAGCTAGAGCATTTTACTAATAAAAAAATTGGCGGGAAGAGGGCGCGTCACGTTTCGTCAAGGTTTTGAATTCCTACAAATTTGGTTGAATTCCTACGGTGAGCAGTTTCTACGTGAATTTTGTACCAGTGGAACCTCTCTTATGATTCGAAACTAACTCAGATGCACCCCGGATCACGGTGGATTCGCCTTAGCATTTGTGATCGCTAACTATCGCTAACTGTGACATCCCAAAATCTGATGAGAAGCCCATCACAATGTCGATATCTTCCGTCAACTCGTTACTACTTACTTCGGTGCGGGATAAATCGGCTTCCCAAAAAAAAATTTAAAGCTAGGCGCGCATGTTCACTGTAGGTCACATATTTTCCATACTAACTTAAAAAACATGTATTTTAAACTGACGAGGCCTTGAGTGTGGATGAGAACTCCTCCATCAGCACCCGGCACCTCGCTGTACTCACCATGATCGACAGGCCCAATAGGGCCTTCATTGACAGCCCCAGAGTTGTTGCCGACTCCAAACCAAAGGTACCTTCTGTCAGCGGACTACAGCAGCAGAGCATATTGTGTTGTCGGTTTATGAAATAAAGTTTTTGCCTCCTTAATTCGCATAACTTTGTGCGTGCAGCGCTGACCGATGAAGTGCCTCTACTTCTGATTACTCCTTCAGAGTTCAGATACACGATGATAATAGATGTGATTTCTTCGTAAATCTATATCGATTATTTATTTATTCCTATTTTTCCGTGTATAGAATTATTCGTCATTGGTCGGATACTCAATTGCACTCATGTCTTCAAAAGCCTTACCAAACTTGTTGTACCTCTCCTTCTCTTCATCGGTGAAGTTGTCGTAGTCTGTGTCATCAACGTCACCTGCAATGATTTGTAGCTCATCAAAGTCAAGATATTCACTGATGTCGTAATCATCAACATTTGGAAGATCGTACTTTAGCTTCTTCATCTTGTCTATATCGACTCCTTCAATCACCTCGCACACCTTGACACCGACCACCTTCCGACTTGGAGCTTCCATTGTCGCCAGATTGGGCGTGTAATTTTCATCATCTTCCATCAGTGGCTGGGTTACCTTCCTGACACCATAGCTCAGTCCATTCTTCTCCTTAACAAAGTCGTCTCCTCCATTGCACTCAAGGATAGCTGCCGCTATTTGCGTCTGATGGATGAACAACCGAGCGATCTTCTCCACTGGATACTGATCCCAACCTTTCTGAAGTAGTTCCCATAGCTTTTCAGTTGGCAAGTAAAGGCCGCGGTTGTTGAGTCCTTGCATAGCAGTGACAATCTTTGCGAGAGAGGGGAAGAGGCCAGCATCGCACGCATTTGTAAGAGGACTGTTCGGCGGCTGCACTTTCCATAGCCACCCCCTTTCATCGTTTCTCTGTTTGATCTCCGTCCGAAGTCCCTTCTCCACGTGTGGTGTTGCATTGTCCCATCCATCTCTGATCACGACTCTTTTTCCAGTCTCCACTTCAATCTTCTGAGCAAGCTCATGCAACGCCGGCGTGTATTCATTCCGTACCATTTCGCCAAATTAAACTTCTTCTCTCCACCCTTCTCACTCCGACTTCCACAGATCTCCCAGTTTTCAAAGTAGTACTCTCCTTTCTTGCGAAGCATATTCTCTGCAATATGTGGATAATTGTACGTCCCATCCTCATTGTACACACGCTTGTACGAGTCCTTCTGTGCTTTTACCATCCCGCCGCATCGAGTCATCAAGATCTTGTGCCCTGTGCCACCGCTCCTCATGTCATTATTTGTCGGTGCGAAGCCAACAACACAAATGACAAGCAACTTATCAGTGTTGTTTTTGTGGTGAATGCGGTGGAAAACAGGAGCACATCCGAAAAATGGAACAACTTTATTGTGCCTCCGGATAACCAAGGAATAAAACCACTTCTCGTCAATGTTTGTGTAGAGAACCTGCACTTTCTGTGCCACCATCCTTGCCCCGTCCCAAAAGATATGGAATGCAACAGCCCATTTCATCCGCGATTGTTTGGTTTGCTCGGATGTACATTGTGGAAGTGTTTGCGTCTCGGTGTAGCGGAAACCATTCGTGCCCATCACCCATCTTGCCAATGCATGGTGCCCAATCGCCACCAACTGTATTATTTGGAGATGGTAGCCGCTCACCCTGAGGCCGAATATAATTGTGAGACAGTAGAGATGGTCCTGTTGCAGCATCATCATTAATATTTCCCCGACGACGTGCGGAGGTGACAAGAGGATTACTACTCTGGATACGCCGTGGATGAACGTTTTTTTCAAGGCGGCCGCCAACGGTGAGGTTGATGTCAAATGTTCCATCAGTATGGACACGGGAGACATAGCCAGTCCCCCCTTCACTATCAGGGCAATTGTATCTCCTCTCCCCTTCGATCGTCAGAAGGGCGCCGACGGTCACTACGGATGGTATCGATGAAAGAGGCAGCATGTTTCGGCTGTAGTAACGGTTTGTTGTCATCGTCTTTTTGACAAGTGCAGATTTGAAATTTGAATCAGCCACACTGGAGGTCAAAAACATATTCTAAATAATTTTTTATTTTATTAGACAGTTTACGTGTGGAGTACAGGCCTAGCTTTCAAAAAAATTTTGGGAGGCCGATTTATCGTGCTCCGAAGGAAGTACTGTCTACTCTATCTATGCCATTATGCCGTTTCAATGCAAAAATGAAGACATATTTGGCTGCATCATTCTTCGCCTCATATGATTTGGTACTACTTATCGATTACCTAGGTTCGGCTTCAGCACAAAGAGTAACACCATGTGCCTCAAACATGTGAACACGGAGAGCCACATTAAGTAAGCGCTTACTGCAATGAGGACAAGTGCTGACCATCGTATCCTCTTTCGATACTTTCACCTGCGCCGTTTCATCAGCATCATTTCCGACTGCGCCATCGCCATTATCTTCTGCAGATGTAGATGAATCGAATACCATCAGAGGTTGATGGAGAGCAACCTCCCCATTGATGTCTGCGACTAAAGATCCTTCATCGACCTCGACAGTATCAATTTGTGTCTCTGCAACAGCGCTATTATTGATTTCGACATCTTCTGCTCTGGGACGTCGGGGAGCATATTTATTAGGACGCTTTGACTCCTCTTTCAAACGCAAAATATTAGATTGTATGAATTCAGCACTCTTCAAGTAATACTGAATGAACACCTTCTTCTTGAGTTCCTTCCCGCGAGTAGCGCCCATCTGACGCATCAATTGGTTCCAGATTGCATGGGCGCTTTCGATGTTTTGCTCGTCAAAACCGCCAAGAGTTCCCCACATAGTCAGCTGGTCAAGAAGATGGCCAATGAAGAGGAGATGACTTTTGGGGAATGCAGGAAGTTTTGACTTCCACTCGGCAATCGGTACGTCTGTTACTAATAGCTTGACAATGAGATCTTTGAGCTTCTTAATGTTAGCTTCAAAGTCTTTAATTGCCTTGTCGGACTGCTTATTGACGGATTTCATTACTCGTTGGATTTTGAACCATAGAGACACAACTTCCTTCATTCGCAATGTGAAATTACTCAACTCTTCCTTCAGATCTTGTTGTTCGATGATAGGATCAAACTCATCGAACATGTCACTGTATATGACTTCACTATGCTCCGCATAATTCATGCAATGGTTACCGACCATTTGTGCTTCAAAGTAAGTTTGCCTGTCACAACCGTTCTTCTTCAATACTTCCTCAAACTTTCTCTTCGAATGACCACCATGATTTTTCAGATACTCCTCACATTCCAAAATTGTATTGTCGGTAATGCTGATCTGCTCCATGAGCACGACAATGTAATCAGCAAGGTTGGAATTTTCTTTCGTGCTGTTGACCAGTTCCGTAGCTTCAGTCTCCAATTGCTTCTCGAGATGCTTTAACTCATCCTCGAGCTGCTGCTGTTTCTCACGCAGCTCTGCTGTTGCTTCCTCAGTCAACGAAAAGTCTTCTCCGATGGTTTCTTTGATGACTTCCAACTCATCAGTCCGTGAAAGTAAATCAGCGACAACAGTGCTCTGCCTAGTGAATACGGATTTAGTGTCCTTCTCCTGTTCGGTAAGAAACTCTTTGTATCTATATAACTTCTTCAATACCAATTCAATCGTCTCACGGAATGCTACCTGCTCCGTGCCAGAAGATCGGGCAGCTGCTTTCTTCTCGATGCATTCGTAAGCAGAAATAGACAAATTTACGAGCCAGTTCGTGAACCCCAGCACGACATGCATTGATGCCTTCGTCACACAGTCAAGTGGAATATTGAGTATTGGCTCGTGAATGATGCTGTTTGAATATTTTTGTGTGATATTCGACCGGAACTTAGGTTTCTTTCTGTCTTGGTCCCTGCCTTTCGCATGATACATTTCTTGTTGAGGTCCCACGGCCGTTCGCACATTCGTTTGTCGGCACGTTTCTTCTTCTTTATTGCCTCGGTGAGGATTCCGTCTTTGGCTTCACCCAAGACCATCTTGCATTTAGAACATATCACTTTGAGGTGATCAATATTACTGGGATCAAGAGGGAAGTTGAAGCATGACACTGCTGTATCGCGACTACGGAATAATTGAGAAGGAGCGGTTAGCTTCATTGGGGCCGAGTTATTCTGACCTCTCTTTGAACGACGCTGTGGAGCCACCACAGTTGTTGCAGATTCTCTGCCACATTTTGATGTTTTTGAAGATGATGGAGTAACAAATTGCCCGGATGAACCTGACACTGGAGTATACACCCCAGTTGGCGCATTTTGGCGGCTACCGCTATCTCTATTGTGGCTAGAATTGGGGGTTGTTGCCATGGTTAGCAAGAATGAGTGCACAAGATGATGTGGAAATGACGCTTGGCGCAAAAAAAAAACTAGGGTGCACCGTGTGCGAGTAAAAGAGGAGAGATAAAGCAGTACTCTAGAGGCGCATGCACGTAGCTGAGGCCGAACGATGAGCGGCAACCTCAGGAAGTCACAGGTATCTTGATTTTCGAACGCTGACCCCATGCCTGCGAGAGGCAGGCGATGGGGTCAGCGGCAGATTCTTCTCACTACTCACTAAATATTGAGATATGTAATAAAATCCTTTTTTCTAGCATTGCCTAGCCGTATCATAGCTTATGCGGGCAGCATTACTACTTACCTATTCGATCAAGCCAAACGAAAGGATGCAAAAAGAATCGCTGTAACATTTGTGTGACGATTCGAACTTACTTCAGGGGTAACAAAATGTAACAAAGACTAACCCTAACAAAATTCCTTCCCGCAATAATTAAGGATTTCTACACTTAAGGATTTCGCGCAATTTTACCCAGATCATGCGGTTCGACAGATAGATTTCGATTTCAGCGCTTCATGGGTCCCTCCCCACTCCGCGAATATTGAGATGCCTTTGCAATGCATTTTGGGAATGGTGTGGCATTCTAACTAGATTCCCCAAAATCCAATAATAGTTCTCATAATGATCTCACGCACAAAAACGTTAATACCGTTTGTATACACTAGATATTTTAGGGGTGAATGCTTTTGACAACCAACTAGTGAGACGGCAACACCCAGCATATTCTAACTCGCAAGAGTCTGGGGAACACGAATATTTGGGTGTTGCCGTCTCAGGGGTGTTTTATTGGTCGAACTCACTAACTACCCTCTACGTAGGAATTAGATAAAAGTCGGAGTCACACAAATGTCGTCTGCCGCGGTCTCGAATCCACCGTGGGATTTGAACTCAGCTCATCGAGAGGATTTCAGAACTGTGCTCACCTTTACCATAGCACCAATACTCGCAGAGAAGCAACATGTTGGATAGGCTAACACTACAGATCGCCTACAATACTGTTCTTCTCTCTGTAGCACCGCCATCTCAAAAAAGGAAACTTTGCAAAGGCGCTCGATGAATGGCACAGCTATATGGATCGTGGAGCCACCTCTGCCGCTGCCTTCGCCACAGTAGCAGCAGCAGCAGACCAAGACATCGGTACAAAGGTATGCTGTGGGTGCAAAGAAATTTTTTACCCACCATTTTATTTTCGCCCATGCAACCACTCGATGAATGGCTCAGCCTTGTGGATGCCAATGCTGCCAGCACCATTACTGATTACTGATATTGTGAAAGACCAAGATCCAACAGCGCCCCTTTTTATTCCCCCAATGACCCGCCTTTGATATCAACAGTCTTTGAGTTTGACGTCTATCTTTGGTGATTGAGGAGTAGTTAAGAGGGTTGGCGGTTGGCTGATGAAGGTGGGTAATTGATAGTGATAGGCTTAATATGTTAACGAGCTCTGAACTTAAGTCTTTTGAGAGTGATACTATATACATGTAAAAGTAAAACAAAAATTTTAGGTACGCCAGAGTGATAGTGCACTACAATAGCAGGCTAAGTGCAGGGTCAGCCTAGCCACTTTTGCCCCTTTTGTTCGTTCTCAGCCGCTACACACACTCTGAAGCTATTTTATTCGCTTAAATTACTGCTCTCAGTGAGCTGAGTCCGAATCCAGAACGAGCTAGGTGCAAAAATGTAAAATGAAAAAGTTATAAGCATTATACTCGCGCCTACCAAGTGCAAAGTCAAAGTCACGATCCCGCTCGGTCATCTCCCGTACAATACCATATTCCTTGTCATGCCAGCTCTCATAGCTGCTTTGATTGTTTCGTCTGTGTTGAGCATACTCTCCCAAACTGGAAGATGCAGCTGCCGTCGTTCGTTGTCGTTGCTGTCTGTCAGATTCTGGCCGACTTCTTGCCACAGGATTGGAATCTCCAAGCATCTGCTGCATCTTGAGTCCAGTGTGGAGCAGAAGTTGATTATTTTGGACTGACGTTTCATTGACGCGCTATTTGCGTTCATCAGAGTTCAAGTCCATCTTCTCATACCACTGAACATATATTGCAACTTCGTTGTTTTGCACCTCGACACCCATGTCATAACGTTTGGCTGTGCCTGTCGTATTCCGAAGCACACCTTGCCCACCCCATGCAGGATTCGGCATCACCCGACCAAGCCAGATTGGTTGGTCAGGGTTTTCATTGCCATTAACATCTTTGCCATGAAATAGAATCCATTCCCCAACAGTCAACTCCGCACAAACATTGTTCAGCGTTGAACGTTCATGACGGATTTGTTACCTCGGCCGGCAATCTTTGTACATGTATTCTTCGTGAATTCAAATGCACTATTGTTTGCACCGTGGCAGCGGGAGAGAGATTGACATCCTGCAATTCGATGTGGGGTTGCGGTCCAGCCCGATGACGGTTTACTTAATTCTTTCATGCATTTTGGACACCAGCACGGCTTTTGTCGCATCCATTATTTCATCAATTGCATCTGCTCGAATTTGATGACCTTTCCGTGCCGCTACCGACCTAGCTTCTGCGGCGAGTTTCAATTTACTAATTTCACGCTCGGCGAAAACCCAAAGATATTCCCCAAAGACATCTGTTGCCATGTACAATGGCCCATCACCAAGACGGACATCAGGCACAACTTCTCCATTTGAGACTCAATTGCACCCCGAGTCTTTTTTATCATATCTGCTGAATGATTCTGCATATCTTTTGTAGTGTAAGTTCTAATTTGCATTGGGCGTCCATCTGACATTGTAATAAACGTAGAGGTAGAGTACTCGACTTTGTACCAGCCCTCAGCATCGTCTCCTGCATTCTTTCTCTTTTTGGGCGGCGGCTTAAAGTCAACATGAGACACCTTAATTTCCCGTATCGCCGCAGCCGTTGGGGCACTGCTGTCACGTCCTTTTTCTTTGGTGGCATTCATCATCCTCTTTATTTTATTTTAATTTTTGTATAGCCAGTGCCAAACCACACGTCATACGTCCGGCCATGTGGTGGTGGTCTTGTTGATGATGGAGGATGAGAACCCTCCCGCCCAAATTTGTATGAGTTCCTACGCACGTACTAAACTATTTTTTTCAAATAAAACAAAGCTTAGCTCTCTGCGGATTTGAGCTCAGCTCGCTCTCAGCTTTTCAGATCTGTACCCCATTTGTTCACAGCACAAATATTCGCTGAGAACGAACATCCTGGCTAGACTGACCCTGCACTTAGCCAGCAATAGATAGGAAAAAGTGTTATCAGTCTACGTCTACTTTCGTCTTCTGTAAAACGTATAGCCGCCCAATCAAACCTCAGAATCATTGAAATTGAAGGATGATTGAAGACTGGTAGCGGGACTTCTGGCCAACCATCTGAGTCTGAGTGAGGAAAGGAGGGTCATCTTTGGTGCATCGTCAGCTAAAGCTTCAGCCTCAGAAGTTGCCAGGGATCGAGGGATCGGCTTTTGTCCGCAATTGTTGCTTCGCCTTTATCATTTGCAGATGACGTCGTCCCCATAAAACTGCTGTTAGGAAAAGGAGTAATAGAATTGAGGTGAGAACAATGTTAGGAGTTCATTGCCGCCAAACCTCTCCGGGCTTGGTATTTCCCACCGCATCACATCGACATCGACATCGAACTGCTTCGTCCGACGTAATATCACGTTGCATGATCGATCATCAATCATCTATGCCATGTTGGATGTTTCTATCAGAATCACACACAAGATTTCCACGAACATGTGTAGCCAGATCGTATAATTTGAAAACACATAAATAACAGCAGACACAAACATCGCATAACATGCGCATTTATTTAAATTTAAATCTTGTTACATTTTTTATGTACTTCTGTGACTGTGACAAACATAGAAGTAGACCGCCAGAAATCAACGCCCCATTTCTCCAAGAAAACAACATCAATCAAGCTACTCACCGGTCGAGATACTATTGAATTGATTGGCGTGGAGAGAGCGGCTACAAAGTTATTGAATCTGTCTACCATACTTAAGTAGTTATTGTATATGCTGTCAAGCAAAAGATACTCCAGCTTTTCGGCGGGAGCTAGACATCTCTCACAATCGAGAAGAGAAGGTGATGTGGTAGTCCCATTAAATGATTTACTCCCAATTAAAATTCAAGTAACAGGTAACCTCCGTCCACCTCACCTCTCCACTCTCCACCAACCTCTCACCTGCACTCCGCCCGCACATCTTACATCTTGTCATCAACTCCTACATAATCCAATACATATCAACCATGGCTGAAGAAACCCGAGGAATCTGTGTGCGTGATGTGCCCGCCAAGGCCTTCATCGCCGCCTACGCCGAGCACTTGAAGAACAGTGACAAATTCGAGCTCCCCGTCTGGGCCGATCTCGTCAAGACCTCCGTCGCCAAGGAACTCGCCCCCTACGGTGACGACTGGTACTACATCCGCGCCGCCTCCATCGCCCGTAAGGTATACCTCCGCCCCGGAGTTGGAGTTGGTCAATTGAGAAAATGGTATGGTGGAAACAACCGCAGAGGAACCAAGACGGAGCACTTCCGTAAGGCTAATGCTGGTATCATCCGATCGGTCCTTCTTCAGCTTGAGGAGATGAAGGTTACCGAGAAGACTGAGGGCGGCGGAAGACAGATGAGCCGTGTTGGTCAACAAGATTTGGACCGTATCGCCGGAAGAGTTTTCGAAGATGCCGAAGAAGAATAAGTATAGAATACGCTGTAGCTCGTCTCTCACTTACTCCCATTAGGAGGTGATGGGGCCCTCCTTCGGGAGGGTCACCAAGCAGCTGTCGTAGCCACCTTCTAAAGTAATTGTTGATGAAATACAGGAAACCTTGGATCGGAAGGATAGTTTGCCATTTGTAGCGTCGTCACCTCTCTTCTTTTGCAGGTTGTTCTGGGGAATCCAGCGTTGCGTGGCTTTGTCGAAGAGGCATTCGCATCGTCCTTCTATCAAGTTCAGCCGTCCTCAAGAGTTTTTGTTTGTGGAAAGCATAGCTGCTGACAACGAAGGAACTATTCATGTCACGGACTGTTCATGGAAAGATGCTTCTATCGAGCGGTAGATGAAGCATCTTTGTTAGAGCTTTGACTTCAACACATCGAAGCTGTTGCGTGTATCCAGCTTCGCTCGAGTTAGTCAACCAGAGTTACGTCAAATTATGACTACCCAATATCACCATGGGTTACTTTCATGCCAATTCTCTGGAATACAACTGAAGGGGACTAGTTTCAAAAGTACACAAAGGAGTCTCTCTGACCCTTTGTTGGAAAATGAGCTGCCCTGATGCATCGTTCATGTCTGACCTTGCAGTGTATATTCATGTGGCTGCGATGGTCCTAAACTTGGTGCAGACATTCTTTGTCTTGACACGACAATCAACCTATTTCACCTACTACATAGCTCCTTATCAATTTAATTTACGTAAAAAGATTGAAAGCTTGACACAATATATAGTATTGGGTTTTACGTAACTTTTCATCCCCAGATCCTGCTCTGTACACATCTCACAATAATTGAAAAGCTGGTGCAGCTCGGAGTCTTCAGATACTTAGTCGTAAGAGACTCAGGTCATGATAGTCACAGTTACCATCGCCTCAAACAAGACCTCATAACTCTCATAGCATAGATTCTTCAGCTTAATCTTTCTGTTCTAGTCTAAAACTAGTGCGTACCGTTCGGATATCTGTACCTTTTGAGATAGCCTGAAATTTTTATGTATCTGCTTGCATTCTAGCACTTTTCAGTCTATTCATTTGAGTGGAACCAATACAAGAGGAGTTAGCTATGATGGTTGTAGGAGAGGTCTGAATACTTGGTTGGGGTCGCCACATCTTTTGCTTGCTTGGTGAAAGATACCCTGAAAAACAAAAGAAACGTACACACTAGTTTTTGACCTCTTCTCATCCAAGATCTTCATTTCATCGAGACGATGACCCACTTTGTCTCAACGCTGCCATAGTCAAGGACCTGCCTCAATTAACATAATCGTGATAGAAGTAAGCATTCCAACAATGAGCTCACCTCCAGAAAATCCCTTCTCATCTGCCGACAGTGACAACAATCGATTCGATGCCTTTCAACTGTCTCCAGAAAAAACTTCAGATACGAAATCCTCTTTACCTTCGCTGCAATCGATCCAGGCAGCCCAACAACAGCAGCAGCAGATGCAACAACAACAACAACAACAACGAGCAGTGTCATCGTCATCACAGCAATCACAGTCATTAAACCTCCCTTCTCCAGATGAACTACAAGGTCCAATAAATTCCACAACAACAACTAATAATAATGACTGGATCCCTCCTCCATCCTCCTCATCGACAGGCATTCTACCCCCCAACAATAATATCAACAACTACAACACCAACAACATCGACTCACAATCCTTCCTCCCCAAATTCCTCACATGCGGTGGAGCACTCTCCATAGAATCACTCCGCCCCTACTTTGATGTCGATACCGCCGATCTCGTCGTACGGATGAAATCCAGTATGAAATATTGCAACGTACCGGATGGATTCCGGAATGAGGTATTGTATTCCGATAATGCCATGAGGTTGGCATATCGTCGTGACACAACAAGAGGTGGTGAAGGTGGTGGAGAGGGGGGAGGAGGAGGGAGTGGTAGTGGTGAAGGAGGGGAGGTAGTAACGTCAGTTGGTACTGTAGGTGGTGGAGAGGGGAAAGGTCCAGATCTCTATGGACCAACATGGATCACCATGACACTCGTCTTCCTTTTAGCAGTCACCTCCAACATGTCCCTGTACTTTCACCACACCGGCTCGGTAGTAGACGAGGGTGGAATCGCCGCAGAAGAGGAATGGGATTATGATATCAATCAATTACTTCATGCTACTTGGATCCTGTACAGTTTTTCATTCCTACTGCCAATGGTACTGTATCTCATCTTTCGATTGATGGGGATCATGTCCTTTTCGATGGTCGATCTGATATGTCTTTATGGGTATTCCTTGGTGCCGTACTTTCCTACCACTTGGATATGTGTCGCACCAGTGAGTTGGTTGCAATGGTTATCGTTGTGTCTATCTACGGTCATTTCGGGAATGTTGGTGTTACGGAATGTGACTGGGCCTATATTGGAGAGTGCGGGTGGTGGTGGTAGTGGTGGAGGGATGGGGCAGGGAAAGACTGGTGGGTTGATTATGGCGGTGATTGGATGTCATTTTATCTTCTTTTTGGTGATGAAGTTGGCGTTTTATCATCATGTTCATGCAGTTTGATGGTGAGGGGAAGAGGAGGAGTATGTGTGTGATTTGGGTCCATTGTGGACAGTATAACAGGCAAGAAGCGACAAGTAATCATTGTTTTTTGCATACAACAATATGCAGATACCAGTTTGCGTTTGTAATCCTAGTAACTTTGATTTTTGACCAAGCCCAAACCCCTCTTCTTCAAGTTAGAGAAGCAGATTGTTGGCATGTCTCTTGCGTGATCTGCTCTCTGTATGTAGTAACAATCCTTTTTTTATACATATTATATCATCTCATGCAAATCAACTACAGGAGCAAGAGAATCTCTCCCTGGCCCTCAGTTGTCAAACCTTCCTGATTTTCATGGTAGGTTCAACCGTGCATAGCTACGGCTCCAGTCGCTATCATTGAACTTGTACAGGACAAACACCTCTTCTCAACTAGTGCATCTCCCTTTCCCTAACTCATACAAGTGGCTCAACATAAAGAAGCCCACATTCTTTTATTCATCTTCTGAGCGACGGCGTTTCCCGTTCAAAAACGTTCCAAGCTCAGCCCACAACTCAGGATCTTCTGTCACCAAGCACATCATATCTGGATTCATCAATACCTTTGAGACATTTGCTTTGATGTACTCAAAACAAGATTTCTTCAACTTTTCACAAGAATGTACATTCGCGGTTTGCATCATCATTCGGACGTTGTCAAATTTGATGTGCTTGATGCAATTATCTACAGAGATGAGTACAAGAGGCTTAATATCATACTCACAAGCCAGGTTCAATAATCCAAGAGGATCGCTTTCATTCTCCGCGAGAAGGGTTTGACACTCCTCCACAGATCCAGTGTAAATCAAAGTCAAGACAGACTTGATCAAGCTTGAGCTATGAGAAGTTCTCCAAATCCCATCCGCATTGTTCTCTGCCCAATTACCCTGGAATGCAGTCTTGAAGTAGGGAGAAGAAGCTGCAAGGATCATCTTGTGCGCAGGAACAGACACCCCGTCGCTACATTCAAATGTCAAGTCAGAAAAATCTTCCGAAAAGAGAATGCCCTTGTAAGTATTTGCAACGCTTTTCAACACTGCAGCAGTTTCGAGAGAGGTGGGCTTTGCACTGGCTCTATTTTCAATCTCTACCTTCGCGACAGCTTGGATGAGTCTGATTACCTCGTCCAGCATATCGACATTGTACAAATATTTCTTCAAATATATTGCTAGGTGCATAGGTTGATTTCGTTCCGGATGTTCTGGGAAAGATACCCATTTGTATATTTTTTTGAGGTTCAAAATCAAAATCCCATTGCAACCAGACTTCCAATCTGCGCCGTTACGGAAGAGAATCCGAATTGTCTCTAACGATTGAATTTTGACATTATCAGTTTTGTTGTTTGCGATTGCGTTGAACAGAGTTATAATTGCGAGATGAATCGGATATACCAGGCGGATGGTAAGAGATGTGTCCCACGCGACGATTTCATGAAGATTGGGTTCAAAGTCCGCACTCACTGTGCTAGTGTTGAAACCATAGATGGATCCCATGGATAATGAGCAATTGATATCATAGCCCTGATCAATGAGATTTTGTAGCCCTGCTGGACTGGATGATGTGATGACATCGACAATGTCCATGTGCTTGGCAACGGCAACGGTCGTCATGATTTTTTTCAGCAGGACTAAATATTATGATAATCTCTACACGCGGATAGCTAGCGTGTTGTGGTTGATGACAATGCAAGATGAGATGGTGCATGAGTAATGGTAGCATGATGATCACTGCATAAGTACTTGTTGAGAGCAAGGCGCTGCAATGCTGTCTTGTCTGATGAGTTCGGGTTCGGGTTCGCATGAGCTCGAGGTCATCTGTCGTGTTCCCCCAAGTCAAAATGCTCCTACCCCCCACTCTCCCCCACTGTCTCCAGATAGAGAGATGAAGAGCTAGATGATGACACACTTAACTGTACCCTCCTCTGAATGGTGTGCCAAGGGGGTAATATTGGATAGGACACAAAGATTAATGCTCCGCCCAAGCAATGCTGATCGATGTCAATCCTTGTCTCTCTACATGAGAGGTATCCTTGGTCTATCCCTCTACAAGCCGCAAAGAGGAAGTTGTTCACGACAAAGGGAAGCAGACTGTCACCACCAGCACCGATAAAGAAGATCTTCGAACCCTCCACACGGACAACAAACACCTCCAAACGATACTTTTTGCCCTACATTCCCCAATGCTGATTCCTTTGTGATGACGACCCGATTTAAGCACTCTCCTTACCTCCAATTGGCCTAAGTTGCCAAGATGTATTGACCTCGACTCCTTACAAAGCTCGGCCCTGCATGGCATTCTCCCTCTCGCAATGGATGAGGCCCACCAGAAATTCTACGGCCATTCCTACACGGCACCAGACCCTAAAATCCACTTCCTCCAACAATTCGGACGTCTTGTCTGCACCAAGCAAGGCGTTCGCTAAGTAGTAAGAGTATCCACCTACCCCGTCAACCAATCCATACAACATACTCCTAAGTATGTACATACTTAACATACCCGAGCCAAAATCAATCTTGACGGACGTGCGAACTCGGGTAAACAACCCTGGTACCTGTAAATAAAATAGGGAGAGAAAACAGCTAGTATGCTTAGGCTTTTGATAATGGGGGCAGCCTACCCTTAATCGGGGGATTTCCCCCTTTTCTCCCTTACGAGAAGGGGAGACGGTTTAGCTAGCTAAACTCCCTTGATTTTCGTCTAAATATAGCCAAATATTGGCAAATATGGACCATTTTACCCCTATTTAGACGACTTTGCCTCCTGATCAGAACCCTCAATACCGGGGGGAATCCCTAGCCCCCTTATATCCAAAGGCCACTAGATTAGAAAGAGATAGAGGCAGGAGGCAGGAGCAGGGCACATAAAAGAATATTGTACACGGCTGTCCCGGAGAGGAATTAGTGAATTTTAGCGATTTTTCTTCGTCATTTCAGATGCCCATCTGCTTCAATAAGTTTCACTCCTGTCCGCCCCCACTTAGAGAAGCCCTCGCGCAATGGCCAAAAATTCCAATAAGTTGCACAACTACGCCCTACCTTGCTCAGAAGAACCATTGCCATTGCTTCCACATACTGCTTTTGCGTGCCCTTTTTTCATAGTAGCTTCATCAAGTGCAGCCGAACATTCCATACGAAAAGGGCACGCAGACTCGGTAATGCAGCCCAACGAATCCATGATGCGTGCGCGAAACTTATTATTGGAACTTTTGTTGTTCCTGTCGGTCGGGGAGTCATGTTGGTACACCATCAGCGGAGGCGCAGAAGAGTACAGCCTTGCTCGTCGACTTGGATTCTTCAGGAAGGATGAGTACTATGCTTTCCTGGTCGGCACTGGGCTGGCATCATACACTTATGCTGTCGATCCGGTTACTAAAGAGAGCGAGAAGACGGAGGAGATACAAATCGAAAGAGATCGATGGGAAGCTTTGTTGGTTGAACATAAAAGTGAATTTGAGGTGCAGCAATTTAATGTTGATTGGAAGAATGCTATGAAAGGTCTAACGCAGAAAGACAAGGAGAAGTCCAGGTTAAATGTCATTCGTATTGGAGAGAGAAGAACAACTGAAATAGGTGAAGATGAGGAGGATCAGATCGGATGGAGCTTTAAGAATTATGGTACACAACTAAGAAAACGGAGCGACGGCGTACATAAACCACCGCCTCTGGCGAAACTATCATCACGTCAACGCACTTTTATTTACAGCATTCGCAATTTGTGTACTGACACTATCTCCGCCGACATTGACTTCTGGGCCAACAAATTTGCGAGACCAAGTGATGACGCTGACGACGATGTCGAAGATGATGACACTGACGACGATGTCGAAGATGATGACGCTGACGACGATGTCAAAGATGATGACGATGCCATGGAGTGTCAAGAGCAGCAGCTCAATGACGATTGCAGCGAGCCGCCTGCAAAGAAATCCAAACCAACTACATTTGTAGAGCATTCATTGAAGTGTCGCGAGAATGGGACCATCAGCGAAGACGAAGCAGCACAGTTTGTCTCTAACTCTCATCGCATGAAATATTCGAGGCATTTGCAGAGATTCTTACGGCGAACATGAAGGAAGGTTGTGAGTACAAAAAAGAAGAGATACAACAAGTATGCAAGAATTATGCAACCCTATGCATCTTGTGGGATGGTGCCTTTTCTTATGCAAGCAAGATCAACCCGACTGCAAAGGATGCCAGAATGTACGAGCGTTTTATCACAGCTGCAGTCCACGAACATGTTAAAATGGGATTGAACGTCACACCTAAAGTGCACTTGATGTGGGCTCATGTACTAGAACAGATGAAATCTGAAGGAGGCTTGGGTAACAAACGTGAAGACTGGGGTGAGAAACAGCACCAAGAGTCTTCGAAGTTGCGAGAGCAATTCCAGTTCACAAAGGATAGGCAGATCCGTGCCGAAGCCATGGCGGGACTGCGCCAAGAAGAATCGCATCCAGATGTTGTTGCACACGGCGCAACTGTTGATGCAGATTCATGCCGTGGACCACGTAAGGATTACACATCCAAAGAAGAAGAGCGCAAGAAGAAGCGAGACAAAGTGAGGATGTCAACGCTGGAGAGTGTGGAGGTGGAGTTGTTTGTTATTGAATTGATTGCATTGAGTTAGAGTAACTCTTACAAAGATATTATACGTAGATTGTTAGATTGAAGATGCATCAGATTTTAATCACGGATTAATCCGTGACTGACTCACTACTTCTGGCGGGAAAGAGTTTGATGCAGCCGTGTGTAGGAGGAGAGAGGCCTCTAGAGAGACTGCCTCTATGGTGTAGAGAGAGAGTCTCTAGAGAGAGCTCCCCAATTTTGCTTCTCCCCCATCAAATCTCGGCCTAGCCTATAGCTGTCTCATCTCCTCGACTCCGTCAAATTGATACTACGCCTGTAACACCTCGGAGATCGTCCTCTCTCCGCCAATTATCACCGCTACTTCTACATATAGACATCTAGTGTCGGTGTGGTTCATTGTTAGTGACTTCATATGGCCATAGCACTCCGTCGGGCACCAACATTGCTGCTACACATCACATCATCAATTACAAACAAATGTCACCCATTTCGTTGTTCTATTCCGACCTCTAATCATGACGAGACAACTAAACACGACAAATGAGCTCTCAATAATATGTAAGGATCGCTTTGTACCGTGAAGTTGACAATTGAGATCGATTTCACTGCCTACACCACCATCGGCGAACTCAGCCTTGGTATCACCATCGCCCAACACATGGCCATTCCTCGAACAAATTCCAATGGATTCGTTATTCAAATCAACATTACCATCTGACAACAATGACACAACAACTATTGTATTTGATTGAAGAGATAAGGTCGTAGTTGGGTGACTCGTAGTTCGATTAGGGTGGAATAGGTGCACATTTTGTCTCCGAAGAAGGCTATTGTTACGGCGCTACATTGCTCTGAATTGATCGGAGTGGAATCTTCAACGACTTGTTAAGGCCCTTTGGTTTCAATGAAGTAATGTTCGACGGATAGAGCTGCATATGATCACTACTGACATCATTGGAATGCACAAAGTGATTCTCTTGTAGTAGATGGATGTGCATACAGAAGTGTTTGTGTTGAATGACAAGGATCTGTGGGCCTCATAAATTATTATTACCGCATTAAAAAGATGCAAACATTCTTTTCATAACTCTACAAGCGTTATTTTAGCAGTGTTTGGTGTCGTTAGTGCCGAAATATTTGTTATAACACCATCGTTCATTGCTCATGAGAGTTGAGGATACACATTCATGTGCACAAATTGGCTTTTATTTTACATCATTTGTAAAAATTAGTACATATAAAGTTGCTACATGCAATCATATGTGTCTATATAAACGTCTCGAGCATTGTATCTTTTATATAACGGCACCACGCTTAGTACAGTACGCTACTCGGGCGGAAATCCCATGGTGGTGATGTGCTCGATGATCGTTGGCGCCACTTTGGTACCGCTTCTTGGACGATTCCTACGTAGACAAAAAAATCCACGTCATGGAGTCAAGGAGATGAGACAGCTATAAAAATTTATCCCCCGTCATTCAATTTCAAAAGGGGGATAAGTCGTAAAGAACATGCGAATCCCGAGCAAATGCGATTCTAAAATTGGGTTATCCCTAATTTTTTAATAGAACCAAGCCTGTCTCAATAGACAGAGTACCGTAATAGACAATAGCATTGTGTTTGCACTGCGTCATCATTACCGAATTTTTGAGAAACGAGAACAGCTGGACTCTGACGGAAGCAGCTTGCACACCACCTCATCGGATGGCCGGAGGCCTGCGGCGCGGGATTTTGCACATCAGCACAAAACATTTTTTCATTCATGAATAAGTAGCCGACGACGACGACGACGACGACGACGACTACTATTACAAATTCTGCATTGCAATCACACTTTCCGGGTATTACAGCAGACGAAAGGCGGTTTCACTTGAGAGTCGTCGCCTGTTGAAGAGTTGGAGAGTGTAGAAGAGGTGGGGCTCTAGAGACAACCGTCGACGCAGCGGTCAAAGATATTTAGTCATATCATAGAAGATAGAAGAGCCCATCAAATTTACACGACCTGCAGCAGAGACAGTCAAATCAAGATTTCAGACTTCAATTGCTGGCGCACGATACAATAATTGTACCACAGGGCCTCCATAAAACCAAAACAATGTCCTCCAACGAGGACTTTTCCGTCTCCATAGCCGCCTCCGGGCGGTACGATCACCATCAAGATCCATCCTCACCCGGGTCCAATGGCACTTCTAATTCGTCCTCTTCCACACCTCATGTCATCCACGCCGTCAATGTTACTCAACCCGTCCAATCGTGGACAGTCTTACGAGATCATGTCGACTTCATGACGATGGATGCAGCGCTCTCTCGTGTTATTTCGGGATTGCCCAATTGTCCCAATCATCCCTCCTTCGACTACGGATCAGGAGGAGGGAGCGATGCCGACAAGATTATCCAAGCACGAAACTCAGCACAAGAATGGCTATCGGCAGTACTCACCGTGCCAGCCGTTCGAGAGGAACCGGTCATGAGACAATTTCTATGTTATGGGGCGAATATTGTCCCTCCGCAATTTGAGGATGTGGCTTGGATTAATTTTTCCTCGGGGGAGCAGCAACAGCAAATGGCAGATGCACCTGCGGCACAGGCTCCATCATCTCCTTCGTATGCAGCAGTGGTGGCAGCCAATAATGCAAACAATAGTATTAATCCTAATCTTGATGAAATGGAAATGGATGATATGTTTGCCCTAGATGAAGATGAGGATGGTCACCATCACGATGATGAAGATGATGACGACGATGAGGATGATGATGCCTCTTACCTCCAAGGTAGGTACAACCCCACCGAAGAAAATATTACCCAATCCGACGTGATGGAATTTCAACAAGACTATAAAGAGGTGGAAATGGTCGAAGATGTCGGGTCCCTCGCTCAAAGTTTGGGTGCGAGTCATTTGGGACGAAGCTTGAACCTACAGAAGGAAATGATGAGTTATAAGGCGTCTCAGGCCAAGATGGGGGAACAGGTGCAGCAGATGCAACAGGGTAGTATTGGAGGGGGTGGGGGAGGGATACACATCATGGGGAACACACCACCCACCATTGGGGTTGGTTTGAATAATGATGCCACATCGTCTTCTCCGGGGGGTATTGGAGGAGCCATGGCCAAGGCTGCGAATAATCAGGGGGGTTTGAATACTCAACCTTTTGTGGAAGGGTTGGGGGATAGTTTTCATAGGACTGTTCCGGTTTCGGCGCCGAGGTTGGACTCGTTTCGTATGATTAAGGTTGTTGGGAAGGGATCGTTTGGTAAGTTTTCTTTTTTCTCTTGGTTGCAATTTACAATTTTTTCTATCGCACTCTCTCATCATAATCTCCTCAATCAATCATGGCCACGCAGGAAAAGTATTTCTCGTCAGAGAAAAGCAGACAAATGAAATGTTTGCTCTCAAGGTTCTAAAGAAGGATAACATTATCAAGCGTAATCAAGTGGAACACACTAGAACCGAACGTTCTGTATTGGGCTATGTCAAACATCCCTTCATCGTTGGTTTGAACATGGCATTCCAGTCCAAGGATAAACTATACTTTGTCTTGGATTACTGTGCTGGTGGGGAACTGTTCTTTCATCTGGGGAAGGTGGGCAAGTTCTCCGAGCAGAGGGCATGTTTCTATGCTGCCGAGATTACCCTTGCGATTGCCTACGTGCACAATTTGGACATTGTTTATCGGGACCTTAAACCCGAAAATGTGCTGTTGGATTCTCGGGGCCACGTAAGGCTCACTGACTTTGGTCTATCCAAAGAAGGTATCTCGAACTCATCCAGTGGTGCCAATAGTTTCTGTGGTACTCCGGAATACCTAGCGCCTGAAATTCTTAATCGTCAAGGCCACGGTCGTGCTGTAGATTGGTGGTCTCTGGGAGCCCTCTTATACGAGATGCTGACGGGCCTTCCTCCGTTTTATTGTCGTGACCGCGAGAAGCTGTTCGAAAAGATTCGCCGTGGTACTTTAGAATATCCGAAATATCTTTCTGACCGTGCGCAAGTTATCCTAAGAGGCTTGCTTACCAAGGACCCTCGTCGACGTTTGGGTTCTGGTCCGAACGATGCCGAGGATATCAAGGTGCAAAAATTCTTCTCGGATCTCAACTGGGAGAAGTTGATGAACGGGGACATCGCTCCACCGTGGGATCCACAAATTAATGGAAGTATGGATACTAGCCAGTTCGATCATGAGTTCACAAGCATGCCTTTGAATAGCCCTGGTGCTTTCAATGGCCATGGCTTTGGGACAACTCCTGCGGATAATGTGTTTGAAGGCTTCACGTTCACGGATCGTACCTTTTATGCTCCTCCTACCAAGACCTAGATTGCCTCCCAAATGTATATTTTCCTCTGAATGTGATTCACGTTGCGTTTCTCAAGCTTTAACTTGATGCGCAACTATCATTACTTGTGCTTTTCGCACACAAACACACAATCCACCTCTCTGCCTCAAATCAAGTTAATCATTTCGGCAGCGCATACTTCTTTCTTATGTTATGCACGTGCTTTTGGTCTTGCGGCGTATAGAATATCTCGCTGCGGCCTAAGTAGTAAAGTTGAATTTATCTATCTAATAGAAGTACTTGTTATGACTTCGTGCATACAAACGATCGAAACAATCCTGCTGCAAAGCTCTCTTCCTTCTCTAATCGCATGCCTTTGCTTTTATTTATCATCTCTCCTACATTTTGATTGTATACGCACCCTTTTCCACCGAGATCAGCCGCACTGGATGCAGTGAGATCCTGGTAGCTACCGAGCAAAGGGTTGGATGACCTAGTATTCTCGACTAAAAGTATCTTCCCGCTAGGTTTGATTACACCTGCCATCTCTTCAATGCATTTCTTTGCTCCATCATTACCCATCACGCACAGAGAGAATGTATCTACTACAGAATCAAACTTGCTTTCACCAAATATCTTGACAAGTTCTGATGTTGCATCTGCCTTTACAAACTGTATCGGAATAGACTTGTCAATATTCATTTGATTGATGCGAGCTTCCGCCTGAGAGAGCATACCATCACTTATATCGACAAGTGTCAGAGACGTGACTCCACCGTCACCAAATCGATACGATGCCAGGTTCAACCCAGTACCAACACCGATTTCAAGTACATCTCCTTTTGCCATGCCCAAGAGTTTGGTTCTAGCTTCGTCAATCCCTAATGACGTTGCGATGCTACCCCCATCGAGTTTGTCGTATGTTTCTGCGTAGGTGTCATAAGATTGAGATGCTTGATCGGGAGTTAATGCGCTTGCTGACTTGTTGGGAGTGATTATTGGCACGGTTATAATGCCTGATAGGCAAGCTGCAACAAACTTGCGGCGATTCGGATTGCACAAGTTGTGGAATACATCGTCGTTGGGCTCGATGGATAAACGTATGAGAGATTTTGTGAGATAATAGTCACAAGCACGAGGCGGCTTTGTGACAAATGCGTAAGCTGGCAGTGCACAAGACACCGCCAGGATGATTGCAGCAGCAAAAGAAGAAGTCGTCATGTTGCTCTAGAGAGACTTCCAGAGACACAATTCATTTCGTGATCATTACGCTGATACAAATCATCATCGAGAAGCAAATTTGGCGCGGAGCCGGCCTAAAGTACCGAGATAGCGAGAGGGCGCTCTGCATTTCTTGAAGACATACTATGTATGATCAAAATAGAGCACAATAGCCACACTAAAATAATCTATCTATCCATGCATGTTGTAGCCTTACACAAGCTTTGGCTTTGGGCGGGAGTAATGTGCAACATCGAAGAGAATATTCTTTAAGATGATCGCTCACTTTTATCGATATCTACTCCAATTATCTCACGAGACCAAGAGGGCTCAACAAGAATGATTAACAAGCCTCCATTTCCCTTTCCATTTCAACCACACAAAGAATAAGACAAAAGTCACGATGTAATAAAGTGCATGTGTTTGTACTACTATGCTGATTTTCCTTTTGCATCATTGTTTCAGCTTAAACTTGTTTATTTACTCTTGTCCAGCCAAATACAAAGCACTCTTCTCCAAAGCACCACGACGGTTGTGGACCTTCACAATATTACCATCGGCAGCCAACTCTCCATTCTTTCTCATCCTTACATAATCCTCACGTTCATACTTGGTAAATCCCCACTTGAGACTCTTCAAAATCTTTTGCCTTCCAGCAAACTTGAACTTTCCACGACGGATCGCCTCAATAATGTGTGGCTCAGAAGCATCCTTTCCACGCACAGAAAGAAGAACCTGTCCAATATCAACACGGGCGGCAACACCAATGGGCTTACCGTACGAGTGCCTCATTCCACTGGAAAGCCTATCAGCTCCAGCGCACGAAAGCATCTTGTTGGCACGGATAACGTGGTAGGGGTGCACACGGACACGGATGTGGTAAGCTTCCTTTCCAACAGTGTTGACCAAATGCTTGTTAATAGCAATACGGCATGCCTCAAGTGCCTCAGAGGAGATTTGCTGCTTTTCGTCACAGACCAAGTGAGCAACGAAGGGGAAGAGATCCACGGGAGCCTTCTTGGCTCCCACGTCGTAAATACGGATCTTGGACTCGGGCACACCACGGCAGTAGCGTGACTTGATGTAGGGCTTGTTCTTTTGGTAGCGGTAGCAACGGAAGGGGCGGCGTCCCATGATTGAAAATTTGATTTTGAAATTACTTGACTGAATTATTGGAGGTGGAAAGAAATGGAAAGAAGATGGTGAGATGATGAATTCGATTTAAATCACATGGAGATTGTTCTTTTTTGCAGTCTCCTTAAGCTTTTCACCGCAACCACATCGCCATGGATTCTATCATCATTTTATATGCGTCATTACGACGGTGTAAACCTGCAGTTACTAAATCCTTCAGTCGCCAACAACATCGGCCGCCATGGTCAAGCCTTACCAAACACAAGAGTTGTGCGTGATGGAGGAGGTTGAGACGGCGTTTCGAATTCCTACGTTACCTTGGTACAAAAGTTTCTGTAGAACTCCAAGTAAAAGGTAGCGCTGCACGGCTGGACACTTCCCGCCATTTGTGCGGTGATAATGATGGCTAGGGGGCACGCCCTCGTGTCTGTCTTTCGTCCGACCGCAAAAACTCACCACTCCACTTCCACTTTGCGTCCACCAGCAACACGACGTGTGTAGCTCATAGTAGTGCAAGCAACAAGCAAATTAACCATGTCGAAATTCTGGGCAGCCGCAGGATCCGATGACTCCTCGAGCTCATCCGACTCGTCTGATGATTCCTCCAGCTCCAGCGATTCCTCTGTCGGAGGAGGACGTGCCGATGCCAATCGTTGGGTTATGGACAGTGATTCTGGTGAGTGCATGTTATGTAGCTGGTTACTACTCTTGAATTTTTATTACTTGATGGAGGAGGAGATACTTTAATGAACAATAATAATAATTGGTGCAATGACGATGACTTTCCCATAAACGTTTGCAGTACAAGCTGAGAGCATTTGTCTCATGGAGCAATTTAACTTCCTTGGATGTCCGAGCGCTCAATTTATTATTCATTACATACATATCTCTGTCGGAGGATTATTCATTTTTTAATGATTGACGTCGCTTTATACTAACTATTATCATTACCATCTACACCATCCAATAAAAACACAGAATCGGAAGAATCCGTCCGAGTAGCCAAATCCGCCAAAACACGAGCCTTCGAATCCTTCGAAGCCCACGTTTCCAAACTCCGCAATGCCATGAAAACCAACGATCACAAATCCCTCATGGATGAATTCGAACTCCTCACCAAGGCAATGATCAAATCCACCAAGGTATTTGATGCCAATGGTGGTATTCCCCGTTTCTTGGTCCGTATGCTTTGTGATTTGGAAGATCATGTTGGCAAGTCTTTAGCGGATAAGGCTTCCTTTAAAAAACTCAAGCCAGCGCAAGGGAGGGCATTGAATCGTATGAAGTTGAATTTGAAGAAGTTTTGTGAAAAGTATCGTGGGATTATGGAGGAGTATCGAAAGAATCCTGTGATTAGTAGTGAGAGTAGTAGTAGTAGTAGTTCTTCGTCGAGTTCGGAGAGTGAGGAGGAGAATGATAGTGATGATAGTAGTAGCAGTGACAGTAGCAGCAGTAGTGGCAGTAGTAGTTCGTCTGCTTCTAGTGGAGATAAGAAGGAGGCAGCTGCTGATAGTGATGATAGCGACTCTGATTCGGTAAGTTCTTTTTACAAGTGACAAAGACGAAAAAAACAAGGTCACTATGAATGAATCCAATTGGATTTCCTCGTTTCCGATGTATGCCTTGGGGGTAGTCCATTATGCACCACTGACAAAGTGGTGTGGGCCGCCTTTTTGGTAGCCTGAGACCAGCTTTTCCCTTCAATGGAAGGGCCCTGAGTGACCCTCTTTCGTTAGGTTGCCTATTTTGACGACAACTTTGCACACATTTCACTAACATGTATCATCTTCTACAACTTTCTTCTCATTTTTTAGGACTCCGATTCTGGATCTGACTCCGACGACTCTGTCGACTGGGCCCAATCCTCCGATTCTGACAGTTCCGATAGTGAATCTGAAGCAGGTGGTGCCGGAGAACTCAAGGGTCGTGCCCGCTGGCTCAAGCGTACCACCGTTGTCAAGGAAAAGGTGGAGAAGGACAAGGCTGGACGTGCCGAAGAACGCAAGCGTGCCAAGGAGGAGGCTGCCAAACTCAAGGCTGAGCAAGAGGCCCAAAAGGCTGAGGAGGGTGAGCTCAAGGAAGAGGATTTGACTCCTAGTTTGATTCAGAAGAAGACTTTGGAGATTGTGTCCAGCCGTGGACGGAAGGGAACTGATGCCAAGGCTTTGCTTGGGCAATTGGAGGCTCTTTCCAAGTTGGCCACACGCTTTGGTCCCAGGGTTGAAATTCCAGTTTTGATGCACGTTATCACTGCACAATTCGATATGCAACGCACTATTGATGATTACATGGACACTCCTACCTGGAGGTCATGCGCAGGATACCTCGAGCGAGCTGGATCGATCTTGGGAGACGAGAAGGAAGGCTGGAAGATTGGGGCAATGACCGCAGAGGATGATGAGCTTGCAAGTGACATGATGATGGCCACAATGGGTAAGGCAGGAAAGATGAAGAGTGGCATCATGAGTGGAGCTGGTGGAGCTATGGCAGCCATGTCTACCGAAGAGAAGTTGATCAACCCTCACACTGGGGAAGTTGAAACAGAGGACGAACGAATGGAGCGTCTTCGCCTGGAGAGGGAAGCCAATATGACTGAGGACGAGCTCAAGACTATCCGTGTCCCCGGTTCTTTATCCCTTTTCTTGTCGCGTCTCGACGAGGAATACAACAAGTCATTGCAAAGAATCTCTCCACACTCTATTGATTACGTTGTCCGTCTTCAAGACGAGACCAAGTTGAGGGAATTGCTTGGCATTTACCAGAAATATTATGAACGAGTTGACAGTGCATCTGATGCAGCAATGCTTGCCGAATTACGAGTGGAACACATGTACTACCGTCACGACTCCATCGTGAAGGCTGTCGCAGAAGCTCAGGATACATCTGCTGCTGATGGTAATACTTCCGAGGAAATGACGAATCTGTGTACCTACATTTACCAGCATGGTACGGATAGGCAAAAGACCAGGGCAATGCTCTGTCACATTTACCACCACGCACTTCACGATAGATTTTTGGAGGCTAGGGATTTGTTATTAATGTCTCATCTTCAAGAGACCATCCCCGTTGCCGGAGATATCGCCACAATGATTCTTTTCAACCGTACCATGGTTACTCTTGGTCTTGCCGCATTCCGGTTGGGCAACATTTGGGATTCTCACCAATGCTTATCTGATATCTGCTCAGGACGTGTCAGAGAACTTTTGGCACAGGGAGTTTCGACTGGTAGATTTAGTGACAAGAGCCCAGAACAGGAAAAGGCCGAGAAAAGACGGCAGATCCCGTATCACCAACACATCAACTTGGACTTGTTGGAGGCGTGTCATTTGATCTCTGCTATGTTCTTAGAGGTGCCCAACATGGCATCTGCTGGTGACAATGATCGTCGTGGTCGCGTACTCTCTCGAACATTCCGCAAGTACCACGACATGTACGACCGTCAAGTGTTCACTGGACCTCCAGAACAGACACGTGACTTCGTCATGACCGCTACCAAGGCTCTACTAAAAGGAGACTGGAAGAAGTGTTCCGATCTCCTCAAATCTTTGGAGTGCTGGGACCTTGTACCTGGTGACAACGGCGCTGAAGAAATCAAGAAGATGCTTGGAGAAAAGATTAAGCAGACTGGCTTGCGCACCTATCTTCTTGCATTCTCTGCCCAGTACGACTCTCTATCACTCAGTCAACTGTGTGAAATGTTTGACATGACAAAGAATGAAGTTCACGCCATTGTATCGAAAATGATGATCAACCACGATTTGATTGCTAGCTGGGATCAACCAACTGAGACCATCGTCATGAGGAATATCGAACCAAGTGCTCTCCAACTTCTTGCACTGCAATTTGCCGAGAAGGCTACCAGCCTTGTTGATGCCAATGAGCGACTACTTGATGCCAAGACAGGTAACTACGGATACAAGGATGGCGACAATTGGAGAGGAGGAAACAACCAAGGAAATCGCTTTGGATTCCGTAGCTTTGATAAACAAGGTGCCCGATCTGGAAGAGGAGGAGCCGGTGGTAGAGGCAATAAAGGAAGAGGTGGCGGAGGCCGTGGTGGAGGAGGAAGAGGTGGAGGACGCGGAGGTGGTGGACGCGGCCGTCGCTTTGCCCCTTCACGCAATAACAACAACAGCAAGGGTAATAGGTGGTAAATATATATTATCTAAAAACAATAGTTTGAAGAGTCTTTTACTTATGAATCTTTATCTTTAGATGGTATTGTAACTCTCAGATTTTTGTCACGGCGATGTATCAGAAAGTTTCTCCAAAACAACTGCCAGCGCTTCTTTCATCTTTTCTGGATGTGCATTTCCATTACTTTGTCCCATGATCTTCCCAACAAAGAACTTTTCAATCTTCCACGTATTCTTTCCACCCTGCTTATATTGTTCCAACTGCTTTGCATTCTTTGGATCATGAACAACATCTGTACAAAGTTGCAAGAGCACATCCATATCCGATATAACCTCCCAGCCATTCCTCGTGGCAATATCTCTCGGAGAGGAGGTTAAATCTTCATTGTACATGATGGTGAGAATTTTCTTTGCCATGGATGTGGTAAGTGTCCCATTGGCAATCATGGCCACAAGCAATCCAAGCCGTTGACTATCCACTGTGGACTGATCGACAGATATGGAATTAAGTAACGACGCACGTTTGTCTTCATCATCACCTGCTTCTTCTACTGCACTCTTTTTAATTAGTGCGTACAAGTCATTGCACAAGAAATTGGCAATCAATACCGACACACCATCATTATTACAGTCATCATCATCGTTATTGCCTTCTTGTTGTTCAAGTTCCGCAGTTGCAACAGATACAGCACCCTCAAACAATCCAATCGCCGGTGGATCACTAGCAATCAACCCAGCCACACTCTCACCCAACCCATATTCCTTCACAAGTCGAGCAGTTGCATCTTCCGCACTTTCAGGCATGTACCGTTCCAAAAACTCCTCCAAACTCTTACACCCTCCTCCCAAAGTAGTCTCATCCAATATCAACGGAGGCAAGTCCGGTTCCGGCATGAACCGATAATCAACAGCATCACCTTTCGCTCGTATACAGATAGTTTCTCCGTTAATTGGATTAAATGTTCGTGTTTCACGTCCAGTGGGTTCATTTCGTAGTGCGAGTGTGGATTGACGCTTGGCTTCGTATTCCGTTGCGGCAATGATTTGTCGGAGGGAGTTGAGATTTTTAACTTCCACGCGATGGCCGTTTCCGGGTGGTAGATTGTATTTGTCATTACTTTGCTCGTCATTATAATTGTCGTTGTTATTAGTGCATGATGATGATGACGAATTAGCAGCAATCGCAACCGGAGCAACCGACACATTCAAATCACACCGTAAACTCCCCTCCTCCATCTTCCCATCACACGATCCGACATGTTTCAACAACTTACGAATCTTTTCGACCACACCTGCCGCCTCATGTGCCGATCGTAAGTCAGGGTAGGAGACAATTTCAATTAGAGCACATCCTGCACGATTGTAGTTGATGTGTGCAGTAGTGGTTGTTGTAGTATTGTCGGTAGCGTCGTTGTGAGTGGTTGTTTTTCCAGTATCTTGTTCTAATTGAATACGTTCTATTCTCAATTGAACTGGTTGTATAGGTTGTTGTTGCTTTGATGAACTCTCATCATTACTGTCATCTTCTTGTTGTGCACTATCACCTTCTCTACCCCTTCTCCTCTTCATCATCTTCTTCTTTTTCTTCTTGTTATCATTACCAGCAACACCCAACTGATGATGATGATTACTACCACTCTCATGTGGCAAAAACTCCACCACCCCCTCACTAGCCAACGGCCATCTCTGCTGCGTAATCTGATACCCATGTGGCAAATCGGCATAAAAGTAATGCTTCCGTTCGAATTTGGAATAGTGATGAATATGTTGACAGTTGAGTGATGCTGCCGATAGGATGGAGGATTGGATGGCGTGATGGGAGAGGGTGGGGAGTGTTCCTGGATAGCCTAGATCGAAGGCGTGTACATTTGTGTTGGAAGACAATGATGATAATGATGATGAAGATGATGCCTTATTGGCATGATGTTTGGTAGGAGCCGATGAGAACAGTTTCGTCGGTATAGCAAGCTGTGCATGTATTTCAACCCCAATAATGGTTTGATAGAGTGGTTGCATGGATTGTGCATCGCTGATTATACCAGTGTCTCGATTGTAGGATAAGATTTGCTCTCGATAAGAGGATGATGATTCGGCAGAAGCAGCTGATGATGATAGAGACCTCACCTTCAATGTTGATGAGTATAATGGTCGAAGGAGCGATCTCCAGTAACAGTGAATGATAGTATTTGCTTTCGACAACATCATCACATCAATATGTTTGATGCATCTCATATATTCTCTTCTTGTTGTCAAAAGTAGAGACAATCAAATATTATCAGAAGACTGAATTACATCTACTCTAGGACGCGATGATACCTTGAGTTGAGGCAACCACGAGGCCACTTCGATACCTTCTTCTCGTGCTGCTATGCTATTCTACTGTATGTTACTGCGGTCTGTTGCTCCGATATGCATCGGCGCCGTGAAAATATATTAATTCCAACGTATCACTTGCGTAGAAATGAAAGCTATGGTGACCTTCGTGATTTGAACCTTCCCAATATTTGATTGAAGCAGCACGATCTGATTCCTCTTCCGATTCCCGCGCCAACACAGCTAATACTAGTAATCGTCGGTCTCGTATCTGTCGACATGAACTACGTGGGACTTGCTATCGATCCGATTGTCCCTACAGTCACGACTTGGGAGGTGTCACCTGTCTCTTTTGGCTACGTGGACGGTGCCGTGGTGAGAGTTGTCGTTTTATGCATGGGTTTGCGGAAAGTTTATTGGATGGTATATCCGAGGAGTATTTGAACGAGAAGCGAGAACAGGAGGCCAAGAAGAAGGAAGAGGAGGGAAAGAAGATCCAGACGGGTAATTTACTGCAACACAATCAGAATCAGTGGACTGGTGCGTCTAAGAATTTGTCCAAATCATTGCCTACTCAGGGCTTTATGTTTTTATCACCATCGCAGGGAGGTAATGATGCTTCTATGACGACGGTATGGAGATGACCATCAATAGTACCATAGAGAAGAATAAAATGAAATGAAAATTAGACTGAAATCTATGAGTGCGATGTTTCTGAGAAGACGATCCTCGACTGGTGCCAGACTTGCCCGACTTGTAGGATGCATCGGCGGAAGCGTTATCATCGTCACCTTCATGTCGACGATCTTGAGATTTGGATCGAGAACGAGACTTTGATCGGGAACGACGAGAGCCAGGCTTGGCAGCCTTCTCCGCGGCACAGTCAGGGCAGACATCATGAATGATCATCCAGCCGCCCATTGTCTTCTTCTTGGCAACCTCCTTTCCCTGCATGCGGGACATGAACGGTAACCTTCCACCTACCTAGGACCTTCTTCTTGGCAACTTGAATGTGTGAATGGAGAACACAACACCCATTCTTGTCGAATTGACCATCTGCCTCGCGTTTGGGCTTCTCCTGTTTGGGCTTCTCCTGCTGCTTGTCTTTTGCCTGTTGCATCAGCTTCTCCTGCTGAAGACGACGACTTGTGAGATCTACTCGACCTATGAGACTTGTCATCGTCTGCATCCTCCACACACTTTGGGCACATGGAGTGCAGAACCTTCCATCCTCCACTCATCTTCTTGGAAGCCAACTGAACATTCTTGTGGTAATGACATCGACCCTTCTCATCAAAGGGAGTGTCATAGTGCACCTTTTCCTTGCGAACACGAGATCTCGATCGAGCACGAGACTTTTCTTCCTTTGCTTCGTTCCATGGAGGGAATGGCCCTTTTGCAGACCTTACCGCCGCCGAGACTGGTCTTCGTCTTGGCGTGAGATGAGTTAGCGACCTTGCTGCTCCTGCGTTGAGAAAGGGTGCGGGTGGTTTGACGTTTTGATACAATAAAAACAGTTAATAGATTAAATCGCCCCTATTAATGTATGATAACAAGATTATTGATCTAATTTGGCTCTTTTTTCATCTGTCCAGCTCTTCAAGAGCAAGAGCGGAGACGGATATGCTTATGATGTATCTGAGATACGTCAAAAAATCTAACTTTGACTACTTCTTCCCTGCTGCCTATATTGCCGTAAGAGCTTCTTTTGAAAGGCTTCTTGCCACTTCCCTTCCCAACACGGATGATACTACCGCTCGACTTTTTTCGTTGTGCAGCTTCTTTGATCACATTGCCTTATATGGGTGAATCAATTCGAATATCTTTTTTAGTAAAAGCGACAGTTCTCTTGCCATCCGGTAATGTTATCATGTCATAAGCACCCACGGTCACTGTTATTGTAGATCCATGGTTGGCCCTTCGCATCTTCAGAACAGCCTCAACAGATTTGCTACGTTCGGCCTTGAGATCACTTATGATACGTGTGGGGTACGTCTCTCCCAAGACCACACCTGCAGCATGTAGCACTTGTGTTGGAGCTTCCCAAGGCGCGTATAGTTCGGCTTTTGGTAGCTTTGATAGCTCGGGACACCACTTCTTCGTAAATTCGCCGCTGGCATCCTGAGCAACGGGTGGTCGCCGTTGCCATATTGTGAATGTATGACGTAGAGCGTGGCCTTGAGTGAGTGAATCACGACGAGCTACGCGCTCCATTGCGGTTTGGTCGGTTGGAGGGTGGCGCGGCGAGGGAAGTCTTGAGACGGCCTGGGCATGGCTTATCTATTTGACACAAAAACTCCATCGACACGCAAAGAGAATAAGTCCATTGAAAGAAGATATCATTTGGGATGCCCTGGTCAGTTTCCTCTCTAATCCGTCTCAGCAGCAGTTCAGGATCATCTGATGAGATTTTTGTCAACATGAGCGTCGATCAACGAGTGCTCGATGGTGTGAGACGTGCAAGAATTCATAAGTCTGTCAAAATTCAAATGTCGTGCTCATCTAATCTACATCGAATTTCACGATGATATGGGAATAATTGAGGATGAGGCTTTCCTTGGCAATCGTTCATTGATGAGTGTTGGGTCAAGATCGTCAAAGCGTATGCATTCCAAAATTATTACCAACTGACGGATGTAGAAATGAAATAATCGTAAAGTTGGCATTCCAACGCGCTGCCACTAATTGAAAAATATCAGGCGCTGCCACTAATTGAAAAATATCAGGATGTTATCTGTGAACAGCATTAAAAGTGGGCTTTCACGGTACCTCAGTAAGGATCATCACGATGCCATCTGTGAGAACCATCGGAATAGAGGCGGAATTTGGAGAAGAACTTTCAACACTAGTTGGAGCGACCCACAACACTGTTGCCTCATTACATATGGAGAGCTGGAGAAATGAAATGAATGCAGAAATCAACCTCATCAACCAAACTATACCCACTATCAGAAACGAGTGCATGCCGCTAGAAAATGGCCGACGACGAGACAGAGCAGCAGCTGCGGGAGAAGAATGCTGCCCAAAAGGCTTCAATTGCCGAATTTCCCTCGCTAATACGAAAAGTATAGCTGAAGCACATGGCCTCAATCAAATCGCCTGAGACAAGAAAAGGGCACAGCTAATCAAAGGGTTGTCCGACAATGAAGAACAGCTTGAGCTACTCCATAATCGAATCGAAGCGGGTGGCGGCTGTATTGTCAGTCTTCAAGACGAGCTATGCATCCTCCAGAAGACTCTGAAGATATTGTCCCATATGTCTCGAAACGATCAAGCACGTGAATCACATCAGCACAGTTATAGTCGAATGATTTGCTGTATGGTGATTGGATATGCGACAAGTGCAACATAAGGAACGCGAAACCAATTGTGAAAAAGAAGGCCGTGGTAGATGTACGCTACGTCGAGAAATTAATATCTTCTATGTTTCTAATCTCTGCTGTGCTCATTTTATTTCTTCAGATGCTATAATAGGGGAATGCGTAGATCAGATAGGTGATACAAAGCTGCACCCACCAACGAAGCGAAATAATTGGGGTTCACATGGTACTAGAAAGAGTGGCTACGGTCATCACGAGGATTAGTCTAAATATGAGGCAAATGTTTTGACTCCTATGAGTATGGCAGCTCAATATCCTTTGTGACTCCCTAGCGAAATCCGAATAGAAATAGGAGGAGGAGGTCCTGTATCGAAGAATGATGAATGGACATCGCCCCCTGCGTATCATTTCCACAACTTTTTCATGTCAGTCGAAGAGATAAGACACAAATATTTGACTTATGGACACCCCGATAAATATGCGCTTACAAAGCCCTTGAGGGAACTGGCTAATGAACTGCTGTTAGCAGTCACATGTGCTGAAGGGGACCACAAAAAAAGGCAGAAAGCAGCTTTGAAAGCATTGCAGGTACATCAAAACCGATCTACTACTTGGAGGAAGAAGCACGACGCAAAAGGCATAGTTTGTGGCAAGAATTGGTCAGAAAAGAGAATGAACAAGTCGCCGAAAAGAATATCGAGGCGAATTCCGCACCAACGACTGATAAGAAATAACAATACAACAATGCACTTACCAGCTCCGAGTCGAATTGGGACTCATCGAAGCAACACAGCGCAGCTACAAGAGTTTGTTGCAAATGAAGATATCTAAAGCATGTTCATTTCCATCACTACGTGCAACAGGATTTTCAGGTCACCTCATTCTCGCAAACGCCAAGAATGTCCCCATGGATGTTGTTTCTGATTTAGAGAAGCAAAAAGTGACCATGAAATATGTTGAAAGGGCAAGCAAATGATTGGCAAGTAAAGGGTGGGAAAATTAAACGAGAAAGCAAGGCTGGCCGTCGTACAAAAAGGCAATGGGGTCATTGACATTGGAATCACTGTTTGATATTAGTATGTGAAATACATTTTACTTTCACTGTACAAGCATTACTCCATAGATGCATGAGGGTCATCCAAAGTGTAGGAGAAAAGATCAAGAGAAGACGGGTCGACATTAATCAAGACTATGTTATTAATGAGATAAAATTACTATATCCAACATTCGTCAAAAATTCACTACTCATCCGCCAAAAGGGCTCCCAGCCAATGAAATATTTTCAACTGCCGACCCTCCAATGCCTCCAAGGCGACATCTTGCGGGACCAAATTCTTCAAAACAGCCTTCAAAAAGGCAGCATTGAAGCCAGCCAAGCTTCCATACACGGCATCCTTCCAATACTTGTGTACAAAATTCTGACGTGTATTTGGATTCAATCCTCTCCGAATGAAGAGATAACTGATACCCCAACAAACTGCGGACACTAACGCTTCGTAGACCACCGTCCATAACTTTTTGGGAGATTCAAACCCAAATAGGAATACACGCTTGGCAGCCACGGATTGTGTAGCCCATAGTAAAAACGATGCCACCAAACCGGAGAAATCACCCTTGGACAGACAATCCACCAGAGCATCTCGATCTGTAGCACAGTTCTGTACCGAGTCGTAATTCTCACTCACCCATTGCATCATTTGGGGCAAGCGAGACTGGATTTCGGCAGAGAGGGCAATGAGACTCATGAATAGGACGAGGTAGTTCCCAATCAGGAATATAACTTGTTTCTTTTCTTCTCGGTGATACTTTTCCTCTTCGGCCAGGTGGTCAGATGTTTGTTCGGATGTTGATTTTGGATATTGTGTTCCTACTCCTGCACCTGATCTCCTTTGGAGGAAGAGCTCATTTAGTTGTCGTAATTGTTGTTCGATCAAGGCATCCGTTCGTTCTTCTGCGGTGATATTGTGATGATGATTTGCTCCATTTACGGTTGCAGTAGTAGTAGTAGCAGTAGTAGTAGCTGGCACAGTGGCTGTACTTTCCGTAGTAGTCACATCCGAAAAGTCCTTCGGAGGAATCACTTGCGGTGGTGGCGTTACATGTGATTTCGTCGATGCACGTGACGACGACGCAGCTGCCGCCGCCGCCGTAGCAGCAGAAGCAGCAGAATTCAAATTCAACGGAGGCGGACGCAACAATGCTGCCGCAGCAGCATTCAACACTTGCAACTGCTGTGGATGTAATCCGACAAGATTGGCATTGGACGGGTGTGGACTTGGTTCGGCCGATGGTGAATCTGGAGCACGTGATGCGAATGGATGACGAGAATGATGAATGGAGGGATTGTTGCTGTGTTTGTTAATGGTCCGTTCTGGTTTTTCTTCGACAGTTCGAAATCGTAGTAAGAATTGTGATCCGTCTGGAAGGAATGGGCAGAGGACAACTTCTGTAGGGGGATAGAGAGATATGATAGCAGCACAGCGAGAAGTAATGATATGGTTGTGTTAGCACCAGAGCAGGAAAACACAAGTGAGCAAGTGCATTTCCTTGTACCAAAACGAAACATAGAATAACCAATAAAACATATGTTACACTTACCCTCATGAGGCACCACATTTTCATCCAACAATCTCACATCTTCCAACTTCTTCACCACCCCTCCTCCACCACTACTACTACTCCCGCCACTCCCACTACTTCCATTATTACTCTGATTTAACTTTCGTAAAACACAACCAAACACATGTTCCATCATTTCCGCAGAGGTAGTCCCATCATACCATGATACAGTAATTGTTCCTCGATCCATGAGTAACATTGTGTCGTTGTCGTTAGTAGTTGCACTAGTGTTGTTGTTGTTGTTGCCGCCATTGGAATCATGATGGTGTAATGATGATGTAGTGGAAGTAGTACCACCATTCTCATGAGACTTGTCCTCATTCAAATATGGAAAGGTTAGACTACCCGTTAGACTCAAATTACGAATTTTTCGAAATGATTTGAATGGAGTTTTTTTGCGATTATTTCGGGAGGCGACGTTTGGTAGTAGTGAAAGTGATGATGGGATTTCTTCAAGGAGACGTAATTTGATGGTACGTCTTCCTGGTGGGGATGCATAGGTGATTCTGGATGGTGATGAGATGATATTGTTGTTGTTGCCTTGATGGTGCTGGAGTGGTGGTGACAGATGTTGTTGCTGCTGCTGCTGCTGCTGCTGTTGTTGGATAGTAGGGATTGGCGGAGACCATTCACCTTTTTCTCGGTGGTGGTGTTGATTGTTCATTAGCAGTGATGGTGACATGGACATGGAAGTTCTATCCGCAGAGATGAATGTTGTTGCTGTTGCTGTTTGGTTGGTTGGAGAAGTGCTCTTTTGAGATGAATGAATGGATGATTCTCCATCTGCACCACCAACCTCCTCGACGACGGGTTCTGTTGTAGCTTTTTCATGTTCCTCGTTGTCAATTTTAGGTTCACCAATAATATTTTGATTCTCGTTCCCATCTTTCATCATAGGCTGACCATCAGCCTTGTCGATAGAGGCAGCTACTTGACCCTTCACTACACCCTCCTCTGTACCAAGATCATCATCATCCGCCAAGAGAGGCTGCTTCAAAGTTTCCTCCAGCTGCACCAATGATTCCGAAGACGTGGATAGTGACTGCTGCTGATACTGGATAAATAATTGCGCATCGGTAACTTCCTCATCATTATCAGTGGGTTCCACGTGTGCCGCTATGGCAAGAGGAGTATTTGAAATCATTTTCGTCTCACCACCTTGCTGCTGTGATTGTTGTTCTGGTGCCACCGTGGATGCTGCTAACTGTTCGTCCTTCTCTGCTGTAGCAGTCGTTTCTACGTGAAGCGAATCTGCATCCAGAGGCTTGGTATCACCATTTGATAGTATTAACGAAGATCCACCACTTTCAGTGTAATCGTGTCCAGCAACAGCAGCAGGTTCGCACCGTTCTACATCTGAAATGACACCCAAGGCATCTGCGTTCGCGTCGGCAGAAGTTGAAATTCTGCTGCTGTTGCTGCTGCTACTTCCATTTTGTTCGGAAGAAGTCTCCTCTTTTTCAGGTTGTTGTTGAGGCGACATGGTCGTGGTTGGCATGACTATTTAAAATATATTCCTCCAACACTCTTATTATGAATTGATTGGTTCCCCAACGATAAATGATGTGATCAATGATATATGTGTCGTGATAGATGGACTTCCACGGAACATCGACCCATCCGCGCCGGCCTCGCGGAGTGGGGAAAAAAAAAATGCCATCTGGAATGTCGAGTGTCGTCGCGTCGATTCCAAATTTTTTGATGCCACCTTGAATTTCAATCTACAGTGTCTCGAACGTTGGAATTAGTATTGAATAACACGCGACCGTCTCCCTTTTTGGATGGTCGTCCGTCGTCGTTCTTGGCCCAAGGTTGGATGAACCGTTACAGTCGGGCGCAGCGCCGAATGTATCAGTGATAGATACAATTATTATTGTCATTGCAACGTGCATTGTGAGGCAGCAGCTCGCAATAGGTGTTGTATACAGATGGATAACCAAGGTCAATCCAGAAAAAAGAAGTCGGTGCGTGAAAGAGCACAGGAGGTTCAACTATATGAAATCTTGAGAGGCGACCTCATCCGTTTAAAGAATTATAATACTGACGAGGAAATTAACAAGTATCTCGCTGATGCAGAAGCAGGTGATGTTGAGAAATACAGGCCATTCTCATCATCTGGTATACGAGACCCATTGAATTCTCCCATTACGCCTCAGAATAGATGCCACTTTTGCGATTACGAACCAACACTACCACTACTACCAGGGCCAGGTGCGAAAAAAAACGCTATTGAGATGTTCGGCATGCAAAGCTGTGAAATATTGTGATAGAGAGTGTCAATCAAAAGATTGGAAGTTTCATAAAAAGGGTTGTGCTTTGATTCGGAGTGATCCAAAAGGTTTAGGTGATAAGATGATTGCTCCTTCAACGTGATATAAAGTATCTATTTATACACAACTGAATTACACAGAGCATGCTACACAGATGATGTGTGCTTTCTGAGGAATCACACAGCAAGGGGGTCAACGTTAAATTTAAGAAAATGCACCGCTTGCAGACTCCTCGTGAAATAATATTGTAGCATTGAATTAATGTCAAAAGAATCACAGATGGAAGGCAAGGCCAATGCACACAAAAAACATGTAAGAAACGAGCTGCGCGGAATGACACGACGAAGTCTCATTTATGGATCCTGATAGCACTCATGAGGGGGGGGGAATGTCCGATCTTTTTGGCACATCTCACTCTCTTGATCGTGATGTAAGTAAATCTGTAAAGATGTCATGTATGTTGCACAGCAAGTCAAAAAAGCCTGTGAATATCTCTATTTCAACATGAAACGAGAGGTGGAGGAGGGAAAACGTAAAGAAGCAGAGTAAGTGTCTATACTGTCGTCTCCACACTACCCAGAAACAGCAGAACAATCGAAAGAGAGAAAGAGTCGAGAGGATGATGCAATTCGCCAACTTGGTACGCAGTTGAATATCTCCAGGGGGAGGGGGGTTATTGGTGCGATCGAGAATTGGAGAAAAAGGCATCTGGGATAGGTAACAATAGAACACAACATTATGAGCTCTCGGTTATATGTATATCAAGATGGGTGTGAGGTGACGAGAAGGACGAAAAGAAGCAGATTTGCTTTACTGACAATATTGTTGTGTCCGTCCGCAAAATGTAATGATTTGTCGGAGAGAAAACATCAAGAAGATTGAAATCTTATCCTATACAATCGAGACATTGAAATGCAATACTCCACATCCACACTCAACGTCGCACAACCAATGCACTTCTCTATCAAATAATCATTGGGTTTGAAACAGATCGAAACGCTTGTAGATGTAGAGAAATGTGGAAACTAACCGGACAGATTAGACTGAAATATGTGCTCAATATATCTCTGTAGCACGAACAATCAAAGAGAAGGAATCTGTTGGTGTGCTGGAGAGGGGTCCCCACGCCTACGGGTCGCCTGTGATTGGTTGTTTGCGAGTTTAACTTCAACCAACATTCCTTCTCATTGGGAAATGTCATAAAGTAGTTTCGCAGTAGCTGCAGTAGCTATATCATCCCTTCAGGGTAAACAGGCGCGTCGGCCAAATATGAGGCATGGAGGCTGGATTGCCATCATCCCTCCTCCCGAGTGATTTGTAGAGGTAGAGGTGCAGGAGCCTTGATCTTGATATTTCTTTAAGGCGCTGATACTGGCGCTGTGGCGAGTAAATGTTCGGGGCTGGGGCTGAACAAAAGCAGCAGTGACAGTGATGCTGGCAATGCTGGAAAGCACCGCAGAGAGAGAGTAAGACCGGGAGCAATGAATGTCATCATCTTGGATGTTTTGTATCGGTATCGATAGGTGAGAGGGCGAGGGAAAATTGAAATATGGTGGGTGTTTAGAAAGAGGAACAAGCGCATGAGGCAAGAGGCAAGAAGATAGCTAATAGTCACTATTTTATAAGTCAAAGATTCCTCGCATTTCCTGCGAATCCTTTGAGTCTTCTTCACTAAATCCAGTCTTGACAACTTGTTCGATGATTTTGCAAGCCTCTTGTATCTCTTCAAGAGATGGCAACGCAGCAATTCGAACATACCCTGCAACGCCAAACAGTGAGCCTGGAACACACAACACTCCTTTGTCAGCCAACATCATTGCAAATTTAACATCGTCGTTTCCAAGTTTGGCCGGCATGCGTGGGAGCAAGTAAAATGCTCCATCGGGCTTGGAGCATACGAGTCCAATTCTGTTGAGTTCTATAAACATTGAAGTGACCCTCTCCTCGTATATGTCAACAAGAGATGGCAACTTACCATGCGTCTCATAAACATCCAAGAGTGCATGTTGAATCAACGATGGTGGTGACAAATTTCCAAGTCTATCATTGTTGTTTGCGAGCCATCGAACAAGACTGTCAGAATGACGAGCATTGGGATGGACAGCCACGTACCCAACTCGCTCTCCAGCAAGGCTCAAATCCTTGCTAAAGGACGACACAACAAGTGACTGTTTGTAGAAAGGGAAGATTGGGGCCTCTATTGACTGTCAAACTTGAGTCGACGGTACGTATTATCCATCAAAATCCAGACATCACGGCCAAAACGTTTAGAGTGAGATTCAGCGAGGGAACAAATATTCTTCAAGGTTTCCTCCGCCATCGACTTTCCAGTTGGGTTTCCAGGAGAGCAAAGCGCAATCAAACGGAGTTTATCCCCTGAATCCAGGGCAAGTTGCTGCAAATGACTCATATCAATACTGAAGTTCATGTCTTCCTTTTCAAAGTTGATGCTCTTTGACTCGGCACCCCATAGTTTTGCACTGAGGCCATATGATGGATAAAATGGTGTCTGAGTAAAGACATGATCTCCAGGCTTCAGTATTGCTTCAAATATATTCACAATTGCACTTTGTGCACCAAGAGTAACCACGATATGATTTTCGGTCAAGTTTGGAAGACCACCCTGCCAGTCTCGGACATCATTAGCGATGAACTTCCTAAGACCAAAGATCCCAGCAGGCGGAGTGTACTTGAACATACCACTCCTCTGTCCTTTCAAAGTGGTGTCAATAAGCTTTGAGAGGCTTGCAAGTATTTCTTGAGGTGGTTCCAAGCTTGGGTTTCCAACAGCAAAGTTAAAAACTGGCAGACCAGCGGCTTGTCTCTCAGCTGCAAGCTGAATAAGCTTTGGCAGGGGTGTTGTCGGGATCGCATTCTTAGTTTCAAAGCCAGATGGTTGTATCACAGACCCATTATTGATATTATTGTCATCGGATTCAGACCTATTGAGCCTGACTTGTTCTTGTTCTTCTTTCCTAGAGGTATTCGTCTCGAAATTTTCATCTCCTTGTTTAGTAGTTGTTCGAAAGTCTGCACCCTTAGACATCATTCTCCTCTTCGCCATTTTTATTGCCGTATCTTTATCAACATTATCAACAGTCACTGTTTAAAATCTGTGGTAAGCCAAAGAATATCGAAGAAATATGTAGGTACATCATAATCATAGAGACACTCACCAGCCATGGGAAATCTAAACTTGTACGGCCTTTGATTGTAACGGAACTCACGCGTTAGCCAGCTTTGGTAGCTCTTCGTTGTCTTCGCATCCTGAGAGGACTGGTAAAGGTCACGCAGACACCCTCCATTGTAATCAAGACCAGTAATTTTTGACACTCCTTCTTCAACCTGTGGCCCGTGTGGTATGCTTGACTCATCAATGCGCCACGCAATTACATAATCTGGTCTTACCACAAGACCATTTTCATTGGACAACAAATTAGCAATGACTTTCTGATTGCCTTGGTACTTTTCAATATTGATACTTGGCAACACGACAACTTGAGCTGGTAATCCACGTGCGAGGATCGACGCAGCAACCGTGTTAGCAATTTCAGCGCACTTCACCTTGACGACAATTACAGTATAACCAGAGGATGAGATGTAATCCAAGGTGCTACCCCCGTTGGGAAAAGCCAAATGCACAAAACGACTGCTAGGAAGGAACGTAGGCTTGTAATCACAAGAGGGATCATCGGGAGGAATGATCTCTTCTCGAACAATGGTTGGTGAGAAGTTGAGCTTGATGCCAAATTGAACGCCACTTTGACAAAAGTGGTTTCCTGGATGCTTTCCTGAATTATGATGATACCACCCAGCCTTGATAACAGGCATGTATAGAGGATTGTAGAAGACGCTTGAAGTCAGAAGTTTCATGAGATGTGGATTTGGTGTCGAACGCAAAACGTATAGGGATGTCTGTAAAATTTGCTGCCTACGTTCAATCGCATAAGAATCTAATAAGAGTTCTGATCCTCCTTGGCCTTGGCCCTTGCCCTTGCATGAAAGGGCTAATTTCCAACCCAGATTGATCGCTATCCAGGGGTATAATAGAAGTAGGTTAAGGGATGAGAGACACAAGACTTGGATGCAAAATAACAAGGAAAATCTTTGGTAATAGCTTACCATCCCCATAAGCTACGTTCCCGCCCAGACCACCAAAAGGTGGCCAAGAGTGGGCACTGTCTCCGCAGAGAAAGACTTGTTTTCCATAGCGAAATTTCCTAGCGACAAAGAAGTTCCAATACCACCGCCGATTTTGAACGACTTCAAAGTCATCTGTACCAAGAAACTTTCTACAGATCTCTTCCGGCGCAGCAGCCTTGACTTTGTCCCCAAACAGAAACAAGAAGTTAAAGAGATCTTGTGATGGATCTGCAGCAACAATAGCGGCAAGTCCAAAATTCTTCTCTTGATAACCTGATACAAGTTGAGTTTAGATTTGTCAGCATCATATCGTATACGTATATGTAAAGCACATTCGTAATGGGACAAAATGTAGCATCTGAATACTGAAGACACTACTTAGAGATAAAGACTCACCTGATATTGATGTGTGTTGCCAACAGAGTTGACAATCTTCTTATAGAGGCCAGGTGCCTTAGCGAGGAGTGACTTTGTGTTCGCCAAATTCAGTAGTCCATCAAACCTGATCTTTAACTTCTTTGCCACTATTGAAGCTGGACCATCACATCCTACTAGATACTTGGCAGACACATTAACTTGTCTGTCGTTTCCATCATCTTGCGGCTTCCCATCTTCATCCTCATTCACCTCAAGAAGCTTTGCCTTCACTCCAACTCCTTCGCTCACCTGAAAGTCATCAAGTGACCATCCTTCCATCAACTGAACATTGGAATACCGAGATAATTGCATCTTAAGAACATCTGTTGAAGTGGTGCAGAGTTTCAAATGGATACCAAAGTTTGTGAGACAAGAAATGCTTTCATTGAACTTTCATAGTGAATGTAGATATTACTTTGGATTTGTTGTAAATACACGTACCTTCCTGATGTGATTGCATGCATCTTATTGTGAGATGTTTGGCATGTTTGGAACTTCAAGACATAAAGCGAAGAAGAAATTGTGAGTGTTCGTGTATATAAGTATAGGGAAAGGGAAATGAAAAACATGAATCATTCAACACATTGAGTCCTCAGAGTCGCTATTTTTCTCACCCCAAAAGTCTTGATTCTGTCCAATCATCCATTTCATGTAAATGCTCCATCAAAAAGCTTCGAGATGGTGAGTTTGCAGCTGCCAGCACTTTTGCATTTGAATCACCGAAGCCACTGAGCAGCATACTTCCGTAGTGAGTTGACTCAGGAAGAGCACGTGAAAGAAGTGCCTGAAAAATATCAGGATCAAGGACTTGCTCCATGTGTTCTGCGCTTGCAGAGTTGATGACAGCGAATCTTGCATCAGTTACGGACTCAGCACGTCTCTCGCCTATTATTTTTACCATGTAGTAAAAGCAAAACGTATGGGTAAGTATCATAGTAGGAGTAGGAGTAAGAGGATCCCGGGAAACATCGGACATGGAGAAACGTTGTTAGAAACTCACATACTATCACATTCACTTTTTCTTTCCCAAGGATACATGCAAGGAAGAGACCACTTATTCCACCTCCGCTGATTAGTACGTCGCAGTCTTGATGTGGCAATTCATTGCCAAGAAACCTATCATTGTCTGAACGAAAGGTGACCTTATTTAAATTCTCGTTGTCATCATCCTCCAACGCCAAAGTCATGCTTTCAAACACATAATAAGCCATGTTGAAATGTAGTGTCAGCACAAGAAACGCCCACGCAATGGATAATGATGCAATAGAATGGCACGACGAAAGCTTAGATACAGATACAGTCCCAATAAACATCCAGACTGCAGAGAGTAGAACGTAATTGCATGGATGATTTGCATTCTCCCACGTGCTTGGTTGGAAAACAACAATCTTAGGCGGCTTTGATTCGATGTCCAGTATTATTGATCCCCCCCCCCTCATTTTGAGGGCCCAGTCCAAGACTTTGTAGAACAACAGCAATGTGCAGAACCACACGGTGCCAACTAGAAGATGATATTGTCTCAGCAACAAGACTTCTAATACCGGTATGACACCACTATGACACAGAAATATTTGGATGTGACACAAGCTATTTTGGGTATATTGGGTGCCCATTGGGTATCTGGCGTTCTGCATTTGGGGGCGTTCTAACCCCCCACCCCCCCTCACTTTTGGATTTGGTTGTCAATAATACTGGACATCGAATCAAAGCCGCCTTAGAGGGGGTCCCATCAACAGGCCAATTTGCTATGACAAGGATCAGCGATCCTGCCATCATCACAACATCTGAGGTGTAGAGAGCCGATTTAAGCCTCAAATCCGACGATTCCTCGAGACTCCATACTAACTTGAGAATACTGCTGCAAAAATTTCCCATGGCCAAGACAACGAAGCCACAAATTATCTGGAGCATGATTCTTGCGACATTCTTCTCTTTCAGGGAGATTGCGTCACAATAGGATGGGTAGAAAGCAACCAGACAGAGGAGGAAGAGGGAGATAGTTGTAACAAGAGTCACAACAAACTCTGCAATAGCCATATTGGATGTGAAGTTGTAGCCATGAGAAGTATCTCCATCCTTCAGATATGCAATCGTCATGCCAAAGTTCAGAAGAAATGCAACCAAGCTACACCAATTTGCAGCGATAAAGCCTGTATCAGATCGAACAAGGTACACTGTACTTGGGTATCGATCTTCAAGCTGGGCATTACAGTGATCCTTTCCTCTCTTTGAATCCAATAGGAACACATGCGTGCCAAAGAATGCAAAGGAGCTTGTGATACCCAGTACAAACTTGTATGTCTCATCTGGCACACCTCGTGAGCTCTCAACAATACTCAACAAGACATTTGCCAAAATGCTGCCACCGTAAAACACCAGCCCAAAAAAACGGTAATTATCACTTCCAAGAATAGGCAGACGCATTAGCTGGTATGCCTTCTTGCCAACGAAACCCAATGCAAGGAGCACAAAAGGAGAAGCTGCTAAATTAAGTTTCCCCACAGTTGCTTCGATGCTGATATCAAATAGTGCCATAAAGGTAGCACAAGCTCGAATCAAAAGACCAATTGAAAGAAGAGGACTTCCAATCATAAATTCCCATGGACCCAAGATAAACGTACAGTAAGAGAACTATGTGATACAGAGACGTGAGTTGTGTGAGCATGCAATAGACTGAGATAATACATGCGCGGTCAAGGTAGAAAGGAGATCAACTATCAACACACTACTCACCACAATCGTCCCAAGCGAAAGAATCGAAGTTCCAATAAATGAACCAACTTTTTCACTTATCAAGGCTTGTGTAAGGAAGTTGTTTTCTCCAAAGACTAAATTGAAAAATGCCCCAAGTACAAGGATCTGCACAGCCCCGAAGTTTAGCTTTTCAACATACTCTAGCGGGAATCCAAAACAGAACCATAGTGCAGTGGCGATGATGATCGAAGGATAAATGGCAGTGAGGGCGGTTAAGGTTGATCTTTTCTCAGCAACAATGGAGAGCCACGTAAACAGTGCATTGAACATGATGCAGAAGAGAGTCCAGAAGACTCGTGGAAGCTTGTCTACCAGTGTTGGGCTTGGCATCCATTGGGGAGGGTACTGCGTGGAAGCATGGCCCTTTGATGCAAGCATATCAGTAGCTACACGAAGCATTTCATTCTTCTTTTCACGAGCAATGACGAGGCTGTCGTTGCTGTCGTCCCTGGGACTGGGACAATGGTCATTGTTCTTGTCCTTATTCATGTTGATGTTGCCTATCTATGGAAGAATAATTCAAAAGAGGTGATATGTTAGAATATACACCTTCCTCGAGAGATCTAAGTACCTACGACATCAAGGTGGTAGCTTTGGAAATAGCCATCAGGGGGAAAAGCGCCTCTGGCGCTCAGATCGGCCTGTTTTTAAGCGCATTTAAGCGCCTACGTAGCCCTGGTACAAAATCCTACGGGCTTTCTCGTAGCAGTAGGAATTGACACGTCATCAAAGAACAGCCATCCGGATGGTGCCACGTCATGATGTGACATCATTTGAATGGTGTTTGAGTGATGCCACGTCATGATGTGACACCATTCAGCTCAAAGGTCGACCCATCGAATGAGGAATGGAGGTAAAGATAAAATTAAAATTAACGGAAATCTTAAAGTACGTCATGGTTGGCCCTCCAGGGGCGAAATTATCTACAATTATCTAGAGCAGAAAATGGTTCACCTTTCACCTCGTAACATCACTCTCCACCGTTGTCAATACTGCCGTCATTGATTCTGATCAGGATAAAGGAAACTCAGTATCATCATGGCAAAGAGTCTTCCTTCTTCGGACGTTGGCAATGCAAAGCCTTCGTCTCCTCAGTTGCAACAAAAAATGTCTGCTTGCATGGAAGTTGATGACGCTGTCGCTGATTAAATGTTTGTTTGTTATGTAAAAGTATACATATGAGGTAAATATATTTGTTGCAATCCAGTGCGTTGTCATCTATGATATTATTAAGCTACATCGCCTCGTTCTTCTACTTACATGCTCAAGCCAGGCAAGAACTCTATTTCTCTTCCAGGAGAAGCGGGGAAGCTAGAGAAAGTGCTCCTTTTAAGCGGTAAAGTTGCGCTTAAGTGAAAAGGCTCAAATGGGGCCGATTTTAAGCCGCTTTTTCCCCTGATGGCTATTTGGAAAACGAACTGTGGTGACTACTAGGGTGTCCCAGCAGAGGTTAGGAATCCTACTTTCTCAAACGTCACTCACAGAGTTGTGTACCTAAGTACCCACCTACCTACCCAGGGGTATATATAATATATTTCTCATGGGTACACAACCCTGGATACTCCCCACACAAAATCAAAAAACACCTGGGCGGGAACTGAGGTGAAGGGGAAAGTAACTTGGAATCGCTGGGACACCCTATTATTGATTTGGAGGTTCGACTCCTACTTTTCCAGGTAGAGAGAAGAGATCTACTTCTATGTACATATATAGATAAATAAGTGATTAGTTTAGGATGGTATTCAGGAGCTGTTTACTGATTTGGAGGTTCGACTCCTACTTTTCCAGGTAGAGAGGAGACTCGACGACCACGACGTCACCAGGGAATCTTTACGTGGGAATTCTGTAGTCAGCCGACTTGATGTCAGAATTCTGCGAACTCAGTCAGTTGCTAGGAGTAGTTACTTTGACTCTCTCTCTAGAGAGAGAGAGGAGGTCAATACATACCAAAATCGGACTCTCGACTGGGAGTTTTCACACAAAAGCACACAAATTTGTTAGTAAAAAATAAAAATAGCTTGCTTGAGAGTGTACCGAAGTATGTATCCGAGCACGGGAACCATCCAAGAAGGTAGCCATTCGCGGTAATCCCAATTAATGGTGCGGCACCATCATCCATCATCGCGTGTATCAGCCGTTATTGTCGCCTCTTGAGGGCCCACCAGACGTACTTTAAAATTTCTGTTACATATATACATCAGCGGCATATCACTAGCATATCAATGTGATATCACTGGCATATCAATGTATCACATAGGAAATTACCTAGGTAAATGTTGCATTATCGCTACCTACTTAGACATCATTGAACCAACAATTGGAGTCTTTGTACTCCGAGGGCAGAACCAAACAGAGTCGCAGTCGGAACCACGGGAGAGGGTTGTCTCTTCTACCACAGCTCAAGCCCGGGATGTATTGATTATTGACATCCAGTAAGAGCAGGAGAAAAGATTGTCATCATCTTGGCTGTTTTGTATCGGTATCGATAGGTGAACCCAAGGTCAAAACACCATTGAACTACAAATTTCATGTAGTTTCCGAGTATCTTCTCGCAAATGTACTAAAAGGTGCTTTTGCAACTTTCCTACGTACTTCCAACCAAACGTAGCCATGGTTTTTTACTAGCGATTTTCACGTAAAAGCCGACACACCGTGAGACAGCAATACCCTTTCTATCGGCTGTTGGCAATGGAATTACGGCATAATATTAGGCAGACTATGCACTACCACCATGCTGAGAATAATAGTGCTATTGGAATAATTAATATCGGGCTACTACAAGCGAAGTTCTGCTGGGTATTCGACAAAATTTAGGTTTTTGGTACAAAGCGTTATTGTTGGACGGAGTCGACTCGACGTCGACGTGACGATGGTACTGGAAAAGGCGATCATTTTCATTTTGGATATCTTTAGAATCATGCCTTTCGATCTGCTAACGCTTTCAAGTCGTCTATTTTATTGGATAAAGTTGCTTCACGTCACGTCGACTAAAACGACAGTAAAAGACTCGATGGTAAAACACACGTACAACTGTGTTGGACAGGAATCTGGTTTCGTCTCCGAACAAAATATGGCCATTCCGCCCGTAGAAACAACTCCTACTCCTGGTATCTCCTATTCTTACCAAGGTGTGACACTTGAGTCCACTACACTCTTCTCAACTCTTCTCAACCGTTCCCATGAAGAAAGGACAGATGTATTCATCCATCTTTCGTGTCCTGAGCTACTTGCTGCATCCCTCCACCTCCATTTGCACTTGCGCTCGCGCTGATAAGGAAGAAAACAGAACTCAGTAAATACCCTGCACAAACACCTACAGATAAAAGGCTTGCAAGAACTTCTGATGATGAAGAAGATGTTGAGTCAATAACTTTGTTTCCATAAACCCATCCGAGTAATGTCGGTGCAGAATTAGCGAATGCTCCAGTCAACACGAATAGCCCTTGAGCAGTACCTGTTCTGGATGCACCTACAGAAGATTGTAGCACAGCAATAGTTGGTCCAAACCAACATTCGGCAACGAGGTATTCAACGCCGAGCCAAAACATGGACGCTTCGAAATTTGCGCCGGCGTGTGTAGCTTGATACCACGCGGGGATAGCAAGAAGAGAACCGACGATGGGGAGCAGTAAGCGTATCGTTTCTTCGTCAAAGTTATCACGAACGATGGATGTCCCACTTGCTGATGGAAGCTCTCCTTCTGCTGTATTTCCAGACAAGGATTCTTCATCACCTTTCTTGACCCAAGACACCAATCCATCAGCAATATAACCACCTAAAATTCCACTTGTCATTCCCAATCCACCCACAATAAGTGCATTAACAACCGCATATTGAGCAGCATCATCCGGAAAAGCTTGTTTGAAATACGGTGCCGCCCACACACCAATCATCAGACCAGAGCAAAACCGAAGAAAGGATGCGAGGTAAATGAGTTGCACTCGTGGTATAGAGAGGATTTGTCCCGCGCTGCTAAAGAGATTGTTGTTGTTGTTTTCTTCCTCTCCATCATCATTATCCGACTGTTGTATCATTGAACTACTACTCGCATCATCATCCTCATCATCTACCATCACAATTCCATCATTTTTATTTCTATCACCATCCGACGGCAACAATACACCCGAAACAACCGCAGCAACACCACCAAACCCACCAATCAACCCCATAGTCCCCCTCCACCCCACATTCTCATCCAATAGTAGACTCAAACTAGCCAACGCACCTCCCAAATACACCCCCGATCCATATAGCGAATTTGCAAAGGCTAGTTTGTCCTTGGAGATTTTGTCCGCTATCAAGGTGTATGCGGCTGGTACGGCGAAGGCACATGCCCCACCCATGATGACACGTGCGATTAGAACTTCATTGTAGGACTGTGCTTGACTTTGTGCCACTGTTGCCAATGTCCATACGAAACAAGAGGATAACGTTAATAATTTACGATCGTATTTATCTGCCAAACTCCCTGCAATGAGTGAACTGAATGCAAATAGAAATGTAAATGCTGTCGAAGCCAATAGGCCATATTGTGATTTTGTAAATTCCAAATCGACATTCATGGCTGTGAATGCTGCAGCAGCAGCTGCTGCAGTATTGTCGGGTGAAGAAAAATCCACAAGGTAGGAAATGGAGTAGCGTGACCATTGATTGGAGATGTAGACGAGGAGGAGGGGAAATACGATGATGGAAATATCTCGAAATGAGGAAGAGGAAGCAGCCTCGGACTGCTGCGATGGTGGTATTATTTCTTTTTCATCTTCATCCGTGTTGTTGCTCTGTTCTTCTTCTACGTCAAATGGTGTTGCTCTTAGCGTCAGTGCACTGTGATGTTGCTCATTGCGAAATAAATCAGTATCATCATCTGATACAAGAGAATTTGTGTTCACTCGATTGTATGCGCCTGCCTTATTTCCTGTGTCATGTCGGAACGGATGATGCATGCTTTTTCGGCTTGGCAGTGGATGACGACGTGATGGTGACGACGATGTATGGATGTTTGAAAACGCCTCTACGGCGAAATTTGAGCATGTGATGTGTCGTTCATTCTTCGAGAGGATGGCAATAATGAAAAGGGCGAAGTATCGGACCATGCTGCTGCCTCTTGGAATGCTATTACTTTTGTATTGTCCTCTCGACCCTTCGGTATAGTATATAGGTTTGGGTGCGTGTTAAGCTGCAAGCTGCAACACTGACATCATTGCACGCAAGGCAGAAGAGTAGTTCTCTGTTCTCGGAGAGAAAAGAAAGATACGTATCTTACACATAAAACCATGTGGGAATTGGTACATATGTAAAGAGGCGGGAAGGGCCACTCCAACCTACTGTACTCCAGGCCTGCACAAACCATCACAGCCCCACCTCGCTTCATCTTTCTGCAAGATGCAAGATCTCGCTCATCACTCATCATGCATTGAAAATCATAGCAGTGCATGAAACATTGGCGTCGGCAGCATTGAATCCCAGCAAGAAGCTGCAGCCTCACCATGCTGCTACACACCACCTACATCATTAAAAAGAACTCGACATGGTGGTGTTTCCTGCTCACCAGCCTTCTCCTCCCCATAACAATATCCTACGAGGCCAAATGTCCCGAAGGCAGAGACGATGGCTTCGTTTCGGGACCAGGCTGCACTACTTACTTCATATGCGCCAATAAGAAGGTGGTTTCTCCGATTACGGATTGTCAGCCTGGGACACTGTTTGATGAGGCATTGTCAGTTTGTGATTATGATAAGAGTAAGTGATTCACAGACTGATTCATATAAAAACTTCTGCATCTCGTCATTTCTGTTCTCATCATCATCTTATGTCATCTCCTTTCCATCATTCTTCACAGATGTAGACTGCACAACCACACCACTACCAACACCCCGCCCATCCAAAAAGCCCACCATCGCACCCACAACACGCATCCCGCCCACCACACCCTCACCAACCTATCCACCCCAAACTCGATCCCCATCGGCCAACAATGCCATTGAAGACAATTTAGAATTTTGCAAGCATGACATTAACAACAAGATATTATTATATCAAACTGCTTGGAATGATTGGTTGCCGAGTACACAATATAGATACGATGGATTTATGAGAGGATTACAAATCATGTACCTTGAGGGTATCAACGACATGACCTTTTATTTAGGCGAGGACATCTCGGGAGTAGCAGGAACCACCATTGGTCTAGTCAACATTGCCGCCTTTCTCGCACAAAGTATGAAAGAAACAATCAAATACGACTCCTGTGATGAAAACAATTGGGAAGTCAATGCCAATGGTCAATACCCCATCAGCAATTCCTGTGGACAATTAGGTCAAAGTTATCAAGATTACAAATGTGAAAATGGTACCGAACATTTCCAATGTGACGTCGATCCCACTATGGAAATGACTGCATCGACACATGCACATTGGTATGGTGCACCCGGACCATTATTCTGTGGACCCAAGAGTAAATACCCCTATACGGGATTTTGGGATTATGAATATGAATGTGATTTTCCATGGATGGACCCACCGATGTATTGTGAGGATTATGTGGGTCAAAAGGCCGGGAGGCATGATCGGTCGGGGGCGGTGAAGAATGGGAGTGGAAGGATGGATGTCGAGGGGTGTTGTTGGTGGGGACGGGGGGTTATTCAGACTAGTGGGATTTGTAATTTTGGAATGTTGAAGTGAGTAGTAGTGTACTCTTGTATATTGACGATGCTTTTCTTTGAAATTTGATATGATGGAAATCATGTTGGAGTCGTCATGCTCATGTTGTTGTTTGCCAACCATATATTATAGTTATTTCCTAGGGAAACGTGCAGCCGATGAAGGACGACGAGCACGATATAGCAACATTGACTTTTGCAAAGATCCCAGTGCAATCTGCAATCGGAAAGAACACCCAGAATTGAAATGGATAGCCGGAATGTTCTATTGGATGAGCACTGTCCAAACCTATGACAAGGAAGACTGGAATTATATGGAGAATTTACAAAAGTTTGTACGGAGAGGATTTCGAGATGATGGAGAATTTATAGATGCTGTTAGTGGTATTGTGAATCGAGGCTGTCATAACCCGCCTTGTGGCACTGGAGAATTGGACGGTGCACAGGAAAGGAGGGAAAACTTCAAAAGTGAGTAATTCATTTTGCATTGCAATCTTGATCGCTTCACTCGAATGCTCACAATCTTTTTTTTTTTTGCTGCAGAGGTATTGGAGGTATTGTTTGCAGAAGATGGAAGTCTTCGGGTCAAAGGTCCATCAAGCAGTCCGACCATTTCTAGTTCAGAGTTGACAGTGGATACTTCTCAGTCTCAACCTCAGCCACTGCCACAACCTCAGCCGCAACCTCAGTCTCAGCCTGAACCTCAACCAGAACCTCAGCCTCGGCCCACACCTCAATTGCCTCAACCCCAACCTCGGCCCACGGCAACTGTAGGTTCCAATGGAGCAAAAGACGAAGAGAAAGATTGGTCGCACGTTTCAGAAGTAAACAATGCAATGAATTTATGGTGCGGTGCCACAATATCGGAAGCCAGTGACAATTGTGGAAGAAACGGATACAATTGCCCGGAAGGCATATGTCCTACGAATGATCTGAAATGTTTCATGCTGTTTGATAAATATTGCGAGGTGGCCCCATCAACGCCGCCGCCCTCATCGGAACCTACACGAACACCATCAGCTACGCCAACAGAAACTTCATCAATGAAACCATCAACTACAGCCTATAAATCGGCAGTGAAAGTTCAAAACTACTGCGCAAAACGACACGCAGACCTTAAGACAGGATGTTTCACTGCACCAACATGCAATGATGGTGTCGATCCACCCTGTCCAGAAGGGACTTACTGTTGGGGAAACGTGATTTGCACTGAAGAAACGCAACAACCTTCACTTCGTCCGTCTAATGCACCGAGTTCAAGTCCGATAGCTTCTTTTAGCGGAATTTGTGCCACAAATTATCCCCATCTGCAGAAAACATGTTGGAATGCACCCCCATGTAGCAACGACAACCCATGTTCCGATGGTCAGAAGTGTTTTGAGAACATTGATTGTAATTTTGTTTCTCCAAAGGTGCCTGCTCCGACTTCGAAGAATCCAACACTTTCGCCGTCAAAAAGCAGCAGTGGCAACAGCGATGAGGAGGTTATCAACGGAGTAAACCTTTACTGTGCAGTCAGTGAAAGAGAATTGGAAAAGTCATGCTCTACCGCTCGTCGCTGTGTTGACGAACTATGTCCTCTTGGAATGCTTTGTATTCCTTACGATTGTGAACGAAAAGAGGGTTTCTCCACTACAAGCAGTGAACCGGGCACTAACAACATAGTGCAAAGTGACAACAAGCCAACGTCACCTGTAAAAGACAACTCTCACGAGCTATGTCCAGATTTCTTTGTTGGATATCATACCAGAGCAAATTGCAACGAATATTTTGAATGTAACAATGGCCAGATTGGTCCAATGTATTCTTGTGGGCAAGGATACAAGTTCGAAAAAGTAAGCGGCAAATGTCATGGTGAGAGGTGGGTCAATCAATACTGTTATGGGATTGATGCGTCATCTGTCAGCGATAGCAGCAACGCCGAACCTAACGCATCGATCAAGCCGAAATGCAGGGTGGGATACACAGGGTGGGATGCGAAACCTGGCTGTAAACAATATTTCTGGTGCAGTAATGGTAACGAGGGAGCGTCTCTTGACTGTGGAAAGAATCTCTTGTTCGACTTGGAACTTGAGCTGTGCAATTTCGCCGATGATGTGAATTGTCCTTATGAAATACCAACCACATCACCTACCAAATCTAAACCAGTGACTCCAGCACCGTCACCGAAAGTTGTATCAGAAACAGATGGATTTGCTGATTTCTATAAGCTGCCAACGAATCCTCCAATCAACAGAGGAAATAATGCAATACCTCCTTGGTTGGAGGACATTAGGATCACTGCCAATGATGGGGTTGCCTCGGCATTTTCTTTACACTTCGTTTGCTGCATGATCAGTCTTCTCAGTGCATTGCATTTCTTGGAATTTTGATCAATGGTAGTCTTGCTCCTGATTAGCATAAAAAGCTATATAATGCATAAAACAACACCATGATGATAATACTCTCACTTATCCTATCTCAAATGTGGAACATATCAGAAAACATATCCTTTCTTAAAACAAAGGTTCCCCTCACATTCTCAGCGAGTACTTGACCTCAGAAAATGGTCAACATAAGTAGTGTTGGAAAGCTGAGAGTGAAAGGAGCTCGCCGTCTTCTGGCAAGTAGAGAGGCTGACCATAGACTTAGCCCTAACTTAGCCACCGTTTGGTTGCAGCTATTATATGGTACGATATACTTCTTTAATTCTGTTGGATGGAGACAACTCTCTCTCTCTCTCTCTGGGCATCGCCAGAGGATCCCACATAAGCCTGACCCGCCAAAATAAACTTCAGAGGAACAAAACCATTTTTTCACACACTTCCACCATGGTAAAATGTCGGTAGGGAGGTCGATAGGCTGACAAATTTACTCTGCTTTATGTCGAAAATGATGATAGGATACTATGGGCCGACAAAAATGCTTATCTCGGCGAGAAAACAAGATATTTATATGATTCTTTCATATACAAGACCCGCATGAACGCACTCGAAAGGGCTGTATCATGGATCTGTCTATATATTGTCTATAGCAGAATAAAAATCGGGGGCTACTTAGTAGAAGTACCTCTCTCTACAGAGAGAGGCCGCCATGATGGAAGTGTCAAAAGGTTTTGCTCCTCTTAGACGGGCGAAAGACAGGCTTATCTCGCGGAAGTTTACAATGTGATCGTCTGTCTGTACTTCTGCAACAAGCAAGCGGATCGCCACTTTGATTGACTCGACTACACCAATCCTACCCAACCCTTTCTGGCAACTTGCCTAGCTATCGGGATAGCGGGCGTGCCCAAAAGAAGGACTGGTTTGACAGGAGGCTTGAAGGGAGATTTTGGGTGATTTTGTGTCGATATTTGGGGATTTTGCCCGCATTTCAGCTCATTTTCACCTGATTTTTTAGTGCGGGCCCAACGCGGGCACGCCCCCTCTGGATACTGGATACTGGATACTGGATGGATATTGAATGGTTACTGAATGGATACTGGATACTGGATATTGGATATTGGATACTGGATACTGGATACTGGATATTGGATACTGGATATTGGATATTGGATACAAAATCTGATTATTGTACTGAATACTGACACGAACATGCCGAACTCAGAACACATCATGATTGATGGAGATTGATGAATTGATAGAGGCACATCTCTACTCTCTAGAGATAAATAGAGAGGTGCTTACAAGCATAAGGGGGACGACGTTAAGCCAAGTTCACTTCCTCCTGCGGCTTACCACTCATTGGAGGCAGGAAGACCACGCTGACAGTGACAACAGTGTCTCATCCGCCTCATCCGCCCCCTCCTCTGCCAATGAAGAATTTGCGGATGAATCATCTGGTTTGCCCACCTCCTTTCTTTCAACATCCTCGGTGGTCGCTTTCACCATGGGACAAGCATTGAACATCGAATGGAGCTCCACAGGATGGCTGTCAATGCAATTGTTGGAATTATCCAGTACGATTATGAGAATGGTCACACTCCTTTTGATGTCTGCTGATCTTTTGATTTTCAGGTCTTCCAGAGTTGTATTCTCAAAAATTATGAAATGCCTACAGTCCTCGGCCAATCTATTGCATTAAATTAAGTTTGGAACGTTTTCCTTTCACACGGTCGGATGCATTCCTCCCGTCAAGTCTTGTTGCAAAGTCAACACAACGCCATCATGCTCTCTCAAGGAGAGAGATGGATACTGGATATTGGATATTGGATATTGGATACTGGATACTGGATACTGGATATTGGATACTGGATACTAACTGGATAGGTACTAACTGGATACTGAATGGATACTGGATACTGGATACTAATGGATACTGAATGGATACTGGATTATTCGCCAAACCTATTCATGTACAAAGTCTAAATATCTAAAGTATCCAGTATCTTGCTGGAGCGAGGGCAGCTGTGAGCTGTGAACAGTGAATCAAATGCCATACAAATGCCCCTGGCCCCTGGCGAATAAATCCAGCCCCTAACTTGTTGGTACGTCCTAATATCACCCTAAACTATTGCTACACGATAACACACCCTAATAGACCCTCCTGAGTCCAGCCCTCTCTAGGCCTGTGTCGAATCGTGTGATTTTCTTGTGTTTCTACAGTGTTTCCCCAAAAATGCCAAATCTGCGAGTATGCGTATGCTTTACGGCAGCGCTTGTGCTTTGTATTTTTTGTACAGTTTCGATGCAGATGAAGTGGCTCTATTTCCTAACAAATCATCATCATCACAGCACAAATAATGTTGACATCAGTCAAGCTCCGCAAGAGCCAGTCTTGAAGATGTCATCGTTTGACAAAATGCACAAAGAACTACACAAATATGCTGCTGCTCCCAACCAAAATGTTGAGAAGAAGAAATACGAAATAGGAGTTTCCGTGGAACGAGGCAGTGGTGGACTGCGTGACACAGATCGCACTCTCCTAGCCGACATTTACTCCAGTGTCGACTCTGTCTTTGAGTTTGGATTGGGAGAGTCTACCAAAATTGCTGCGTGGGTGGGTGTACCCAGGTATGTGGGTGTCGATAGCGATGCAGCCTGGGTTACCAATATAAGGGATGAGGTCAATATGGATCATTTTCGGTTCGTCTTTGCAGATATTGGAGCTACAGGGGTTTATGGCCGCCCAAAGAATGAACATCTGCAAAAGATTCCCCTGAGTTATCAGAGTTCTCCACTGAATGATGAGATGGAGGCATTTGATTTCTACCTCATTGATGGGAGATAGAGTCGCATGTGCATGTGCATCCATGCTTCATGGGATGAGCCGTGGAGGGGACATGAAGAAGGTAATGTTTGGATTTCATGACTACTTCAGAGGACACTATCATCAGTTGGAGAGTGTAGCCGACATAGTCAAGAAGTCGGAAGAGTTGAGAGTGTTTCAAGTGAAGCCCAACACGACTGAGCATGATATCTATCAGATGTGGGAAAATAATCTGTGGGAGAAATTACGCTAATTAGTGATTACTCAGCCTTCGCCTCGACGTTAGACTATTGGATGTGCAATGAAGAGCTGCCAATAGATGAGTTTCATGTATCATGTTAGACCATCATAGATGTTAGAGCATGGGAGTCAACATTTGGAAATCGATATCACATCATCATCGATTTTGGATTATACTAAGAAATAGCATTAGATAACATGTTCTATATTATGTATAAAACATCATTATGATATGATAACTCACAGAAAACAACGTTATGATTACATATTAGCTCACTTAGCTAGCTGCTTATTTCTCACAAGAGTGGATACTGTACGTGTCCTCACTCCGATCTTCAACCTCTATTGCGTCATACATTGTAGGAAGCTCCCGCTGGCAACAACAAGAGTAAAGTTCTTCACATAATATTATGTATGAGTAGATTTTCTCATCATCTAAATCCAAGTTCCATTTCTCCACTGAAAGACTCGCGTTCGTTCGTCCTCAAACAAGAACTCATCACAACATTCTTCCTCATCTATAATAAACACCTATTACATCCCAAAAACACCAATCGGAACACCCGCCAGTGCACTCGCCAAGCTCACCCCCAACCCCATTGCCGCAAACGTCCCACAAACATTTGCCAGCACAACCACTACACCTATACTCGCCTTCCGTCCAAACCCAGTCTTCCGTTCAATCAAATTTACAAAACTCTCAAAGTACCTTGCCACCACGACCGACAAACCAAATCGCAATGGTCGGATAATATTCGTAAACACATAAAACCCCGCGTACACAGCTAGAAAAGGCTTCCATTGTCCAGGTGCAAGGGGGGACAATCCAGTTCTTTTGGAGTGTGTGTACCACGAGACGGAGAGGGTGATGGCATAGGACATGTTGGATACGAAGCCGTAGGAGAGGAGGGCGGAGAGACCCATTTTGGCAAGTCGTTCTTTGGTGGTTAGTCCATCATCTTTTTTGGACTTTTTGGTAAAGATGGATTTGAGTTTGGAGAATGGTGATGATGATGATGCACTGTCCGCTTCTACAATAGCTGCTGATGCTTCTTCGTCATCGTCTACCCTCTCTTCCTCATCTGTTGTCTGCGAGGTAGTATCCACAGTAACAATCAACGGGCCCACATTATCGCCGCAATTCTTATTATGAGCCATGTGAGATCCATCACACAGTGGAAATGTTTCCGACTTCCAACATCTGCAGTACACTGCTTTCGCTACTTTATTTTCATTGGGGTAATTTTCCATGGTGGCAACTTTGGGTGAGTCGAGGCTGATTTTATCATTGATCCGTTTGGAGAGGTGGAGCTGTGTGGCATGATGATGATGATGGGTTGATGGTGTTGGAAAGGCATGTGTTGTTGTGCTGCTGGAGAGAAGGAAGAGCAGGGATAATAATGTTGTTGCTGCTCGTTCTCTTGATGATGATGATGACATTGTCTTGATGGTTATTGTTGCTTTGTTCTCCTTCGTGACGATGCCTTACTGTTGCTGTTGCTTTTGTCAGAGTCACCGGGGTTGCTTGGTGCTTGGGTGACGGAAGAGATGGTCGGTGATTGATGATGAGAGAGGTGAGTGACGTGAACAAAAAGTGAGAAAGGGTGATGGTGTGATGTTGAGTTGAAGCAAGTTCAAGATTTCAGATTTCCTTGCCGGCAGTATCTACCTATGTACTTAAGTAAGTACTGCTAAAGAACAATAACTGTATTCAAAAATACTATGTACTACCATTCGATAGACTGGTACCAAAGCTGTCCAAAAGAGATTTGGTAAAGTGCAACGTCTTACTTGAGACTGAGACCTAGAGTTGGGTCACGAGGTGTGAGTACTCACGTGAGTCACGTGATCCGTGAAATCCAATCACGCGACCCTTCATCACGTGAAGACCCGTGAGGACCCATAACCTATTGAAATTGACTCTCCTCACCACGTGCGTACATAAAGACTTTAAGACCCTCACTCGGTCAAGAGTTCATATCAAAAACCATGATGCAAATCGGCCTCTTGCTCGCCTCCGATGGCTTTCCATGGTGGTCATCTGCTGCTCTAGCTCAAACAAATAGTAGTGTCCCCTCCGCCGTACAGGTTTCCAACAGTTGCCAACTTGGCTCGAGCTTTCCTTGCCATCCCTGCCACCTCCGCACCATCAGAGAGAGTCTGGAGCCGTGCACCGTGCATCTCAAGTACTATATATTCATCAGGAGGGCCAGAATGGACCCACAACTTGCTGCACGAATCATTTACACTCGTGAAAATAACCGCCTTCTCCACATGTACTATGAACAGTTGACTGGATTGTCGCTAGAGGATGACTACCTTCCTCCATTGAAGGATGACGACATGGATATTGGCAACATGACCACTTGTTGATCTTTTGAGTGCATTGAATTGAATGAATGGGGTAGTAGTGAGAGTTGCAGGGGGCTTCTTGATCATGCAGAGCATTGTAAAAGGTATATCTAACGCTAGATGGCCTATTTAACTGATAACAAAGCAATTTTCATTTTTTGGTTCCATTTGCACCCGTGATTCCATCCACCCGATCTGAAAAATTTCCTTGTCCCAACTTTTTTCCCGTGATGGAACGTGACCTAACTCTACTGAGACCATCTGTGCTGTGCGCTGCGACATTTGCAACACATCAAATCTTAACCCTCCTCGATGATATTATATTTGATGTACATCATCATGCGCTTTCTGCCTGCAATACTACTATATTAGGTAAGTACTTCTTGTCAGTGATGGCATAAACTGAAACAATTGTTGATAGTATTATTTGCTTGCTAAGCGCACTTCTGAGCTCACGACGATGATCTTTGTCTGCTCTGTTCCCGTTCAGTTGAGTGTGTGAACAGAACAGAGCAGTTGAGCTAGCAGTTATCGTCAGAGTTTGCCAACATATAGGTAGCCCACGGAAAAGTATGGTCAGCTCAGAGACACAGTGAGTTAGTGCTAGAATTTAATTCATACAAAGACTAATGAGACGTCTGCTAGCTCTGATCTACATACTTTTATTCTACAAGCAAGTTCACACTACTATTTCAACATTCGATATATATTCTCCTCTACATTCATGCTCCAACGGAAACTGGCAAAGCATTGACTGGACTATTCGATCGCGACTGTATCCTCAAAGATATCGACGCCGCCGTCTGTAACAACTCGACAGTGTCCATCTCTGCATCACTCAGGATAGCATATTCCAGAGGACTCATTTCGTCTAGGTCTTCCATTGTAGCTGCATGGGGACACACTGAGAGCAAGTACCTGATAGAATCATGGTCCGGTGATGCTCGTGAAGGAGACGTCTTGGTAGAATCGTCCGCAAACAGCTCACAAGAAGTGTCGCAAGCAATATGTAACGGAGTCTTTCCATCTTCGTCCGGCGAGATGCATGCAGCAGGCCACGAATGGGCGATGAGCTTGATCAGATGCGGTGACGCTCCTAGACCCACAGCCACGTGAAGTGGAGTCCTGCCAAGGCAATCGGTAGCAGATGGGAGATCGGGACAGCACACGATCATCATGGCGACAATGGTCAATGGTGGATCGCATCTGGCTACAGCATGAAGTAGATTCATACCGTGGAACTCTTCACATCCAGCGATGGCCTTGCATAGAGCTCGGAAGGTTTCGGGGTTAGAAAGAGCAAGTTTCTCGAAGTTCTGCCAATCTTTGGACTCGATGATGTGAAGGAGCATTGCTATCGATTTCATTGCTGTGGAGCTGGTCATGTTGTTGTTATCGTTAATGTACATATTTCAGTTGTTGTGTAGTATTGATGATTCTGATTCTCCTTGTTTTATGATGATGAGGTGCTGGCGGCTGGCGACCAACAAAGAGGCGAACCCAACATAATGATGTACAACAAAGCAGAAGGCCTCCTCTCTCTGAGGCCGGGCCTATTGCAGTTCACTACTCATTAATACTGCCTTGCAGCATTTTTAAGTAGAAGAGGCTTCAACATCGACAAGAAAGGCTTTTCCGCATTTTGTGAATGTTGTGACTTTTATTCGCAGTACTTATCGCGCTGGCTGAAATCAATTTTTTGGTTGTGGTCGTGAATCCTGCGGGAAGAAATGACCTTTGAATACCGATCGCATTTGTCTTTCGAGTAATTCGACCGGACATACACAGGGAAGAGCTACAATAAGAAGTGTAGAAGTAGAAGACAAATTAAGTACGTCTGCGCAGTGCTATGTACTTATTATCGCCACCAAGTATAATGGGCCACTCTAGAAGCAGCTCATGCGCTAATTGACGAAGATAGATACGAATATGATTTGGTTGGATGTGGTGGTGCTGCCTGCCAGCCTGCACCGCAGGCGACCTCTCAGAACAGCTATGACTAAGAGGCTGTAGCATCGTTTCTACGTAAGCTGTGGACCTCTCAGAACAGCTCCGAGGCTGTAGCATCGCTTCTACGTAAGCTGTCCGTCTGGGCTCCGTCTGGGCAGGGCAGTGCTAATGTGCTTGTATAGTATCGCCACCAAGTATTGGGCCACTAGAAGCGGCTCATGCGCTAATTACTGGTGTCTGAAGGATGGCACTGTGATCTATCTAATATTTATTTCATCTCTAGATACCTTTACCTTTCTCGCCAGACAGGACACCTCAGCTTGAGGGAAACAATTGCAAAAGGATATTTGAAAAGACCATTGCCGAGGCAGGTTAGGTTTGACTAGATGACCAATTTTTTTCAAGATTATATCGTATTACAATTGATGGACCTCATAGGACACAATAGATTGGCACCGCCAATACATGTGAAAATGTGTTGTCTTTGCTACGATTACTTGGGCCAGCAACCTCAAGTGTGTGTTTTGGATGGAGATTGCGCGCTCATCAAACGTTATAGTTGCTCAGTACCTCCCCTTTTAGTTTGACATGAGCGTCCAAACCTGCTCCAAAGCTATCTCCGGCACCTGCAATGGGTGGAAATCAGCATCATTAGCATTGTTTCAGTTCAGACCGCAATACTTATGTACTCTATGAAAGCTATGCTTGCGGCCAATGAGATGATGGATGAAAATGGACCGCAAGCTTTCTCCGCATGTGAGTTTTTAGCACATAAACATAAGAAGAGTATCGTTATCGTAATTGTATCAAAATTAAGTAGACCATCGAAATCCACTCTCATGCTCAAGAAGAAAGATTCAAGAACTGATTTGCGCTTCATGGTTACGGTTACGATAACTGATTACATTAGGGACTTGGTCGCGCCGCGTCAGCGATGATGGGATTAAGATTAAGCTGAAGTAATTCCACAACTTTGTAACAGCACACATAAAATATTTAACTAACTAGAAGTATGATTCGGTATCTGAAAATCTAACTGTGCTGTAGAATTCCACTCTCCGCTCGAAAACGCTCGCACACTATCGATCAAATCATCTTCATTCAGCTCTTTCAATCTTGATCAGACTTGGGCTTCCACTCTTGCAATGCAATTAAAATCTTTCTCATGCGACAGGATCACGATTACTTCCTTTCGTCCTGTCTTGCTACTTGATACGCAGAATCCTTTGATCGTCGTTTGGATCGAGATCGCGTGCTGTGTTGATAGCTCGTAAGGCAAGCTTGGTAAGATTCTGTTGATTTGGGTGTATTATTAGAGTCGAGGGATCAAGAATAAACGTTGGAGCTGTTGAGCTAGCAGTCACTGTCAGAGTTCGCCTACACATAGGTAGCCCACGGAAAAGTATGGTCAGCTCAGAGACACAGTGAGTTAGTGCTAGAATTAAATTCATACAAAGACTAACGATACGTCTGCTAGCTCTGGTCTACTTTTATTCTACAAGTAAGTTCACACTACTATTTCAACATTCGATATATATTCTCCTCTACATTCATGCTCCAACGGAAACTGGCAAAGCATTGACTGGACTATTCGATCGCGACTGTATCCTCAAAGATATCGACGCCGCCGTCTGTAACAGCTCGACAGTGTCCATCTCTGCATCACTCAGGATAGCATATTCCAGAGGACTCATTTCGTCTAGGTCTTCCATTGTAGCTGCATGGGGACACACTGAGAGCAAGTACCTGATAGAATCATGGTCCGGTGATGCTCGTGAAGGAGACGTCTTGGTAGAATCGTCCGCAAACAGCTCACAAGAAGTGTCGCAAGCAATATGTAACGGAGTCTTTCCATCTTCGTCCGGCGAGATGCATGCAGCAGGCCACGAATGGGCGATGAGCTTGATCAGATCCGGTGACGCTCCTAGACCCACAGCCACGTGAAGTGGAGTCCTGCCAAGGCAATCGGTAGCAGATGGGAGATCGGGACAGCACACGATCATCATGGCGACAATGGTCAATGGTGGATCGCATCTGGCTACAGCATGAAGTAGATTCATACCGTGGAACTCTTCACATCCAGCGATGGCCTTGCATAGAGCTCGGAAGGTTTCGGGGTTAGAAAGAGCAAGTTTCTCGAAGTTCTGCCAATCTTTGGACTCGATGATGTGAAGGAGCATTGCTATCGATTTCATTGCTGTGGAGCTGGTCATGTTGTTGTTATCGTTAATGTACATATTTCAGTTGTTGTGTAGTATTGATGATTCTGATTCTCCTTGTTTTATGATGATGAGGTGCTGGCGGCTGGCGACCAACAAAGAGGCGAACCCAACATAATGATGTACAACAAAGCAGAAGGCCTCCTCTCTCTGAGGCCGGGCCTATTGCAGTTCACTACTCATTAATACTGCCTTGCAGCATTTTTAAGTAGAAGAGGCTTCAACATCGACAAGAAAGGCTTTTCCGCATTTTGTGAATGTTGTGACTTTTATTCGCAGTACTTATCGCGCTGGCTGAAATCAATTTTTTGGTTGTGGTCGTGAATCCTGCGGGAAGAAATGACCTTTGAATACCGATCGCATTTGTCTTTCGAGTAATTCGACCGGACATACACAGGGAAGAGCTACAATAAGAAGTGTATATAGAAGTAGAAGACAAATTAAGTACGTCTGCGCAGTGCTATGTACTTCTCATTATCGCCACCAAGTATAATAGGCCACTCTAGAAGCAGCTCATGCGCTAATTGACGAAGATAGATACGAATATGATTTGGTTGGATGTGGTGGTGCTGCCTGCCAGCCTGCACCGCAGGCGACCTCTCAGAACAGCTATGACTAAGAGGCTGTAGCATCGTTTCTACGTAAGCTGTGGACCTCTCAGAACAGCTCCGAGGCTGTAGCATCGCTTCTACGTAAGCTGTCCGTCTGGGCTCCGTCTGGGCAGGGCAGTGCTAATGTGCTTGTATAGTATCGCCACCAAGTATTGGGCCACTAGAAGCGGCTCATGCGCTAATTACTGGTGTCTGAAGGATGGCACTGTGATCTATCTAATATTTATTTCACCTCTAGATACCTTTACCTTTCTCGCCAGACAGGACACCTCAGCTTGAGGGAAACAATTGCAAAAGGATATTTGAAAAGACCATTGCCGAGGCAGGTTAGGTTTGACTAGATGACCAATTTTTTTCAAGATTATATCGTATTACAATTGATGGACCTCATAGGACACAATAGATTGGCACCGCCAATACATGTGAAAATGTGTTGTCTTTGCTACGATTACTTGGGCCAGCAACCTCAAGTGTGTGTTTTGGATGGAGATTGCGCGCTCATCAAACGTTATAGTTGCTCAGTACCTCCCCTTTTAGTTTGACATGAGCGTCCAAACCTGCTCCAACTCCAAAGCTATCTCCGGCACCTGCAATGGGTGGAAATCAGCATCATTAGCATTGTTTCAGTTCAGACCGCAATACTTATGTACTCTATGAAAGCTATGCTTGCGGCCAATGAGATGATGGATGAAAATGGACCGCAAGCTTTCTCCGCATGTGAGTTTTTAGCACATAAACATAAGAAGAGTATCGTTATCGTAATTGTATCAAAATTAAGTAGACCATCGAAATCCACTCTTCTGCTCAAGAAGAAAGATTCAAGAACTGATTTGCGCTTCATGGTTACGGTTACGATAACTGATTACATTAGGGACTTGGTCGCGCCGCGTCAGCGATGATGGGATTAAGATTAAGCTGAAGTAATTCCACAACTTTGTAACAGCACACATAAAATATTTAACTAACTAGAAGTATGATTCGGTATCTGAAAATCTAACTGTGCTGTAGAATTCCACTCTCCGCTCGAAAACGCTCGCACACTATCGATCAAATCATCTTCATTCAGCTCTTTCAATCTTGATCAGACTTGGGCTTCCACTCTTGCAATGCAATCAAAATCTTTCTCATGCGACAGGATCACGATTACTTCCTTTCGTCCTGTCTTGCTACTTGATACGCAGAATCCTTTGATCGTCGTTTGGATCGAGATCGCGTGCTGTGTTGATAGCTCGTAAGGCAAGCTTGGTAAGATTCTGTTGATTTGGGTGTATTATTAGAGTCGAGGGATCAAGAATAAACGTTGGAGCTGTTGAGCTAGCAGTCACTGTCAGAGTTCGCCTACACATAGGTAGCCCACGGAAAAGTATGGTCAGCTCAGAGACACAGTGAGTTAGTGCTAGAATTAAATTCATACAAAGACTAACGATACGTCTGCTAGCTCTGGTCTACTTTTATTCTACAAGTAAGTTCACACTACTATTTCAACATTCGATATATATTCTCCTCTACATTCATGCTCCAACGGAAACTGGCAAAGCATTGACTGGACTATTCGATCGCGACTGTATCCTCAAAGATATCGACGCCGCCGTCTGTAACAGCTCGACAGTGTCCATCTCTGCATCACTCAGGATAGCATATTCCAGAGGACTCATTTCGTCTAGGTCTTCCATTGTAGCTGCATGGGGACACACTGAGAGCAAGTACCTGATAGAATCATGGTCCGGTGATGCTCGTGAAGGAGACGTCTTGGTAGAATCGTCCGCAAACAGCTCACAAGAAGTGTCGCAAGCAATATGTAACGGAGTCTTTCCATCTTCGTCCGGCGAGATGCATGCAGCAGGCCACGAATGGGCGATGAGCTTGATCAGATCCGGTGACGCTCCTAGACCCACAGCCACGTGAAGTGGAGTCCTGCCAAGGCAATCGGTAGCAGATGGGAGATCGGGACAGCACACGATCATCATGGCGACAATGGTCAATGGTGGATCGCATCTGGCTACAGCATGAAGTAGATTCATACCGTGGAACTCTTCACATCCAGCGATGGCCTTGCATAGAGCTCGGAAGGTTTCGGGGTTAGAAAGAGCAAGTTTCTCGAAGTTCTGCCAATCTTTGGACTCGATGATGTGAAGGAGCATTGCTATCGATTTCATTGCTGTGGAGCTGGTCATGTTGTTGTTATCGTTAATGTACATATTTCAGTTGTTGTGTAGTATTGATGATTCTGATTCTCCTTGTTTTATGATGATGAGGTGCTGGCGGCTGGCGACCAACAAAGAGGCGAACCCAACATAATGATGTACAACAAAGCAGAAGGCCTCCTCTCTCTGAGGCCGGGCCTATTGCAGTTCACTACTCATTAATACTGCCTTGCAGCATTTTTAAGTAGAAGAGGCTTCAACATCGACAAGAAAGGCTTTTCCGCATTTTGTGAATGTTGTGACTTTTATTCGCAGTACTTATCGCGCTGGCTGAAATCAATTTTTTGGTTGTGGTCGTGAATCCTGCGGGAAGAAATGACCTTTGAATACCGATCGCATTTGTCTTTCGAGTAATTCGACCGGACATACACAGGGAAGAGCTACAATAAGAAGTGTAGAAGTAGAAGACAAATTAAGTACGTCTGCGCAGTGCTATGTACTTCTCATTATCGCCACCAAGTATAATGGGCCACTCTAGAAGCAGCTCATGCGCTAATTGACGAAGATAGATACGAATATGATTTGGTTGGATGTGGTGGTGCTGCCTGCCAGCCTGCACCGCAGGCGACCTCTCAGAACAGCTATGACTAAGAGGCTGTAGCATCGTTTCTACGTAAGCTGTGGGCCTCTCAGAACAGCTCCGAGGCTGTAGCATCGCTTCTACGTAAGCTGTCCGTCTGGGCTCCGTCTGGGCAGGGCAGTGCTAATGTGCTTGTATAGTATCGCCACCAAGTATTGGGCCACTAGAAGCGGCTCATGCGCTAATTACTGGTGTCTGAAGGATGGCACTGTGATCTATCTAATATTTATTTCACCTCTAGATACCTTTACCTTTCTCGCCAGACAGGACACCTCAGCTTGAGGGAAACAATTGCAAAAGGATATTTGAAAAGACCATTGCCGAGGCAGGTTAGGTTTGACTAGATGACCAATTTTTTTCAAGATTATATCGTATTACAATTGATGGACCTCATAGGACACAATAGATTGGCACCGCCAATACATGTGAAAATGTGTTGTCTTTGCTACGATTACTTGGGCCAGCAACCTCAAGTGTGTGTTTTGGATGGAGATTGCGCGCTCATCAAACGTTATAGTTGCTCAGTACCTCCCCTTTTAGTTTGACATGAGCGTCCAAACCTGCTCCAACTCCAAAGCTATCTCCGGCACCTGCAATGGGTGGAAATCAGCATCATTAGCATTGTTTCAGTTCAGACCGCAATACTTATGTACTCTATGAAAGCTATGCTTGCGGCCAATGAGATGATGGATGAAAATGGACCGCAAGCTTTCTCCGCATGTGAGTTTTTAGCACATAAACATAAGAAGAGTATCGTTATCGTAATTGTATCAAAATTAAGTAGACCATCGAAATCCACTCTTCTGCTCAAGAAGAAAGATTCAAGAACTGATTTGCGCTTCATGGTTACGGTTACGATAACTGATTACATTAGGGACTTGGTCGCGCCGCGTCAGCGATGATGGGATTAAGATTAAGCTGAAGTAATTCCACAACTTTGTAACAGCACACATAAAATATTTAACTAACTAGAAGTATGATTCGGTATCTGAAAATCTAACTGTGTTGTAGAATTCCACTCTCCGCTCGAAAACGCTCGCACACTATCGATCAAATCATCTTCATTCAGCTCTTTCAATCTTGATCAGACTTGGGCTTCCACTCTTGCAATGCAATCAAAATCTTTCTCATGCGACAGGATCACGATTACTTCCTTTCGTCCTGTCTTGCTACTTGATACGCAGAATCCTTTGATCGTCGTTTGGATCGAGATCGCGTGCTGTGTTGATAGCTCGTAAGGCAAGCTTGGTAAGATTCTGTTGATTTGGGTGTATTATTAGAGTCGAGGGATCAAGAATAAACGTTGGAGCTGTTGAGCTAGCAGTCACTGTCAGAGTTCGCCTACACATAGGTAGCCCACGGAAAAGTATGGTCAGCTCAGAGACACAGTGAGTTAGTGCTAGAATTAAATTCATACAAAGACTAACGATACGTCTGCTAGCTCTGGTCTACTTTTATTCTACAAGTAAGTTCACACTACTATTTCAACATTCGATATATATTCTCCTCTACATTCATGCTCCAACGGAAACTGGCAAAGCATTGACTGGACTATTCGATCGCGACTGTATCCTCAAAGATATCGACGCCGCCGTCTGTAACAGCTCGACAGTGTCCATCTCTGCATCACTCAGGATAGCATATTCCAGAGGACTCATTTCGTCTAGGTCTTCCATTGTAGCTGCATGGGGACACACTGAGAGCAAGTACCTGATAGAATCATGGTCCGGTGATGCTCGTGAAGGAGACGTCTTGGTAGAATCGTCCGCAAACAGCTCACAAGAAGTGTCGCAAGCAATATGTAACGGAGTCTTTCCATCTTCGTCCGGCGAGATGCATGCAGCAGGCCACGAATGGGCGATGAGCTTGATCAGATGCGGTGACGCTCCTAGACCCACAGCCACGTGAAGTGGAGTCCTGCCAAGGCAATCGGTAGCAGATGGGAGATCGGGACAGCACACGATCATCATGGCGACAATGGTCAATGGTGGATCGCATCTGGCTACAGCATGAAGTAGATTCATACCGTGGAACTCTTCACATCCAGCGATGGCCTTGCATAGAGCTCGGAAGGTTTCGGGGTTAGAAAGAGCAAGTTTCTCGAAGTTCTGCCAATCTTTGGACTCGATGATGTGAAGGAGCATTGCTATCGATTTCATTGCTGTGGAGCTGGTCATGTTGTTGTTATCGTTAATGTACATATTTCAGTTGTTGTGTAGTATTGATGATTCTGATTCTCCTTGTTTTATGATGATGAGGTGCTGGCGGCTGGCGACCAACAAAGAGGCGAACCCAACATAATGATGTACAACAAAGCAGAAGGCCTCCTCTCTCTGAGGCCGGGCCTATTGCAGTTCACTACTCATTAATACTGCCTTGCAGCATTTTTAAGTAGAAGAGGCTTCAACATTGAGGCTTCAACATCGACAAGAAAGGCTTTTCCGCATTTTGTGAATGTTGTGACTTTTACTCGCTGTACTTATCGCGCTGGCTGAAATCAATTTTTTGGGAGAAGGCTACCAAAGTTCCAGGAACTATCAGTCTGTCCATCACCATAGTTCCTGGAACAGTTCCGGAGTAGATAGCAGAAAATAATAGTAATACGACGACATACTTATAAATATCTACCTACCAATAGCGTTGGCGGATGCCTTTCCTCCGCTGTCCGAGGACTGCGCTGCAAAACATAACAATACTTTGTTACAAACCTCCTGCAGTACGCCCTCTAAAGTACCATAGCTGAACCATCTCCTACAGTACCAGCTGTTGCTGCGTCAGCAGGATTCTTCCTCTTGGATTTGAGACTCCACTGTCGCAGTTGCGGGAGAGGGGTCATCTCCGCTCCTTTCAAGCAACTTCAATTCCTACACTTCCATCGATGGTACGGTTGATATTCTATTGCGGACCTTAGCCTTAGTTGTATTCTTGATTAGATTTTTGTATATTTTGATACGCTTTGCCAAGCCAAGGACTCTACTTCCCGGCAATTTAGTGACTTCTTCTTGTGTTCTTTCTTCGAAGTCAAACACCTTATGATAGATTGCATCTTCAGTCCTCACAGCAGCATTTAAAGCCAAAACTTTCTGTGACCTACTAGCTTTTTTGTATGTGGCGACTATATCAACATCAGCCGAGTCGCAACAAAAATCAACTTTTAGGCAATACGCAATACATCTTCACAAGTAATGCTGCAGGGATTGCAGTATTTTCAAAGCTTCTTTCCTGGCTCAACAAGACACGAATCACACCAGTCCAATGATACATCAAGAAAGGCTTGACCTTGTCACTTGCTGACTCAGCAAAGTTTGTTCACTGTATTGGAATATCTCTTGGAGACGAAGGCGTTGCTGTTGTCGACGTAGTGACATTAGAATCATTTGCTGTTGTTGACCTAGTGACATTAGAATTTGTAGGCACCATGATTGGACGTGCCGCATTAGTTGAGGAAGATGGATTTACATTTACCACTGCAGGTGATTGTTCCGCAAGTGCTGCAGTTGTCGCAGGTGCCGATACTGGAGCCCACCCCTTCTATGACGGCGATCACGGTACAATGGGATGACATCAGGGTGACCAAACACTTCGTCTCCCGGGTGCTTGGCCTGAAAATGATTAGCCACATCCGTGTAGCATTTTCTCAATTCATTCCACCATTCGGGAACCTCTCTGTCTCTCAGTCCATTGAAGTTGGAGTATTGGGGCACGATGTTGCGACGGAGATCGTCTAAATGTTTTCCGATGTACTGTAACTTTGAGTCAGCCCCAAGGCGCTTGTTATTATCTCGGCCTTCCAAGTCTACGTTGAAATATTTGGGTACTGGAGTAACCCCAGTGGCAAAAGTTACATATAATTTGCCAAGTTATCTCCCTCGAATTCTTCATCAGTCAAATCAACCGGCTACGACAAAGCGTGCGGCGGAGTTATTTTGCTGTACAGTACTTGCCGAATGTCCAAAAAGTTCTGGGACTTGCCTTCGTTGGTTTTGTTGGCCATTATTATTTGAAGAGAAGATGCTGATGATGCAAAAGGTGTAGCAGCGGCATAGTCGGCATATGATATGGGGAAGGAGTAATTGCGCACGATTTCTGGTAGCATATCAAGCAAGTGGCCAACCTTAATGTTGCGGCGACAGTGTCGCAGAATCATAAACACATTTATGTCAAGGTAGTGGCCGGCTGTGGTGTTGAAAATTCTGCTAAAAACATAGCGGTAGCTTTCATGTCGTCATGGAGGGGATAGCGGCTTCTCATCGTCTTATTTCCCTTTCCTCTCGCTCTCTCTCTCTCTTCTTTCCCCCTCCTTCCGAGTTCCGGGAACTATCGCGCCGCGCGCGAATTCTGGCATTTTTTGGTTGTGGTATGTATGGTCGTGAATCCTGCGGGACGGAAGAAATGACCTTTGAATACCGATCGCATTTGTCTTTCGAGTAATTCGACCGGACATACACAGGGAAGAGCTACAATAAGAAGTGTATAGAAGTAGAAGACAAATTAAGTACGTCTGCGCAGTGCTATGTACTTATTATCGCCACCAAGTATAATGGGCCACTCTAGAAGCAGCTCATGCGCTAATTGACGAAGATAGATACGAATATGATTTGGTTGGATGTGGTGGTGCTGCCTGCCAGCCTGCACCGCAGGCGACCTCTCAGAACAGCTATGACTAAGAGGCTGCAGCATCGTTTCTACGTAAGCTGTGGACCTCTCAGAACAGCTACGTACGAGGCTGTAGCATCGCTTCTACGTAAGCTGTACGCGATACCTTCTGCCTCGGCAGCGTTTTTAGTGAAAGAGGCTTCAACATCGACATCGACAAGAGAGGCCTTTCCATCAAAAGAGCTGACAGGATCACGTGCTGAAAGCAGTCTTTTTGTTGTGCAAATCGTGAATCCTTCGGGAAGAAATGACCTCTGAATACCGATCACAACTCCAAACTGTCTTTCGAGTGATAAGCAAAGGTGACAGAAGAGATACTTAGAAAAGAGCCCAAAAAAGAACTGCTCTCTCTCTCCTACTTCTCATAGTGTACTTAGCTGAATAGCTAAGAATTAGAGAGGCCTTTCGGTCGTTCCAGGTTCCAGATGCAGAGCATGCAGTCTTTTGATAGACTTCGTGAATCCCTACGAGAGAGGAAATGACCATCGAGATGGCATGGGTCAAGAATGATAGAGACCGGCCAACGTTGGTGGGGTTCTCCGCGCATGTGTTGCTCATAAAAGCACCCAGTCTCGCCACATCACATCATCGTTCCAGCAGCTCACGCCTTGCATGTCAAGAATCATATTCTCTCTTCAGGAAGTGCACCATGGGCGGGAGAGAGGTCGAAGGCTTTTCGTGTGGTAGGGCTGTAGCGAGTTTTATGAGGTGTGCTCTGGATAATAGTTGCTAAGCAAGTACAGTTAGATAGATTGATAGACTGAGAGAGAAGTGAGTGCGACACGACGGGATCGTGGGTGACTGACTCGCTTTCCAGACGTAAACGTAAATGATGGAGAGTAACGAGATGAGGGATATGTATATAAATAAAGACTGGTGCAGTAGAGAGCGCAGCTAATGAAGTCGTCGAAATAGAACACACATTGATAACATGTATGTACAAATACAAAAATGATGAAAGCATTGATAAGATAAGTCGCGTTGTAAGAACACAAACGATTGATTCATAAATATGAACTTGCATTCGTCATAACTCTCATTCCCTATCCAATATGTGTGCGTGAATTCGAGAATGGTGAAGGTAGATGCGCTGCAGCTGGACCCTTGTATGGTTAACTTGCAAATATCCCATCTTCATACATAGACAACAACAGCCGACTCCAGGTCCCACAGTAGCACTACAAAACCAAGTCTAGAGTGTCAATTTCCCCTCTGAATGTGAACTACTTAAACTTTTATTCATACCCAGAGACACCAACACATCAAAATCGAACCATACTATCGAAGGCAGTGTATGGTCGCCTCTCTAGAGAGGTAGCCACTTTTGCCGATTTGTTAGTTCTCAGCCGCCACAGGGGCTAACCTACCTTTTCATAGGCTTAACATGCTCCTCTCGTTGAGTAAACTTTGAATCCGTGGCGTCCCTTCAAAAATAATAAAATATTTTTGTTAGCCCCACTTCTAGAGCAGGTTTTAAGGATAACCCCAAATGTAGCCCCTTCTCCCACCATCCAACATTCACTTCTCACTATGATTCCGAAACAGCTCAGGGCGGGACGATGCGGATTTGAACCCCTTCTCACTCTCAGCTTTCCGTAGCCATGTTGAACATTTTTTTAGCTCTAATACTCGCTGAGAACTAACATGCTGGCTAGAGGGTGACCATACATTTAGCCCGAAACTGAAAACTACTGAAGACGTTACAACATGCGAGGGTACATATGATTTATCCAACTTTCACCCATCACTGTTGAGCACCATCGTCTAGGCGATACTATATAACTCTACTATGTACCAAAGATATGGAGCAATTCATAGTTCTCGGAGATACCATTCAATTCATATACACTCTCCAAATGATCGGGGAGAAGATGTGTCCATTACTGTTAGTGAGATGATATGGGACATAGAGAAAGAGCTTGCAGCCACCAATGAGATGATGGATGAAAATGAACCGCAAGCTTTCTCCGCTTGTGAGACTTTAGTACTTTAGGAGAGTTGTTGTTGTATCAAAATAAGTAGACCATCGAAATCCACACTCATGCTCAAGAAGAAAGATTCAAGAACTGATTTGCGCTTCATGGTTACGGTTACGATAACTGTTTACATTAGGGACTTGGTCGCGCCGCGTCAGCGATGATGGGATTAAGCTGAAGTAATTCCACAACTTTGTAACAGCACACATAAAATATTTAACTAACTAGAAGTATGATTCGGTATCTGAAAATCTAACTGTGCTGTAGGATTCCACTCTCCACTCGAAAACGCTCGCACACACTATCGATCAAATCATCTTCATTCAGCTCTTTCAATCTTGATCAGACTTGGGCTTCCACAATTACTTCCTTTCGTCCTGTCTTGATACGCAGAATCCTTAGATCGTCGTTTGGATCGAGATCGCGTGCTATGTTGGTAGCTAGCTCGTGAGAGGCAAGCTTGGTAATGGTAAGATTCTGTTGATTTGGGATCATTTGAGATTTGAGTCGAGAGGGATCAAGAATAAATGTTGGTGAGGCAAGTAATGTTGGTAGTAAAAGTAGGTATGTGACACTATACTCTTTCTCTCATTTCAAAGCAAACTCACCCTCTAGCCAAATCGTCAGCCAGCTTCTTTGGTCATATCAACTTGATGACGAAGAACTGTACCATCCTTGCTGCAAATGAAGTATCAGTATCCCTCGACTTCTTCCGAGTCTTTGATTCGAACAAGAGCTTCTTCGATTTCACTCTTGAAAAATGGAATGATGGATAGTGGTGAGATACTTACCATGCAATGAGCAAGGGCAGGCGACGAGGACAACGTACGACAATCGAATGAGAGTTCTTACCATTTTTGATGTGGGATCGATAGGTTCTGATCAATTCTTGTGTCAAACTCTGTGTCGCCTCGGAACAGAGATTAATAGCGCTTCGTAGAGGCTTTGACTTGGTCATTTCCTGTCCGTGTCATTCTATCTCCTGTCCGTGGGTCACTTTACAGAGTTTTTCAGAGCAACAGGATTCAGAGTGACATTCTCCTTCGAAAGGATGAATACGAACATGCACAGTCGTGATCTTGACAGGAACAATACATCTGAAGACAGCTGTGTATTATATTATGCATTAGCACGTTCGTTGCACCTGAACGATCAGCATCTAGGGAAGCATCATTCTTCGCTGTGAAAGACTCCTCTAGTCGCTGGGCAATAGCTAAGACTTCCATTTAGAGTTGGTCACTTTTCATTTGCATTTGCAGTTGCAGGAACGCAAGAGCAGCACATGCACATACTATTCACACACATCTGTGTACTGCAAAAACATATATTTCATCACTTTAACAACTTTAGTCTTCCTTCCGCCTTTTTGTATGTTGGTAGAGAGGTGAGTGAAGAAGCTACTGCCGAAAAAGGCGGAAGGTAATGCATGTATTGATCGAGTATTAAGCGTTGCAGTAGGGAAAATGAATAAGTAGGTATGTGAGCTCAATTTAAATAAATACAAAGTTAATCAGATTCCTCACATATTGATATGTCTGTGACATGAATACCAGATGCATCTAATTGAAGACGCTTGGGAAGACGCCCAATGGGTTTGTGGACCTTTAGGAGTACTTCAGTACAATACCGGAGGTCCCTCGACACAACTGTTCTGCGTTCGATTATCGTCTGTAATTGCAGCTGGAAGAGGCCGGCAGATGGAAGATTTGCAGCAGCTGTCACATGTCACGGCGAAAGACAAGCATCTCTTTTGCCATCAACCACCCATCAATCAAAACTGAAAAAGATCTTCCTCGCTAGCTCTGTTCGCATTGGCATCATTGCGCACTTGAATCCATTGACCATTGCCATTGGTCGTGTGAATCAAATAATAAAGAGAATTAAAACAACAATATAATCATGTTGGGAAGAATCCGTTCGGCCCGTCGTGCCGCCTCATCTCTCCATCAAGGAGCAAGCCGTACCACCACCGCTGCCTCCCGAAGACAACAACCACAACAATTCTCCTTCCTCCAGCAACAACAACAAAACTTCCGTCCAACGGCCGCTGCTGCTGCATCCACCACCCACTTTTTTTCCAGCACCACCGCCCCCCTCTCCTCGGAATTCCTCACCTCCTACGATGCCCACGTCGCCGAACGTGCCGCCATGGCCGGTGGCAAACTAGGCGGCATCGCTCCCAAACCACTCGATGCCGCACAGACGGCCACCCTCATTGATGAACTCCGTGCCTGCACCGCCGACTCTCCCAATGCCGATCGTCTCGTCGAATTATTATCTCATCGTGTCCCCCCCGGTGTCGATGAGGCAGCCTATGTCAAGGCTGCGTACCTTTCCGGTGTAGCGTTGGGGAAGGAACCACCCACGTTGATTTCGCAATTACGTGCGGTGGAATTGTTGGGGACTATGCAGGGGGGGTATAATGTTGGTACACTTGTGGAATTATTGAGTAGTGATGATGCGGAATTAAAGGCCTGTGCAGCTCATCAGTTGAAACATACATTGTTGGTATTTGATGCCTTTCATGATGTGGTCGATTTGTACAATAAGGGCAATGAGGCAGCCAAGGAGGTATTGGAATCATGGGCAGCTGCGGAGTGGTTTACGTCCAAACCAGATATTCCCGATAAGATTACCGTAACCGTGTTCAAGGTTACCGGTGAGACCAATACGGATGATTTGAGTCCAGCACAGGATGCATGGTCACGACCGGATGTACCATTGCACGCTTTGGCCATGTTGAAGAATGCACGTGATGGGATTGTCCCCGAAAAGGATGGGGAGATTGGTCCACTTGGACAAATTGATGAATTACTTCAAAAGGGACATCCCTTAGCCTATGTGGGGGATGTTGTCGGTACTGGCTCCTCACGTAAATCTGCCACCAACTCTGTCTTGTGGTTCATGGGGGAGGATATCCCCTACGTACCCAACATGAAGACGGGTGGTGTCTGTATCGGGGGGAAGATTGCCCCCATCTTCTTCAACACCATGGAAGATTCGGGTGCACTCCCCATTGAAATGGATGTGTCCAATTTGAACACGGGGGATGTGGTGGATATCTACCCCAAGGAGGGGGAGGTGGTCGATCGTGCGTGTGATGAGGTCATTGCCAAATTTGAATTAAAGACGAATGTATTGTTGGATGAAGTTCGTGCTGGGGGGCGTATTCCCCTGATTATTGGAAGGGGTATTACCAGTAAGGCACGTGTCGCACTTGGACGTGATGCCAGTGTTGCCGATACGTTTAATTTGCCCGTGGCACCGGAGGATACACCCAAGGGATATTCGTTGGCGCAAAAGATGGTGGGTAAGGCTTGTGGTGTGGAGGGGATCCCACCTGGACAATACTGTGAACCTACCATGACGACTGTGGGGAGTCAGGATACGACTGGACCAATGACTAGGGATGAGTTGAAGAGTTTGGCGTGTCTTGGATTTTCGGCCGATTTGGTGATGCAATCTTTCTGTCATACTGCCGCGTATCCCAAGCCTGTGGATGTGGTTACCCATCACACCCTTCCCGACTTTATCCAAACTAGGGGTGGTGTTAGTTTGCGTCCCGGTGATGGTATCATCCACTCGTGGTTGAATCGTATGCTTGTTCCCGACACCGTCGGAACTGGTGGAGACTCTCACACTCGTTTCCCATTGGGAGTCTCCTTCCCCGCCGGAAGTGGATTGGTCGCCTTTGCTGCCGCCACGGGTGTCTTCCCATTGGATATGCCCGAGTCTGTCCTCGTTCGTTTCACTGGAACGATGCAACCCGGAATTACCTTGAGGGATTTGGTGCAAGCCATCCCCTACACGGCAATTCAGAATGGACTTCTCACGATTGAGAAGAAGGGCAAGAAGAATGTCTTCTCTGGCCGTGTGTTGGAGATTGAAGGTCTTCCCGATTTGAAGTGTGAACAGGCATTTGAATTGAGTGATGCCTCTGCCGAACGTTCTGCTGCCGGGTGCACCATCAAGTTGAACAAGGAGCCCGTCATTGAGTACTTGCAGTCCAATGTTGTCATGCTCAAGTGGATGATTTCGGAGGGATATGGTGACCCTCGTACCTTGGAGAGGCGTATTGCCCGTATGGAAGATTGGTTGGCCAATCCTCATTTGATGGAGGCTGATGATAATGCTGAGTATGCTGAGATTATTGAAATCAACATGGACGAGATCAAGGAACCCATCTTGGCCTTGCCCAATGATCCTGACGCAAGTGCCTTGTTGAGTGAGGTTGCTGGGGATAAGATTGACGAAGTGTTCATTGGAAGTTGCATGACTAATATTGGTCACTTCCGTGCTGCTGGTAAATTGTTGGCCGATAAGAAGTCTGCCACCTTGCCCACGAGGTTGTGGGTTTCTCCTCCTACCAAGATGGACGCCGCCCAACTTTCTGAGGAGGGATATTACAGCACTTTCGGTACTGCTGGAGCTCGTATGGAGATGCCCGGATGTTCCTTGTGCATGGGTAACCAAGCTCGTGTGGAGCCTGGCTGCACCGTTGTTTCAACGTCGACACGTAACTTCCCCAACCGTCTTGGACAGGGAGCCAATGTGTATTTGGCAAGTGCTGAGTTGGCTGCGATTGCCTCGATTGAGGGAAAGCTCCCCACCGTGGAGGAGTACATGTCTTACATGAGTACTGTTGACGCCACTGCAGGTGATACTTACAGGTATTTGAACTTTGATGAACTTCCTGAGTTTGTTGAAGCTAGTGATAAGGTGGAGATTAGTGATGAGATGAGGGAGGCTGCGAAGAAGTTGAGCATCTTGTAATTGAATTTGATTTGAGGTAGAGTGGATTCTCGTGTTTGACTGGTAAGTACGATAGATGTTCCCTGAGGGTGAAGCATCTTAAATAATGAAGTATGTTAAAGGAAGTTATTATATCTTATCTACTCTATTGCTATTGCTTCGGGCAACATGCTACTGATTCAATCGTTGTAGAGGCAATCTATGTTGCAAACTCGTTTGCCATTGCAACACCGCGGTACTTCTCTTCCGCCTGACAGAAGTGTCGAGTACAACAAGGTGGACAAAACTAATTAATCAATTCCTCCGCAAATATGTTGCAAGCTCATTTGCTTTTGCAACAGCACCCCATTCGCGGTACTTCTCTTCCGCTTGACAGAAGTATTTTAGAGCCTTGAACTTTCTGCCTGTATCAAGATAGAAATGTCCAGTCAATTCATTTGCCAGCGCTTCTTCGCTCACAAATTTGTGCATCTTCGAACTCAATATAGCATCATCATACAGTCTTTCTGCATAATCAAAGTTTCGTGCGCAGAACTGTTCCTCAGCTTGGAGGAGATATGTTTCTAGATACAAAGGTAAACAGAAACAACAAATTAGAGATGGCATGACTTAAAGATTGATGTTGTGCATACAAATATCAAAACTTACTGTTCTGAAAATTCCATGTAGAAGCTAGCAAAAACAACTTTTCGACTGCTTGCTTTGACTCCGTACCCCTCGCTATCCACTTTTTGTCGTTTGTCTCCCTGCCAATCCAAAATGATATCAGGCCAAAGTAACTTGAAATGAAGAAAGAGAAGAAGCGTATGTCAGTGGGAAGTGGAGAGATAGATGGGAATTGAACTTCACAATACTTACAATACCCGATGAGAAAAGACGGCACCGCTGAACTTGACCATGTTGAGAGTCGAGCAAAACCTATCGGCGCAGCCCCTGGCTTTGTCAAACTCTCGGAATATGAATGCTTCATAGCACTCTATAAATTGTGTTGTTATCATGACTGAGGGATTCTCGTTTGCTATGTCTTCTTCATTGTGGGTTTCGCCAAAAACGTTTGTTAGACTGTTTTGATGAGGTATGACTGACTCACCAATCATCCTTAGGGCAAATCTAACAATTGGGAGCAAACTAGAGATTACTAACAAGTTTTTGTGAAATCGCATCTGCTTCAATGTCTCTTCCGTAGATCTGACTAGTTCATCTAACTTCTTACCCGTCCAGAAGGAATGCATATCGTGGAAGTAGGCACATTTCATTGCGTAACTTGAATCTCCACTTTTCATGGCTGCCTTGAACCCGTCAAGGAAAATATCACAAGCACTCTGCAGCGGCTCCACGTGCATCCTTGTATAGGCTGAATATATTATTATTCGGCAATCATATGCCCGAGAAGGACTTTGCTTTATGAGAGCCAGTCCAAGTTTCACATAGTGATAGCCCAACTCGTAGTTCTGCCCAATAATAGCAATGAAATTGCCGTACTGTACGAAGGCAAGAGGAGACAGTGGACTCATACCATGATCCAAAGTCATCTCGATCATTTTCGATGGGATAAATAGCATTTTTGAGTGCTCGCCAGCAAAAAAAGCTAGCTCAAACAGCCTGGACATCAACTCCATTGCCATTATCTTGGAGGGGTCAGTCATTACGGGATAACTCAAAAACGTGTCATTCGATAATCCGGCAAGCTTCGCCTCCATCTTGCTCAAATGCTGCTGCATCATAAATGGCGTAATATAATCACGAATCAGTTGCGGAACCCACCAGTGGCTTTGATTGAGCTCCACCCCGAGACTTGTTAATGTGCTCAGCGTGGTCTTGACGCCCTCTTGCATTTTTCCCGACATGAAGAGGAGAGTTATTGATATGGAAATGGCCCGGCATTTATCCTCAAAACATCGGGCAAAGTGCATTATTTGTTGAATCAGTATCTCGAGGTCAGCATGCTCTGCGTTCATCAAGGCACACTTGGCTGCTAGATTGAACAGTTCCAAGCTCAGATCGTAGTGCTCCTCCCAGTGTCCGCTCCTTAGAGATGAAATACCATGACTAAAAAATGAATGAGCCAAGAAGATGTCAGACATTTTCATGGCCTTCTTCCCCGCATCTAGATTCAAACTTGCCACAGCTACACCTTGCTCACTGTCGATGACTGCTTGCGGTCCGCCATGATTGATTTGGTTCACAGCAGTGATGAGCAACATATCGTCTCTTTCTCTGACTGCAACATTACCAAGTGCCAATCCATATCGGAAGTGCTGCAAACACCGCTGCTCAGAACTTATAGCATCGTATGCAGCTTCACGTAGCTTATCATGTAGAAAGTAAAACATCCCTTCCCTCTTGTCCACAACACTCTCAGCCACTGCCGTGTCAAGTGGAACTATGAGTGGAGTTTGAATCTCTGCTTCCAAAGTTTCTATCAACGCGATACTAACACTTGCACCGAAGCAAGATAGCACGCTCAACGCAGAAAGTACTTCAGAAGGGAGACTATGGAACGAGTTCATTATGAAAGTTGCAACACTATCCGTAATCTCTATATCACGAATATTGTCACTTTCCCACACCCAACGGCGATCAGTCAGACTGGGATACAACAAGCGTCGTTTGTTTAACTCGAGCATCAGTTGCTTGATATAGAGAGGGTTCCCCTTCGTTTTGTGATACAAAATATCCGACAACGGTCGCGTGAGGCGCGGAAGCAAGGATAATGTAGACGACACCATTTCGTTGACAGTCTCTTTGCTCATGGAGGTCAACATGATTTTGGTCGTCTTGGTTCCAAACTTTTCCAACGAGGAGAGCATGAGTGTTAGATGATGCTCTTCATTCACTTCATCATCGCGACAGCACCCAAAGAAAAAGAAGCGTCGTTGCTTGTTCGTGGCTGACTTGTTTGGCATCATCAGTATCTGATTCAGCAGAGCGAGAGACGCCGAGTCAATCCATTGACAGTCATCGAGAAAGAGGACAAGAGGCTCCTCTTGGCAGTCTAAAATGATTCCAACAAACTGGCAAAAGAGATACCTCAACCTCTTCTGTGCGTCCACGGCAACATCACTATCCTCATCAGATTCGCAAACGAATTCACTACCAAGAATGCCCCTCAAATTTGGCATCACGGTGACTAGACTAGACATTTCGTCCCCAAGTTCTCTTTGCAGCGCAGTCGAAACTATTTCGACTTTCGATTTATCGCTGGCAGAAGCCAATAATGTACAATATTCATCAAAAGCAGAGCTAATGGCATGGAGCGGCTGCGACTGTTGAAGTTTGTCGAAGCTCCCCGACAAAAATATCCCGCTTCTGGCACCTACATGCTCAGCAAACTTGTTGGAAAGCATTGATTTGCCTATTCCAGATGACCCGTAAATCATGGCTACTTCACATCCACTTGTTATAGAACTCTCATAAGACTCCAACAACATTTTCAGCTCTGACTCTCGGCCGTAAAATAATGTGTGACCACCCTTGCACTTGTGCCCGATGCTCTTTATTTTAAGACCAACATTGAGAGCATGTATCATGTCGACATCTCGAAGATATAATTCAGGAGAGTCGATCATCAACTTCAAATCATCTCTCAAAACTGTCACGGCTTCATAACTCTCGTCAACAGTAACACCTCCATTGTTTGTGCCATCTATCATGTAGCCAATCAAGTCGCAAAGAGCATTAGGCAAGCCGAATGACTTCAGCTGTTCAACGGATGATAACATGCTTGATGGTGATCTTCCTTGTGTTTTCTTTGACACGTGATCAGGTCTATCGTTGCTATCTAGACTAAGCAATCCCACAGAGGATTCCCCGGGTATGTCTGCTCTTCCCATTACTTTTTGTCCACCAGAAAATAATTGAAAAAAGGTGGCACCCAATGAATATATTGCTACCATCTTTGCATCATCGCTATTACACACATCTCTCACTACGTCTTCTCTCAAAGTGGCACATTGCACGTTTAAAGTTTCGATGATATCATGATCGTTACCACCTTCTAGCAAAGATGAAAGTTGCCGACCCAAGACGCCCAAATCATCTTGCTCAAAAGATTCATCTGGATGCATCGGAAGCGGCTCAAGGTTGTCGATTGACAAGGGGGTTCCACTGCTGATATCACTTTGATCTTTTCGCTTTTGTTTAGCCCCACACCGTACGTAAATGGAATGCGCCAACGATTCGTACTTTTGCTGATGCCAACGCCGCTGGAGCGGCCCTGCCATTATTTCATTAATTATTGATGGATCCAACTTAATGCCTTCTCCTTCTCCATCATCAATTTCTGTCGATGTTACTTTCTTTTCCTCATCGACAACACAGAGCTGGTCTGCTAGAGAGTGAGCTATTTTCAGCGCACATGACAAATACTCCTGAGAGCACACTACGTTATTGTTATGCTCATTGTTATGGCCGGTAGTAGCGGCTGATGTTTTCAGGGTTTGAATGGCAGCATCGATCCAAGAATTCAAACCGATGATCATGCCATCACTGTAATTTGCGGCCAACGAATTAAATTCGCCAGCACCATCATCCGGATTGGCAGCAGCTGTGCCGTGCTCAGTGGAAGACGCCATAAAATCGTTGCAATGCCATCCAAGAAAGAGATAAAATGAGAAACCTTCACCACCAATAATTCTTTCCGCCTTGCTGAGAGTTCATTTATTACTTAGATATCTACGAGTGGAAGTGACGTTGTTTCATTGAATTGTTACTACTTTGTTTGTGGGGGGGGGGCGACATCATTCATGGCATGATGTGGGCATGCTCTCTAGATAAGCCTGTTTATTCTAAAAATAGATATCTAATCTGATTAACTTTGTATTTATTTATTCTAAAAGGGGTGGTACAGGATTTTGGCCCTCTGGGAACTTTCTAATGCCATATCTCTGCGGGAATCGGGATTTACGGGCCCACCAGCGGTGATTTAGAAAGCTGAAGTCCAGCTCTTTCAAACTGGCATATTTATAAGATACATGTCTTCAATCTTTACATATCTCCTTAACTTATTACTTACGCAAATTTGGGTTCGCATGAGTTGTGACGTTTTTGTGACCTTGTGGAGCGCGCAAATTTTGGACCAACCGGCACCAAAGTTCTGGCACCATTTCTCCCACCATTTTTTGAAAATTTTTGAACTGCAGCGGCGTTCTCTCCGGGCGGCCGTCCGAGCCCACTCGACATGGCGCTCATGCCCTCCTGGTGTGGTCGGTCCAGTAATACTATCGTTACTATTACCACTCCATCATGGCACGTGCTCCCGCACGTCGCTTGCGCACCGGCAACCGCCGCCGTGGTGCAAAGAAGAACAAAACTCGGCATCTTCGACACATGCATCTGAGCCATGCACAAGTTGGTTTTATGGAAGAACTCCATCAGAGGACCCTCTACGAAGGAAGTGTTGCTTATGTAAGCATTGTCACTGTGCCACAGCTGATCCTTCTTTATGCTCATGTCAGGGACACCATTGGTGATGAATTATCTCAGGCGCTTGTCATGACACTGCTTGGAATGAACCTAGCAAGATTTACCAACGCTCTCAACAAAAATAAGTTGTAGCAACATCACACAACTCCATGGCTGCAGCCACGCCACTGCCACCTGCTCACGTACGTGCTGACGTTCGTGAGCAGATATTCATTGCTGCTGTCAATACTGCTGCCGAGACTTGCCTAATGACCGCACTTACTTGCTCACCATGGCTGTTGCCAAAGTATTTACTTGATGTCAAAAAAGAGATATATTAGTTCCTACGTGAAAGAGTGGTCTTATTTACTTACGGAAAAGTTCGATTTTGCGTAAGTAAATCAGCAATTTCTCTTGTCTTACTTACGCAAAACGTCATCAAAAAATTCCACAACTCACAAGTGACGTCATTTCGTTCAGTTTTTTGCGTAAGTAATAAGTTAAGGACGCTCTATTAGCTTAAGTGAGACACCTCTTTTGCCTGCTAGAGGTGAAAAAAACGTCCAATGTTGGAAGTTGGGCCACGTGGAACTTGAGGAAGGCATTTTACTAGCACGCCGCGCACAAACATTTGGAAAATGTTTCTAAACAACCATGTCGAGACACTCCGCAGCCTGATAATACGTCCATTAGACATATCTACCCCTATAACCGGATATTATTTGATAGACCAAGTTATTAGCTTTCGATAGAGCCATTGGTGAACATCGCACCTACAATATTCGTCTCGCAGTTGTGGAGTAGCATAGACCAAAGGGGGGGCTGGAGGCGATTTTTGTTACTGATATTTACTAGTAGAAATGGAAGAATGCACTTCATCATAACTCCATGTAGATTAACTATAAATTGTTCAACCAAAGACTAATTAGTTTTGAATAGGTTTTAGTTTAGCATTCCTATCGGCCATTTTTGTCGACTGTCCAATAGTAGTGCGTAGTAGTGGGGGGGCTGACATGGTTGTTTGCCACTTTTGTGAGTGATGATGGCGGGGCAAAAAGTTTGGACGTTTTTTTCTTTGGATGTTTTTTTCATCACTAGCCTGATGTCTTGGATGATGGCCCTGCCAGGGGCCATGCCGTTGAGCGGTCAGGACAGCTGGAAATGCTCCAAAATCATAGCCCTCTTTGGCCAACCTAATAGACACCTTACTGAGGTACCAGCAACCAACCCAGCAAGCAAGGGATAGTATATAATACCTACTACTAGTATGTAAAGGTGATTTGGCACGAAGTGCCAATGGCTACACTACACGCTGGCTGACCAGCGTGTTTATACCCTTTTCAAAATACCTGAAAAAGTTTTTAGCGATCTACTATTCCTATGTAAGAGGTCTACGGGTATTTTTCAAAATCTATCGCCAAAATGGGACCTTACAGCCAAGTTTCATGCTTTGAAGTGCGCCAAAAATCCCTCTACAGCCCGAGTTTCGGCACTTCGTAGGTAAGCTGTGAATTCTCCTCTTTTGCTACCCCCCCTTTTAGAAAAAACAGGCTTAGATAGAGGCATATCTCTAGATCATGTCCATTCTGAGTTCGGAAGGGGAAGCCCCCTGAAACTGATGAGCTCGCAGGTGGCAAAATCGAAATAACATAGAGCCGTGTAACTTTCTTGGCTCTTGGAGGGGGAAAGAGAGAGTTGCCCCCCTGAAATCAGCGAGACGGCCCCCTTCTTCCGAAGGCTTCCACGCAAACTAAGAGAAGAGATAGCTAGAGAGAGCATTTGTAGGTTGGTTGAAAGCTGCACAGCTAAATAATAATCAACTAATGCTTATCTTAACGCTATTAAGAAATAGCATGCTATAACATCGAAGTTTAAACTTGAAGGCCAGGTTTGCCATTGATCTTATTGAGTGACACAACATGGACAATACTACGAGTCGCATCATAATCATCTTGCTTGCCATAGTGGCAATTGCGAATATAATTCCCAATTTGAATAACCAGCAACTCAATTTCAATCAATATCTTCGTGCAGACGATAACAATCAAGTTCAACAAATCCACCGCCGTGACGAGGAGGTACCGCTAATTGCATTTGGTGATGATAAGAAACGAATTTACCCCAGCTGGGCAGTTGTGACGCAATGTTCAATGTATCACACGGATTGCCCAAACCATTTGGAATTTCAGGAGTATCCCTTTCCTCTACCAAAGCAAGAAGATGATGATGACGACGAGAGCGTCAATGCTTCGACGAAGATTCATGAAGAATGGATTGAAGAATTCCAACACAAAAATGATACTCAGGATTCAGATAATCACTTGATTGGATATGAATATCCTGCAAAAGTTGACGAGGCTACGAAACAAACATGCATTGCCTCAACTCTAACTCTATCCGTTGAGGATCAACTGGACAAACTCCTCAGTCAACTCGTTCCTCTAAAAGGCACTCACAATATGATCGCCTTCTCAATGACCGATGAAACCTACGCTAAAGATATGTTGCATGAAGTATTTGAAATGAACAATGATATCGTAGGATTCAAAGGGGCATTCTTCTACGTGGCAATGGACTCCTACACCGCCAATATGGCATGTGAATTTGGATACCCCGTCGTGGCAATGCCAGAGAATGACGATTTAAAGAAACAGGTGCAGAGTACCAAAGTGTTCATATCCAAATTGTTAGTGGAACGGGGGCAGCCGTTTCTGTTCTATGAAATGGACGTTTGGTTTGTCCGATCTCCGCTGAAGATATTGCAACAGCGCATGCATGAGTTTGACTTTTTGTGTTCTACTCATCAGTGGAATCCGGGAGAACTCAATATTGGATTTTATGCAGCTCTTGCTAATGTGGGTACGATCAATTACTTTCAGGATTCTATGGATATTATGGAGAAGAATCCTTTGGCGCATGATCAGAAGATTATGCATGTGGTTGCTGATGATAATACTGCCACGCTTCAAAATCGGCCTTTGCAGGATCATAACAATTGTGGTTGGTGTGGTCATGAGGATGTCTCATTCCCTGCTGTTAATGCGACGAATCCAATTCGTGTTGGGCGTCTCGATCCTCATGTGGTTGTATCCTCCCCGTCTCCAGTGCCAACAGAAGGAGCAATAGCCATCCACACATTGGCAGATCAGCCATTGAAGGGTCCATTTGGGAAAGAGATGCTTGCCAAAGAACTTGGCATCTGGTATGGGTGGGGGGAAGCAACTTCCAAGGCAGGGTATTACCATAGAGAGGGTTCTTATCGTCGATATTTATTCTTGGAGAATGCAGGTACCAGAGGGGGGCAATCATTTGTTCAACCAAACGGCTACCACAATGGCAAAGCTGCTAGACGACAGATCGCTGTGTTGGCAACGTTGGCGAAGGTTACCAATCGAATTCTTGTTTTGCCACAAGTGTTGGGTGATTTTTTCAACCAGCCACTTTGGGTCTACTTGGACTTGGAAAGTCTTGAGAAACTTGACATTGTTTATCGTGAGACGAATTTTGCATTCAATAAGAAGTCGTGGTACAGTCCTACAACACCGTTTTCATCTGTTACCCAGATGGCAATGGTTGAGTCTTCCAATGAGGTGCAATTGTTGACGACGGATGGGGGGGATTTAACGACTGCATCCTCAGAAAGGATTCCTCTGTCGTCTTTCACGCCTGATGATCCATTATCTGCATTCTTTGCTGTGGCGATTGCACACCCACGTGCGAAAGAAAGTGAAGCTCTATTCGTAAATCTTCATCATTTCCAGGATCGTCCTATTGCATCGGCTGGAGTACAGAAGCTACATGACAAACTTGCTTGGTGTGAATGGGGAATTGGGCCAGGGAGTCGATACAACGACAAAGCGGCGACTTCATTAACGAGTACAAGTCATTGTTATAAGAATGGAGTTGCTGGAACGCAGGTGAAAAGTTGATCCCGATTATTGCATCTGAAGGCTTAAAATCGCAACACTTGACATGACTTACTACCTTAACAACTTCACGTTCTAGAACACATTACTCAAACCTCAACCAGACGTGGTATAAAATTTATGCTATCGTACATTATTTAAGACAAAGAGTTTCACAGGAGATCTTTACAAGATGAAGACTCAGCCGAAGCGAAGAAAGCTTTGCAACATCGCTTTTCACTCCATCTAAAGTAGTCTCCTGATATCCAATCTTCAGGCATACCCGCTTCTTCACTTACACATGACATCGTCCGAAAGTCAGGGAAATATCTCACTGCTGCATATGATGCACTCACACAGTCATCATAATTTGACGCATACGAACGACAGCAGTCCGAAACTGTACTCTTGAAATCTTTGACCGACAACCAACTCGCGGGCGTTCTGTCAAAATCATTTCGGCACGTGGTGAGCCCACTGTCAAAGACGGGAAAGAACATAGGAGATTGGCCATCTGGCACATACTCATAAGCGGTAGCTTTGGTTGTAGTGGTAGCTGTGGTAGTGGTAGCTTTGGAGGATTCCACCTGACCAGCAGCAGCAGTTGCTTTTGCAGTTGTTGTTGCCGATGTGCCGGGGTTGTCAGTACTTTTTGTCGTGGTGGTAGTACTTTTTGTCGTCGTAGTCGTAGTAGTACTTGTGGTGGTGGTGGTTGCTTCGCCGCTGAGGCAATCTGAAAGTACCCAAGAAAAGTGATATTCACAGCAGTCTTCCTTGTTACTGAATAGATCACTGTCACTCATGTAGGGAGGTTGTTTTCCATCTGATAAGCAAGCGTAAGTGCCTGAAGCAGGATAAAAAACGACTCCTTCGATTGGAGTACTTTGGGCCACGCAGTTTGTATTCCAAATGAAACTGTTCCTACAGCAGTCCTCGACAGTGTCGTAAATTTCAGAAGCTTGCAGCCATGATGGTTGCAACCCATCGGATAGACATGTCGATGAATCGAAATGTGGATAAAACTTGGTAGTTTCTACTGCTTCTTCGCCCTCTGCTCCTGGTACGGCTTCGTCGTAACTCGCAATTGCGCCAACGCCCATACTAGCGCAATCAATGCTCGGATCAGCCAGTTTTTTATTAGCTGCATCTAGGAGTGGAGTCGTGCCATCATCCAATATGTCACCACTGAGTCCCAGTGAAGAGAAGGTTGCGGAGCGGTAGAAAAGTGTGAGTGTGTGCTGCTGATGATACAAAGAAATAATCGGTAGACATCGCCACGAACCCTAGCCTAACTTACCTGAGCTCCCAAATAATGTACCCCAGGTGTCCATTGTCCATGGCATACTCTGTCTTATCACAAATGGCTCGCTCGTCGTCGTACGAAACCATATTCCCAGTATGAAAGTAGGCAACTTGTGTCATCGTTTGCTCGTCGCGTTCTGTGATCATTGTCGAAAGTAAATTGTATATATTGTAGTATTGTGGGACACCCTCGTCCTGATGCCACGTAGCGTCGTCGGCACCAGCGTGAGGTTGGTACAACCCAGTCGCACCAATGAAACTGCGACCATAAAAGGGGAATCCAATGTTAATTTTCTCTGGAGGTGCTCCCCCAGCTTCCCAATTCTTTACGCAACCATGGACAGATAATTCGGGACTGTCTTTTTGGTCATAGAGTGGTGCATTCACTCCAGTTTCAGCATTCCACGCACCTACGAGATCAAACAAGGTCTACTGTTAGCGAAAGAAATAGACGAATGAGCAGATGTCGTTATCAAGTATTCCCAACTTACCATGAAGATCATACGTCATCAAGTTCAACTCAGTCAAGACTTTTCCAACATGAGCAACATCTTGGTTGCCAATAAGCGCTGGACCACATGGAAGAGCTGCGGTGAGACCACTGTGGTAGAAAAGGAAAGCACTCGTGTTAGCTTCGGGATTTGTATCATATCAGTCCAAAATAATACCAATATTGCACTCACTAAAACCTCCCCGTTTCTTCTCCCAACTCGTCCAGTGCTGCACGGACATCATCAAGTAAGAGATTGAAGTTAACTGTATCATCAGGTGTTCCACTGTGGTCAGCATATCCGGCTGCGATGAAAGTAATTCAAAGGAATAGTTACAGTGAGAAAAACTGCCTTTTCACGCTCATTAAACAAAATAACAAAAACTTACGGTACTCCCAATCTAGACTGTGGTGAAAAGAATAATGTAAAGAGATCATATTAGACCATTAACATCTCGTTTGACTGTCGATACAAAAAGAAGACACGAAACCAAATCAAAAGTGAAAGTACTTACTCGATGCCATCGAAATTATACTCTTTAACAAGCCTGGCACAATTGGCTGCAAAATTTTTCCTCGCCGTTGGATTCGCTGCCATTGGAGGGAAAGGGTCAGATAATGTCCAGCCACCGATTGATGGGTACTGATGAAAAGATATGAAATTTTTTGTTAGAAAATTGCTCCAGATTTAGACAACACAATTTTACAATGCATGTAACTTACCACCTCCGCTCCTGCTTTATGTGCCAAATAAAGCAGTCCTTCCTGGTAAGTATGATATCCACATGTTGGAGGTACACCCGGTTCGTCCCACGAGCAATACTGGAACCCCTCCTCTGCCATCCAATCATACGGTCCAAACAAAGTGATGGGATCAGCCCACGAGTCCGTACCGTAAATCTCTCCTTCGACGGTGATTTGAAAGAAGGCAAAGTTTGCACGAGTAATTTTGGAGAAGTCCATGTTGATTGGTGCTGCAAGCCCGTCTCGATCATACCATTGCCATGATGCGTCTAGAGTATATTGAAAGGGAAGGAAAGATACATCAGAGGTAAGTAGCAGATACTATCATATCATTTGCTGCAAACCAGCTATCCAACCAAATCAATCAATACACTTACAATATCCAATGATAACCTTGTCATGAGGTCGCTCTACCGGCTCCCAATCCAACAACGTATTCCTCGAAGTAGGCTTGGGAGTCGGTTTCACGGTCGGTACACCCGGCTCAGCCGGCTCCCCTCCGGAACAAGAAGTCACCTTATCCTCCCAATTACATCGCTGAGTATTTGTATCGTACAACTGACCCTTGCCACAGTCATATGGTCCATCCATGCTCCCCCCAGCCATGCAGTAGACGTATCCGGAGCAATCTTCTGTGGCTTCGTAGTAGCTGTAGGAGTCGTCGGCACATTGTACGAATTCCTCGGGTTCTTCTTCTTCGATTGGTTTTAGTGGGTTGATTTTGACTTCGGCACAGTTCCTTTAGGGAGAAGAGATGAATGTTAGTGACTGGTAGGGGAGAGCTAATACGCCAAGTTGCAAACAAAAATCCCCCCAACAAATACAACCTCCAACAAAACCAAACAAACCACAAACAACAAAATAATAACTCACCAAAACTGCTCCGGAACCCCATTCCCATCCTCCGGCACATTCTCACAATCCGGCAACCTCTTATACAACTTCACATCCTCCCCCCACTCCTCCGGCCACTCATACGTATCATACCCCACATGCTTACAACTATTGGCTGTTAAATAATACCATTGCAGCAATACCACTTCCCCATATAATCCCTCAGGCAATTGTAGTTTGAATTTGTACGGTGCTCCATTGACCGGTTGGATGTCTGGACCTGGATTGCTCCATTCCAATTTAGAGGCGGGCGCAATATACACTCGTTCGGGAAAGCGTCTGTCAATATTTGCATTGTACAGTTCATCCTTGACTAGTGTTAGTTTGTATTTATCGAAGCATTCCTGCGTAGGTGCTTGATTGTCAAGTCCCGAAGTGGTGGATATAGTGGGACAAGCGCTAAAGACAAAGTGTCCCTTGTGATGAGTGGTAACTACCACCTCGACGGTAATAATATCGCCTTCAGTGTAAGTAGCCTGAATATTGGGTGGCATAGGTTGCCCCTTGTAATTCTGAGGCGAGTCGTAATTTCGTGTAACTTCAAGGCCGGTGACGGCATCAAGGACGGTGAGGAGGCCGCACTGGGCGAGGACTCCACCGCGGTTGAGACAGTGGGGACAATCTTCTGGCCAGGGGACTGGAGTTAGACTCCCCATGGCATCTTCTTCGGACCAGAGGCGGTCTTGGAAGGCGACGTAGTTGCGTGAGCGGGGGGAGGAGAGGTAGCCGTGTGCGTTTGTTGGGGTGATGTTCGATTGGTTGAGGAGGAGGAGCTGGAGGAGGAGGATAGCTGATGCGGCGGCTGATGACATGAGATGTGTCTTTGTGCTGCTGCTATTTCTTGTATTAGAGCAGCCACAACTGCTGCTGGAGCTACTACTCCTCCGTCTTCTTCTTCGGTTCGTCGTCATCGTCATCGTCATCGTCATGGTCCCGTTGGTTACAGTTGCATTGTTATGATTGTTGCTGTGATTGGAATGCTCCAAAAAGGTAAAAGGGCTGCTCTTGAAGAATGAAGGGAAATGACCGCAAATCAAAGCGGTTTGACGTACGATCTAACAAAACAGCCCAATCACCCAGAGCCCAGCCACAAACCCATTGGGCGTCTTTTTCTCCGTTCTTTCCGATACATAAGTACAACATACGTAAGGGATGGAGTACGCAACATGCAGCCTGATACTTATTCGATCAATACATGCATTACCTTTACTTAGATTGTGAAACACCCCCACAACATTCATCATATTACATACTACTGAGTACGCTCATATTTCTCCGCCCCATCTCCAACAAATCCGCTGCTATACAATGTCTCGTAAAATCAGCAGTGGCACATCATCTCGGTTCAAAATCATAGTTTGTGCCATAATTACATTCTTAACTATCATTTTTCTCAAGAATGTTTCCAGCAGCTTGAATGGCTACATCAAAAACGCCGGAGACAATGATTTCATCACCACTGTTAAAATTCCAGTCAATAACGGTACTGCTGAGAGTAAAGAATCAATTATTGTGCTGGACAATGACAACATTTGTCCTCAGTCTTTAGCCATCAATGCAGCAAACAACCATACTCCTCCCCAAGCGCTGATTCCTCACGACGAATTGCTACATATTGTCAAGTATTGGCACGATTTCAATTGTCCTCAACAAAAAACATGCCAGTTCGGCTCGATTGGGCAGCACTTGCTTCACATTGCAATGAAGCGCAATCAAACTTTACTGACGGTCCAGGTGGGAGCCATGGATGGGTATTCCAACGATCCAATGTATCATATGTTTTTTGAAACGAAGGGTAAAAATTATGTTCAAGCCAGGGAGGGGGAGGGGGGAAGAGGTTCTTACTTTTCTGATTTAAGGAATTGGTTACCTGTGATGATTGAACCTGTTCCCAAAAACTTTGAAGATTTGAAAGAAACATATTTGAAGATTGCCAATGATGGAGGTCTTGGATGTGCTGTTCCTATCAATGCCGTTGTATCATATGATTCCACGAAAACAACATGTCCATTTTGTCGATTCAATACAGCCGATGATTCCCCAGATTTTTGCAAGAGTGAGTGATGCCATCAGTACTTATTTTGCCCCCCTGATATGTATGCGTGTATAATTCAATGCGACCTTGCATCTAATAATACATACTTGTTCTTTGTCCCTCCACATTGTTGCACAGATGAACCGGATTGGGTGAGACTCCAACTTGGTACTCTGGATTGTGAATATTCCGAAAGACGGAGTAAAAAAGTTTTTGACACGTGTATACTTCAGGATCCTCTCCCTTGCAGCTCACTTGTGAAGTTGCTGTCTGATAAGTTTGTACCTGCAGAACACATTGCCATGCTTCAAATTGATATTGAAGGCTACGAATACATTCTATTTGATGGGTTGCTCAAAGAAATGCCTGATAAATCATTACCTCCTGTGATTCATTTTGAACACAAAGTGATGAAATACCAGGACAAAAGGTACCCGCTAGTAAACAGGACATCGCGGATGGACCAGGCGAAGCAGTTGTTGAGTTCAAGGGGGTATCATTTCTACGACGAAGGAGAAGATTATCTCGCACTCAGGTTGGATATGAACCAGTAAATATTAGACAGCAATGAATCAGATTGAGTATCATCTCGTTCATTGACAAATTGAATCGAAGCAAGGATGATGATAATGCCCAATTCAAGTGAATTAATAGGACAAACAGTTGAGTAAAGGGATACAGTGATGATAATAAGCACGCGCAGAAAGGACTAACAAAACTTACCACAAACTTCCCACGTCACGATTGATACAACAGTTGTGGTGTCTTTGCATCCCAGAAAAGTATAGATAATATATCAGTCTGATCTGATCTGGCTCAGTTGCAACAAGTGATACTTATTCCCCGTTCACTCAACCACTGCTTATCAACCTTGCTGCACTCTCTCTCTCTCTCTAGAGAGAATAAGAAATTATTCAACCATCAAGCCTAACAAGCTACATTGTCCACTTACTCCTATATCACACAACTACTTACATTCTCACAATAATAAAATGTGCTACGACAGATCAATCAAGACGACGACTCCCTTCATCAAGAAGGACCAATCCTCGGCTTCTTCTTCCATGTCCGTACCAGTGCACACAGCTACTGCAGCCTGCAACCCAGAACCGATAGAAATCGATATCAGTACCCTGAGTGCAGAAGACCTCCAATCACTGAAGCAAGACGACCCATTCCTCTACTAATCTATCCCCGTTGTCCGAAAGTCAGCGTACAGCTTTGAGGAGCCTGATATGTCTCATTCTAGCCTATCAGGATGCACTACCGTCAAGCGACGTACAAGAGTGTCCTGCGAGTGTCATTCAGATCTCCTACTGATGGATCTTTTGGGAGACTTCGACGAGGAATGTGATGAATCAGCTTTGAATCAGTTGGATCTTGAATGCTCCAAGATGCTTGGTCTGACATCTGCTGCATAGACAGCCGCAAGACGCGAAACAATAAACTGTGTAGGATATACTAACAGTAGAACAGTAAAGAAGTAGCAGTATATCTGCATGTTAAATCATAATCTGATCGTCTTTTTTCATGTTTGATGTGGCAATCAATCTAAGTAACTGATTTCAGATTTCTTCCCTTCATTACAATAATTTGGAATTCATTAGACACTACTGCATACTCCTCCATCATCTTCTTCATTTGGCTCTGCAAGCTACGTGTATCGAACTACTGGATAAGTTATCACTTAGTAGAACGTGAGTTATATACTTCTTCCTACTATGATTACATTACTCCCCCCCCTACTTTAACTTAGACGGCCTGCTCAGCTAGCGCAGCGGTAGGGCCCACATCAGCACTACCTAATATAGATCATAGTAGAGGTATGTTAGTAGATAAAATTGATGAGCTTGATGAAGGCTGGTATACTAGTAAGCCTTCTGATAGGTTGGTTAAAGAAATCTGTGAATTTGGGCCGATTTTGGAGGCTACTCGTCTCACACTGTGGTGCACATCTCATGGTTCGAACAGGAGATATCTTGCAAAAGTTGGTCAGTAAGTTGAGTGGGCACAGCCCACCAACAATTGAGATGCCTGTCTCACTGATATGCCAATTTTAGAATCACCGCCCAAAATCCGTCTGAAGTCGATATCCCACAGAGATATGGGACTAGAACGGAGCCTATTGAGCAATTGTGCCCACATATGGGCGCATACCCGGAAAGCTGTTAAGGTACAGACTAGTTTTAGACTGGTAGTTGCGATCGTCCGGGAATGGCTACGTCAGGTGCTGAAAGAGAAAGAGGAATATTCGCTGCCGGAGGTAGAGATAGATGGGATTGTCAGGCTTTTCACTGCATTGTTCTACACGGATGATGGATACATTGCATCAACCGATGCAGAGCTTTTGCAACGATCTGTGGATTTTCTTACTGATTAATTTGATCGGGTTGGCCTCAAGACCAACGTGTCAAAAACGAAAGTGATGACGTGTGTGGATGCGAGGATTAGGGTTCGGCAATTCAATTAGGTGTACTACAACACGCGGCATGGTTTCAGGTTCAGGACTACAGAGGAGTGGAACCGGCGGCGGGTGGAGTGCGATAAATGTGGTATGGAACTAACTGCAGCCTCAATGAACTCGCATTTGGAGACGCAACACGGTGTGTTTCGATCATGGGTGTTGAATCGGGACTTTCTATTGAATGGTGGAGAGCCGGAGACATATACTGCGCATGCCAGCTTTGGCGGGAGTTTTTTCTGCTCTGTGCCAGCGTGCCAGGAAGCCACTGATTGTTTTAACACTGCGTGGGCTCTTCGTCGGCACTTCCGTGATCGTCATAGTCCCGACGTCGAGGGATCTGGAGTCTTCCCGAAGTGTCATCTCTGCAATTTGCAGACTGACCCACGGTGGGCTGCCAGACACGAGAGGTCAAAGTTCTGTCGGATGGGGAGGGAGAGGATAGTGCAAACTAATGCGGCTATTGCAAAGCAGCGGGCTCTTGAAGTTGGCATTACGGCGTATGGAGAGGACCTCGAACGGGTGGAGGTGTTTAAGTATCTTGGTCGGCTCATGACGATGGATGATACTGATACGCAGGCGATAAGGAGTAATCTGACCAAGGCCCGAAAGGCGTGGAAAATGATATCTCGTCTCCTGCGTAGCGAGAACATGAAAACCCAGGGTTTGCGGTATGTTTTTGAAGGCAGTCGTGCAGGCAGTGCTTTTGTATGGGAGTGAGACTTGGGTATTGACGGATTCGGCGTTGCGGTGTCTGGAAGGCTTCTATTATCGAGCTGCTTGTCGCATGGCACGCAAGAATCGACCTAAGAAGAACGAACGGACTGGAGAGTGGAGGTATCCGGATAAGAAGGAGTTATTTGAGGAGGTTGGGCTGTATACTTTGACGGAGTACATCAAAAAACGGAGGAAGACTATTGGGGCATACATCAGGGACCGCCCGATTCTGGATTTTTGTAGGGATGGTGAGAGACAACGTGGTACCAGCAAACACCGATGGTGGTGGGAGCAGCCGTTTGAGGCGGACCCGGAGAGGGAAGAGGATGCCTCTTCTATTGTATCTGAGGCCGCGTCTGAGTCTGAGGTGGAATCGCTGTTGTCTGTCGAGGATAGTGTATAAGGGGGTTGGCTAGCTGGATCTTCAAGTGTGGGGTTTAGTATAGTCTCTTATTTCTATAACAGCAAGCGCCTAGGGGTTGCACGAGCACTGCCCGCGGACTTGTTAGTCCATTCGTTGAGAAAAACGTGTAATGCCCGAAGGCCAAGTTACACACGCACACACTATAATGAATGGGTTGGCTAGTGCTAAAACGATTACGATTGCTTTCTGTTAAGTCTATGTACCTACAACATGGATTTACCTTTACCGTGAAGTCATGTTTCGCCGGCCGAGAGCGAGGTCAACATGAGAAGAAGAATTTGTTAGCTATGAATAAGAATTTGTGAGCCAGTGTGAGCCACATACATAGCTGTGACATTTTTAATTCATGACGGAGTAATTGTACAAAACATGATGTCTTTGACGAGGTCAGCTGAGGTCAGGTTAACTCTTTTTTGCGCATTTATGCAGGCGATGTACTGAGCGAGAATTGGTATGGGTCGGTCATTGAGTAAGTACCGGTCATTCGGCTGGTTGGTTCACTCTAGATTGTGTACATATCTATCGTGAAGAAGATAAAGGATACCTAAAACATAGGCTTTTCTTACATAAGTAAACAACAAGAGTATCAATATATAGATATTCATTGCATTTGCATGCATCATTTTTTACCAGCTCTCGGTTTATACTTCGCCTCACTCAGCCAAATCACTGAGAGTAGGTAAAGTTTTCTTTCCTCTGTGCAGACTACATCCCGACTCTCTTGCCTCGATTCAAGTATTTACTGCAAGCAGAGGCCTACTTAGGCTCGAGGCAGCTGAACAACTTCAATCTCTTCCTTTGTCAACTCTCGCTTTGGCCTAAATCAAGCGAATCGGCCGGGAAATCGGAACTCTGTCAGCAAAGGCAAGAGCAAACTTCTGTTCATGGCATAAACTATTCAACCATCAAGCCTAACAAGCTACATTGTCCACTTACTCCTATATCACACAACTACTTACATTCTCACAATAGTAAAATGTGCTACCACAGATCAACCAAGACGACGACTCCCTTCATCAAGAAGGACCAATCCTCGGCTTCTTCTTCCATGTCCGTACCAGTGCACACAGCTACTGCAGCCTGCAACCCAGAACCGATAGAAATCGATATCAGTACCCTGAGTGCAGAAGACCTCCAATCACTGAAGCAAGACGACCCATTCCTCTACTATTCTATCCCCGTTGTCCGAAAGTCAGCGTACAGCTTTGAGGAGCCTGATATGTCTCATTCTAGCCTATCAGGATGCACTACCGTCAAGCGACGTACAAGAGTGTCCTGCGAGTGTCATTCAGATCTCCTACTGATGGATCTTTTGGGAGACTTCGACGAGGAATGTGATGAATCAGCTTTGGATCAGTTGGATCTTGAATGCTCCAAGATGCTTGGTCTGGCATATGCTGCATAGACAGCCGCAAGACGCGAAACAATAAACTGTGTAGGATAGACTAACAGTAGAACAGTGAAGAAGTAGCAGTATATCTGCATATAACATCATAATCTGATCGTCTTTTTTCATGTTTGATGTGGCAATCAATCTAAGTAACTGATTTCAGATTTCTTCCCTTCATTACAATAGTTTGGAATTCACCAGACACTACTGCATACTCCTCCATCATCTTCTTCACATACTGCATTTTTTTAACTAATGAATGGGTTGGCTAGTGCTAAAACGATTACTTTCTGTTGAAGTCTATGTACAACATGGATTTAAATCATGAAGTTATATATGTTTGGCCGGCCGAGGAGGCGAGGTCAACATCATGAGAAGAAGAGAATTTGTTATAGCTTTGAATAAGAATTTGTGAGCCAGTGTGAGCTAGCTGTGACATTTGTAATTTATGACGGTGGAATTCTACAAAACTATGTATTGTACGTACGTATCCTGATACATAAGTAAGTCTTGACGAGGTCAGGTTAACTCTTTTTTGCGCATGCAGGCGCTATGTACTTAGGTACTTCGCGAGAATTGGTATGGGTCGGTCATTGAGTAAGTACCGGTCATTCGGCATCGTGAAGAAGAGGATACCTACTTAAATCAAGGGCATTTGGGGCTGAAAGATACTTAGTTGCTCTATTTGATTATCAAAAAAATTACCAAGACTGACTTTAGATAGCTATGTAGCATAGGCTTTTCTCACATAAGTAGACAACAAGTATCAATAGATATTCATTGCATTTGCATGCATCATTTTTACCAGCTCTCGGTTTATACTTCGCCTCACTCAGCCACATACTTAGTACCTATATAGAGAGGTAGAGTTTTCTTTCCTCTGTGCAGACTACATACCGCTCGCTTGCCTCGATTCAAGTATTTACTGCAAGCAGAGGCCTACTTAGGCTCGAGGCAGCTGAACAACTTCAATCTCTTCCTTTGTCAACTCTCGCTTTGGCCTAAATCAAGCGAATCGGCCGGGAAATCGGAACTCTGTTGCAAGGCAAGAGCAAACTTCTGTGCATGGCATAAATTATTCAGCCATCAAGCCTAACAAGCTACATTTTCAACTTACGTACTCCTCTATATATCACACAACTACTTACATTCTCACAATAATAAAATGTGCTACCACAGATCAATCAAGACGACGACTCCCTTCATCAAGAAGGACCAATCCTCGGCTTCTTCTTCCATGTCCGTACCAGTGCACACAGCTACTGCAGCCTGCAACCCAGAACCGATAGAAATCGATATCAGTACCCTGAGTGCAGAAGACCTCCAATCACTGAAGCAAGACGACCCATTCCTCTACTATTCTATCCCCGTTGTCCGAAAGTCAGCGTACAGCTTTGAGGAGCCTGATATGTCTCATTCTAGCCTATCAGGATGCACTACCGTCAAGCGACGTACAAGAGTGTCCTGCGAGTGTCATTCAGATCTCCTACTGATGGATCTTTTGGGAGACTTCGACGAGGAATATGACGAATCAGCTTAGGATCAGTTGGATCTTGAATGCTCCAAGATGCTTGGTCTGGCATATGCTGCATAGACAGCCGCAAGACGGGAAAGGAAATGTCACATATAGGATTGAAGAAAAGACTATTAGTAGAACAGTAAAGAAGTAAGTAGTAACAGTACTAAGATTAAATTAAATTCCAACCTGGCTCGCCCATCATCACTCATTCAAACTCTTCTCTTTATTTTGTAGCTCTACAATAGCTCTTAGTGAGCTCCATGCCACGCCATAACTTGCTGCTGGCAACTCTATTGTGTAGTGAATTGTATTTTGGAACTTAGAAGCACATCGTCTGAGACTCAAATCTAAGTAGTCATGATAAGCGTTCCACTCTTCCGTTCGTGGTCAGCTCTCTCTAGCTTTAGCAAATGCATTCTCTTTACAGTCTCAACAGCTGCAATATCAATATCTGGCTTTAGGATCAAACGTAGTATTACTAAGACTGCAAGTATTCTGGTATCAGTGGGGCCTCCCTTAAGTACTCCTACCAGAGTAGTCTGAACGAGCAATCGAACCTCAACCAGCGATGCATATCAAATCACATACGAATTTATTTGTTGGTAATCAATGACACACAGCTATATCCCAACCATTTTTTGAAAACGGCACCTCGGTGCCGTTTTGTGTAGAGCTCTGGTATGTTTCTACGTGAGAGGCAAAACGGCACCTCGGTGCCGTTTTCAAAAAAGGCAGTAGGCCTCAAAATATTTGTTAGATTAAAGCATGAGCCAAAATGTGGCCTATAGATCTTATTATTGCATACAAGGGCTACAGGATTTTTGAAAAAAAGCCGGTAGGAGCTGCCTAGTTTTGCCCGCTAACAAATGAGATTTCAAAAACGGCACCGAGGTGCCGTTTTCAAGCCTTATGGGTACTGGGCCCAACACAAAAACGGCACCGAGGTGCGAGGTGCCGTTTTCAAGATGGTTGGGATAGCTTGGTTACTTTCGTCCCAACCACTGTTTATGAACCCAAGAAACAGAGGTAAAAGACACGTATCGTTTTCGTCTTCATCGTAACATGGAAAATATCCAAAATCAAAAAAATCTTTCACCCAAAAAAATGAGAAGGGTGCATCAATGTCAATGATGCGCTTGAACTTCTTCCTTGCCGCCGGCAGTATGAACCAGTAGCCCGTACTAGCTTTGCTCGCTCGGCAATACAGGAGCACGGAGACAATCTAAACATTCATGTCAAAATGATGTTACGTCAGTGTAGCCGCCGCTCCGTGGTGTCATCAGCTCTAGGCCGCCACCGCCGCCTGCAGCAGCGGCCAGTTGGTGGAGGAAGAAGAGCCGTGGCAGCCGTATCCACCATTGCAAATAACAACTCATCATGGATCCAACACCGTTCCCTCAACAATGACGCAGATACGCATATCTTTCGTCTACCAGCGTCACGTGCGTTCTCTTCGGTGGCGGAGGAGTATCATCCTGAGCCGCGTCCTCCATTCAAGAAGATCATGGCAGGTAAGCAAATCTGTACAAAGATGTGGTCTATCTATTGAATATCCTGACGCTGTTTACTAATAATATCCTTTATGCATCTTCGTGTGTCTATTCTTAAGCCAACCGCGGTGAGATTGCCACCCGGATTCTGAGAGCAGGAACAGAACTTGGTTGCTCCACCGTCGGAATTTACAGTCACGAGGATAGATTCACTCAACACAGATACAAGGCGGATCAAGCCTTTCAGTTGTCTAGTGATAAATCTCCCGTGGCGGCGTATTTGGACATTCCTACAATTGTAGAGTTGTGTGTTCAGAATGGTGTGGAGGCAGTTCATCCTGGGTATGGTTTGTTGAGTGAGAATGCCAACTTTGCCAAGAGTTTGGAAGAAGCTGGTGTAAAGTTTGTAGGACCAACGGTGGACAACTTGAATACATTTGGGGACAAGACGTCTGCAAAAGAATTAGCTATCAAGGCCAAGGTACCTATTATCACTGGTAGCGATTCTACATTCTCCACACCATCGGAGGCCAAGGAATGGATTGAAGACCCGAGCAACCCTATCACATATCCGGTCATTGTCAAGGCAGCCATGGGAGGAGGTGGACGTGGTATTCGTATCGTTCCCACCGCAGATGATTTGGAGAGCATGTTCCGCTTGGCGAGTAATGAAGCGTTGAATGCGTTTGGAGATGGGAGGTGCTTTGTTGAAAAGTATGTTGATCAACCTCGTCACATCGAGGTCCAATGCTTGGGAGATGGCACTGGGAATGTAATCCATCTGTTTGATCGTGATTGCTCTGTGCAGCGTCGTCATCAGAAAGTGATTGAGACTGCTCCTGCGACCGGTTTGAGCAGAGAGACTAGAGAAAAGATATTCCAGGATTCTGTTAGGATGTTATCGCTGAATAAGTACAGGAATGCTGGAACGGTAGAATTTCTTGTCGATAAAGATGGGAATCATTATTTCATGGAGGTAAATCCAAGGTGAGATAAATGGTGCTTTGCGTTGCTTTAGTTCATCTGATATGCTCTCCTCCCCATCTCACAACATATCTTGCTGTCCAACATAAAAAAGAGTTCAAGTGGAGCACACAATCACTGAGGAAATCACAGGAATCGATATCGTCCAAAGCCAGATGCTCATTGCATCTGGCAAGACATTACCTGAAATTGGATTAACGCAGGATTCTATACCTGAACCCACAATGTATGCGATGGTAAGCAAATATGTGTACAAAGATGCGGTCTATCAATTGCATATCCTAACGCTGTTTACTAATAACATACATTATGCATCATCGTGTGTCTCTTTTTAGCAATGTCGAGTAACTACCGAAAACCCAGCACATGATTTCAGACCTGATACAGGAACAATTGATGTGTTCAGAATGCCGGCAGGATTTGGAATCAGGTTAGTACATGAAAAAGCCTGAACAATAAGTTTCTTGTGACTAATTTGCAGCGCATACATCGTAATAGTTCGCCATATTGATCTGAAAATTGATTTCGTCGCTTTGACCTCTAGGTTGGACGATGGCCCAGGTTTCCCTGGTGCTAAGATTACACCACACTACGATAGTCTCCTTGTGAAAATTACTGCCAAGGCACGTGATCGCAAAGACGCAGCGGCCAAGCTCATTCGTGCCCTTCGAGAATTTCGTGTTCGAGGAGTCCAAACCAATAAAAGTTTCCTCTTGAATGTACTCAACCATAGGGATTTCCTTGAGGGAGAAGTAACCACAGGATTTATTGCCCAAAACCCAGACTTGTTGTCTCCTTTGAAGGAAAAAGATCGTGCGCAGAAATTGCTGCAATATATCGGGGAGGTCCTCGTGAATGGTACGCCCAAAAGCCTTGGAGCCACTGGTGATCCCCCGAGCCAAGTTGATCCCATGGTGCCTCAGATTGATTTGCAGCGTGAGAAGAATAAATCTCTCAAACAAATTTTTGATGAAGAAGGGCCTAGCGCCTTTGCCAAGGCAGTGAGGGAACATGAAGGATTGCTCATTACCGATACTACTTGGCGTGATGCTGTGAGTTGTTCGTTGTTGCCTTGTGAAACTCATGCACTTTGATACTCGCCACCAACACTCATCACGCCTTTTCTTTCTGCTACGTCGTTCTCTCAACTCACACTTCAGCATCAAAGTTTGTTGGCGACCAGACTGAGGACTATTGATATGCTTAATATTGCGGAGCCCACATCCATAGCATTGAGAAATGCGTACAGTTTGGAGTGCTGGGGTGGTGCAACATTTGACGTGTCGATGAGGTTCTTGAACGAATGTCCATGGGAGCGTTTAATGAAATTGAGGGAAGCGGTCCCAGATATTCCATTCCAAATGCTTCTCCGTGGTGCCAATGCAGTTGGATACACCTCTTATGCTGATAACGTCGTCTTCAAGTTTTGTCAACTAGCAAAAGATGCCGGAATGGATGTATTTCGTGTATTTGATTCATTGAACTACATCGAGAACATGAAACTCGGAATTGATGCTGTTGGCCAGGCTGGAGGAATAGTTGAGGGTGCTGTTTGTTACACTGGCGACGTCTCGGATCCCGACAGAGGTTTGTATGATCTAGAATACTACCTTCAGTTTGTCCGTGAGTTGGAGGCCGCAGGCATTCATGTCTTGGCAATCAAGGACATGGCTGGGTTGCTAAAACCTAATGCTGCATCTATGCTAGTTGGTGCAATTCGGAGCGAATTCCCCAACCTTCCGATTCATGGTAAGTTTCTTTTTCGTGCATCTATGCATTACTTGCCGATCATCACTCCAACTCACTTTCTTTCATCAACTAGTTCACACGCATGATACTGCTGGCACGGGCGTTGCAAGTATGTTAGCTGCAGCTCATGCTGGAGCAGATGCTGTCGATTCAGCGACGGATGCGTTAAGTGGTACGACGGCACAACCTTCACTGGGCGCAATCGTGGCGAGTACAAAAGGCACGGATCTAGATACAGGTCTCAGCCTCAACGAGGTATCTATGCTCAATGAATATTGGGAAGAAGCGAGAGGACTCTACGCCCCCTTCGAAAGTGGTCAGAAGTCTGGAAGTGCAGATGTTTACATTCATGAGATGCCTGGAGGGTGAGTGCCAATCATGCGCGTCGTTGCTCATTGCGCATCTACAACTCTTGCAGTTCGCTAACATCTTTCACTTTTCGTTTGACAGTCAATATACTAACCTCTTATATCAGTCCACCCAACTTGGGCTAACTGGTCAGTGGAGTCATGTGAAAACAGCATATGCTGCTGCCAATCGTCTGTTGGGAGACATTATCAAGGTAACTCCTTCAAGCAAGGTGACTGGTGATTTGGCACAGTTCATTGTAGCCAACAACTTGACTGAGCATGAGGTTGTTGAGAAAGCGGAGGAGCTTTCTTTTCCAAACAGTGTTGTTGAGTACTTCCAGGGTTATCTTGGGATCCCTCCATTTGGATTTCCGGAGCCACTGCGCTCTCGTGTGCTCAAGGGTAGGACGATCGAGGGAACCAGCGGGCTGAGTTGTTTCGATGGCCGTCCGGGAGCGCAGCTACCACCCTACGATTTCGATATCAATCGCAAGACATTGGAAGAGAAGTGGTCAGCAGACAAAATCTCTGACTATGACGTCATGTCACACGCGATGTATCCTCAGGTGTTTGATGAGTTTATGGAGCGGCAAGAAGAATATGGAAAGTTGTCTTACCTGGACACCCGCACATTCCTCACTGGAATGAAAGTTGGGCAAGAGTTGAACGTGTCACTTGAGAAGGGAAAGCAATTGATTGTGAAGCTGATCAGTGTCGGAGAAACGACGGAAGATGGCATTGTCAACATCCAATTTGAATTGAATGGACAGCCAAGGTCCGTTCATGTGAAGGATAAGCGTGCAGGAGTCGCAGAAACGAAGAGATTGAAGGCTCTCAAAGGTGTTGTTGGTAGCATCGGCGCCGCAATGCCTGGAGTCGTATTGGAAACTAAGATTAAGAAAGGAGATAAAGTCTCAAAAGGGGATCCATTGGTGCTAATGTCGGCGATGAAGATGGAGACTGTCATCACATCTCCTTGTGATGGCGTCGTGAAGCAGGTCGTGGTGACCGCAGGCGATCAACTCGATGGAGGGGACTTGGTTGTTGAGATTGATGAATCGTAAATATTTGTGTGGACTTGGTGATAGTGTACTAATTTGATAGGAAACTTCTAATCTTATTCTCTCCTTACCAACTTATCAAAGTATGCTCATTAAGTCGGATGAGTCGCCTAATAATGTTCTCAAACAAAACCTGATCATAGTCTGTGATTTTGTCGAATTGTTGGTTCTCATCTCCCGACATGGCAGCAAATTGAGTCATGATGTCGTTCACGCCAACGCTCCCATCGCAGAGACCAAGCAGTTGCCCCTCCAGATCGTCTACTAGTTCGAACCATTCATCCTTAGGATTGTGCATAGGCCTTCCAGGCATTCTGACAAGCGTTTTTGTCTCGGAAATATCATCTTTGTCTACTGTAAAAGTGTTTTTGTAATCGACTGCACCAGCTCTGATCGGAAACGAGGGCTGTGTCATCAACCCATTCTTCTGCTCTTCTCCCAAAAGTCTTCGAACATTGGCATCCTTTCGTTTTATAACGTAATTTCCCATGACTAGTATTTCTATCGTGCCCATGGAAGACAGGAAGCTTCTCACAGCATTACGAGGTGTCTCCACAATGGGCTCGCTCTTGAGTGTATTGAAACTGGTATTTAATACCATTGGTACTCCAGTTGCTTTATAAAATGCGGATATCAATTTGTGGTAGAACGGTTCAGCCTCTGGAGTCACAGTTTGCAATCTGGAGGAACCATCAACATGGGTAACTGCCGGAATCTTGTCTCGCTTCGACTTCTTCACCTGTGCTGTCAGCGACATATATGGACTAACATTGTTGTCGACTGCTGCAGCATAGTCACCAAGATCAAACCATTCGGATGCTTCCTCCGCAAGACAGCTTGGTGCGAAGGGACGGAAGCTCTCACGCTTTTTGACAAACTCATTGATGAACCTCACTAAGCCTTTTTTACGTGGATCGGCTAGAATACTGCGATGTCCAAGCGCTCGTGGTCCCATTTCACTCCTCCCATTGTATATAGCGACAACACCTCCGGAAGATATCTCTTTTACAAGAATATCGATGCGCCTCTTTTCGTCTTCAATGATTTCTACATCTAGCCATGGTTCTGCCCATGCAACTGCCTCTGCCATTTCAGAAGAGGTGGGCATTGGTCCAAGATAAGGTGACAATGGCTCGCTCCATAATTTTGGTGCGGTCGCCTTCTCCCCATCTTTACCTCCAAAGAGTCCATAGGCGCAACACCCTACAGCAATTCCGTCATCGCCTGGATAGGGGGACATAAACGCATTTTCAAAGCCAAGTTCTCTACACAATCGACCGTTCAAAACACTATTCAAAGCAACTCCACCAGCCAAACACAAATTTGTTTCACCCGTTTGCTCCTTGAAATGCTTGACAAAGTCCATTCCAACCGTTTCAAGATCAGTTTGCATACGAGCTGCAAGGGCAATGGCATCTAATGCAACTCTGGTAGGAAGTTGCTTCTCCGAAACTGGTGTCGACTCACTATTATTATCACTTTTCTCCTCATCATTATTCTCTTCTGTCGGTCCCTTGTAATCATTATCATCAAAATCATATCGCTTTGTCCGGACCATGTTCCCCTCATCATCAAACATATCCGAGTCAACCCTAGAAATGAATGGCATACCCTTCATACTCATTCGATTAATCTTCAAATCTCCATCTTTGTATAACTTCCCCTCTACAATTGGTGTATCAATCACTTCGGGAATAATTCGTTGCTTCATCTTTCCCTCAGTAGTATCCCATGCATGATCTTGCCATGGAGCTAATCCCATAGCCTTGCCACAGGCATTCCAATCTCCAAAAATGTGTGAGCTCGCACGTGAATATAGTGCTCCCAAAGAATCCATATTTTCAAATCCATGATTGTAGAGTGTGGGTGGACTGTTCTCTTGAGAGAATCGTTTGAAGATTGGCTGTCGTTGTTGTGTTATGTGATGAAATGAAGTTGAGACATGAGATGTTGCGTACGCTTCAAGATCATTTAACACCCATACAAACCAAACCGCACAAGATTGATGATATAATGACATCATAAGAAACACACATGAACAACACTCACCTTCACCTTGAGACCAGCCTCATCCTTACAAAACGTATACACCGACTCAGCCTCCCTCCAATCATAATACGATTTGGCCGCCAACTCATCCAAATCTCGTGGTACAATCTCAATCTTCTCCTCTTCCTGTTCCAACGTAAAATCACTCACATACGTCTCATCTCCCATCTCCACCGCCTCTTTCATAACACGATACGTCTCCCCCATCCCATCCATCACCACCACCAACCCCGTACTAAACGGAGCCTGCGCACAAACACTATACGCATGAGCCAAATGATGACTTAATTCCATCTTGTCCTCAATCGATTCCAACACATTGTATTCATCAGAATATCCCTCTTCCACACCACCATTGATAGATAATCCCTCTTCCCATTCCATATGGTCAATATCACGTTCCACCAGTGGCAATATCCGATGATGATGATTGTTCATGACAACTTTAACAACATTGTCCAAATCCAACTCCAATACGTCCAAACAAGTTTCAACCAATGAGGCACTATTGCCACCATCGTGTTTGGATCGTGTTACCCGTTCTTTGGAGATGGCGAATAGTACCTCGGAGGTTTGAGCGTCAGCGGCGCAGAGGGTGGTGTCGTGAGAGTATTTGTTGATTCCTAGGATTAGTTGGGTGGATGGCGGGGCGGCGAGTGGATTATTATTATTGAGATCTTCTTGTTGTTGTTCATTATCCAAGGTGTTGTCTTCTTCTCCACCACCGTCATTGCTGTAGAGATCGAGATCGAATGGAGTGGAGTAAAGTGGGTGGTGAGGTTCGGTAGACTGATGATGATGTGGTCGCAGATCGTTTTGATGGCTACTGCGCTTGCCGATGCGAGTGATGGATGTCGGTGACGGCGAGAGGAAAGCAAATGCAGCTAATCCGTCTTGGCTGATGATGATTGGCGAGATGATGATGAGGAAAGGAAGTAGTAGAGATTGCATGCTGCTGAGATGCTATTGTATCAATCTATTCATAGTGCGTAAGGCCATACTTAGTGCGACATGGTAGATGTTGTGATGCAAGTGCAGGTGGTGATGGATGGCGGAATTTTTGAGATGGGTATCTGGTGAGGTGGCCTCGCAGTCACTTTTGTGCGCGTGAGGGGGGGGAAAGAGGGGGAAGAAAATGGCGAGCGAAGCGAGCATAACGGTGGGAGGTGGAAGAGGAAGGAGAGACTGTGCATATTATTCAATGAAGTTACATAGAATTAGATTCCCTCTTGTAGTTCTCTGCATAGTGTCTCTTGTGACGCTGCATCTTCTCCTCTTGACGCAACCTCTGGTGCTCATAGTAAATTTCGTGGTCGTCAGCTACAGGACAGAATACAATGTTCTTTTGTTCGCGTGATCGTGATGTAAAGTGTGGAACTCCATCTTCTATGGTCGACTTGCCTTGTTCTTTGTTAAAGTAAAAATCCTTCTTTATCATTCCACAAACTTTACATCTCTTTTGACCCGTAGCAGCGTCTGCAGTGATACCATGATTTGCCATCACCATAGCGGCAACCTGTTGTCGACGCAGAAAATCTTCACTCAGAAGATCATTCTTCCTCCTCTTCGGCTTACTTGGACATGCGCGTTCCACTCCTTTCCGTACTCTTCGATGTCGTTGGCGAAGGAAATTCTGTTGCCGACGTACTAGCAGCAGTTACATACAACCGTTACTGATAGGTCGGCGGCAGCGGTTGTCTCACCCAAGTTATCAAGTCCTTTGCCGGTGACGAAGTTGGTGTAAATGATTTCAGTTGACTGCTCAATTGACTGCTGGCTGCATTGAATGCACCGTGACGCGTGATTAAGTCGAAAGCTCTTTCATTTTATTGACCCACTGAATCACCAGTTGTAATTGGTCCTCTTTCTCTTCTCCTGAAGAGCTTTTTCGATCTCCACTATATGCCACTTCCTGTACTCTGAAATGGCAACACGCATCAGTCTCTCTTATTAGCACCTTGGAAAGGATTACTCTTCTCGCTGTGAACCAAATCTCCTTGAACTTTTTCTCCATATCATCGTTGAAATGTGGGGGAGCATGCTGTCCATCGCCGGCACGTTGCTTTCGTGTCAACACATTTCTCCTACTATTTACCTTCATGCTTTGTTTGAATGTTTGAGCATTTAGACTTTCAAATTCATGCCTCACGATATCAATCCCTGCGTCGACAGCCATAACATCATTAGCATTTCTATCACACTGTTCTATTGTTGGGTGTTCATCAAATGCCTACATTTTTGTGATAACGTTGGTTTGCAATGAGGGCATTTACCATCATCATACCCAAACACCTCTAAATCGTAGCAGCCCTTTTCTTTATATTTGTCGTATTTACCTCCACTCTAACATCTTTGATCTTCCGTGCGGTGGGCTTGCACAACATCAACATTCCAAGAGGAACTTCTTTTTGTTGTCGAGGTGTTTTGCAGCTGCGGCGGAGACGGAGGCGGGGGCGGCGGTATTTTCTGGGTCTCACCAAGATAATCGTTAATCATAATTGCTGTGATTCTAGCTTCCCGATGTGGGAAGATCTTGAACTGACGGGGAGCTATGAGTTCCTCGTGGCGGCTATTATAGATGGATCACTAGTATGTGTGGCGGACGGATCCTTTATCAAGGAGATGTACCCAGATATCTGCTCAGCTGCATTCATTATGGAGTGTTCCAAGGGGAGAGGCCGACTCGTTGGTAAATTCTCTGAGAAGACACTTGCTGCTTGTGCATATCGTGGGGAGCTTTTGGGATTACTCGCTATTCATCTCATCCTATTAGCTGTGAACAAACTGAAACCAACGCTGTCTGGTTCTGCCCAGATCTATTCTGATTGCTTGGGGGCTCTCAATAATGTGGAAAACCTGCCTCCGCATCGTATCCCGTCGAGTTGCCGGCATTCAGATATACTCAAAAATATCATGATCCATTGCAGGTCTCTAACCTTCAGCACAGTATTTTCTCATGTCTCGGCCCATAAACTCGATCATTTGGTGTGGGAGGAGCTGTCTAGGCCTGAACAGTTGAATGAACAGTGTGACTCTGGCGCAAAACTAGCGATTTACGACGTTGATCCGAACGCAGGAATGGCGGCGCAACCTTTGCCACTTGAGCCAATCTGCGTCTATGTGGATAGGGGTAAGGAGAAGATGACTTCAGATACTGGTGAAAGAGTCCGCTTTCATGGCCACCTAGCGCTGGCCAGGGAGATCTTCGCTAAGAGACAGATCCTGCTTCCATCCGCGTTCGTCCAAGTAGATTGGGTCAACGTGAACAAGGCATTACACGAGGTCCCGCGGCTTTTCCAATTATGGGCATGCAAGCAAGTTCACGACATAGCCGGCACCAACTTGCGGTTACACAGATGTGATCCTAATCACTCTCCTTTGTGTCCTTCTTGTCTGGATGCACAGGAGTCATGCGCTCACGTCTTAATGTGTGAAGAAGAGGATAGGGTAAAATGTTTTCAGATGTCAGCCGACAATCTACAGTCCTGGTTACAATCGGTGGGGACATGTGAAGTGCTGGAAAAGTATATCATGAGTTTCGTGAGAGCTCGGAATGGCAAAAGCTTTATGGACTGCATTGCTAGCGATCATGACCCGATACTGCGGAGGTTGGCACGTTCACAAGATAAGATTGGATGGCGGCGGTTTATGGAAGGAATGATATCCAAGGAGTTCTGTGCGATTCAAGAGACACATCGTCGTCTGGAGGGCAGCTATCTTTCGGGCGCAAAATGGGCACAGAGCTTCTCAATCAAGCTGATGGAGATGACCCATGGACAGTGGCTGGTGAGGAATTTCTTGATTCATGATAAAATTTCTGGTATGCTTGCGTTAGAGAGGAAGGAGGAGCTACAAATAGCTATAGAGGAGCAGCAAGAGATGGGCTTAGAAGGGCTTGGAGAGGAGGATAAATATTTGATGGAAATCAATCTTGATGATCTCGAAACAACTTCTGGTGAACATCAGGCTTATTGGCTGCTTTCAGTAAAAGCGGCACGTGAAGCCTTCTTGATACGTCGCCAGCGGGCTCAGGCAGCACTTCGACGCGGTCAAAACAACCACGGATAGAGATGGGTATATGCTTATACTCTCGTGCAAATACTTGTATTTGTATATCTCGCCTGTATACAGGCTTATTGACATCCACGTCAATATATCCCGGGCTTTTAAACGAGCTGTGGTAGGAGAGACAACCCTCTCCCGTGGTCCCGACTGCGACGCTGTTTGGTTCTGCCTTCGGCGTATGAAGACTCCAATTGTTGGTTCAATGATGTCTAGGTAGCGATAATGCAACATTTACCTAATTTCCTAAGTGATATGATATGATTCTAGCTTCCCCTTCTTCGCCATCATAGGTTATGTTGTGCATAACCTATTGGCCAGTTATCCTCCCGACCCCTGCAAAATATCCTCAAAAATATCCTCACTTTTCTAGTACTAGTTCCCACGTATACTTTCTACGGTTGACGTCACCACATTTCGGACACACTCGGACGAAGTATGCTGAAGAAGCTGAAATCGACATAAGGATGCACGCACAACTACTTCACCACACACATACATAACACCATCCAATGCAATGTAAGATGTAAGATGAATATAAGATGGTGGGTGATACTATAGGTATTGAGGAATGGTTACGCAAATGGACAAGAGGGAACTTTCAAGGAGGATATTAATGAGTATGGTGGAATGCACATCAGAAAGGTGTTGACGGGAGTGGACATCGAGAACTGTGAATGGTGAAGGATTGCTTGTACTCCTAATGAATAGTAGGGATGATGCACGAGACTTATAACTCTTTCGGGCTTCTCGTGCTGCGGCAGTGCGTGTTTTCTTACAGTCCGCATTCATTCATAGGGTAGTTGGCGAGACCCTCAGAGATAAGATATGTTGCAGCTTTGAGCATTATTTCGTTGCAATAATGGCCTGATGTGTCAATGCAGGTCTAAAGGAGTGAGTAGATGCAATAATATGAGTAAACAATAGTGTTATTCACTTGGAAACACTCCAGCTATCAAGGTAGGCTTGTTCGAACAAGAGGATATGTTTTAGCGAATATTGGCGAAAAAATATCCTAGAGGCTACCCAAAAATGCCGAAATATCCTGAGGATTCCTGGCCATAACGCTAGTTGTGCATGCATAAAATGCGGACTCAAATGAGAATGGCGAATGGCGACCTATGGCGATGATAGCTTTTTCACATCGTTTTCATGTATGCAAAAGTTCTTGAAGATCGTAGCAAATTTTGAGGTCTGTACATACAAGGGAATAAGTAATGACTAGTCTGTACGTCGATTCAGAACTTAGAAGTTTTCAGAACTATAAAAAAGAAAACATTCCGGCTCGTTTCCTGTATCACAGAAATAACCTAAAGCCACACACACATTTTTTGACATCTTTGGCGATTGGCTTGCCCATCTTGCTATTTACTACTTAGATGATTAGGAGTAGCCGGGGCAGTAGATTTTAGATATTCGTTTCCCGTAGCACAGAAATAACCTAAAGTGTCACAGGATATGACTCTCTTCTGGTATCCCAATACCGTTATGACAGTCATTCTTCCTGTTCACACGTGTCAAGTAGCAACCACGGTGAGAACCCGTGATTGATCCTCTCACACAAGATGACGTCGCACGTTGGTGCTCCTTCATCACCTTTGGGAATAGCCCACTTCTTTAGCTCTTAAGCTTAGTCACCATGATATCCGTGTTCCTAGTGGTCTCTTCTGGCTCTAGTTGCACAATCAATACCGGTCCTATTTGCTTGTGACATTATTTATAAATATTTCCATCCAGTTTACTGGGTGCAAAGCAACAGAATCCTTCATCGGTCGGGAAAGATCGACCTTTGAGAAGAAAAAATTAATATTATTCAGCGCATATCCACATTGGTGGGTTTGTGAACCGTGAGCTAGTACAACAAAATCGATTGGCTTCTAGAAGATCCATTTCGTCAACACATGGATGTGCGATGAACGCTCGGCGTTTTGTGCTACCATGGAGATGTGACGGCGTGCGATAGAAGTGTGTTTCGACGTTGACAGAAGTGCATCGGAGGTGAGAAAAGAATTTCGATTCTCCTCATGTAGAGGAAGTGCCCATGGCGAGAATGCACCGTGGCACAGCTCATCACAATAAGGAATTTCATTCCAATAAAAAGACTACGGTCATCTAAATCCAAAGGACATCAGCTGTTGAGCGATGGACTACGATTAGAATTACGTGTGGGGGGAGAAGTGTTCTCTCATCCAACCCTCACATATCGAGAGTCATCTGCTGTTAGGCGAGATGATACCCTCACAACAACAGAGTTTGCGGATATAGTTAGCAGACTTAGAAGTATTTATTCCTTATAAGACGCTGGTCGCAATTGGAAAAATACGCACTCTCTTGTCTACCTCTGAGAAGGTGTGGAGAGTTTTGATCTTTACAGCATGATAGTGCATGTAGCTGGAGCTATTGAGAGCATGTTTGTCGACGCATTCTGTACAGATTGTGATTGTCGCAGCCGCTTAGCCTTGATGGATTGTTGGTTATTACACAGTGTTGCCGAGGTAGTCTACGCCTTGCTCAAGCGAGTACCTCAGGATGACGAGACGATTATACCCCACTGGGCGAAGTCGAACGTGCAATTGAACCACCTACCCTAATTAATAAAAATTATATTGCTGTGAAAGCAAATCGTGTTTATTTGTCCCTTTATTTGTCCCTGTTGATTCAACATGTGCAGCGACGCCCTGGTTAAAGAAAGATCAAGTCTATTCAGTTGCGCACAGCGTGCTGTTCAAAGAAAGGTCATGTCTATTCAGTTACGCACAGCGTACTGTTCAAGTCATTTCTATCCAGCGACGAACTATTTAGCGTAAATTCATCCTTATTCACTGGTGCATCTAGGATGACCAGCCTCTTGCTTGCATTGTGGGAGGAGGAGGAATGAGAGAAACAATTCAAGAGCAATCTGAACTGGAATTACCAAACCAAAATGGTCTGTGCCGCTGTGGCAGCCATGGATTGTCCATGTTCTCTAAATGTGGTTGGCCAACGTGGCAATCATGCCTAACATATTTCAGAAGACAAGGTCATGGGGGGAGTAACGATTGTCTACTCTGCTTCTCCTAGATATCGGATTATATCCTTTGGTGTGCCGTTTCTTCCACCAAAGAGATCTTCCAAAATACTAATGAGCAATTCAGATGTTAGTCTGAAGGGAAGGGGACTTCCTTGGTACTTTGTGTCCATGGCAAGTGTCCCGAGTCCCGAATCTCGTACCTTGATTCTCTGTCTTGTTTACACGCGACAGTCGAAAGGAATCTCTTGCGCAAGCTCAAATTCAAACATTATCCGGAGTGGTGGGTCTCGTAGGAGAGACTACTCTATCAATACTAATACGGTGGTCATGCCTAGAAAAGGAAGACTACTTTCACAACGCAATCTCGCGTCGGCGAATATGATTGTGGTTGGAACCATGCTGCTGCAGATTACCTACGGTGTTCAAAAGGAACCTGCACACACCTCGATGCATCCGACTTAACTATCCTTGCTGGATGTACTTCTCACGTGAAGGAGAGGACGTTCAAGGATTGCTCGAGCAAGTGGAAAAGCACATGCGGAAATCAAGGCAGGGTCGCAAACAGGCGCATACCAGCACAACGAGATGATAACTACAAGACATCGTCCTTCTAAACCGCTGTTGTTGAAGACAACTAGTGGAGGACTTGCGAGAAAGCTGGCTGCTTGCTCAATGCTCGTCCTACAGTCCGAGAGTGGCTGAGATCCGTAGCCGACTGCTCACCGTGTTTCGGGAGGTTCACCTTCTTCCAATGCACTTGAGACATTCATCGGCTGATGGTAAATTTCGTTCATAGTTCGGTGACCTGATTTTTGGATACTCAGATGGGACAGAGCTCGCCAAGCCTGCGTCATGGAGGGTTCAGTACAGAGCAGGCCATCGAGGGAGCTACACTTGCACCCGGACATCTTCTACTGAAATGTTGTAATACATGATGAGAAAGTGTTTAACTCTATCGGAACGACCTGTTGTTTGGTGTACACAACGCAGGTAATAATGATCAAATAAGAGAGAAGCGTGCTCAAGGCAGTTCTCGAGGCTTCCAAGTACATGCTGCAAAAGACACTTACCATGCCCAGGAAGTGACTAACACTTGGATACACCATCTGGAAATTGTTCTTTCGACGATGGTGGTTGCCATCTTAGTTCTTGTGTGTTGTACCAAGACTACCAATAGATCTGCTCCGCTGCTTTTAGTGGCAAATGTGGGGCCTCCTCGAAATTCGGTCAATATGGTACGGGGAGGAGGGATGCTGACCAAACAAGGAAGCGTTCCCATGATCAATCGCCAGCGACTAGATGCATGTCTAAGGCGTTTCCAAATTCAGAGTTGATCGGCATTTTGGCTGAGCTTACTTCATTCAAGCGCAAGGCTTGGGGGAGTATCGATTCTTGAAGACACTCATCGACTGGCATCTGTCGTGGTGCACAACAGGAGATGAAGTGATGAAGCTTGAACTTCGAAAAGAAGTTCAAGGGCGCGTGTCGGAGTGCGGGTGAGTAATGTGCTATCACCTCCTCTCGGCATTTGTGCCTGGAGTTCTTCCGGTCTAAAGACAGGGCGAGGGCCGCCATACCCTCCGGGAGACAATCTCTACACATATTTATCAAATGAACCTCAAACTAATTGCAAGGGGAAGATATTACGACTGCGACGGGGCTAGTGCTAGCGAGGCTGCGCTGCCTCAGTTGAGATCCTCAGTGGTCGAGGGTGTGATGCTTCAGCGTAAAGGAAAGTAGTACATACATTACCAGCGTTTGACAGCGTCATCCTTCACGACACATGCCACACCTACAAAGGAAGAGGTACCGACAGCAGCTCATTGGAGTGCGCTGTTATAATGCAGACTTGGGAAGACAGCAGCTCTTTGAGTGGCTGATCTAAAGATGACGAAGACAAATGGTAAGCTCTTGTGACTGCGCATAGTCACACACGACATGGAAGTAGAAGATAGTGTTCTGATATAAACGTTGATGAAGCAAAGCTAGCTACGTATGTTCCTGGACCTGCCGCAACATTCTAATGGGATCGAGAAATATTCTAATGATCTTCGACAGAGATGATGTATGCAGAGCCTATGCAACGATGCAAAAGGAGATACCTCTGTGGTGATTCCGGCAGCTCTTCAATCCAAGATCCAAGACCTTGCTTAGGGGATCTGGTATATCACGACCGTTTTGTGCCTTAGGCCGATGGATCGTAAGAACGCACTTTACGTCAACGAGGTTCTGACAGGTACTGATGCAAGTACGCTTATTTTATCAGGAAGTTATGCAGTTGTGCATGCAGTTGTTGTTGCCCTATCGTCTGATCTGATATTAGATTCGATTGAGGTAGAGGTGCCAAAGAAGGCTGAGGAGGGAGCTCAGGATGCGCTTACCCCTTTGCAACATTCAAATTGCCATTATTATGTGTGAAACTATGATCGACCTTCCACGGCTCGTTCAAAGTGGTTGACTTTCCCACTACCAAAGATTCGAACGGGATGTTGGTGAATCCGCGAGATAGAGTGACTCCTTTTCTCACACTTCAAGTGAAGTTCAAGCGGACTCTCTACCTGTTCTTCAAGACTCTTGATTAAATCGTTTTAGGCAGAAGTGATGAATGCACATGAAGCCAGTGATACTCTTCCAACACGTAAGTTACGATATTCAAGAATACAGAGATGATACAACCTCTCTGGACGGAGTGCAATATGTACTTGTTACAATTACAATGCACCCACCGCAGTACTACTGCCGCAAAAACAGAGTCACTTGTGATCCTGTTGATGCAGCCCGATCGTCAAATCCGAATGCAGCCGGAAGACAATCTGGTCTCTTCGTACCACACCGTTTAACGCAGCCTTGCGAAGCCAGTAAAGCGTTGTCCAAGATAGACACTTGTTATACTCTGGTCGCCAGGATGGCCGCTGCCGAAAGAAATTGGTGGATAGTTCCAAACGCTCGAAAGAACTTCGAAGCGTCGCGATCCCAAATACTGATTTGGTTCGTAGGCTTTGATCTAGCCGTTTTTAAAGTCTTAAATCTGCCGAAAGCAGAGACTCCAACGGAGGTCTCTTCTTCAAGCGACTGAAGTTGACACGAAAGGAACTGTACGATACAAAAACGAGCCTCAGTTAGTTTAGTCTAGTGAGCGCTACAACAATTGATAAAGACCCCATAGTATTGAGGAGTACAGGGGGTGTGTATAGAGAAATTATTCGAATTGGAAATGGAAACTGAACGTTGAACAACGACGTCTTGGCCAAATCCTATGCACACACAACCGATGTCAAGGAAAGTACATTTGGTTGCTCTAATATCACAAAAGAACTTACGTCCTTGATTCGATCGAAATTGACATTGCCTGGAGGTCTTTTTTTCCCAAGTTGGGTTTTGGGTTCTATCTGTTAGACTGGTTTTTTATCCGGATGGCTTGCCATGGGTTTTCCAGTCTTGACAGCTCGTTTTTGGTTCACACAAGTTCGGGGGAGAATGTCACAGGATATGACTCTCTTCTGGTATCCCAATACCGTTATGACAGTCTGTTAGAAATGATAAAGTCACTGTCCCAGTAATCGATTACTGGGACAGTGACTTTATCATTTCTAACATAATGCAAGTCACCAGTCCGTTCCTAGACTGATGACAGGATTACGAGCCTTGACAGGACCGTAAGTCCATGCCATCTCTAGTCGATTACTGGGACAGTGACTTTATCATTTCTAACATAATGCAAGTCACCAGTCCGTTCCTAGACTGATGACAGGATTACGAGCCTTGACAGGACCGTAAGTCCATGCCATCTCTAGTCGATTACTGGAGACAGGAGTAGGCTAGCGCAGGTCACACCTTGCAGCGTACACCTACATCTAGTGGGAATTACAGTACTAGTATTCCTCTAGCTAGATCTTTATCTCCTAGTCCGCCTACCCGCAGTAGTATTTCCTCTTATCCATACCTCTCTCTAGGTGGGAAATAGAGGCTTTTTTACCTCGCTGGACTCGAACTGGTGACTTGCATTATGTTAGAAATGATAAAGTCACTGTCCCAGTAATCCAGTTCGAGTCCAGCGAGGTAAACAAGCCTCTATTTCCCACCTAGAGAGAGGTATGGATAAGAGGAAATACTACTGCGGGTAGGCGGACTAGGAGATAAAGATCTAGCTAGAGGAATACTAGTACTGTAATTCCCACTAGATGTAGGTGTACGCTGCAAGGTGTGACCTGCGCTAGCCTACTCCTGTCTCCAGTAATCGACTAGAGATGGCATGGACTTACGGTCCTGTCAAGGCTCGTAATCCTGTCATCAGTCTAGGAACGGACTGGTGACTTGCATTATGTTAGAAATGATAAAGTCACTGTCCCAGTAATCGATTACTGGGACAGTGACTTTATCATTTCTAACACAGTCATTCTTCCTGTTCACACGTGTCAAGTAGCAACCACGGTGAGAACCCGTGATTGATCCTCTCACACAAGATGACGTCGCACGTTGGTGCTCCTTCATCACCTTTGGGAATAGCCCACTTCTTTAGCTCTTAAGCTTAGTCACCATGATATCCGTGTTCCTAGTGGTCTCTTCTGGCTCTAGTTGCACAATCAATACCGGTCCTATTTGCTTGTGACATAAAGCCACACGCACATTTTTTGACATCTTTGGCGATTGGCTTTCCCATCTTGCTACATAGATGATTAGGAGTACTTCGCATTATTATTATTATCATTCGATTCAACAAACGAAACATCATTCTCCCTTCTCACGTCGTCTACATCTGCATTCAAATTCAATTATTCTACAGCACAAAATGAAGAAGTTCATCACCTCCATCCTCACCCTTCTCTTGGTCTTCTTGGCTACACCATCAACTTCTGCTACTGCTACATCTACTTCACCTTCTGCTACAGATGCTGCAGCTACTCCTACCTTATCACCCGAGAGCAAACCGTCCGGCAGTCCTACTAATCCATTGTCACTAGCCCCAACTGCGGCTGCAACTTCTGCCTGCACAGATAAGGTGGGAATGTTTATGAATCACCTCAACAATTTAAAGACGTGCGATTGGCTTAATAAAGAACCAGGGTTTTCAGATCGCAAGAATAAAAATTGTGGTACGCAGTGGCCAGATGGATCCATCTATCCTGTCACAGAGTTGGGTGCCAATTGCCAGAACACTTGCAGTCTGTACAATAGCTGTGGGCTGATGAACGCACTTGCAGACGAAGGAGTTTGAGTATGAGCGCCCTTTGTCCGCAACGAGCGAAATGCTATGCGAAGATCAAGATGGACTCTTCAAGAACCACATTGATAATCCCAAGGATTGCGCTTGGCTTGGTAATGGCAAGGGTGGTCGTACTGATCGAAAGAGCAAGAATTGTGGATGGGGCCCGAACCTGAATCTGATTACTGAGTTAGGATGGAACTGTCCTCCTGACCTTGGGAAAAATATATTGCTAAAAAATAATTGCAATAGAATTGCCCCAATATTTTATTGTTATTTATTGCTAATTGAAATTATTGTGCTGTCGGTCAGGCGACCTAAGAGGCAGTCTTTGCGCTCTACACACGAGACGAATTTATGCCTTTTTGCACATTTACCTAACATTACCGGGAATCACTGTACGAATTGTCATTTTGTTGCACATTTCCCCGATGAACGTCTCAAGACGGATTCGTGTGGCCACATACATACACGAGATCTCGTGTGAGATGTGGCCCGCCAGCTCACACGAGATTTTGTACAATTTTGTACGACCACACGAATCTATCAAACACCCCCTATGCCCTCCCATCATGGCACTTCTACACCCCTAGCTGACCAGCCACCACAACCTCCGGCCACAATGCGTTTGCCTATGTTATGAGCTTCCGTTAGAGCTGCCGGTCGGCGTTGTAGGTGGGGTATTATTCAAAATATAGCGTTTTGTGTCGAAAATGAGGACATCGATCGAAGCATTTATTATTTATACACATGAAATGTAAGGCGGATAGCGCAACAAATCAATGCAAGCCGTGGCGTAAATCGTCTTATGATATGTTAGGAAGGTATCTGCAACATTGTAGAATTATTGGGCGGTCGTAGGTCTCATTTGATACGTCTAATGTCCTCAGGATGCAGCAATCGCAGATTCACCAAATACAAAATATCTCTTCTACGTCTACGCACAACAACTCCAACCTACCAAAATTACTACTGTCCCACCAGCTCCAAACTCACAGCAAGGCATACTCTTAGTGTTGCCCCTTGTTAATTCTATCGACTAGGTTTGCCACATATGTATTGAAATGTGTACTGATATTTGGTTATTTGTATTTTCCATGTTGTGATTGCATTGATGATGAAATAGGGGAACAAAGTTGTATGGCAATCGGAAACTTTTCACACTTGCAATTTCAATTGTTTTTATCCTTTGCACATCATGTTGGCTATACTTGGCGTAAACTGTAGAAGCTCATTTGTACTGCGCAGACGGATTTTGTATGTTGCAGCGGTGCTACGGCAGCTGAGGCTGAGCTGATCTGAGAGGTCCGGCTTGAGCTGTCCCACAGCTCATCATGCACCTGTGTCGTATCTATCGTTGTCAATAAACGCATGAGCTGTTTGTAGTGTCTAATTATACTACACGGCGTTATTTTATGTGATTATTTTTCAGGAGAAAGATATTTTTGGGTTCTTTGTTCCTTTGATAGAGAGGATAAAGTGAAACGCTTTTTAACGAAATTTCAATTTCAATTATGTATTAGTTTCGTCTAATGGTGTCGCCCTTACATCATGTTCTTTTCTAATTGGGCAATGCGAACATAAGTATCACCATCACCCAGGCCTGGAAGATTGAGAAGGCGCGAAAATGTTACTAGCAATCTAGCATGAGTGCGTAGTTCATCAAGTCTCTGATCGATAGTATGTTGCTGTTGGACGGATATGCTAGCTCCCTCTTGTTTCAATGATCGGAACAAGTGACACAATGCCTCCATCGCGGCAAGCACAACGTGATGGAATATTTGCTTTACACAATTGTCAAGTTGAAAGAATGCTTCCACTTTGACGGTCATTTCCGAATCATTCTTGGGTAATAAGCTGAGATTGTTCATGAGCACCCACGCCCCTTCCCACTGCTTCTCACGGCATCTATCAAAAAACACGACCAAATTCATCAAGAGTTGGAATGTATTACCCAAAGACATGCGCCCCTCGGACTCTAATGCATTTTGGACGTACATTTTACCTTGCGCGAGATGAATGGCATGGAACTGGCTAGCCGCATTGAACCAAAACTGGCGCTTGGTGAACTCCTCCTGAGTAGAAGCAACTAGGTATGCGGCCAACTCTCTATTCATCAAAGTAAACAAGGCACCAAAGTGTCCAGATAAGACTAGCAGCTCTGCAGCATCGGCAGGCTTTCCTGATTGAATTGCCACATTTGCCCCATCAGCTAGGATGGAAGATACGTTGCTCTTTGAAAAGTATGCGTCTAACGCAGCGTTTGACCTCGATCCATCGGATGCCAACTTTCCTGCAAGTACTTCAAATTGTCGCGTTTCAAGAAGAAGCCTTTCAACTTGTTCCTTGACAAATTTACCCTTGCCAGACAACAACACCAGATATTTCAACGCTGCTTCTGCATCCAACTCTTGTAGGCTAGCCGAAAAAGTTGCAACTAACATCGGCACAAGAGTCTGTGACGATGCATCATCCGATACGGTAGAACAATCCGACACAGCAAGACCAGCTGCATCCATGACAACACCCACATGAGTTGCCTGGAGCAATCCCAATCCACCCCCAGCCTCGGCCAGGTAAGCAAGCGCCGTAGCATACTGTTGTGACGCCAGCAGGGGCAAAGTATACGCCCAACCACCAGAAACTGGCAACTTTTGCGAGGCACTTGTAGTAACTCCAGCCGCGGCGGCTACAGCAGACGAGGCACTAACGTCACCAAAATCATCCTGCTGTTCAAAATACGATGGTCCCCATTGATTCACAAGCTTGCCCAATCGTGACACTGCTCGTGATACATTTTGCAATCCTCCCTCTCCACCAACAATGCTAGACGATGTATCGGCAAGATGGAGTGCGTGCCATAGTGCGGCATAGAGGTAATCCTCTACCGTCTTGACAAGTCCCGAAGATTCCAATACGGGTGCTTCCGAAATGGATTCGGCACCACCCAGCAATGCCAAACATGCTGTTCGATACGGAACAAATGGTTCTAGATTCGCTCCTCCTCCTCCTCCTCCTCCAGATGACGACGATGACATCATGCGTGTCTTTGTCCGTTCGTACAACTCACAAACCTGTCGACGAGACTGCAACATTGCCTGTGACGGGGACAACAATGACTTCTCCAACTGTCGTGGTGATCGTGTATTACCATTGGTACTATCCCCAAATATCGTTTCTTGATCTTGTTGTTGCAATTCTTCCACCAATTGAGAAATGATTTGGAGTACAGCTGGATCTACTCCACTGAAACTCGAATCTGCTCCCCCCATGGTATTATTATTGTTGCTGCTGTTGTTGATGTTGTTGTTGTCAGCGTATTGTTTCACAATGGACTCGGCAGCAAGAGCATCTCCACATCGCAGCGCATAATACAACTGCGGCCAAACTCCTCCCTGTCCATTGACAAGTTCACTCCCCGCCACAATTGACGTAAATGCACGTACATCTCGCGCTGATGGAATCAATCCCCCCTCTCCACTACTACTACTATTACCACCACCACTACTACTAGCGTTGGTAGTCAATCCTCCAGACAACTCCGCCTCACGAACAACAGTACCAACATGATGTTTGAATTGATGTGCAAAGAAATTACACGTTCCCATGGCATTGATTGCTACATCTGTTGCAGTAGTAGTAGTAGTATTGCTGGAAGAAGTGGGGACTACACCCAGACTAATGGAGCAATTTAGGATGGACTTGATTAGGGATATTGCGTCAGAGTATCCATTCATACTTTCGGGGTTCAATGCTTCATTATTGTTGTTGTTGTTGGCCAATTCTTTGAGTCCCTCTTGGAGTGAGGTGAGTAATGCCATTGCTCCGGTCAATTTCGAGCCAGTAGTAGTAGTAGTACTGCTGCTGCTGCTGGTGTTGTTGTTCAAGTGACTATCAATTGAACTCAAATGACTCTTGATCAACTCTTGAGTATTGGAAGGTAAGCTTTGTGGTGATGGGATAATGTTACTATACGCCAATGATGATGATGATGATGATGACGCCGCAGCACCTTCTCCTCCTCCACCCGGTGTTGCTTCCAACAATGGTACATTGGAAGCAACACCAACACCGCCGGATGGCAACAAATAGCTGTTGTCACCACCACCAGTGCCACCAATCATCATCTTCTTCTTCATCATCCGTTCACTACCAGCAGCAGCACCACTAATCAAGAATCGATGTCCCAAAACCCCCCTCTCCAAAATCTCCTTCCGTTCCACCTCCCAATCCCCCTTTAATCGATGTTTGACCCGTTCCTTCCCCTGCCTCGCTGTCCATTGTTTGGCACCACGTACGGCTCTTTGGATGCATTGTTCGGAATGAAGGGATAGGATTTGGGGGAGGGACGAGCCCTGGAGGGTGGCGAGTGTGGTTAGATCCGTGACGGTTTGTTGTTGTTGTTGTTGTTGTTGATGATGTTGATGATTATTTGAGATGTTGGCAGCAGTTTGGGAATTGCTGCTGTTATTATTAGTATTGGTGGTGCCATGGGATGTAAAATAAGAATGATCCATCTCCTTCTTTTCTTCATCCGAAGTATGAATCGCCACCCTCATCTCCAGTTCACGTACCGATCGTCCCAATCGTGCCGAATCAAATCCATATCCCTCTCGTGCGAATAGTCGATGAGCGGATGCTTCTGCTTCATACGTGGAAGAAGCATTATTATTATTGGTGCTGCTGCTGCTTGGATTATTGCTGGAGTTGTTGTTGTTGAGGCGGGAGGATGCAACGGATAATTCAGCGAGTGATTTGTCTCCCAAAAAGCGCGGTGCATATCTGCTACTACTAGAGGATTGTTGTTGCAAGAAGGTGGTGGTATCAACACCCTCCCCCCCAGTACTCGCAGTTGATCCTCTCATAGCAGATGCTGATGATGATACACCACCACCACCATGATGATGATGACTGCGACCAATAGAACTCAATAACGAATTCGAATTGGCCAAAAGTGAGTTGAAATCACCTGCAGTGGATCTAGTGGACGACGAGGCCTCCAGACCACCAACACTTTGGGACGACAGTTGCAATGATTTCGATTGTTGCGGACCAAATAATCCACCACCGCTGCCGCCACCGCCAATGAATGGTCGAGAAGACGACATGGCAAAGCCCTGTAAGTTTGTAGTAGAAGCAGCAGAATTACTACTCCCAAAAATTGAAGTGTTGTTGTTGTTGGTAGTTGGAGGAGGCGTAGGGCTTGATCCTGATGATCCTGGTGCTCTCCATGCATGTGTTGACACCATAGCTTTTATGATGGAATGGAACGAGAAACGGTGAAATGAAAGTGAATGACAAGTACAGGATAGATACAGCTGATAAGTACAGCTCGAGAGAGAGAGAGCTTGCGATAAAGATGAGCAACGGACGGACTAAGTAAGTACTTATATCTGAGCGAGACAATCTATTAATTAAAAAAGCGCTGCGACATTTGCAACACATCGATGTTTGCCCTCGATGATGCCTTCTCGGACAAAAAAAATGAGAATCATGAAAAATCTGGAATCTCCAATCACGTAGGAATTACTACAAATCTGACTTACTCACAAAATGGCATCAAACAGCCATGTCAGAACCTCTACTAAGCACTCTACAGATAAACCTTCGACAAAAAAGGCCATTAGGGATGCCAAACTTAAGACTCTTACAATATCATTATGATTTATTTGAATTATTTATATCGATTCCTTATGGAGGTATCATCTAATGATTATTGGTGTTTTTATTGACTTTTTAATAGCAAAAAAACACTAACAAAATCGCCTTCCAGAACAACCGACCCTCTTTTGACAATCGGCAACTTAGACTTAGGGAGAAAATAGTAGCTGCGACGTTGTCCAGGGGCTCTATCGAAAGATAGTGACATGGACTATCATGCAATGCCTGGTTATTGGTGTGCATGAGTCTTTTGTGACATTAAAATCAGGTTGTGGAGTAGGTAGTCGACTTGGTTGCTAAAGATGATTATGGGTGTGAGTTTGCTAGAAAATCCCCATAGAAAAAAAGAAAAATTTGGAATTTTTCCTTTTTTTCTTTGTCCGTGGTATGGGTAGCCTTTTGCTTTCAACGCGAACTCCAACTCCAGCAAGAACTCCACACGAACGATGTAGCTGAACTGATATGAGAGCTCAAAAAACCACAAGTGTTCTTAATCATATCAACCCCAAACCCAACAGTAATAACAGCCACCTAGGTAAATTCAAATGAGTGGGCTTGAGCCAATTCAAATGCTGAACGGATGCTCCGAGGCTAAATGCCAGCTGCACTCCAATGATACCGACCTTACGAATGCGATTCGTCATCACCATCTTGTGAACTTTGGTCATCGTCTCTTAGACTCGATGGTAGATGATTATTCACCAAACGCAGTACTTCATCACATTGTTAATGGTGAGTACACTTGCTACAAGGGTGCACCGTGTGCGAGTAAAAGAGGAGAGATAAAGCAGTACTCTAGAGGCGCATGCACGTAGCTGAGGCCGAACGATGAGCGGCAACCTCAGGAAGTCACAGGTATCTTGATTTTCGAACGCTGACCCCATGCCTGCGAGAGGCAGGCGATGGGGTCAGCGGCAGATTCTTCTCACTACTCACTAAATATTGAGATATGTAATAAAATCCTTTTTTCTAGCATTGCCTAGCCGTATCATAGCTTATGCGGGCAGCATTACTACTTATTCGATCAAGCCAAACGAAAGGATGCAAAAAGAATCGCTGTAACATTTGTGTGACGATTCGAACTTACTTCAGGGGTAACAAAATGTAACAAAGACTAACCCTAACAAAATTCCTTCCCGCAATAATTAAGGATTTCTACACTTAAGGATTTCGCGCAATTTTACCCAGATCATGCGGTTCGACAGATAGATTTCGATTTCAGCGCTTCATGGGTCCCTCCCCACTCCGCGAATATTGAGATGCCTTTGCAATGCATTTTGGGAATGGTGTGGCATTCTAACAAGGGCAAAGAGGAAATCAAGAAGGCCTTCCAAGAAATATTCGACATGCACGTGGTAGGCTCGTCGACCTTTCATTTGGAGCATGTGGTTGTCGACAAGGAGTCACATATGGGCATGGCAGTATGGAGTGGTAGTATTCCTGGTAAAATCTTTCCTCATTCGCATGACACGTTCTATTTCGACGAGAATGGGAAGATTAGGATTCAGATGTTCGTCTGTACCATTGTTCCAAAGGAGTAAAAACATGAATGCTCTATTCGCGTATCTAAAAAGAAGTGTTCCAACAGAGCCAAACCTTCGAAGTAATATGACTGGCGGCAAAGAAGTGGACTGGTGTATAATATTAGGAATTGCTATAAATTAATGTTATAGAGACTACTCCTATTCCTATGTACTATCATCTGAACATCGTCTTTGCTTCGCCATCTGCTTTTCTACCACATTTCGCTCCGTAGGTATGATATCAACCTGATTAACTTCCAAGTAGGAGAGGCATGGTAAGATCACACTTTCGACACCCAGCAAATGTCCCCGATCTATCATTGTCTTTCAAAGAGCAATTCAAAAAATAGCTAACAGCTGCTTGCCCAGTACCAGTACGGTCATTTCCGTGCGGGTAAAGCAATGTCAGTGCGGTAATTTTCATCATCAGTGCTCTGCAGTATTGCATTCACTCAAACGTTGCAAGCAAGCAGCGAAAATGCCCTTGCAGCGATTCGCCCTTTATGTCGTCTGACCAGATGCTAGATGCATCTAAAATGGCCTTCGTCGTCGTCGTCGTCGTCCAACAGAATACTGTTCCGGTTCAGAGAATCCTCAAGTACGCCAGACTTCCCCCAAAATATATCGTGTCACTCATTCAAAACTGTCGAGAACGCAATACCAAGCGGATCATTTGGGTTCGTGCCGATTATAATATTACGAACGCTCACCATGACTGCATCAATTTTCACGGATACATGAAGCGAGGATGCATTAGTTAGAATGCATCAGCATCAGCATCAGTTGATGTTGTGGATATCTGATCAGTCAACGTACCGTACAACAGTTCATTTTCTTCTTTCAACTACATGAACTTCCTTATTGTGTAATTGTACCTACATCTGAATTCTTTTAACTTATTTATATCCACTACATCTTAATCTCGCTCCTGACTGGGACTGGGAGTTTGCTTCCCCTTGCTTCGAACTTTTATATCCGCTCCACACACTTCACCCAATGGAGACGGCAAAGTCAAAGTGAGAGGGGTTTTGAAGAGAGTTATATTCGTTGCAATGAACGTCCAGCAATCAAGAGCAATACAAGAACAAGCAATGGCAATGATGTCATGGTTATGCTGCCAAAATAGATTTGATCACTTTAACTTTCGTCTTCCTTCCTCCTTTTTTGCATTGTAGAAAGGTAGGTGACGAAGCTACTAGTAGAAAAGGTGGAAGGTAATTCATGCATGTATTGATCGAGTATCAGAGGCTTGCATGTTACGTACTTACGTAGAAGAACGACAAGCAAGGTCATGCTGTGCCATCATACATAGATTTGATCACTATTTGTGAGTGTCATTTCTTAGCTTAGGGCTAACCTTCATCGAGGAACTTTTTGCCAAAAGTACAGAGCAACAACAGTATTGGTTGAACGCGGCGGTGGCTAGCAGAGAAGCGGCTGGAGATCTCACGGGAGGCCTGCTGGACAATGCCAATCCTGCGACGGCTCCATCAAGGATCGCTCCGCAGGACCAAGTTGTGACAGCAGCCACTAGCATCGGCACAACTAGTTCCAAGACCAAGAAGGCTCCCCTGCGACTCGCCCCTATCTTTAAGCAGCAACCTCGAGCGGAAGCTCAGGCCTCCTCTATCCGGCCGAGGCCAAGGCTACCGCCAGACCTAGGGACGCAACGCACCGATCGTCTGGAGCTGCTCCGACGAAATACGGATGAAGAGATGAGGACATTCTCCACGAGGGACCTCTTCAGATCGGTCCCTGAGAATTTCACCCTTGCTCTGGCAGGAGGAGATAAGTTTCAAAGGGAAGCATTGCTCTCACTGCGATCACCGCAATGGATCAACGATGACATCATCAACTGCTTTCTCCGCAGGGTTCTCTTTCCAAAGGTTAACTCACAAAGACAAAGGGTCTACTTCTTCAACTCATTCTTCATGTCAGCACTCCTCCAGACTGGGACGGAAAGGGCAATCAATACCCATCTATAACTACAACAATGTGCGCTCCTGGGGCAATACGTTGAGAAGAATGAACGGGATCTTGGGTGTGCGGGAAATATACGTGCCGATTAACCGAGGTAATACCCATTGGCTGCTCCTCAGAGCCGACACCGTGCTTAAGGAGATTAAACTGTGGGATTCTTAGGGACGGAAGGAGTCTAACCAGCGTTATCTCCGGGCTATGCAGCAATATCTAAAGGATAAGTATCGAGAAATTCATGGGGAGGCGAATGATTGGGACAACTCTTTTGGCGGCTCATCGACGACTCCTTGAATTCTCCAAGGCAGAGCAACGGATATGATTGTGGTCTCTTTGTCCTAGCCAACGCAACCTTACTGGCACAAAACATCCCACTGTGCGAGAATTCCTACAACCAGGCTGAATTCCTCCTCAAAGAAACCAGGATGAGGATCGCAATGTTGCTGTGGTCAAGCAGTACGAACCAACCGAGAGTTCCTTCCGTACAAGTGATATTAGAAGAGATTTATATAAGAGACCAAGCATCTTGGAGCATTCAAGATCCAACTGATCCAAAGCTGATTCATCACATTCCTCGTCGAAGTCTCCAAAAAGATCCATCAGTAGGAGATCTGAATGACACTCGCAGGACACTCTTGTACGTCGCTTGACGGTAGTGCATCCTGATAGGCTAGAATGAGACATATCAGGCTCCTCAAAGCTGTACGCTGACTTTCGGACAACGGGGATAGAATAGTAGAGGAATGGGTCGTCTTGCTTCAGTGATTGGAGGTCTTCTGCACTCAGGGTACTGATATCGATTTCTATTGGTTCTGGGTTGCAGGCTGCAGTAGCTGTGTGCACTGGTACGGGCATGGAAGAAGAAGCCGAGGATTGGTCCTTCTTGATGAGGGGAGTCGTCGTCTTGATTGATTTGTCGTTGCACATTTTATTATTGTGAGGATGTAAGTAGTTGTGTAATATATAGAGGAGTAAGTCGACAATGCAGCTTGTTAGGCTTAATGGTTGAATAATTTCTTATTCTCTCTAGAGAGAGAGAGAGTGCAGCAAGGTTCATAAGCAGTGGTTGAGTGAACGGGTAATAAGTATCACTTGTTGCAACTGAGCCAGATCAGATCAGACTGATATAATATCTATACTTTTCTGGGATGCTAAGACATTACAACTGGTGTATCAATCGTGACGTGGGAAGTTCGTGGTAAATTTAGTGAGTCCTTTCTGCGCGTGCTTATTATCATCATTGTATCCCTTTACTCAACTGTTTGTCCTATTAATTCACTTGAATTGGGCATTATCATCATCCTTGCTTCGATTCAATTTGTCAATGAACGAGATGATACTCAATCTGATTCATTGCTGTCGAATATTTACTGGTTCATATCCAACCTGAGTGCGAGATAATCTTCTCCTTCGTCGTAGAAATGATACCCCCTTGAACTCAACAACTGCTTCGCCTGGTCCATCCGGGATGTCCTGTTTACTAGCGGGTAATATTCGTCCTGGTATTTCATTACTTTGTGTTCAAAATGAATCACAAGAGGCAATGATTTATCAGGCATTTCTTTGAGCAACCCATCAAAAAGAATGTATTCGTAGCCTTCAATATCAATTTGAAGCATGGCAATGTGTTCTGCAGGTACAAACTTATCAGACAGCAACTTCACAAGTGAGCTGCAAGGCAGAGGATCCTGAAGTATACACATGTCAAAAAGTTCTTTACCCCGGCTTTCGGAATATCCACAATCCAGAGTACCAATTTGGAATTTTACCCAATCCGGTTCATCTGTGCAACAATGTGGAGGGACAAAGAACAAGTATGTATTAACTTAATTATACACGCATACATATCAGGGGGGCAAAAAATAAGTACTGATGGCATCACTCACTCTTGCAAAAATCTGGGGAATCATCGGCTGTATTGAATCGACAAAATGGACATGTTGTTTTCGTGGAATCATCATATGATACAACGGCATTGATAGGAACAGCACATCCAAGACCTCCATCATTGGCAATCTTCAAATATGTTTCTTTCAAATCTTCAAAGTTTTTGGGAACAGGTTCAATCATCACAGGTAACCAATTCCTTAAATCAGAAAAGTAAGAACCTCTTTCTCCCCCCCCCTCCCTGGCTTGAACATAATTTTTACCCTTCGTTTCAAAAAACATATGATACATTGGATCGTTAGAATACCCATCCATGGCTCCCACCTGGACCGTCAGTAAAGTTTGATTGCGCTTCATTGCAATGTGAAGCAAGTGCTGCCCAATCGAGCCGAACTGGCATGTTTTTTGTTGAGGACAATTGAAATCGTGCCAATACTTGACAATATGTAGCAATTCGTCGTGAGGAATCAGCGCTTGGGGAGGAGTATGGTTGTTTGCTGCATTGATGGCTAAAGACTGAGGACAAATGTTGTCATTGTCCAGCACAATAATTGATTCTTTACTCTCAGCAGTACCGTTATTGACTGGAATTTTAACAGTGGTGATGAAATCATTGTCTCCGGCGTTTTTGATGTAGCCATTCAAGCTGCTGGAAACATTCTTGAGAAAAATGATAGTTAAGAATGTAATTATGGCACAAACTATGATTTTGAACCGAGATGATGTGCCACTGCTGATTTTACGAGACATTGTATAGCAGCGGATTTGTTGGAGATGGGGCGGAGAAATATGAGCGTACTCAGTAGTATGTAATATGATGAATGTTGTGGGGGTGTTTCACAATCTAAGTAAAGGTAATGCATGTATTGATCGAATAAGTATCAGGCTGCATGTTGCGTACTCCCTTATGTTGTACTTATGTATCGGAAAGAACGGAGAAAAAGACGCCCAATGGGTTTGTGGCTGGGCTCTGGGTGATTGGGCTGTTTTGTTAGATCGTACGTCAAACCGCTTTGATTTGCGGTCATTTCCCTTCATTCTTCAAGAGCAGCCCTTTTACCTTTTTGGAGCATTCCAATCACAGCAACAATCATAACAATGCAACTGTAACCAACGGGACCATGACGATGACGATGACGATGACGACGAACCGAAGAAGAAGACGGAGGAGTAGTAGCTCCAGCAGCAGTTGTGGCTGCTCTAATACAAGAAATAGCAGCAGCACAAAGACACATCTCATGTCATCAGCCGCCGCATCAGCTATCCTCCTCCTCCAGCTCCTCCTCCTCAACCAATCGAACATCACCCCAACAAACGCACACGGCTACCTCTCCTCCCCCCGCTCACGCAACTACGTCGCCTTCCAAGACCGCCTCTGGTCCGAAGAAGATGCCATGGGGAGTCTAACTCCAGTCCCCTGGCCAGAAGATTGTCCCCACTGTCTCAACCGCGGTGGAGTCCTCGCCCAGTGCGGCCTCCTCACCGTCCTTGATGCCGTCACCGGCCTTGAAGTTACACGGAATTACGACTCGCCTCAGAATTACAAGGGGCAACCTATGCCACCCAATATTCAGGCTACTTACACTGAAGGCGATATTATTACCGTCGAGGTGGTAGTTACCACTCATCACAAGGGACACTTTGTCTTTAGCGCTTGTCCCACTATATCCACCACTTCGGGACTTGACAATCAAGCACCTACGCAGGAATGCTTCGATAAATACAAACTAACACTAGTCAAACACGTATAATTCATCCATCGACATAAACGACGATGGCGGTCGATCCCATGTCATCGATATGCCCACAGGGTTTCTGGATGACAGAGGAAGATGCCATGAAACATCTTAAAATCAGTGAACTAGTAATGAAACGTTATCGAAACGACTCATGCCCGATGAATACACATATTGAGCATGGTAGATATGTCACTGCCCCGATGCCCTACAACAAGTTCCGATTCGTCTACATTTCGCCACCAGATACCTACCCTATGTTTGGTAACATCACGTTGAGGAACTGGTCTAAAATGTGTGAGTACTTCAGTAACACCAACACCACCAGCATTAACAAAAGCCAAACTGATGATGATGACAATGACGATTGCATGTTCCGCCGCTACTTTAGAGAGTACACAAATTTAGAAGCAACTTCTAGCAATATCGCTGCCGCATTCGAGAGGGGAGTAATGAAAGACTCTAAAAGAGTTACAAAATATGGTACAAGCACAAGCACAAGAAAAAGCACGCCATGTTACACCGGCCAAGAAAAAAACTAACAACGACAATACCAATAGCAAAACTGACACCGAACAGCAGCAGAAGGAGCAGGAGGAGGCAGTAACAGAACAGCAGCAGAAGGAGCGGGAGGAGACAGTATTTGGCCATGTTACATCACCTGACGAACGGGAGCTTGGACAAGGCTTGGATATGGATTCTAGTACTTGCTGGTACGGCATTGAGATATGTATCTTTGAGGGTAGATACGACACGTATGAGGGGCGCAGCAAAAGATATCAGAGAGAGGGATTTTGGAGGGAAAACTCCAACAATGATGATTGTATCCAAGATAAGGACAATGTTTCTTGGATGATTGTTTTCCAAGATAAGGAAAGCTTACAATTCGAATTCTAAAGTAAACGCAAGTTAACAAACGACCAAGTGTGGTAACGCATGAATTAGCTCCTAGCAAGGGCTTTAGCTGGGGTCAGGGTTTGACACCATCTGTCAGATTTCCAGTTGTCGGATTCTACTTTTATTCCATTACGGAATCGAGTGAGCCGACTGCTGCCTTCGCACCTACGACATCCCTACTCCCATCGATTTGAGGACCCCGTGTGTGTGACTCCGCGTTGCACCCTGTAAGCGATCTATTGGACAAAGTGAGTACATGACCGTGGCAAAGCGGTGAAGTGTGTAAATCAGCTCAAGACTATCTCAATTACTACCGAAGAGCTTCGGTGAGATTTGTTCGGAAATTCCCCAACCTGACTCCGTGTTGGAAATAAGGAATATAGATTCCAGTACTCACTATTAGCGCGGTGAGGCAGAATCTGCAGCGTGAACTGCGGGTGACTCCGTGTTGCCCTAAGCACATCAGCAAGTGCAACCCTGTAATTTCCTAATAATAGAGTATTGAACGGTTGATAAATACTTATTGGGCATATCAAAAATTTATTACAGTTTTATTTCGGCGCAGTTTTGAATCATGAAGAAGGCCACTTTTGACGAGATACTCAAGTACATCCTCCGATGTGAGCTAGACGACGATGGTTTTGTAGAAGACGTCATCGCTGATCGTAGCATGAATACGTTCAGAGAATTTCTAGAAACTATTGATGATTTAAACGAGGTAAACAGCGTGAAGAACCGGAGTGGGAAGATGATTCAAATGGATCCAACGCTAAGACACATCCTGCACCAATGGTTGAACAACAATACTATCGTGCATGAGCACTTGAATTCCAAAGGCATCACAACCTTGGGGCTGTTCAAGCAGTTGATCAGCGATCCCAACATGGTGAATTTGATCAAAGACAAAACAGGAGCAAGTATTTCGGATGAACTTAACGGGAGGTTGAGCGAAGTCCTATCCTACATGAATCAGCTCCAGATGTTGCATGGACCCATCTCCAAGGTTGGTGTTTACGATTTTCGTCTGAAGAGCGGGGGTGATTTCAACCAGTTCTTCGATGCGGCAGTTCCATTTGTTGATTACAGCGAGAGGGAGGCCCAAATCCTTCAAGAGGAACTTGCGCGAGTTCGGCCGGCACCCAGTGCGTCCTCCAGTCCCTCCATGACAAATATTAATACCGGTCAATCTGCGAACTCCAACCCATCTTCTCCTGACCATGACACGGACGATATTTACGAGATGAATAGCTTGAAGAACCGGAGTGGGGAGAAGATTGATGAAGACAGAGCGGGAATCCTTTACAGGGCCGCTGAATATTTTGTGAAGCATTGCCCATACGGTTGGGAATATTATCTGGAAGATGAATTTGATTTCCCATGGATGAAATTGGATGAAGCACCTCCTCATATGACGACTACAAGGACAATATTTCAACACCCAATCTTGCATCGGACTGCAGCAACAACCGATTTCCTACGGCAGAAAAGTCCACCTTCTCAACAACTACAACAAACCGCAACTTCGCCTTTATTGATGCACGTTCACTACGACAACATGAACTGTTTGTTGTTTTCCTACGCTTCTAACATCACTGCTGTGCCCCACCTAACAGTAGCAAAGCAAACATTTGAAGCGCAATCTAAGCTGTTCGATAGAGGGATCCCATCCGTAGTTTCTCCAGTGAGCCTGATGGCCGCGAAGCATTTCTTCGATGAGCAGTCGAAGCTCTTTGACAGAGGCAATCCATCCACAGACTTGATTTCGACTGGGTTGAGCGATGCTGGTTTGGTTCATGAAGAGGCTCAGTGCATCTTCAACTGTCGTTGCGGACAAATTCAATGTTGGGTTTGCAAGCATCTGGAAGGTTATCCCTATTTGTGTAAAGATTTAAAGGGCTATCCCTTACTATCTACCGGCTGCTTCCATCCCACTACGATCAGACTTGAGGCGATGTATCTTGATCTTGGTACTTATGTTCGAATAGAGGATACCTACTGGGGGACGGCGATTACTGACGGAGATATTTGCATCCATCGTTGGCAACGACCGCATTGTACATTTAATTATGAGGCTGTTTGCAAGTGGTACAGCGACGTCAACTTCCCTCCAACAGCAATTGATATTCGTCAGCCTCTCCGCTTTCCCTTTGGTGATGACAACGATAGAGACAATGATGTTGGTTTTGCAACAAATGAAATTGTAGAGCACAAGGCTGTTGATGAGGTTGAGCACAAGACTGTTCTTGAGGTTGGGGAGTGTGCGTACATGACTGCTGTCATTTCTTATGTACTTATTTCTTCTATCAATGTGCAATATTTGAAGAGAGCTGGTAATATTGATGGGGGATGTTTTATAGTGCTGATTACTGATGGGGGAAGATTGATCGGATGGAATATCGCTGACTACATATCTTACAGCAGCAACGTCAGTGGAAGTTTGGAGACGGATGATTTAGTTGGGAAGAAACATGGGGAGCTAGGACGAGAAGAGGGGGAACTTCGAGATAAGGCCATCGATAACGTTGGATGCGTTGATGATACTGGTCAGGTGACCTTGATTGATCGTTACGACGCATGTGCGCCTGTTTCCGTCGAAGACGGTGATTATATTGCTTCGCAAGTGGCACGGCACTCAGAGTTTGATGGCTGCTCTATTCAAGACATTGAGGTGGCGCATACTTATATGCACGCATGTGGAGAGGACCTCGTGTTGTCATCATTAACGGTTGACAAGGTGGTGATGCGGAAAAGTGATAATGATGACAGGAGTATCTTTCGATTGGCTGTTGCAACATTTGGACAGGATTACTGCTCCTCGGCGCTTGGATTTCGAAAGGGCTATTGCTCCGCAGTGATTGGATTTGGACAGTACTCTTTGCAGCCACGTAATTTTGGAACCAGTGCGACGTTCATTGAGTTTATTGAAGATCTTGGACGACTTGTGACGGACGTCGATCCCACTGCTGGAGCCGCATATATGCAGGTCATGCCTCGCATCAACATACATTACTCCAACTGTGTTGCCCGTAATGATGGGGGAGAGATGATGCGGAGACTGTTTGACTCATTTGGCGCGGACATCACGCATGAAAGCCAGCACGACAAGGCTTCTGGTTATGATGGGACTCTGATTGTCAAACTACTTGCACGATGGGGAGCTGCATCTGGTAATATTACGGTACCTTGGATGGGTTCGATGGGACGCAACGATTCTGCCTACTCAACGTTGAAGTTTATTAGATTATGGGATAGTAAGATACTATTGGAGGAGGTATTGGACAAGGAAAAGTCATTGAGAAAGAAAATCGTTGGAGATATCACGTACGATAAGCACTCTTGGGGAGTAGATTTCACGCCGACCGAGATGACGATAAGGCGTATGGTCAACGACAATGATAGAAATATTGTGGGAACCGCTGTAATGACGTTGTCCAGCTTCCGTGCACAACCAAGGAAAGGTCATCTCGATAGGATCAAGAGAGTCTATGGGTATCTCTGCAAGATGAGGAATGGAGCCATTCGGTACAGGACTGATATGCAAGATTTCGATTTCCTCAAAAGGGATTGGCCCAGTATGCCCTATGCCAGAACTCGCGAGGAGTACCCCAAGAATCCTCCACCAGCTTGTGGGAAGTTTGTCTTGATGACTAGTTTCGTGGATGCCAACCTAATGCATGATATTCTCAGTGGAAAATCTGTCACAGGCGCACTTCACTTCCTCAATAAGACTCCTTTTGATTGGTTTTCGAAGAAGCAGAATACTGTCGAAACAGCTACGTACAGATCCGAGAACAACGCAACGAGAGCAGCTGTCAAGCAAATCAGGGCTAACAAGACCCTCCTTCAGTTCCTCGGAGTACCTTTGCATGGAACCCCGATTCTATTGGGTGACAATGAGTCTGTAGTGTTAAGTGGAGTTAATCCTGACTTCAAGGATCGCAAGAGGCATTTGGTATTATCATACCATTACATCCGTGAGAATGTAGCAGCCGCTTGCATCAGGCTTGTGAATCTTGGGCCACTTATCTTGGGATCCATTGCGAAGTTAGTTGAAGTCATTGAGGATTCTCAAAGCGGGCTCAAGGCGAAAGTTGGAGATCTTCTTGGACATCAGGTACCTCGGAACTATCAACGAGACGAAGTTATTGATCGAGGCAATGGGGAGATCAAATGGCAGGATACGAAGAATCTGAAATGTAACAACTTGGAGACATTTGCAGAAGAAAGAAATACATTCTACAACATTGCACTCGACGGATACAAGAAGGCTACACTCCACAAACTCCAAGTTGGATGCATTGAGAAGTTCGTCTCTGGATTATTATGGGAATCATTGGATTGAATTTCCTTGTCGTGATGGTGACATCAACAACGAAGAACTACGGTACGTCAACAACAATAGTTTTAATGAGGTTTGTATGGAAGCGTTGACGTTGAATGTGGAAAATGATGGACAACTTCAAAGTGAATGGAAGACCAATTGGTATTGGCGGCGCGAGGGTTCAGGAGCTTGCTGAGCGGGATGATTTTCACAACTCGATTGGACCGCGATTGAATGAAAGGTATGCCAAGGACGTGACAACCGCTTCTTTGAGGAGAATCAGTGTTTGGTATGAGTATGATCCTACGCAGACGTACAACAGCGCGACACGACTGTTACTATGGGGGACAATGCACCCAAGCTCTGTAGGATACACACGTGGAGATACACGCAGCAACACTGTTGTCAGGGAACCTGGGGGAAGATACTTGAGGAACATCGTTACGTACAACCGCAAGGAATTTGAAAGAGATCACAATCCCTGCTGCGTTGCTATGATGACGAGACACAGAGTTGATCGCCTATCGCAACTTATTAGTTTGAGAACGCAATTGCAGCAAGACATCGTTGATTGCAGACGGATGTGATAACCTTCAGAGTGGAAGCTCAGAGTTGATTGTAGGACACGCGACAATGGCGGAACGTATTATTCTCGGACTATTGCAACAAGACACGCCAATCTTGCCCAGCAATATTGAGTCACTCGTGGCTAGTAAGATACAGCCCAGTTTTGGGACCAGCGTAAGACACTCCATACTGACCTACCGCATTCGTGAGATTGCTACAGCTACATCTGAATGTATGAGAGTGACATTCATTAGGAGGGAATTTTATCCATATGATTACAAGGCGATCTATCTTGGAAAGGGAACGCGATGGATTATTGGAGATGTAATAGTAAGGACGTCGAATCATAGGGGGATGACGAACGGGAGCTTGGACAAGGCTTGGATATGGATTCTAGTACTTGCTGGTACGGCATTGAGATATGTATCTTTGAGGGTAGATACGACACGTATGAGGGGCAGAGAAGTTCTCGGCACTTCCGAAGAGGTTTTAGGCAGCAAAAGATATCAGAGAGAGGGATTTTGGAGGGAAAACTCCAACAATGATGATTGTATATATCCAAGATAAGGATGTTTCTTGGATGATTGTTTTCCAAGATAAGGAAAGCTTACAATTCGAATTCTAAAGTAAACGCAAGTTAACAAACGACCAAGTGTGGTAACGCATGAATTAGCTCCTAGCAAGGGCTTTAGCTGGGGTCAGGGTTTGACACCATCTGTCATCACCCTCAATGGCGTTCCAGCAAGATATACTATAGAGGAAGTGTATCAAATTATTCTTCCAAAGATGATCAACTCTCGCTTTTCTGTCGTTTTCCGCAAGTGGAAGGAAGCACATTGTCAAAAGCATGAAATGTCTCTGCGTTCAAGTTTGAAAGCAGGCGTCAGCAGCAGTAAGAGCTTGCCGCTTAAGCGAGCGGCAACGCAACTCACCGACGAGTCTACAAATGAGATAAAGAAGGCGAAATCAAGTGAATAAATAATAAATTAGTGAAAATTGTGTGGACAACGGTTTTGTGTCGGCAGCAGTCTTGAACTCACTCTTCCATCTAACATGATGTGTTGCAATAATTATGATGTCAAAAATATACTTCAGGGGAGTACAGATTACTGCATATTCTCGACGGTGATAGATATGTGCATTAGTTGCGAAGTCGTACTAGACATTGTTGATGTCTTGCCTGAGGCATTATTGGGCGTTTGTCTAATGCAATGGTTATGTATCAACAAGAAATAAGATATGAATGTCATGACATCATCTCAGATGATGTTGGCTTGTTCACTCATTTTCGTGAAAAAGAAATTCCTGATGGATACAAGATGGCCGCTGGTGATCATAGTTATGCACTATCGTTGTTGATGCCTTGTCCGCGGAGTCGTTGGCTGTTGTCAGAAGCAATGGTGCTATCGACAAGATACAACATCTCAATCTCGACTCTCGCCGGTGATGGCTGTGCTCATTGTCAGTTTCGACAAAACTAAAGCACTGAGAGCGTGGGAAACGGCCGTTCGGTGTTCCAATACTATGCTAGGGGGCGCCTATAACATTTCCCACGGTCTCATGGCACTATCCATTGACCTCATTTTTACTAGTAGACCACCATGGTGAGGCACTTTTGGTTCCGAGTTGTTGATGGATGATGGATGAAATATGTTCCAGATCAAGTCTCCTGGGGGATGACCTAAACTGCTTTGTTGCTATTTTTCAACTAGAGATTTTATCAGCACAAATATATTGGGGATAACCTAATCAAATCGTCACGCAGCCCATTCTTTTATGTGCCCTGGAGCAACCTCCCGCCCAAGAAGTCGAATACCGATAATGACTTGAAGATATTCTTTGTGTGTTACTTACGTGATCGATGCATGTATTTAAGTGTCGCAGCAGTACTCAAAGCTGTGGCGAGCCTGGTGAGAAGAAAGTCAGTCAATATATATATATTTATTATCTACCTAATCAGCTGCTAGATAGTGTCTTCCTATTGAAAGAGGCGCTATCACATTTCATGGCCAATGCGACCGGCAAAACTATGAATTTCTAACACCAGCTGACTTGTTTGTCATCTCTGTCCGAGCATCACAGCAAGAAAGGCACAGGCACAGATGAAAACCCTATGTGCGTTCCAATAACAACAAAACTGAGGAAGGAAGAACCATACTCTAGTTCAAGCAGTACGAGATAATTCCTTCTCGCTATGTGGCATGATTAGTTAATATTCACATCAGAATGCACATCAAAAAAGTTGACAATTATTGGCGTAATGGGTTTAAAGCTAATACTTCTACACCAGAACATTTTGTGCAAATTATGAAGTTGACGTTCAATTTACTCATTCTCAATTGTTTCCACTTTGATTTGGATTCGGTATCCTGATGGTTCTTCTATCGCCAGTTCGAGGATCAGTTACAGTCACTTCCTGATAGTCGCCAGGTCCAGCAGGACCGCCAGAGTATTGCTGCTCATTAGTATCAAAAGGTCCTGTCGCAGTTGGACGAGCTGTTCCTGGGGGCGACTGGGGTTGTTGACTTGACGCAAGAGAGCCTAGACGAGTACCACCTGCTCTTTGTGGATAACGTACAGAGTTACTGAATTGACCAATAGGTGATGGCGACGCTTGATTCTTCCAGTTTGCAGGTCCTTGCTGGAAACGATTAGCAGATTGTGGTGGCGGCTGAGAAAAGTTTTCACGAGATGGAGAGACATTGGCGGGTGGTTGAGTTTGCTGTTGACTCCTAGATGGGCGCCCATCAGCAAACTGATTTGTACTCATGTTCGTACTAGGAGTAAAATTGTCAGACATAGGTTGTCTCAACGATCGACCCATCCGAGCACCTTGACCACCAGAAGGGTTCACATTTGATCCTGCACTACTTTGGCTTTGAGATCTGTTGGGTTGAGGAGGAGCTTGGTTCATTGGTGCACCAGGAGCAGAGCGTCCTGATCGTGGAGGAGGTTGCATTGGCTGTTTCATTTTCGGCATGTTTGTATTTGGAGGAGAGACTGAGGAGAAGCCTTGGCTGGGCATTGAACCTCTGGGTGGCATTGAACCGGCAGATTGCCTCGTTGCAGACTTGCCAAATGCTCCCCCTAGACCAAACACCGGTCGTCGATTCGATGCTGCTTTGGGGGGTGGCGGCATGCTTGAAGCCGGGGGATCATCACTCCTGATCTCAGGCGAGCCTCGTCCGAGTTCTGCATCCAGTAAGATGTCCCTCGCGACAAATGATGAATCACTTTCAGCTACAATTCCTCCTTTGTTTGGAAATAGAGGCGCAGAAGATGCTTTGCCGAAGGATGATGCAGGACCACCACTACTAGCTCCTAAAGGTGCCTTCCCCACCGAAGCAGGAGCGGGATCATTGTTCGATGGCAATCCTCCTCCACCAAATGAACCCTTCAACGGCGCCTTGCCAAATGAAGAACCGGGAGCTTGTGCTTTTGGTGGCATTCCTCCTCCGCCGCCAAATGGACCCTTCGAATCAGGCCCCTTCAAAGGTGCCTTTCCAAATGAAGAACCGGGAGCTTGTGCTTTTGGTGGCATTCCTCCTCCACCGCCAAATGGACCCTTCGCATCAGGCCCCTTCAATGGAGCCTTGCCAAATGAAGAACCAGGAGCTTGTGCTTTTGGTGGCATTCCTCCTCCGCCGCCAAATGGACCCTTCGCATCAGGCCCCTTCAATGGAGCCTTGCCAAATGAAGAACCAGGAGCTTGTGCTTTTGATGGCATTCCTCCTCCGCCGCCAAATGGACCCTTCGCACCAGGCCCCTTCAAAGGTGCCTTGCCAAATGAAGAACCGGGAGCTTGTGCTTTTGATGGCATTCCTCCTCCAAATGGACCCTTCGAATCAGGCCCCTTCAAAGGTGCCTTGCCAAATGAAGAACCGGGAGCTTGTGCTTTTGATGGCATTCCTCCTCCGCCGCCAAATGGACCCTTCGCATCAGGCCCCTTCAAAGGAGCCTTGCCAAATGAAGAACCGGGAGCTTGTGCTTTTGATGGCATTCCTCCTCCGCCGCCAAATGGACCCTTCGCACCAGGCCCCTTCAAAGGAGCCTTGCCAAATGAAGAACCGGGAGCTTGTGCTTTAGTTGGCATTCCTCCTCCGCCGCTGCCAAATGGACCCTTCGCATCAGGCCCCTTCAACGGTGCCTTGCCAAATGATGAACCTGGAGCTTGTGCTTTAGGTGGCATTCCTCCTCCTCCGCCAAATGGACCCTTCGCATCAGGCCCCTTCAAAGGAGCCTTGCCAAATGAAGAACCAGGAGCTTGAGCTTTAGGTGGCATTCCTCCTCCTCCGCCAAATGAATTCTTCCCCTCCCCTCCAAACACGGGAGCACTGCCCTTCAAAGTATCCGCAGTCTTTTCAGACAAAGACTTTCCAAATGGTCCCTTAATCGACTCCTTGCTCATAAAATCTTTTCCGTCAAGGGGGCCCTTCTTTTTTGCTACACCCTTTAATGGTGCTTTACCAAATGATTTTGAGATAACTGCAGACTCGGCTTTGGATGGCATTCCGGTGGATGGCATTCCCTTGAAGGTTGCTTTGGCAAATGATTTAGGACTCCCTGTAGAATCACTTTTGGATGGCATCCCTGGGGCGAAGGTGGATCCTCCTTCGGGGGCTCCTTTCAGCGGTGCCTTTCCATCTGAAAAAGGGGTAGCAGCTTTTGATGGCACTCCTCCTCCACCGAACGGACTCTTGCTATCAAGTGAACCTTTAGAAGGCGACTTCCCAAAGGCAGACTCCGATTTGGGTGGCATGCCAGGTGCAAACGCCGACCCTCCATCGCCAGCTCCTTTCACTGGTGCCTTTCCAAATGAATTTATAGCAGTGCTTTTCATTGCTTGTATTCCTCCTTGACCTCCCCCAAAAGGACTCTTGTTGTCGGGCGAGCCTTTCAGTGGCGTCTTTCCAAATGCAGAAGGGGCGGCAGCCTTTGATGGCATACCTCCTTTCCCGAACGGACTCTTGCTATCAAGTGGGCCTTTCGATGGTGCTTTGCCAAAGGCGGACTCTGATTTTGGCGGCATACCTAGTGTTGAGGCTGGACCACCACCAACTCCTTTCATTGGCGCCTTACCAAACGCAGACGGAGTTGCAGCTTTCGTTGGCATTCCTCCTCCACCAAACGGACTCTTCTCTGGACTCTTGCTGTCTATTGTACCTTTTGGAGGAGACATTCCTAATGATTTGGGCACAGGAGGAGATCCAGAATCTTTCTGGCCACCGACGAATCCTTTTTGTGGAGTCTTCTCGAACGCTGAAGGAATAGTGGAGGAAGTCTGCTTCCCGAATGCAGTGGGACCTGATCCAACCTTTCCCGTACTACCTCCACCAGAAGTATCTCTGCCTTTCAAAGGAGTTTGAAACGCAGGGAATGCTGGAGCCGGTGACACATTACCAAACGCTTTTGTTTTGCTTACAGCCTGTTTTGGCATCCCAGTACTCTGCCCAACCATGCTTCCTTTGGGAGCAGGAGTAGACGTTTTCGTTGTTGGCATAGATGGCATTCCTCCTCCACCGAATGAACTCTTCTCGGCCTGGCCCTTCAAGGGTGCGGGTGCTTTACCAAATGAAGAACCGGGAGCTTGTGCTTTCGGTGGCATACCTCCTCCGCCAAATGAACCCTTCAACGGCGCCTTGCCAAATGAAGAACCTGGAGCTTGTGCTTTAGGTGGCATTCCTCCTCCGCCTCCGCCAAATGGACCCTTTGCATCAGGCCCCTTCAAGGGTGCTTTACCAAACGAAGAAGTGGGAGCTTGTGCCTTCGGTGGCATGCCTCCCCCACCAAACGGACTCTTGCTTTCAGTAGGACCATTAAAATTGGATGGCATTCCCTGCATTGTTGGAGTTTCAGGTGGGGGAGATGATTCCGAGAAACCTCCTTGATTCTCCATTTCGTAAGGGGCAGATTCCTCTTCCTCCTCCTGATTGCCCATTCCAAAAGGATTCTTCATTCCAAACGGACCAGATTTCTCTTCATTGTCTTGGAATCCATATGGCGTAGGTGCAGAAGGGTCCCTACCAATCACGTTCGTCTTATAGTCATTTTCCCTCTTCATCGCTCCCGAAGTATAAACGACCCCCGCAATAATAGCACTCGGCACAGCCACCAACGCAATATCCTCCATAGTCTCATCAAACTCCCTCCCCTTAACTTGCTTAATCTCCTCATCCAACTTGATACGTTCTTCCATCGCCTTGATACGAATATCATCCGCTGTCTTTGCCTCTGCCTTCTTCGCCTCCTCCACCTGACGAAGAAACTCCAACGATGTAGTCACATCTTTACTCTCCCTCTCCAACTTACGTCGGGCATCCTCCGCCTTCAATCGTGCCGCCTGAGCCTTCTCCGCCTCCTGATATTTCAACTTGGCCTGCTCGGCAGTTGACGCCTCACGATCCCTCACGGCCTTCCTCTTTGCCTCGATTGCCTTCTTTTCGGCATCGGCACGTGCCTTTTGTGCCACCTTTTCGGCACGTTGTTCGAGTTCGGCTCGGGCTTTTTGGGCATCCTTTTCGGCAGAGAGGCGTGCCTTTTCTTGTTCCTTGTAGATTTTATCGAGTTGGGCTTTTTTGGCGGCTTCGATGCGTGCTTCTTCTTCGGCGATTAGTTTGTCACGTTCGGCTGCTGTTGTTGTGATTGTTGAGGATGGTGCAGTAGTAGTAGTAGATGTAGTCGTAGCGGCTGGAGTTGGTGTTGTCATATCCACAGCTTTCACCTTTTCAGCTGCCTTCTTGGCACTATCCGACCTAATTTCAGCCAATTTCTTCTCCAAAGCTAATTTCTCTGCAAGTGCAGCCTTTGCCGCATCTTCCACCTTTTGAACATCCACTGCACTACTTGTTGTTGCTGTAGTAGTAGTAGTAGTAGTAGTAGCAGCATCAACCTCCTCCTTTACCGATGGTGCTTCTTCCAAAGTAGCAGTATCCGCAATAAGAGTTTGTGGAAGATTGCTCATCATCATTGTTGTTGTTGCTAAATCCGACCCAATGGACGATTTGGGCATACTCTCCACACTGTCAATAGTATTGGCTATTACCGAAAGTTTGGAAGTTGTTGCAACTTCTGAATTGACAGTGGTGGTCGTAGCATCATTATTCGTGATGGTAGGAGGGAGTGCAGCATCCCCCGTGCCAATGGATGCAGTGACGACTCCTGCTAGACCAGCAGCCAATGCCTGGTAATTGGTATGTAGGAAGGTGTAGTAAGACATAATAATATTTGTGAGCACAATGAATATAAGAGAGGTGATACATACAACGTTGCTGACATAATTGCCATCAACAATATATCATCAAATGAACAGATATTGAAATAGAACATTCAATACTAATCCCCCCTCCTCAATTGTAAGAAGTCTCACCTTGGTAGCATAAAGTTGACCACTCAACACCCCCATAATATTCATCCCAAATCGGCGGTGGTGCTGCACACTTCCATCCTCCTCCTCGTGTCCATGATCCTCACCATTACCATTGTTGTTGTAATTCACAATCAAACTTTCTGCACTATTACTTGACTGTTGCTGCTGCTGCTGCTGATGTCTCGACTGCAATGATTTCACCGAATGAGTTGACGTGAAGGAATCCACCACTAGCGTGGAAGTTGACGAAAGGAGGAGGAGCAATGCCGCACATGCTGTGGACAACTTCATCTCGTGCGCTTATTATTAGTTTGTGCCCTTTGATTTTAGTTGCAAGAGAGAAAAGTGATATATATATATATATATTAGTGGAAGAGAGGACATTTAGTATGTAATGGGGATAGACACAGAGCTTGACGTATCCTGATGTGTCATGTGTGCGCTTCCAATAATAATACCACCACTGCAATCATCCAGCCAAACACAGATGATCAACACAGATATTCTCTAAATTGACAGAGACTTTATTCATCGACTTTACACACTGTCTATCGACCGTAAAAGTAAACTCACCCTACTTTTATTATTGTTATCAATAATATGAAAATATCTTGAGGTGTCACAAAATGTGTATCTATCTCTCTAGAGAGATCAGTGGGCACTCTCTCTCAGCACACAGCAAAATGAAGAAATCTTGAGTTGAAATCCACGAATGCTAGTGGCACCTGCTGCTAATGTTACCCAGGTAGAGAGAGTTCAGTTGTTTTATATCGTTGTTACTCCTACGGCTAGTGCTGATGGCCGGCCGCCATGGATGTGGATGTTGATGTTGATGTTGTGTGTGGCGCAAAAACGATTCCATGGAAAGATCCTACTATCGTACCTGTATTATTACTCTATCTACAGTAGTAGATACGTCATTTACGTCATTGCAACACACTTCAAAGAAGGATGCAAAAACACCATCACCAAGCAAGCGAGCAAGCAACGGGATGTTCTTTGCCGAATGAAGCCGAAGCGTACTTATGTAGTAGAGCCCGTCAATACTAAGTACGGCCGATAGCAGATAACACAGCCATGAGGTTCAGTACCTCTGCCCTCGTGGTAGTACTTTTGCAAAATTCATCATATCTGTCACCGAATGATGCATTTTCTCCTCCATTGGTGGTCAAAAAATCGTCATCATCGTCATCTGTGCAGGAGAAGAAGCATGATGCTTTGTATGCTCGACATGACGACGATGAAGATGGTCAAGGGAATGTTGTTTTGAATAATGATGATGATGTCAAGTCGAGAATTGCATCATCAATGTTACTGGGAGGTGCGGCCTTTCAACTGTCCACATCAAAGGTGAGTGCTTGCTCAACATAAAGCAATTTCAAATCAAGAAGTCATTCCCTCTGTCTCAACTTTTCTCGTTCAATTCAATAATGCACACTCATTCACCACATTTAGGCATTAGCCGCAGGAAGTGCATCATTAGGTGTAATAACAGGAGCATTACTCGGTAGCAGCAGCGGTGATGGTGGAGCAATCATCTATGAGAATAATGTCAATGATGGAGCATCATCATCTTCGTCGTCAATCATGTACAATTTGCCACAACAACAGCAGCAATTGTTTCAATCCACATCATCATCATCATCCTATCTATCATTACACTCCAATCTTCTCGCTGCAGTAGACTCAACTATCGAATCAACACCTCCTACAACCACCACCACATCATCAGAAACATCCTCCGACAATTCCATCATTGGATCCTTCTACCAAAAACAAGCCACCGAACGTGAAAAGGCAGATCTACTCGATACACAACTCAAGGCCATCAAGGATGCACAATCCTCTGCTGAAAAACTCCGTCAAGAATCCATTGCCAGAGCCGAAGCCAAGGCCAGGGCCGCCGAGGAGGCCAAATTACAAGAACAGGCACAGCGGGAACGTCTCGCAAAGGAATTGGAGATGGAATCGAAAATGAATCAAGAGTTGGAACAGAGTTTGAAAAGTAAAGATTCCTTTATTGGGGATATGAAACGACAATTGGAAAAATTGAAGGAGGTACAGATGGCATTGGAAAAGATGAAGGTTAGTGAGGCAACGTTAACAAAGGAAAAGAAGGAGTTGGAAGTATCCGTTGCCAAATTGAATGAGAGTTTGGAGAAGGAAACAAGTAAGAATATTGCATTGGAAGGAACATTAAAGGAGAAGGAGGGGACATTGAAGGATGTTAATTCCAAATTGGCAAAATTGATCAAGGTGGAAGAACAGTTGCAAACTACGAAGGCGAGTGAGGAAAGGTTGTTATCCGATAAGGCTGCGTTGGAAAAGAATGTGGCGTCATTGACGGATAAGATGGCAACTACAATGAAGACCAATACGCAACTTGAAACACAATTGGGGGGAGTATATGAAATTATCTCTGATACCAAAGCGCAATTGGAGAAATTAAAGTCGGTCGAGGCGGCTTTGGAGAAGAATCGAAAGATGGAGGTATTGGAGGTGGAGAAGAAGAAGTTGGAAACGAATGTGAATGAACTTACCGAGACGTTAAAGAAAAAGTCGACTGTGAATGATGATTTGTCGACCAACTTGAAGGAGAGGGAGAAGACAATTACAGATTTGAAGAGTCAGATTGAGAAATTGGGTAGTGTCGATGCCAAATTGGAAGAGTACAAGGCAAATGAAGTACTGCTAAAGAATGAAAAGAAGGCGGCGGAAGAACGAATTGCAGATTTGACTAGCAGTCTCGAGAAGGAGTTAAAGGCCAATGAGCTTCTACAAAAGACGGTGAATGAACGTGATGGAATGATTACCTCCATGAAGAGTCAAATTGACAAACTGTCCGTGGATGTAACTACATCCAAAGAGGAAGTTAAAAAGACTGAGGCACGATTTGCAAACGAAAAGATTGATATGGAAAAGTCCTATGCTGATTTGAATAAGAAGTTGGAGAAGGAATTGAAGGCGAATGAAGCGTTGCAGAGTACGTTGAAGGAGAAGGAGGTGATGATTACAAATATGAAGAGTCAGATTGAGAAGATGGTGGATGAATCAGCAAAGAAGGAGGAGGAGGCAGCTAAGAAGGAGAAGAAGGTGGATGCACCAAAGGTAGTAGAGGCAGTGAAAGAAACGCCCAAGGTTGTTGTGGAGGCTCCCAAAGTTGAAGCACCAAAAGTAGTGGTAGTAGCACCAAAGGTGGAGGTACCGAAGGTAGAGACGCCAAAAGCAGAAGCACCTAAGGTAGAGGCTCCGAAGGTAGAGGCTCCGAAGGTAGTGGAGAAACCGAAAGCAGAAGCACCGAAGGTAGAGACACCGAAAGCAGAAGCGCCGAAGGTAGAGACGCCGAAAGCAGATGCGCCGAAGGTAGTGGAGAAATCGAAAGAAGAAGCACCAAAGCCAAAGGCAGAAGCACCGAAGGTAGAGACGCCGAAGGCAAAGGCAGAAGCGCCGAAGGTAGCGGAGACACCAAAAGTAGAGGCACCAAAGGCAGTTGAGGCACCGAAAGTAGAAGCGCCGAAGGTAGTGGAGGCACCGAAAGCTGGCTTAGCTGCACCAGGAGTCAAATCTGTGACTGGAGCGGTATCCACAGTTCAAACCAACCCAAATTCAAAATCAGAGGAGGCAAAGCAATTAACAGAGAGCTTGAACCGTTTCAGGTCACCAACTACTTCATTTACTTCTCCATCATTCAGCTCTCAACCATTCGGCTCTAAATCGTTATTACAAACTCAGGCCGAGTTAGAGGATGATGACGACGACGATGAGGATGATGTGTTAGACATGAGTCAAGCAGCTAGCAAAGCGAGGATGCAAGAAGCGATGGAACGAGCAAAATCTCGGGTTGCAAAACTTGGTTCAGCTGATGCCGATCCAAAAGATTTGGCCTTGGTAGCTGCTCCTATTGCCATCATTGGAATTGCAGCGGTGGCAGCATCTAGAGGAAATGATGATGATGAAAGTGATCAGTCCGGGTCATTTGGTGGTGGGTTTAATGGTCAGTCTTCAACACAAAATGGATTTGGTCAAGGGGGCGGCTTTAGTTCTTCGTCACAAAATGGATTCGGCTCATCCCCAGGTGGTTTCGGCGGAGCGAGCAAGGGTGGATTTGGCTCCTCTTCAGGTGGCCTTGGCCAGTCGAAGGGCGCCTTTGGCAAATCATCATCTGGCGGGTTCGGAAAGTCATCGTCAGGAGGATTTGGAGGTAACAAGAGCAGCGGTGGTTTCGGCTCAACTGCAGGTTTTGGTCAATCGTCGTCAGGTGGTGCTTTCGGTAAATCATCTGGTGGCACAGCATTTGGAAAGTCGCCAAATAAAGGCTCGGCACCCGGTGGTTTCGGCTCGTCGTCGGGAGGATTTGGCAAATCAGCCGCACCGTCTTTTGGTGGAAAGGGAGCCGGATCGGGATTCTCCAAGGGATCATCACCTTCACTTAAAGGCTCCAGTGGTGATGCTGGGGGCGCAGGATTTCTCTCTGGAATTTCATCTAGTGTTAAAGGAGCATTTGGAGGTTCGGGGCCTGCGAAAGGAGGACAGGGCGGCACACCAGCGTTTGGAGGTGGCGGTGGATTCGGTAAGTCGTCTGGTGGCACAGCATTTGGAAAAGCTGCTCCAAAAGGAGGACAAGGAGGTACTCCCGCATTTGGTGGTGGAGGAGGTGGATTTGGTAAATCAAGCGGTGGGACAGCGTTTGGCAAATCAAGTGGTGGCACAGCGTTTGGCAAATCACCATCCAAGGGCTCAGCAGGAGGCACACCTTCATTTGGTGCCTCGTCTGGTGGTACAGCGTTTGGCAAAGCAGCTTCAAAGGGAGGCTTCGGAGGTGGCGGTGGTGGTGGAGGGTTTGGCAAGTCAAGCGGTGGCACAGCATTTGGCAAAGCCCCAGCGAAGGGAGGCTTTGGAGGTGGTGGAAGTGGGTTTGGTAAGTCAAGCGGTGGCACAGCGTTTGGCAAGTCACCATCCAAGGGCTCAGCAGGAGGCACACCTGCATTCGGGGGTTCATCTGGTGGCACTGCGTTTGGCAAGGGGGCATCCAAGGGAGGCTTTGGAGGTGGCGGTGGTGGAGCAGGAGGTTTCGGTAAGTCAAGCGGTGGCACTGCCTTTGGCAAATCACCGACAAAGGGATCAGCAGGAGGCACACCAGCGTTCGGGGGTTCATCTGGTGGCACAGCGTTTGGCAAGGGGGCAGCCAAGGGGGGCTTTGGGGGTTCATCTGGTGGCACAGCGTTTGGTAAGAGCGCTGGTCCCAGTGGAGCTTTCGGCAAGGGCCCTCCTGCAGCAAATGGTAAGACTGCGTTTGGAAAGGGAGCAGGTGCTGCATCTGGTGCATTTGGAAAGAAATCAAATGATATAGCAAGCAGTTTCTTCCAGTAATAGATATACAATCCGGATACAACCAAGCTGAGAGAGAGCGTTGTTGAGAGAGTACAGATTAAACGATTAATTAAACTAATTCCAAAGCTCTCATCATCATCACCATCTCCACCCAAACCTCTTCTTATTCGTGACATCATAAACAGCCGCCATAATCACCTTCTCCTCCTCATCTTCATCCTCCACTTCACTATCATCATGATGATGATCATGATCATCATTCACAAACCGATCAGTCCTCAACGGACCAATCGCCCTCCAATTATCCAACATGGTCGACCACTTGGGTATCGCCGCCTGTCGAGACACCATAAAATTCACAACCTTGCCCACAATAGCCGCAGTCATGGCACGTGTTAGTGCACTCTGCATATCATTACTAACCTTGAGTAACTTTTGCATCTCGTCAAAGGACCATTCAATAATTTCGACTTCTTCTACTGCAACTATTGTGGATAAGAAGTGTGTTACTCTTGTTGAGTCAGTGGTGGTGGTGGTGTCGTCATCGTGACTACTACTTTTTGTTATGGATGTAATGGCAGTAGATTTGGTGTTGGTACGTCCTCCTCCAGAAATCTTCTTTTGGACACTTTCACGTAAACTATCACCTTCTCCACCACCACCACCAGCCAATATTGCTCCTCCATTACCATTACTACCATTCTTACCATCAGCAACAGCTTTAGCAGTAGTAGCTTTAGCAGCCTTGGCAGTAGCATGATCTCTATCCCACTTGGCCTGCAAAAAGGCCATCTCCCCAATCCAAGCACCGGAATCTCCCCCCACATTTCTAAACCGATTCCCCTTCATACTCCCAATAGCCGTCAAATGCCTCCCACTAACATTGGCACGTGTCTTCCCCCGTACTACCAACTTGACACTTGTTATCGGATGTCCCTGCCGTGATACAATTTCACCTGCCGGTATGATTTTACTATGTCCCATTTTAACACACTTGTAAAATTGAAATTGTGTCACTCCATACGGTTGAAAGTGTTCTTGATAAATATCCATTTCATGGGGGGTTAATACCACCTTCCCCCGTCGTTCATTCCATATCCGTTGAATGTTGAATCCGTTAACGGATGCGAATATCATGGACCAGAGTATAGCTGGCCATTTGATGGGAGGGGGGGATAGGAGGGAGTAGATTACGAAGGTACAATTGCCCGTCATGGCGAGGGCACGTAGTTCGAGAATGTCGGAGCGTGTAAACCCGAGAAGTGTGGCCATGGAACCAAAGTTGAGGATTAGGAGGGGAGTGTTGAGTTTGAGCCATGATTTCCACGACCATGATGATGTTTTTTGTGAGGGTGTTGTGTTGGCTACCAAGGCTGCCTTTTCGGATTGTAGTATTGCGGTGGTGGTGACTGATTTTTTGGGAGGCTCAATGAACGATTTGGGAACACCCAGTGGTTGTGCTGGAATGCGTTTCAATTGCGGAGGCTCGGATTGCTGTTTGTGTTTGGGTACGATTGGCCGTCGGTAGTATTGACCCTTGTAGACGAATTTGACGTATTGTTGAGTCATTACGGATGTGCCTTGTTGTTTCTTCTTCTTGCGAGATAGTGTTGTTGGTTGTTTGTGTAGGCCTCGGAAGCTTTCACGGAGGATGCGTGTAATGTGCCACGCGCTGGCTGCTGAGCTGCTTCGTTTCGTCATCTCTCTTCTTTTGATGATATGATCTGCCTACAATATATTATCGACTCAATATCTTTTTCTGTTACTGCCTCCTTATTATTGGTCTTTGTTGTCGTTAACTCAGTGTATCAATTATCAATTCTGCACAACGATGACATGTTCCATGTTCATGATGGCAGTTCTGTTCTCGCCTTCATTCATTTTCATTCATTCAAAGTTCCGATTTGCGTTGAAATAAAAGTAGAAAGTAGAAAGTATAGGAAAGAGGAAATGACGTCATCCATTTCAAGTGATCACCCCAAAGTCCAAGTTGATAGGAGTATAAATACATGGATTTTTCCATTCATGTGCAACCACAGTGGAGCAAACATTTGGGTAAGTGGACATATTTGATTTTTTACTTGGGTGCTTGGTTCCTGAAGTATATTGGGAAAGGTGCGGAAGCAAAGGGATCTCGGAATCTTCCGAGACGGGACTCAAACCCTGTCAAGTGTCCAGGCCAGCCCTCAATCTGATTATCAATTGAAGGATAAAGAATGCATTCGTTTTGATGGGTTCAAAGAGATGCCTGATCAACCCTTGCCTCGTGGACTTGTTTACATGCCCAAAGTTGGAAAAGCCGTAGAACCTCATGTAATGCCTCTTGTGTTCACATCGATTCAGTCCAGTTATAGTTGTGCAAAGATGATATGTAGCAGGATCTGTCTCTTACAGCGAATATCTCCCCTTGCCAGCGCTCGATGACCATGAAAATGAAAGCGTACTCTTTCACCAGTATCTGCAGTCATCTTCTCCCTTACCCTAAATCCACATCCACATAGACGCAGATCGGCTCAAGCGGTAAAGGTTGCACTGCCATTCCATTAAAATGTTCGGAGGGGCTTCCTTTACCGCCAACTCTGCTCAGGAAGCTGCCAGTGCGAGCTTACACAAAGTAAGGGCGCCTCTCAGCTCTCTGGTGAAATCTTGAGCTAGATTCTATAGATCAAAAAAACTTGGAACTGCGCCAGAACTGCTGCAATAACAAGCTTTTTAAACCTCTTAGTGAGCTGCGTAAGTCTCGCCCCGCTGCGGCTGACCTGGCCACGGTTTCCGATGCGCGCGGCCAATTCAAGAGTGTTGTGACGACGAGGCACGACAAGGCCTCAAGTGTTGATTTTTTAAAGAATCGCCCTCCATCCACAAAGAACTGTAGCAACGACGACGGGGGGGTGATGAATGATACGGGTAATCAAATCAAAGTCGCCTTATCAGATTGACCGTGGTTGTTCAAACACAGCAATCCCATAAGTAGACATAGAACACATTTGGCTTCCCCACTGAATGTCCAAAAATTTGAAATCGCTGTTACATAGTCAGAACTAGAATTAATAGGCCGCTCGAACTTCGAGAGCTAAGCACTATCAGAAGATGTTGTAGCATCATTTTGAGCCATCTTTGGCTTGCAGCCCACGACGAACTCTGGGGTCGGCCTATGTAAAAAGGGTTATTTTAGTTCGCTACCCTTTTTCTTCTTCTTTCTCTTCATTGAAGCCCTCGCCGCTGCCAAATCCCCTGAGAGAAGGCAGCATGGAGGCAAAAATCTATTCTGGGGCAAGTAGGTGAGCCAGATCAGAATGAACATCATCAGCGATTGCCGAACTTGAACCCACACGATCGTTCATAATGCTACCAAAGAACTTGAACAAACTTGCGCACTTCCCAATTGCACCCTGTTATGAAGTCGACAAAGATTTGAGACACGATCAACAATTGATTTGACAGATACAGATATAGAAATCAATGTGATCTACTTACCCATTCTTGATACCTTTCATGTGCAAGCAAACAGTAATCAGCTGCAATGTTGACTTCCCCAATGTCCAAATAGAAATACGCTGCCAACTCAGAGGCCAAGGCTTCTTCGTGTACGAACTAAATGCAATACATACCAAAGTAAAAGCGAGTGAATATACGACACCATGGTATTGGCCAATGTGAAAGCATGCACATTCTTTTCGTCTTACCTTGTGAGCTTTGGCTGATGATATAGCCTTCTCATAGTACATTTTAGCGTCATCGAAGTTGCAGTTAGAAAATGCTTCCTCCGCCTCCAATAAGTACCATTTATTCTCAAATGTCCACTGAGACGTCTCAGCCCATTTCTTCAATGCCAGTTTGGACTTGTTGCCTCTTTCGTGCCATTTGTCTCCATCTCTCGAGTTCCTAGCCACCCAGAATGAAATGAGACCAATATAAAATGCAATAAAAGATTGCATGATTGTCAAATTGGGAAAAGCACTGCTAGTGACGCAACCCAAGAACTTCTCTGCGTAGTCTTTGGTATCATCGTACAATCGAAACATGAAGCTGATATGTGCCTTCTCAATGAAGAGTGTCATCTTCATGTTACCGTTCTTTGTTGCGAGAATACTCTCTTCCACTGCTGAACTGTGCTCTAATTCTTCATCAATTCCAATCAACTTGAGTACAGAATTCTGTACGAGTTGTATTTGTAGCAAGAATATCACCATCACCATCTTTCTTTCCCGTATGAAGTTAATTGCTTCTTCACCTTTTTCTCTTGTTGCTTCTAACTTCACACCAGCATGGTAAATGGATAAATAACCTGTATACAAGTTGAGAGCTGCTTGGATGATATCACCAGATGCTATTGCAGCAGCGTATCCCTCATTATGATATTCCAATGTGGCTTGAAGCGGCTCTATGTATGATACAACTTGTGTTCGTATACACATGACCTCACCAGCGTTTTCTCTTGATCCTAATTTGTCCAGCAACGAACAAGCCAGTTTCACGTAGTTGTATCCTCCCCTAATATCTCCAAGCTTTGCTGCATACGAGCCAAAGTGCACAAACCCTAATGCAGACACAGGATTCATGCCATGATCAACAGACAGATGAATAATTTGGTTCGCCACATGCGGCGCTGATTCAGGCTTAGTTTGACCCATTCCCAACATCAATTTGCTCAGGAATTTCATTGCAATAGTCATTGTTGAGTCAGTCATTCTTCTGGTATTCAATAATTCATCATAAGTGTAAGCTGAAAGCAGATCTTTTGTATCTTTCACGCAAGCTTCTATACTCGATTCACACCTTCGCAAATCAATACCTAGCATCAACAAAATATCAAGCCCCTTTTCAATTGATTCTGGTAGCCTTGATGACCATGCCAGGGAATATATAACGAAATAAGTAACGTTGAGTGTGTCCTCAAATGACTGAGCCTTTTCCATAACTTGTTGAGATAGAAGTTTCAAGCTGATGATGTCGCTATTGGCGAGGGCACAGTTTGCAGCCAAGTTAAACAACTCTAAGCTCAACGTGTAGTGATCCTCCCAGTGCTTTTTCCGCAGAAACGTTATCCCATTATCAAAATACGAGTAAGCTGCTTCAAAATCTGACATTCCCATTGCCTCCTTCCCGGCCCTGAGATTAAGATTTGCAACAATGGCGTATTGCCTCTTGTCCTCGACGGCTTCAGGACCCGCTAAATTGAGTTGATTTACAGCAGTGAAAAGAAAGCCGTCCTCTTGATCGTGCAAACGGGCTAAAGCCATACCATGGCTAAAATGGAAGCTGCGCCGATCAAGATAGTTCATCATGTTGTAAGAAGCCTCTTGGATGCGGTCATGACTGAAACGATATTGATCGTCTATCTTGTCGAGTAAACCTCCGGCGACAGCTGTCTCTATGCCGTCACGTAAGTTTGTGTCGAGAACTCTCTCAAGTGTCTTGACGAAGGCACTGTTTACCGATGACCCAAAACAAGACAAAGTGCTCAGTGTTGCTTTCACATTAATGGGCAACGCTGAAATCGTACCCGATAGGAACTCGGCCACATCGTCGGACAGCTTCTGGCACAAGATCTTCTCTTCGTTCCATTCCCACCGTCGACGTCGCAAGCTTGGACGTAGTAGACCATGCTTGCTCAGCGAGATCATCAATCGAGTAACGAAAAGTGGATTCCCCTTCGTCTTGTGGTATATTATACTTGCTAAACTCCGCGTCAGACGCGGCGATAGGCACAACGTTTCTGAAACCATCGTTACCAACGTCTCTTCGTCAATAGAATCAAGTTTGACGTGTGTTGATGGAATCACGTCATCGTTTACTGCGCCATTGACCTCTCCTTTCCGGTAACATCCTAAGAAGAAAAAATGTGCATTCTGATTCTGCGAGTTGAGGCCACCGCCAAGTAGGAGTTGGTTCACAGCTGCGATAGATGCTGAATCTGCCCACTGCAAGTCATCGAGGAATAAAGTTACAGGAGCAGCGAATGAATTAGATATCACTTGCACAAATTGACATAACAGCATTTGAAGTCGCTTCTGGGCGTTGACGTTGTCTTCATCATGATTACAGCCAATTCCTTCTAGACCTAGAATGATTGCCAACGTGGGTATAAGCTTGGTCAAGTAATATGCATCCCCTCCAAGCGTGCGAACCACCTGATGGGCCAATTTCTGCTTCACTGAAGCAAGGGTACGATCGCGTACCAGATAATCGCAAAATTGGTTGAAAGCCGACGCCAATGCACTGAATGGTTTGCCCTGTTGCAGTTGATCGAACTTTCCAGAAAGAAAGATCCCTCTGTTTGAAATCACATACTTCCCTACTTCAACCGCCAAAAATGACTTGCCCGTTCCTGATTTGCCGGATATTACTACCGACTCGCTTTTACCAACCGCTGACCGCCGGTAGGCATCAATAATAGTGGATAGCTCGGCTTTTCTACCGTAGACAGTGTCACCAAATTTCAATCCAGTCGTTGAGAAACTGCCCATATCCTGATCGTAGAGATAGATCGAAGGTTTCTCAAGCATGAGCTGCAAGTCATCCCTTACATCTGACATACATCGATACGCATCCTCTCCCCCGTGTCTGCCATCTGTTATACCCAACATATTGGAAATCAAATCACACATAGATGTGGGAACTCCTTTATCTTTCAGTGTCTCCACTGACTTTGCATATATAATGTTCTTATTACTTGCCGATTCTTTCTTTCTTGGATTTTGACCCTGAAAGGACCCCTCAATGTCACTATTTCCCCTATGATTGTAGTCATCTCGAAGATCTTCAACTGCGAGAAGATCACCTTTATTAAGATCATCACTTCCGAGAAGATCACTGACATTGAGATCAACACCACTGAAAACTTCTAGATCAATGGTTCCGTCACCTTGATCAAAGGGGAGTGGATCCAAGCCCTCTAACAATTTCAATTCATTCGTCGCCCCAGTTTGAATTTGAGACCCGTCAGGCCGTTCCCCCCTTGAGAATAGTTGATAAAAGACAAGCCCGAGTGAATATAATATTTCATTATTCCTTGCTTGTTTCGAATCATTATTAACCGTCGTAGTGGACAATAAAGACGGTAATACTTCTGCTCGAATGTTATTGCTGGCGTTACCATTTGCCCTGACTACAATTCTATCTATCCAATCTTGCGTGCCCGGCGTAGGCATGAGCAATTGAACACTATCTTCTTCGGCTTTACAAATCTGATCCGCAAGTGAGGCGGCAATCTGCAGAGCTGGAAGTATGTAATCATCGGGATTTTCACCACCTGAAGGCTGCTGTGTCTGTGTACCGATAACTTTCGTCTTGAAGGAAATCCACTCTGAGAGTGATATGCTCAGGTCAAAAGCACTTCCCTTTGTATTACTTTCATTAGACATCGGATTGGGACAACAAAATAACAATAAGTGTTTAAGTGCAGTGCATGTTCAGGCATTCCCTCTCAGCGATCAACGAATAAGTACAATACGCATCAGATACATAATAAAAGTGCATCCGCGAAAAGATCTGCAAAAGCGGCATGCACTTTTTGCAAAAAACAGCTGCTCTTGGAATGACATGACGGTACCATATGGTACTAATTTAATACGACTACCGTGTTCGTTGATGAAGTCGTATCGTCTTTGTAGTATATGTGACGTGTAAATTTTTCAACAATCTGTCGGGTTCCTCGCCCCCAAGGTCATACGTAAAAGTACTCCTACGTACCTATGAAATCTATCTCTAGCATGAGAATACTACTGGCGGGAACTAAATCGTACCTCGCCGCGGTACGATTTATCAAATTTTTCGCACAAAACACTAACAACATGAAAAGAGTCATAAATTTGGCCATGATACTCGACGAAAATACTTATAGCAGCCTAAACATAGAATCCCAAACAGTATATATACATTATATGATGCAGAAGAGACTATAGTTCGTCGAGATGGAGCACCTATCGACAAATTTGGGACCAATAACTGCTATTTCGATCTAGAATGACGCATGTCTACGGCATATCTGCATGCCTGTGCTGCTGCTGCTATGCGAGTATACTACATACAACGTTGACCAGTGGTTCTATCGAAAGCTACTTGTCTATACTATCATATTATGGTCGATTATTTGGGATAGGCGTTGACATGGAGGCTCAGAACCATGATATTAGGGTGTAGAATGCGTCTTTTTTGTGTTTTGTTAGTGATTTGTGTGGAGATTTCTCCGTGGTACGATTTATTTCCGGTACGATTTAGTTCCCGCCAGTAGAATACAGCTCAGTACTTTCTCATTCTCTCTCTGGAGTATTAGCGTGGTATGTACTTTTGACTGAGATGGGATGGGGGCAATTTTTCGTTAGGAGAATCATAGATATCAGATGAATGAAAATCTATTCAAAATGGTCATGGACTTTGTGAAAGTATCTCTTCTATTTACTCTACTAAACTTATCTCCTTCCGAAGCAGCCATCATTCACCTAACAGCCACTATGTATCACCGTCCGAAAGAAGATCATCTATTTCAGCCACTGCCGAGTTCAAATATTGAATGCCTTCATCAACATCAAGATATTCTACTTCTGATTCGTAGCTGTTGAGAGCATCTAATCTATCATCAACTTGGGCCAAAGCATCATTCAGGTAAGACACGTTCTGCTCAATTGTTCTCAACTCGGCTTCTTCTTTGGCTCTTTGCTCTGCAGCTAGGCGCTCCTCAAATTCTTTCATTTCAGCCTCTTCTTTTGCCTTCTCTTCCAATAGCAATCGCCCCTGTTTTTCTTCCCATGCTCTTAACTTTGCTTCTTCCTCTTCTCTTTGCCTTCGCTCCTCCGCCAAACGTTCCACCTCTTCCTGTTCCCGGCGAAGCTTCTCGGCCTCTTCTTCTGTTGCCCTTTGCTCCATCATTCTCTCTTCTTCTGCCTTCTTCTCAGCAGCCATCATTTGCATCTGTAATTGCATTTCCAAAGCAGCATCTTCTTTTGCTCTCTGCTCTGCCAGTAACAGCTCCTCTTGCTCCCTTGCTCTCTCCTCGGCTTCTTCCCTAGCTCTTTGAGCTTCAGCCTCAGCCAATATCCGTTCCTTCTCTTCGTGCTTTGCCTTCAAAGCGGCAGCTTCTTGTTCTTGTGCCTCTCGTTCAGCCTGCTGCTGCTGCTGCGCCCTAAATTCGGCATCTCGTCGATCCTTCTCCATCTTTTGCTGCCTCAAGACTTCAATCAACGCATCAGTGGAAGGGAATAATGATTCCTCCTCGCTAGATTGTTGGGACATGTAAAGACGAGTTGGCTGTCGTCCTTTTTGATGCGTCATACCGAACATTTGCAGACGTGTAGACGAAGATTGCCCACGAAATGGTGGCGGTGTTTCCCGATCAATATTGACATCACTTGTAATTCTAGCACCAATGCTCAGTTTTCTTCCCGATGTTGTTGAAATAATTCTTTGTTGTGCATTTGCTGATGTAGGAAAAGTTGCTCTGGATGATGAAAATGGTGGATTAGATGGTGATGGAAGCTCTTCGGTTTCATTGATTTCATACTGCTCTGTGTTCGAGGATGTATATGTCTCATCAACGTTGTCATAGTTCGATGTATACTCTCCTTCTTCAAGTGTTGCAGTAGAACCAACGTAACGAAACTCCAGTGGGGTATTCTCACCTCCCAACCCACTAAGGTAGGAGGATTGAGAAAATCCCACTCCCGAAGGTGTCGGCTCAGCTTTCCTACCCAAAAGCGTGTCCAAGTAACCTCCCAATCCACCAAGATTGGATCCCGTCCTTGAGCGTTGATTACCACCTGCAAGCGAATCCAAGTAAGAACCTGTTGCTTCTGCAGGATTGCCATCTGTGAGCGAATCCAAGTAAGACCCCTTTGAAACAGTTGAGGCAGATGGGGTGACGATCATTGCTAACGCTTCCACCTGATTGCTTGCATACTGATCTGCGTCCAATAATGCATTTGGTATCTGATCAACGATGTCATAGTTAGCCGAATACTCTTCTTCCTTCGCTGCAGCAGATTCGTCGTAGTTGAACTCCAAAGGGGCAGCATCTCCCAATCTACTGAGATACAAGGACTGAAATCCTGTTCCGGAACGTTTCGGTTCAAATTGACTACTACCCGCAAGCGAATCCAAGTAAGCATCATTCAGGTAAGACATGTTCTGCTCGGTGTTTTTCAGCTCGGCTTCTTCTTTGGCTCTTTGCTCTGCAGCCAGGCGCTCCTCAAACGCCCTCATTTCAGCCTCTTCTTTTGCCTTCTCTTCCAACTCTTCCTCTTCTCTTTGCCTTCGCTCCTCCGCCAAACGTTCCACCTCTTCCTGTTGCCGGCGAAGCTTCTCGGCCTCTTCTTCTTCTTCTTTTGCCCTTTGCTCCATCATCCTCTCTTCTTCTGCCTTTTTCTTCTCAGCAGCCATCATCCGCATCTGTAATTGCATTACCAAAGCAGCATCTTCTTTTGCTCTCTGCTCTACCAGTAACATCTCCTCTTGCTCCCTTGCTCTCTCCTCGGCTTTTTCCCTACCTCTTTGCGCTTCAGCAGCGAACCACTCCTCTTGTTCCACTGCTGCTGCTGCTACAGTAGATTCCTCGTAGTTGAACTCCAAAGGGGCAGCACCTCCCAATCCACCGAGATAGGAAGACTGAAATCCCGTTCCGGATTCATCAAATTGACTGCTACCCGCAAGCGAATTCAAGTAAGATCCATATGAAACAGTGGCACCACCACCACCACCACCGACCAATGGTTGAGTAGACGATTGAGGTGCAGCATCTCCCAATCCACCGAGATATGAAGACTGAAATCCCGCTCCCGAACGCTTTGATTCAAATTGACTACTACCCGCAAGTGAATCCAAGTAAGACCCATTTGAAACTAATGCAGTACCAGCACCACCACCACCATCACCCAATACCAAATTGGAATCACCACCCTCTTCATCATCATCTTGCAACAACTCCAAATCCTCATTCAACTCTAACAAATCATTCTCCAACAATTCCAAATTTTTATTTAATTCTTGTAAATCATCCTCGAGTAATCCCAGTACCTTATTCAATTTTGTGTCGGAGGAGGAGGAGGGTGGGATGGGTGGTTCGGAGGGTGGTTTTGGTGTGTATTTTTTGATCCGAGGAGGTGTTGATGGATCAAGTGACGAGGATGGTAGTAGAGGAGGTTTATTACTGATGTTGTTCTTGTTGCTGTTAATATCATCTACACTTTTCTTCTTCTTCTTCTTCTTCTTCGAGGTGACTGAATTGATCAATCCAGCTCCAACTGCACCAACACCAACCAGTTGAATCAATTGTAGCTGCGTTCCATCTCCTTTGTCCACAATAACATCATCAACAGGTTTAGCGGTAGTAGCAACCTGTGAAGGGGAGGGCAGTGTTTGTTTCGTTATTGCCGAGGTTGTGGTGGAAGTATCACGTAATATCTTGATGAGTTCTTCCTTTTCGTTATTAATACTCTCTTTTGTTGTTGATGGTGGTGTTTTTTGCGAGTTTCTTTGCTGTGTATTCTCGATCTCTGCAATCTGCACCACCGAAGACGGAGTAGACGAACGCAGCTTCTCCTGTGTGGATTGATCTTGTTTGACAGTTGTTGTCGTAATAGCCGTTGATGATGATGTTGATGTTGTTGTTGTAGCTGCTACAGAAGAAGATGCTGCCAATGATGTCGCTGGTGCTGTCTTCTTCTCTTCCATCATCATTTTTGGTTCTTCCATACTAATGTTCTGTTTTTCCTGCTCCATCATCATGTTGTCCTGCTTTACCCTTGCCATTCGCTCTAACTCTTCTCGTTCCGCTTGCAACAACTTCATTTCTTCAATTTCCTCTGGGTAGTATTCAATTTTGACACCCATGCTCAATTTGGAATTCGAGGAGGAATTTATTTGGGGAGGCTTTCTAGCATTAATAGTGTCGTCAATTTTGACATGTAGGTCGGATGATGATGTTGTTGCTGCTGCGAGTATGGAGCTTGATTGGATAGCATCGTTGTTATTGCTGGTGGTGGTGGTGGATGTCGATGTAATTGCACCCTGCGGATAAGTATTCATATCGTACGCCAGTGCCGACAGCGGTTGCATTCCAATCACTACACTCATTGCGGCCGTATATAATGCCTGATTCAAATGGATGCTGCTTCGTTGTCGTTCATTGGAGAGAAAATGTTGGAACATCTCCTTCCATTCAAAGAGAGTATTCAATTTCAACTCTAATGATGTTTGTTTAGTGTGACCCACGAATGGTGCCGAGGAGCAAAGATTAGCATCATCGTCTATTCTGCCAACATTTAGTTTGACATCATGAGTATCGGGTAGCGAGGATAGATTCAAAGATGATGATGCAATAGAACGGTAGTAGTGGCGGTGATGATGTGGAAGGGATGCCGACTCCCACACCACTCTTTTGGGTGACACCACAACATTATTATTGTTGCTAATGATTGAGAGGGCGTCACCACAGCTGGCAACTGCTGCCCATACTGAGAGTAGTAGGGCGAGGTGGGCCATCTTGAATGAATGATCTATATATCGGTTTGCTCTACTATGACTATGCTCGGCTCCGATACTTCGCCATGATGGATGCCCAAATCCAAATTCAAATCCAAATCTCCAAAAAACGTCAACAACATCAAGTCACATACACAACAAAAGATCCATCCAGGTTTGCAATGCCGTTTCTCTCTTTTGAGTGCTGCTTTTCTTCTTTTAAATGGAGGGAATGCCCCGGGTTGAAGTTTAAGAAGCCTGTTATGACACTAACAGACCTTCATCCACAAACTGATGTCCGTCGCTTTATATCTACAATACTTGTGTAGTTTGTTGACATCTCCACCTGGCTTGCAGAAGTAAGTAGCTAGCTTGCATCTTGCTACTTGCAGCGCCACCGACCGACCACCGACCGGGACATGGGGCGCTTCAGTAGTACATAGAGAAGCCTCGTCGCTGACACCCATCTTGGCTTGGTCGGATGATTCGTTCGCATCATTATTATTATTATTATTATCATCATTCCATTCAATAAACGAAGCATCATTCTTGCATGGGCAGGTATCCTCCTGAAAATGATGACTGTAATACTGCACTATTTTATCCTGATTGGGACGGATCTAATGAAGGCTGTGTTGATGATGGTAAGTAAGCATGTTGTTGTCCAATCTTCTATCTTCGTATGTGTAAGAGCTACAGCGCAGCATTCACTTATGCACATTATGTTCTCTCAATAAATCGTTTTTCTACAGGAACAGAACCTTATTACATGCTTAGCAATGCAGACTATTTCTTATCCAACTCTATTGAAGAATGTTGCGAAAAGTTTTATGGATGGAATTATTTTGGGTGCACTGGGATTCGACCTAAGCTGACGAATGGAAAGTACTACCCCAGTTGGTCTGGAAGTAGCAGTAGCACTGCTACTTGTCTCGATGATGATAAGATGCCAACTTACATGCTCAATAATCAAGCGTGGTACCTTTCTACCACGCTCGAAAAATGCTGTGAAAGGCATTTTCACTGGGGATTGAAGGAATGTCTTGGCACTGCAGATGTCGGAAGTAATGAGTGGTACGTTCGCTATGAAGGGGGGACATGCGTCCAAGACTGCAATGGAGAGTCACCCTGTGGTGGAGTTGCAGAATCTTGGTTTGAACTCTACAGCAGCAAAGAAGAGTGTTGCGAAGATAGATTGCCTTGGAAACCCAGGTGCCGCTTCTACTAGAGGTTGACATTTTCGTGCAGCATGTGTTGAGGGGAAAGAATGAGACAAACGATGGGGCAAGACCTCACTGAAAGTAAAAGGTATCTGGGGAAAGATCCGAAAAGTAGGTATGTGAATAGAGTTTCCACAATGATGTAAAAGATACGCAAGATGCAATTACTTGGAACTCTTTGTGTAACAGAAGAAAAACAACAAGAAAAATAAAATAAAAATGATTTAGATGTTACGAGGCAGATACAGGATGAATCAGCTGAGGCTGAGGAGAGAGAATGATAGAGGAGTATCTACCACTACCACTACTTACTTATGCAATATTATGCATTCTCTTTCTCTCTACTCTCTCTACTATCAGCTGCAAATGTTATTATTCATGATGGACTAATTGTGATGGTAATGAGGTGCTCTATGCCCTGCCTCGGTATACAATACAATAAGTACTTCGAGCCTTCACCTTCATGGACATGAACGACGGCAAAATTTCAGATGGGTATCTGTACGACATTTGCAGCAGTGCAACGTCATCGGACTAACTCTCTATCTACGATACTCTCCGTTCGTATCTCTTCGTCTTTGATGCCATCCATCTGGAATGAGCGGCTCACTATCACTGTTATCATCCGCACAAGATAGAAGCAATGTCAACGAGCAGTGAGTAAACATGGATGCCGGTAATGCAGTGACCGAGGAGGAGGTGGTTGGGCTGGCCAATCGGCTTGACATGACTACAGAACCATCATCATCAATTTCACATCATGACGAGAGCCATCACAATCCTCCTACCACAGCCACAGACGACACTGATGGGCCCTCCAATCCAAACGAAAATGACAACCATAATCACGGAGTCATCTTACCTGAACCTACGTCCTCCAATTCGTCATCATCTCACGATATCGGCCTCACTTTATCTTCATTTGAAGCACATAATTCTGATGTGAATTTGGTGTCATCGAGGGAAGGAGGAACAATCGCTTCTTCAGAGCGCTGTCTTGATGGCAACGATGATAGCAACTACAATCCTGGCGGTGGTGCTGATGAAGTTCCGTTATCGAATGCAGATGGTCTGTCTCACCTTCAACCGTTGGCGGCACAAAACGATGCTGGCAATAGTCATGACAACGGCACTCCAATCCAACACGAAGAAGTTGAACCACTACAGCCACGACCATCAAGAGAAGAGCTATTGGAACACAGAATACTCCACCTAGAACAATCGCTTCAACAATTAACTCAGCTATATCAAACTATTCTTGTCAATCAACAACATCAACAACAATTTCATCGTCAACAAAGTAATCAGTCGGAATCATCTGACACCCCTAACACCCCTACCGATGAACAACGGATCAACAACAACAATGCAAACCAATGGCACCCTTCCACCACTCAATACGCACCGCTAGATTCACCAGATGCCTCATTAAATCGTCCAGTTCTATCATCCGTAGAATCATCTGTTGAGGAGGAACGAAGTAATATGCAAACGAATAGTTTGAGTGTCAAGTTGGGTGTTACACCTTACAATAATACTAGTAACGCCAAGAACAGAATTGGCAATAAGAAGAAAGGAAAGGAGTCCGATCTAAATAAAAAGACAATGAGTATGCTATTTTTAGATATTGAACCGGGTCAATCTCGTGGACCGAATTTGATTACGTTGGATGCGGTTGCTGCGGCGAATAGTGATGAGTCAGATGATGGTGCTGGTGGTGGAGGGAATGTTGATGGTGCTGGAGATGGTGGTAGCAGCAACAGTAGTAGTGGAGATGCTAGTGTCAGTTGCGGTGGTACTGAAGATGGGAGCGTGTCTAAAACAACTCACGTTGAAACGACGAAGGAGGAAAGAGTTAGTGAGCAAGATCCACTATTATTACACTCTCCATCATCTTCACCAGTCTTACATCGGCAAACATCGCATTCTTCACCAACAATATTGGCAACTGTTACCACAGAGAAGAGTGCAGAGGCCACCACGGAAGGTGAAGGAAAGGAAGGCACGTCATCACCATCTCTACCGTCGATAGAGGTATTGCCTACCCGAAGAAAGAAGGGATTGTCATCGTCACTCAAGATCATCCCACCGAAATATAATGTTGGCAAGACCAAGCCGGAATCACTCGAGTGTCAGGCGTACACATCCTCACATCTCGAGGTATTGCGTTTACGACGTGATGCTGGTAAGGGACGAGCATATTCCTTGAATGATGCAGTGGTATCACCTCCACGAAGTGCTAGTAGGAAGGGGGGAGATAATTTACAACAGCAGCTCAAGATGCCAACGATTAGTTCTCCAGTGTGGAAGCCATCCTTTGAAGCTTTGAATGGTAAAGAGGGAGAGGAGGGGGGAGAGAAATCGTTGGCGTCGGGGGTTACGGCGGATGCTGCTACAATTGGTAACGATACCAATAGTAGCAGCGGGGGGAAGGATATCTCTGCGAACATTCCACCATTAATCATGCCAGATTTGAATGCCAAGAATGATGAAAAGACGGAGGAGAGTGAAGTATTCGTAGTAAACATTCCAACCAAGAGGAAGGAATCGTGCGGCTCTGCCTCCTCCGCCGGCAACAACTCGTCCAAAAAATCATTACCGCCATCAACGTCGTGTGCATCGAACATGTCATCCGATACCACACGAACACCCAAGAGTGGGAATATGAAACAACGTGAAGTCCGTGCCAATAGTTTTGCTTCGAGTAAGGAACGGTCTCAGAGTATATCCAGTTCCAAGTCAAGGGATAGTGGTAGCGGTGTCTCTGCGGTTGTGACTGCTAATCCTCCCCCTGATAACAATGAGGCAGTTTCATCGAGCAAGAAGGATAAAAAGTCGGAGAGCAAAGCGTCATCTCAGCAGCAGCAATCAGACAGTGGAAAGAACAAAACAATGAGTCAATACGTCATTAATGATCTTCTTAACATTGACTCCCGTAACCATGACGGATCAGCCACGGAAGATGTCGACGCCAACATGGAAGAATTTCTACGCATCCCCTCCAAATTCGAACATCTCATGGCATTCTCATTGGCTGTCTGTGTCGACTCCTTCCTCTACCCCTGGGCAATGCTCCCTCTCAAGTTTATTTGGGGGTTGGTATGTTTGGCGTGTACGATTTACAAAATGATTCAAAAGAGAAAGTGGAAGCTTAATCCGGATGAAGCGGATGTGCATGGGATAGGATTCCATCGGAGGCATCTGTATGCGTTTTTGCAGAGCTTCTTGATATGGCTGGTGTACAGTCAGATATTGTGTCCAATTTCGATTGGGAAGTTGTACCATTGGATTCGAGGACAGGCTATGCTCAAGCTGTATGTCTTGATAGCTATTGTGGAAGTCTTCGACAGGCTACTATGTTCCTTTGGTCAAGATGCATGGGATAGTCTTTATTGGAATACGACTCGTAGACCACGGCATCCACGCCTATTCGTGAGCATCATCGTCGTGGGAGTCTACGTGACCATTCACAGCCTCTTCCTATTCGTACACGTTGCAACCCTCAGTGTAGCGGTGAACTCGGCCGACAATGCCCTCTTGACACTTCTTATTAGTGGGAACTTTGCCGAGATCAAATCGACAGTGTTCAAGAAATACAACAAGCAGAATCTATTCAAGATTACTACCTCGGACATCTGTGAGCGCTTCAAACTCGCGCTATTCCTCCTGTTGATTCTATTCCTTAATCGCTTCCAGGGGGAAATGACAAGCTCAATGGTCAATGATTATTACTTCATGTGTGGAATCGTCTTTGCGGCAGAACTAGTGAGTGACTGGATCAAGCACTCGTTTATCACCAAGTTCAATTTTATCAAGAGCACAGCATACTTTGACTATGCTCTTGTACTCTCGGGAGATGTCACGGGAATCGGCCACGAGGGTCTAAGTCTCGACTACACTCACGCTGCTGTGAAAAGGTTGGGTTTAGCTCAAATCCCACTGGTTTGTGTCACGGCTCGTTACCTACATGAAGCAGTACGATTTGCAATTGCCTTCAAAGGTAATGGAGATGTGGATCATCCATTCTCAGCTTTGGTAGATTTGATGGCGGATGGAAGTAAGTTGAAGTTTTACATTGGACTACTGAAATACATGGGAGTTTTGGTCGTATTCAAAGTGTTCTTGGGTATTTGTATCCGTGCTGTCGCTCGGAGAAATTTGGGAGGTGATTCCAGGGTGGCATTTTTGGACAAGGGTTTGAGTTCGAAGGCTCCGAAGGTCAAGGAAAATAATAAGGAGACCATAGAAACGAAAAAGAAGCAATAACAATAAATTTAGAAGCTGCTATATTAACTGAAGAACCTTACATAGAAGACTGGCACTTATGAACATGAATAGAGACCATCTAACTTAGTTGACGACAGGTGTGCTTACTAAAGCAACAGTAAGTTTCTTGCGAGGTGCGCTGAAATGCAGGCAGCAAGAAACCAATATCTTCGCTCCCACTCAGCTTAGGACCATCGATAAACTCTTCGTTTCATTAGATGGCGGAATATCAACAAAGTGATTGTAGACTTGCCATATCAAATGCAGGCATTGCTGATTTTAATGACAGTATGTTATCATAAGTCAATTAGCCGGCAGCATGAGCAATTAGTCTAACATTCAACACCAAACTTTCTCTTCTTTTCGTTTCCGTTCCGGGCAGGGCAGGCAGCATTCAGGAAAATCATCACTGTCTCGGGATACGCCTTCACAAGCTGAAAGACAACGTCCGTGTATTCGACACTTTCTCTATCGACAACCTCACTGCTTTCCCATAATAGATCAAGTGGGAGTTTCTTCTGAGCATTTCGTTTCGATACCGATACGGCATCGTACTTCTCTAGCAGTAGCGCTATCGTCTCGTACTTTGCACCACGGCACGCATAATGGAGAACAGTATTATCGTCTTCATCCACACCTTCAAGAGTACTTGCATCAAGCTCAACCAAGTATTGCACAACGCTAGCAGAATCGTGATGCGCACAGGCAATGTGCAAGGGTAATGTGCCGCTATTATCGGGAGATTGTACGGCAGGAGGATATCCTTTTACCAGCAGCTTGATCGAGCCAAGCCTGACATTATTTCGAAGCGCTGTGTGTAGTGGGAGTTGCCCATTGTCATCAGGTGTTGTCATCATACGAGAGTCGCGGGCTTGAAGAGAGTAGGCCAGCTCGCTATTGATGAATGCTTGTGCTTGTGCGTGCATATTGAATTGTGCCGTTGATAATATGTTCATCGCATCTGTTTGGATCGCTTGAGGGTGTGCATCATAAATTGCCTTGATTATTTCAAGAGCTGACCCTATACTTTCATCATTATATTCCTGAAAACAAGCCCAGATAAGCAGAGATAATGCTGTAAAACATTGTTGCAACTTCACCCTGGGATCACACCCTAACAGGAATTTCACAATTTCAACAGAAGCTTCTTGATCGGCTCCTTCGCGTTGAGTCACAGAGCTTATTGCGGAGTTGATTGGATAAATTCCTTGTCTTCCTGTTGTTTTATGATTGATGCCATCCGGGTACAGTTTGTACAAATATTCTACTGTGTCGACGGTACCGCCAGTGCAAGCATTATGGATTGGAAGCATACCGTCGAGGCTTGTCATTCGCTCAGATCCGGGGTACGCTTCGATCAGCAACCGACAAAAATCCGGTGGTTTTGACTCTAAGGAAGCAATATGAATTGGAAGTTGGCCCTCATTATTTGCTTGACGAATTGATTCCGGGCACTTCTCGAGAAGAAGCTTTAAAATAGCCATTGCTGCTTTTCCATCGAATCGTTTGCTACCGCATAAGATATGAAGAAGCAGATCGCCGTCACTATCTTCCTCGCGAATGAATTCAGGGTGTGCATCATAAATTAACTCTATGTTTTCAAGAGCAGCCGCCATGTTTGTATCATTGTACTCAAGAAGACAAGCCCAGACAAGCAGAGGCAGCTCCTTAAATTCCTGCATTTTTACACTGGGATCGCAACCTAGCAAGAATTTCACAACATCTACAGCGTCCAAATAATTATTGTGCCTGAAACCTGTGCTCGCAACTGCGACGTGAATAGGATACATTCCTTCTGCTGTTGCATGTACGATTGCATCCGGGTAAAGTTTGTATAAATATTCCACGATGTCCACAGAATTTTGCATACACGCACAATGGATTGGAAGCATATCCATGGGACCAGTCATTCGCTCTGATCCTGGATATGCTTCGATTAGTATACTCAAAAATTCTGGAGATTTTGTCCTCATGGCAGCGATATGGATTGGAAGATGGCCGTCATTACTCTTGTGTCGGATTGATTCAGGACACTTCTCGAGGAATAGCTTCAGAATTTCCGATGCTGTACTTTTGTCCAAATCTGTGCTGGCGCATAAGAAATGAAGAGGCATGTTACCGCCATCATCTTCATGATGAACAGAATCAGGTGCTACATCGATGAGCAGTTGAATCACACCGAGTGGCACGTCGTCGCTTGCACATGCATAGTGGAGCGGAAATTGCCCCTCACCATCAGCATAATTGACAGCGTCGGGAAAATATTCTAGGAGGCATTGAATTATTCCCTCGGTTGTTTTTTCATGGCAGCAAGCCACCCGAAAGAATTGATAGCTGCTCACTGTATTAGTATTATTATGATGAGGTGTCAATTCGTGACGCTCAATTATTTCTCGTAGGAATTCCTCTGAAAGCCTGTCAGATGTGCAACATTCATACAATTCATCCGCCAGCAATTCAACTGGCAGCTGTCGAGCTGATTGCCTATTGTCGTAACGATCTCTCTCGCTCATATCTTCGGTGGAGATCGAATCTTCCTGAAAATTTACAACTCTTGCAGCCACACACAGAACAGAGACTAAAGATGGGGAATCTGGGGCTTCAAGCTGGGCAGCAATAGGAGGGGTGGCCTCAACCTGTCCGCGAAATCGTTACATGTGTAACTGCTGGCTTCCTCGCTGATGACGTAGGAATTTAATTCCTACGTAAACTTGTACTAGGATCTGTAACATCGGGTTACATGGGTAGGGAGGCTGAACCTCTACGAAAAGTCTAACATGAAATAACCCCATTATTAATGAACTCAACCAATTACATGCAACTTTCCAACTACATCGAGAATCAAATTCTCTCCAATACGCTTTGCAACCTCTTCCTTGTTGTAATTGACTTTCAGCGGCGGCAATCACTGTTGCTGGGGGGGCAGGCGGATCATTGACGAGAAGGGGGGAGGTAGATCTGGAGGTAGACGGCAGAGATTCGGAGGGTGCATTATTGACGGAAGTTGTGTCATTAATATTATTCATAGTAGATGTTTTGACAAGACGCTGCGTTGCAGGGGACGACCCATTCTCCCCATGTCGCTCCGCCTGTACCTCTTTGGACGAAACAGCATTCGACTCAATTTCATTATTGATGTTGTTTTGGGCAATGGAGGTGTTGCTGTGACTTTTTTGGTTGTCGACATATTTTGGATTTACCTTCCTCAATCGTTTCGAGCCTACTTCTACTGTGTCCCCTCTCTCTTTACGCTGCTTGTCAGCCCATTCATCATACTTCATTTTGTTTGACGACATATTGTTGATGATCTATGTTGTCTATTTAATGTTCCATGGTGAATCTCTCTCTCATGGACACTATTATTTTTATTTGATGGTCGGTGGTGGTGGCTCGGGAAACTTGTCAGCCAAATCGTTACATGTGTAACTCTCAGATGTCTCGTGGCTGCCACACTATTAGCAAAAATGGTTACAGGAGTAACTGTCCGATGTCTCGTGGCTGACAACTTGGTTACTTAGCGGAATTAGTATGGTTCTACGTACGAGGCCACCCCTCCTGCAGCAATGATTATATCTACTTTTTATTGCATGGGCATTGCAGCGTTACATTCGGCGGTTCCCGGTGATTCGGCACTGCACAATGGACAAGCAATGGATGCATGTGCATCAGTTGCATGCATGCAGGAGAGAAGTAACAGGAATTTTAGAGCCGTTCGGTACTCGAGCCCAGAGAGTAGATAGATAGATAGATAGATTATTTTATTCGAGTAGAGTAGATACTTGCCATATATAGTAGTAGCAGCTTATTTTAGTTACTACTCTCCGACACCAGTGTATGTCAGTAGAGAAAGGAGAACTTAAACCCGGAGGTGCTCGGGTAGTCCCGAAGACTTGGGCCTGCTGTGTAGGAGGTCGGTGTAATTGGATGGAAATGGAAAACGCTTTGGTGCACAGACGAGACCGAATTTTTGGAGGAAGAGGATCTGGGCTGGTGCGGTGAGGAGTGTCCATGGAATAGCTTGTGGGCGGGTTTGGATATGGACTACGATGAGTTGACGAGTGGGAGGATACCACGAGGAGCCGTGCTTTGGAGGGAATCCGGACGTGTATGGCTGGCATCGTAGATACATACTCCTATCAAGAAGAAGCCCAAGGCTTGATGGATAAAAACGTCTATGAACGTATTTTTGGCCCTTCGTCGCACACGGGCCATTCCTAAAGCCATCCCGTCTTGTTGTTAAAGTTAAAGTTAAACCAGATAAAGACGGAACCCTCACCACCCTTACCGTGCCAAATCAAGATCAAGAATAGTGTGCTCGGCAATCATGCATGAAGATCGATAATTACAAGTTTGACCACTATGATTTTCCCCGCTATGCCATCAACAAACATGGTTTTTGGTTCATTTCCTCATTATGATGTCTGATGATGTTGTTTATGTTGCGTTGCGAAATCTTGGAGCAAAGATAGAGGCGGAGGCGGGCTTAAATTTGTTCTTTTTCTAATTTTGGCAGAAAGGAAGTGCCGGACTCTGGCCTGACAGGAATCAGACTGATGTCGTTTGTGGGGTGAGACGATCTCATAATATATGTACGTTTCAAATTATTTAAACTGTAACTTAGAAAATTACTGATAAGTCCTTGAACTTGAACGATACTTATGGTATGTACGACGGAGAGTGGAAGTTGGCCTCAGCCTCAGGCACGGCAAGGGCAAGGGCAAGTACACTTATACAAATGGCGATATGTACAAGGGAGAGTACTAAGATAGTCTTAGACACGGCAAGGGCAGATACACTATTGCAGATGGGAGTTATTATGACGGAATGTGGTTCAAAGATCAAAGTTTTCATGAGATGGATTGGATTCAGATTCAGATTAGTGTTTAATAATAATAGTGAGCAAACGTCAGATGCAGGGTGATCAATCGTCTCAGATGCAACATCAACATCAACTTCCTTACGCCAATACATGAGATAGCACACCTATCACTGCATAAGTACAACAAATAAGTAATATAATGTGTGCATCGCATCGCATCGAAGAAGTTGTCAACTTGCCTCACCTGAGGATCCTTTCTCGCTTTTACGACTAGACATCTTTCATACACATCAAAATCGCAGAATTCATCAAACACGAGAAACAAGAATCAATCAAGCCACATTCCAACCGACGAAATTTCAAAAAAATGAGCGCCCGTTCGCCCTTTCTTTCGTGCGAAAACTGCTTTTGTGCAACACGAAGTTGTTCCACGCACTGCCGTTCATAAAACCATGTTGTACAAGTTCAGCGCCGTAGCATTTGCACTATCCCAAAAGCTTACCACGATATAATAGTAAACCATTCCATTTCATTAATGACCGCCACCTATAGCAGTAACCGAGGAACACCACCATTAATTCACCTCTGGTAGCGCCTTTAATAAACACCCAATTTTCACCCAACGAGAACCCTAACTCAACGTTCAGAAAGAATGAAAAACCTCTACAAAGACCTATCCACAGTAGTCCTCTTTGCCATCCTCGTTCACTCGGCACTTACTGCTTCGTTGGTGAATATATTCATGACACTTCATGGAGTTGGTGGTGGCGGAGATGTAGAGCAGTGGGCTGCTGACCAGGAATTATATTTTAGCGATGCGTTGAGAACGAATGAACATCATGATGGTGGTGCAGTTGCCCCCTCGTCTACTAGTAGCCTACGGGATGACTCGTGGCTATTATCATCCTGCATAGATTCTTCTTCTTCATCATCCTCCTACTCCTCCTGTAGTAATTTGCAGCAGCAGAGTCCTCTAGCCAAGAAGAAAATTGTGGCATCATCAGATGATGATAATATTTCATTAGAGACGTATTCAGCCATGTTGATGAAGCATCGACAAACGGAGGGGGCGACAGTAGGCAGCAGCAGCGGTGCCGGAGAATCGATTGAGAGTTTACGGCATCGTGCGAAGCAATCCAAGTTTAGATATATGAGATAGTAGTGGGGTGTGAAACGGGGGGGCTTGAGATAACTTACGGCCCTCACTCTCTTCATTGATGTGCGAATATACTATAGGTATTGTAAAATAGGCAATAATTGCAACAGACTAGATGTATCATCAATCCACCGCCGGTTCAATGGTATAATCTCAAGATCTAGATAAGGGGGTAGGGGGACTCATTGCTGTTTACTTATCCTTGCAAGAAGACAGCCAGCTCTTTACAGAGCGGGAGGCGAGAGTAACGAAGGAAGTTAATGTAGATGATATGCTCTTTGCCTTTACTCTTTATGAATCACAATTAAAATATGTTCAGCCAACTCTCAAATGATAATATATGTTACCTCATAATATAGAATGCGTCATTGTATCGAACAGGGCACGTCCGCACAACGACTGCCACTACGACTCCGACGATGTTTCCCATCATCATCCTTGGTGCCAAGAACACGAACCGTCACTCGACACAAAGGACAATGTCCGCTACGCTCTGTAAGCCACGGAACGATGCAATCTTTATGGAATACGTGATGACAATCAGGGAGGATTTTAAGTGTGTCCCCGGCTTTGTAGTCGAGGATACATATGGCGCAGGAAGCTTTATTGTTTGACTGTGCTGTTGAAGGTGAGTGTTCTATTGTTGTTGCTGGTGCTATCGCTTCTTGATGTACTCTTTTTATTGGTGTGGGTATAAGTGGAGGCAATGATAATTGATCTGTTGTCGCAAAAGTTTGACAATCGCAGTAAGTAATCTCGGGTATCAAATTGGCATCCTCCTTACTTATTCGGTCCTTCTTATCATCTTCTGCTGAAACAGTTGTCGAATTATTGAAGCTGTCTGCATAATTAAATATGGCGTAGTAATACATTATGTCTAGTAAGGATGACATTCAGTGAGGGTGTGATTTTATGTATCGGGTGAGTCGTATCGTACAATCGTTTTCGCTGAGCTGTAGAGAATTGACACATGGATGAACCGTGTCTTTTGATGTGTATTGCTTCAAGCTTTGAATGGTTACATTATTATTTATGTGAGGGTAAGAAGTAGGATTGAGACCGCCCAGAATGTGAATAGTTTATGGGATTCGACGGATGCTCCGGCTTCTCTCGCTCACTTGAACAGAGGTCGGGACTCGGGACAGGGACAGCCATCAGCAATGACATCTTGGGTTCGGGTTCGCTTCTTGCTAAGTACTTGATTGTTGACATTCTTGCTTGACATGCCGAAGCAAGCTCTCAGCTATCTTCATCTATTCTGCTCATAAACTTATTCCGACGCTCTGTTCCATGTAATAATAATAACTTCTCTAATCATTCCGACGATGAAACATTCTGCCACACATCTTCTTCTCTTCACATGCGCTCCTTGCGTTGTTAGCTCATTCACTAACACACAAGGTGTCAATGTTTCTACCCGACGACAGCCACTGCCGATGCCTCCGCTCAGGGATTCCCTTGCTCCGCTATTATTGCACCTGCAGCAGATGCATGATCATAAAGATAAATCGGCGAAGCTTGATGACCTTATGACGAGTGCGATCGAAGAGCCATCCTCGTACATGCCATATGATCTGTTGCCACCATCGGTGAGATAAACGAAAGCGTTGTAATCTTGAATTGACACAAACGTTACACTCACTTCCGTTCCACTCTTCTTTCCGCAGGATAATTGGGTAGCCAACTCGACAAGGCGTTTGTCTCGAATTGATTTGCAGAAGGCAATCACAAAAGTGAAACGCTTCGTAGAGAGCCGACTGGAAGCCGACCTCAACGTTTTTGAAGTAAGTTATAAATACATCTCTCTCTTTAGATTGCGTACCACTGAGCGGTTGATACTCACTTTCCTTCCTTCTACTTCACTATGCAGCACACTTCGCCAATCGCCTTCCAATCAGGTACTGGGGTCAATGATGAGCTAGATGGATCGGAGTCCAAATCACCCGTGCGTTTCACTGTACCGAATCAATTTGTGCCCAGAGGCATTACCCCCAAACCTCTGTCAGAACTGACTCCCGAAGAACGCGAAGAGGCCAATCGCTACGCCATTGATTGTGAAGTGATGCAAAGCCTTGCAAAATGGAAGCGAATAATGCTTGATCGGTTGAAGGTGGATGTCGGCGAAGGCATTTATTGCAGTAGTACGTCGATTCGTAAGGGCTACAAAGGAGATGTCACCCACAGCGTTATTGCTGATCAATGGGACTACGAGATACGCATTAACCAAAACGATAGAAATGTAGAGACGCTCAAGTCGTATGTGAATAAGATTTGGAGGATCATTACAGATGCTGAAGATTACATCCTGAAAGAATATCCATCAATCATTCTCGAAGGTCATCCTACCGCCACGTATAGACTACCAAAGGATATCACCTTCATTACCGCAGAGGAACTACACGCCAAATATCCCAACATGGACGTTCATGGTAGAGAAGATGCCGCTGTTCGAGACTATGGAGCAATATTCATCATAGGCATGGGCTGGCCAATGAAAGATGGATCAGATCCTGAAGAAGTGAGGGCGCCTGCCTACGACGATTGGAACTTGAACGGTGATATCATTGTAATGCATCCACTCACGGGATACCGCCACGAGCTCTCTAGCATGGGAATTCGGGTTGATTCTAAATCTATCGTGGCTCAGCTCAGGCATCGTGGTATGGACGATCAAGTTGATCTACCATACAATCGCGCTGTCATTAACAACTCCCTTCCGTTTTGTTATGGTGGAGGTATAGGCATCTCACGTTTGCTCATGTTGTTGTTGCGTACGGCACACATTGGTGAAGTTCAGTGTGGTGTTTGGCACGATGAGCATTATAGAATGGTTTCAGGATGCGGCATTGATTTGATTCCTGATAGAATTGTCGATCTCAAATCGAAAGAGGATGTCACTGCTGATACAGCAATGCATCCATGAAGAATCTGCATCAAAAGAAGAGCAGGTGGAACCATAGGTACAGACCTAGCTATTAACGTACGACGTTACTAATATCATATTAAAGCGCCACAGATCATCTCATTTGTAGATTGTTCTCAAATGATTTAAAGAGCGATATCTGACTAGCGGTAGCATGGTAATCGAAAGAGATCACTCTCAGCTTTCCAAAACGTCACTCATTTCCTTCATACGTCCAATGCGAGGGAAGATACTATGGAGGATAAAGTGAATTGATAAATGAATGTGCTGCTGCTACTGCATGAATGATGCGATGCAACCGATGGAAATGATAGAACTCGATTAGCAGGGGAGGGAACTCAGCTGATATTACAATCAACTTCTTCCCAAGGTGGATTTTAGATCTCAAATCGAAAAAGGATGTTACTGCTGATACAACAATGCATCTTGAGGAATCTGCTTATGAGCAGGTGGACGGAACCAAGGCACTAGATCTTCTTTTAACGTACGATGTAATAACGTAACGGATCATCTCTCATTTGTAGATTGTTCCATCAAATAACATCGTTCTCCCCCCTCTAAGAATCTTCTTCCATTTACCATGGAATACGTAAACCGTCCATCTTCTACCCTATTTACCACGGGATGGGAACAAGCCGGGAGTGTATTGTGTATTACGTCAAGAACAAGACCAACCGAAGATGGATAATATCAACTTAAGTAATGGACACAAATCATTCGACCTATGTTGACGTAATAATCCTGGCCATGCTCGAACGATAGCATGGCCTGGGGTGTGATCTAGTAAATAAAGCTGATGCAGCAAATAATGTCGCCTCTGAGAGGGCCCACCAAACGCACTTGAAATTCATGTTACATTGCGACTTCGCATGCTGATTCATATTCACATCCTATTCATCACCATAACATTCTCAGGATAAGCCTTCACAAGCTGAAAGATACTCCCCGTATACTCGACACTTTCTCTATCGACGACCTCATTGCTTTCCCACAAAAGATCAATTGGAAGCTTCTTCTGAGCATTTCGTTTCGATACAGATACGGCGTCATACTTTTCTAGCAGCAGCGCTATCGTCTCGTACTTTGCGCCACGACATGCATAATGGAGAGCAGTATTATTGTCTTCATCCACGGCTTCAAGAGTAGTTGTATCAAGTTCAACCAAATGCTGCACAACGCTAGCAGATTCGTGATGCGCACAAGCAATGTGCAAGGGTAATGCGCCGCTATTATCGGGAAATAGTACAGCCAGAGGAAATCCTCTTACCAGCAGCTTGATCGAGCCAAGCCTGACATTACTTTGAAGCGCTGTGTGCAGTGGGAGTTGCCCATTGTCATCAGGTGTTGTTAACAGACGGAAGTCGCGGGCTTGACGAAAGTAGACTAGCTCGTCAGTAACGAATGTTTGTACTTGTGGATGATTTAAGTGACTACGACTCGCAAAGTCATAGGATTCAATTGCATGAGGGTGTGCATCATAAATTGCCTTGATGACTTCAATTCCAGCTCTTATGTTAGAATCATGATACTCCTGAGAACAAGCCATTAAAAGCGAAGGCAATATTCCAACCTTCTGCAACTTCACCCTGGGATCGCAACCGAGGAGGAATTTAACAATATCTACAGCAGCTTCCGGATCAGCTCTTTGAATCAAACCGTAAACTGCGACTTGAATTGGATACAATCGATGCGTTGTTTTGTGATGGATTGCATCTGGATAAAGATTGTAGAAATATTCCACCATGGCAATAGAATTTTTCATACACGCATAGTGGATTGGCAGCATACCCATGTCATCAGCCATTCGCTCTGATCCTGGATACGCTTCGATCATCACTCTCAAAAATTCGGGAGATTTTGTCTTAATGGCAGCGATGTGAATAGGAAGAAAGGTCTCATTATCTGCATGTCGGATGGATTCAGGGCACTTCTCGAGAAGTAGATGCAAAATTTCCAATGCTCTTGATCCTTCCAATGCTGCGTTAGCGCACAAGATATGAAGAGGCAATCGCCTGTTATTGTTTTCACGATGAACAGAATCAGGAGCTGCATCGATGAGAAGTTGCATTACACCCAGTGGCACGTCTTCACTGTCACATGCGTAATGGAGTGGAAGTTGCCCCTCATCATCAGCACTGCTTGCAGCGTCGGGAAAATATTCTAGGAGGCATTGAATTATTCCCTCGGTGATTTTTTCATTGCTGCAGGCCAACCGAAAGAATTTATAGTTGCTCACTGTATTATTCTGATGTGTCAATTCGTGACGCTCAATAATTTCACGGAGGAATTCCTCTGAAAGCCAGTCATATGTGCAACATTGAAATAGTTCCTCCGCTAGCAATTCATCATCACTCTCGCTCATCGTTGGTAGTGTTAGAGATCGAATCAAGAAAGATGGTCAATCTCTTGATCGAATAGAGATACAGAATTGCTCAATTTCCAAGTAAGAGCACAATAATACTTAGCAGTCTACAACACCAAAAAATGAAAAATGATCATCAGCTCGCGATGGAAATTGGCGATGAAAATTAGCGATGAAAATTAGCGATGAAAATTAGTGACAAATCTCGTCGCTAACATGTCAGACTATCGCTGAAATGTCGGACTATGACTTACATACCAGTCTAAAACTAGTTTGTTCCTTAAGTTTCAGGGTATCTTTGCACTCTTCGATCTCGGTCATTTTCCAGCCGATTAAGCCGCCCATTGAAGCTGACTGCGGCTGAGGTAATGCTCATTCGTGTACGTCCAATTATCACTATGATTGGTCGGGTATTGACTGAGATCGAAGCACTCAAAGAATGTAATATTGATTGATTTGGACGCTTTTAGACCCCGAATCAGTCTGTTCCTTTATCGCTAATATTCATCTTTTTACGTGATAAAATGCAGATGTTAGCGATATCTGAGATCTAATTCAATCCAAAAATTCAGGGTATCTTTTCATTTCCATTTCACAACCGCAACATGTTCATTCGTCGCCTCTTTGACCTCCCTCACAGTAATACGCATGGGTCCATGCCAATAAATCACTGCGCCCCGTCCTATCCACTCCCTTGCCATGCTCTGAGATGAATTTTGGGCTTGGCGGAGTCGCCAATGACTCTCAGTACACTCTGAAATGACCGTGGGTCAAAAATACATACTTCGTCTTCATGACAATATAGTGCATATCGGGCACTGGTACTTGTCTCAAGGCTCCAATCCCGTCTTAGAAAGCGTTATTATGGTCATAGAAAAGAATGGGTGCGGTTGGGATGTTTCGCCAACCGTTATTTGGAAGATAATTTGATGTGACGTAAATAATGACTTAACCCGGGAGGGGCGGATCAAAACTAATATTGAAGCAGCAGCAGTTATCATCCAAGAATGAGGTAACGCCACTGCACCGATCAATAAAAGATTCTTCAAACGATTTGAGAGTTTCATCCAACGTGTGATAACTCTCTAGAGGGAGACAAATGTTTGGAGATTTCTTGGGGGGAGAGTCATGGATTGGAGAAAATCTTACTTGTGTCTGCAGTCTGTAGACTCTATTGCTTCACGTTAGTGAAAAGATCCATCATGACTATAAAATGTTTCGAGGCAAAAAAACAACGACGATACCGTGGTAGTTTATTATTTATCATGCTTGTATATATCTTATTATACACAAGTGGGACGGGAGATAAGTGGGAATGGTGGTGGAGTCGACTATGAGGAGTGTTATAGGTGGTTGATCAAGTGAAGACGACAGATTGTGATAGGTTGTGTCTATAATTAGTAATGTGCCTATGTGATGGCCAACTAATTAGACAATTCAAACTCCTACAATGTCGATCTCTTCGTCTTCTTCTTCGTCAGATGATCCGGCTTCTGATCCAGCTTCCAACTCGTCTTCATATTGCGTCACAAACTCTTCTGCTTCCTCCAAAGAAGAGAAGTGCTTCCGTGCCACCATCATCTCTTTCAACTCAAACATCGGTTCCCGGTCGGCCATGATATCCTTCATATCCTTTAGAGGCTGCTTCTTCGTCGGGATGGAGGCGTCTCCTTTCTTCCATCTCACACCAATCCATGTCTTCAGCTCAGCGTTCGTGATTGAATCTTGTAGTGCCTTCATCTCCGGTGTCAATTTTTGGGACGGAGGCGGAGGTGCAGCAGATTCATGTTGATTCTTCTTCTGCCGCCTAGATTTTGGCTGCCGACTGTCATTATCGGCCCTCGGGGCCCCCGTTCATGGAGTGCAGAGCAGCGTAATAGGGGGCCGCAGGTGCCCTTCTATTACAGGTGGGAAAATTCATTATTTTTCACCCCCATTATTCTACAGAGTTATAGGTAGGAATCAGTACATGTGTTTTTTAGTGAGAAGGTTTACTTTAGGGACACGTAGAGTCCTCGGTAGAGACTACCGGCGTAGGATCTGTATGTGTTCCTATGTAGAAAGCAAGAAGTACCTGGGAGCGAGCGAAGCGAGCGACCTTACTTCTCTCTATAATCAATATATGAACCAATATCAGATAAAGTGGTATTACTATATTACCGAAGCGTGGATGACTACGCTTTCGAATTAACTTCTTCAGCGGATAGCAATAGTAATAGTGAGGATAGGCGGCTTTGTCGATGCAAAGTTGCGAGTCATTTAGCTCTCCCTCGTTGACACGAGTTTTCTCCTTAAATGGATACGTGTCTCTGTGGGGTCATTCCTCGTTATCTAAAATAGGTAAGTTTGTACAATTCCTTTCCCTCAGCTTGTTGTACCTGTTGAAAGCGAGAAATTGACTGTACTAGATGCGCTTTTTGAGCATCTAAATCGGTCTGTACGAGAAAGAAATACAGGTTTTACACGGGCGTTAGTCGATTTAGTTTTTGTCTTTCTTCGTCACGAGAAAATGTCTTTTTGTAAAACTGTGCTTGATATATCGAATCGTGCGCTTGCAGATGTTTTACTGATCACCAGATGCAGACGCTTAATTGAGTTGTTGTATTCTTTGTGTTGAGAAAGTGTCTGTTTTGTAAAACTGTGCAGTGATCAATTTTACTAATCACCAGATGAAGATCCTGCGAAGTAATCACTTGGGATTTCATGATCCTTCTTCGCTTCTTTCCACTTCTTGTTCGGGTTGGTTATGATGTTGGTAATCCTGGTTGTCAGGTCTGTCCTGTCTTTGATGAAATTGCCCTTGATTGCTGCTGCGTACGATGTTTCTGTGATTTCTTCCAACTTTCTCTTGCTATACCTTGTCTTCGACTCTTCTGCCTTCCCCTCCAAGTATTTCACCCAATTTGCTCGCTTCTTGTACGATTCGCAGAACTGGCCATTTTGCTTTCTCTTGCAATTTTTTAATCGGTTCGTTGAAATGTTGCTTCCGGTCCAGTATATGGCACTGTCCGACGGGTATGCTTGATCTTTGGAGCCAAGTGTTTTGCCTCTGCTGGTAGCCACGTACATTGTTCCAAGAAACTTGCTAATCTCCCACAACTCATCTGCTGGATCTATTATCATGCGGTTCCAGCGGTCTCCTTTGTCGAATCCAGCTTCGAGTCCTTGACAGCGGTGGATGGTGATGGCGTAGGCAATTTGCAATGGCATGAATAATGCGGTGCAGCATCCTCTGTTGCAAATCTGCTCGTAGGGTGGGATTGGCACGTGCTGTGCGCAATAAGTTGGGGTAGGATGCATTTGTATCAGTATGAAATGAGTTAGTAGTGTTTTCGCAGAGAGTGGCAATTGTCTTGTGTCTTTCGTGTGTCAACTTTTACTCACCGTTGGGTTGTTCTTGTCCCATGGGTCCTCGCCTGGTGGTGGTTTGTATGTAGGGAAATCCACAACAATGTACTTCGGTAGGCTAACCTCACCTTTACCGTTTGGTCCAACGGAGCGATCCTTATCGTAAACGATCTCGACAACTACCCCAATAGCTGAGACGTACAATCCTGAGTTGGGATCGATGTTGGCTGACTCCAAGCAAACATGTGCACCTACGCACACATCAAAGGTGTAGAATAGCCTCCTGCCGTAAAAGTGCGACTGGTATGCTGTGTTATTGCCCGCCATCCTGCTGCTGAATTGACACCTGAGCCTAGCTATTGGTACTTTCAGTCGTTCGTGTGTTTTGATCAGCATGTCTACGTAGGCAGTTGCATTTGTTTATTAGGTAAAATTGTTCAGTGATCGATTATACTAAAATGATTCAATAAGCAAGCGATACTTAGTGCGGCAGTGCACATGCACACAAAATAAACTCACATGATAGTTGAATCAGGAGAGGCCTTCTCTCCGACAGGTACCGGTTTAGACTTTTTCGTGACAGCACCTTTCTCGGACAAATCCGGTTCATCATCATCTTGAACAGGTTGATCACGGGAGCCCGAATGAGTTTTGTCTTCAAGTACAAGTTTCCCGTTCTCATCACTGGTGTGAAGTTGAAGGTTGAAAAAAAACTTGTAAGTAAAAAGGAAAGACAGAATTTGTAAAACTGTACAATGAACAAAAATACCAAAATCATTGAACCACACGAAGGTTAACCTTCTCTCTTACCAAAAATGCTCACAATTTGAAGTGTACGGCGCTTGGCTTGTACCTCCTTTCTGAGCAATAGCGGCAAACATTAAGAAGTTGACCGCTGCAGACACCAGATCATCTTTGTCAGTAGAATCAGTCTTACCAACTGGGACATTCGGGTAATGTTCAGACAGTTCATTCAGGATGTACTTGATTGACCCGACTTCAAAGACGGAAAGAGCAGAAAAGAGCAGTTGTTCCTTCTCCAACTTGGCAACGTCAAACCCATCGCCTAATGCAACAGACGCTAGCAGCAAGAAGATACGATCGTCGGTACGCACCAAACGCCAATTGATGTCTGTTACGCTCAATGCAATGACAGGAGCCGACGGTTTAGCGGCAGTCTTGACCCCTGACGAAGTAAGACGTGCATCGACATTGCTCCGATTCCGCACGGCACGGAAGCCCTTACCATTACTACCAACGGTGGATATAACTGGATTTGTGTTGCCAAACTTCATTATTTATTCGGACAATGTAGAAATGTGATGATGTAAATGATGCAATGCATAATTTATGAGAGCTGTTGAACGGCTCGACAACGTACAAACTGCCTACATAACCGCCGCCAACGCACCAGCGCAATAATCAGCAGAGAACAATGCAATCAATAACCAACCACGTCATGAAGTAAACGAGTTCCTTCGTAAGCTACGTCGGCAACACAAGATCTTGTGGTTCAACACATCGACAACACGTCGACAAAAAGATTCAGCTCAACACAAGACGTCGACGTGGAGTTAAGAACTGACGTATTGATCAGTACGTGGCCAAAGATCGGCAGTTATTCAAATGCAAACACGTCGGCAACCAACGTCGGCGTCTATTTAGACTTGCATCAATAGACGACTCGGCAGATAATGTAATTGAGCCAATGTCGACCTGAGTACTTGCTGCATGAACTTAAATACTTTTTTGTTCATTGGATTTTGCCAACACCTGACTTCTGGTACTTTGTGACGTAAGACGATTGGAATCAAGTGTACTAATTCCTTAAGTAACGAAGTTTACCACGTCACTCAGAGAAAAAATTAAGAAAATAGAGGGTGACGGGGATGCACACCGGAAAGAACGAAGAAGCTCATCGACAATCTGACTTAATTAGCCTGGAAAAGTCCTTTTTAGCACAAATCAAGCGATTTTTAGATCTAAATCATAAGATATAGCATCTAAATGACAATCAAAATGGGCATTTCAGCGGGGATAGGAGGGGGGAAAATCCCAACACTTCAAGTTGAAGTTCCGGAAGTAATTTGCTCGCTACTTTGGATCTCCCCGATGGAAAAGATATGCCTTGTACGCTGGCCCACGCCCACGAAACGCCAACAAAACTTACGACCGTTAGAACAATGACAGCTACCACGCCTTTTCTCATTCTTGAGACCTTTTGATTCAAATTTTTTGTGGCCTGTCTCCACGCAATTAGAACCGCTGATGAAGGTGGCTAAGCTCCACCGAAACTCGTAATTAATGAATCATAAAGAGTTCGGTTATATTGCTTACTACCATCATCTGGAAAAACTCCTAGCTTGTAATAAGGACTTCGTGGCTTATTGCATTCAAGACATTTCTTTTCACATTGATAAAGATTGACAACGTCATTGCAGAGCAACTTTATAGCCGTATTCTATTGTAAAGAGACTAATTGGTAAAATTGTGCACAGCACAATTATACCAATTAAGGCCAACGTCATTGCAGAGCAACTTTATAGCCGAATTCCGTTGTATAAAGACTACTGACAAGCCACACAGCAAATGGCCAACAGCAAGATGACGACACAATACTTTACAGGCCCCGAGGGCCCGCGCTGAACCCGCCACATACACCGCTGCACGCCACCACTATCGCACCATTCTGCGCGCCCCTGTTTATTACTATTGCTATCATCTTTATGACGGCGCTTGCGTCCACCAGCATCTAACGGCCGTTCCCCTTCGGCGTGCGGGAGAGCACCGCGACGGCGTGGAACTCCTGTCGGCATCGTCAAATAATTCGCCGCAAAGGAAGAGCCGCTGAGTTATCTAGAGATGTTATCATTAATTATTTAGGCGCTGCCTTTATGGATGCGATTGACATTAATTTCATCATCAATGATAATGCAGTGTGTGCGATTGCGCCGGCGTCATTTATTATACCGTACCACATATCTCAAGGTATGTACGAGCAAAAAGATTCCCTGAAACGGAAATCGCACCTCAAAACACAGCAATTCAGCATTGTTGACATTACAGCGTTCGATCTGCTCCTATACCGCCTCGGAGGCCGACACCAAGCATAGCAACCTCCTCTACAGTGTCCTCGCCGACTCCCCCTGGCTTGGATTCACTCAAATCGGTCACTAGGGTGTCCGAAACAAGCAAAAAGAAAATTCAGGGTATCTTAAGGAACAGAGACTGGTACCTACATGTCAGCGACAAAATTTGATCGCTAAACTTGACCCTCCTTGTATCGTATTGGCTTGCTTGCAGCTCGTACTCTACACACATTGTCCCATCCATTAGCATTCATTCCAGCAACGAGACAGCCCTAAATGTGCTAGAAGAGAGAAGAGATAATTAAGCAGTGTAGGCGCCTGCACGCCAGCTGAAAGAGAGGCGGTAACCACAGGAAGTCAGGCATCATCGATTTTCGAGCGCCGACCCCATGCCTGCGAAAGGCAGGCGATGGGGTCGGCGGCAGATTCGTCTCACTACAATAAAATAATCTACTTATGTTTCTACTTAAAAGCTATTTCTTTTCTTTCGCATTGCTGGCAATTTTATTGCTTAATCGAGCAGCATTGCTTCATTCGATCAATCGAATTGAATAATGCGATGCGATCGGCCAAAAAGTTGGAGCGAAAAAATGAGACTGCAACCCACGACGAGCGAGCGACGAGCAACTCCATGAGGTCGTCTGCTACTACCGGCTGCCGTGACTACGTTTTGGTGACAGTGTGGTTGACGTGATGAGGATAACTTTCCTTCTTCCACGTACGTGGGAAAACAAACTTTCCATCTTCGACGGCGATCGGCCACAATTTCATAAATCCATACTGCATGCAGCGTGTGAGGGATGACCAATTGATTCATTCGTGAGACAATGACTGCGGGAATCTTCCAAATACGGCAGCGCACCCATCGAATCGATTTCTTCCATTGCTCTTCATTGTCAAAAAAATAATATTATATCTCAAGCAGTATCGGTCGCCGGCGGCTGTACAGGAAATCTTGATAGAATTGACGGGAATGGCGACAGGAAATTTCAATCAGTCCGATAGTTATGTCGGTAGAGTGAGCAGCATATCGAAGAGATTTTGTTCTGCGTCTGCTAGTGGATTATCTGGTGTATTGCGGGAAATGCTCATTACAAGCAGACGATGAAATAAGGCGATTCATGGCGGAGAGGATGGATGGTCATATCCCTCTAGAGTTGCACCGAACAGGGCTTCAAAATGATGCTGCTACACTCACTATAGACATTATTAATAAGATAGTAGCAATGATCAAAATTGGTCGTTCCGTTTCCTTTCACACGAATTACTCGTCTTATCATCTACTTCACGTGTAAAAAGCAATATCTTCTCCTCAAATAACATACTTCAGGACTAAAGCGTTGCCGAACCTAACCTATTGCAGCCATTGTCATCAGTAGAACTACCTAGTGACTTCCCCTCGACTCTCCACGAGCCTGTATCCTGCATCACCGTCCACGGACCCTCCTTGTTTTTGAGAATTTACGATTATCTGACTGAACATTATCAATCTTACCGCTATTGTTGCTGTTACCGGTCGAAAAGTGATGAGGTAGATCAGCAATGACATGTTATTAATCGTGCCACGAGAGCCAAAGTTTGCTGGGAGTTGTCGTGGGAGGTGTCGTTTTTTTCGATAGCCTGACCCACTCCCATCCCATGTCCCATCAACGTTCCCGCCATTTATTTGATGGGAGATGGGAGCTGGGAGGGGCAAATGGGAGCTCGATAACCTCGCGTCTTAGGAAAAGTTTGATGCCGTTTCCTGCACACTTATGAACGTAGTAGCGATACGTCGGAATATGTAAAACATCGCTAAATTTGAGTAAATACCTACTTGCTGACGAGATGGTAAATTGATTTTGAAATTTAGCAAAACGACGCCAACCCTGCTTATTTACCCTTGAGGCAATGAATAGCAAGCAATACGATTCGATCGGCCAAATAGTTGGAGCGAAAAAATGAGACTGCCACCAAGGCACGACGAGCGAGCGACGAGCAACTCACCCCACCAAGCTCAAGATGCTGATGACAAGAAGTATGCTTATTTCAACACAGCAAGCTAGCGATATATTCAACCAACACTACCATTAGCTCTGTCGAGAGGGAGCTACTTTTTCGAATTCGAATCATCACCAATCACAGCCTACAAGATAGACAAAAATGGCAAGAATGTACTAATTCCTACGTAGGTCTCTACAGGGCTCCAAAAGACCAACGGTCCGAGGAGGAAGCAGACTAACTAGGAGAGATCGAGTGACAGCACTTGTTAAGATAACTAACTGAAGTAGGTAAACAACCTATAATAATAGAACTTGAGCCCAAAAAACCCCAACAAAATGGACCGAAAGCAACCCAATCAACCGAACAAAAACTCTGAAAACGGTCGTCGCCAAAACCACCCATCGGAAAAACGACGTGATGGTGGTAGAGGTGGACGAGGAGGAAGAGGAGGAGGACGAGGGGGTGGACGCTCCAGCGGGAAGGAGAGGCGTGGAACCAGTAAAGCACGACGTGAAGAAACTGGAAATCTCGTTACCCCCAAGGCGGAGGCGAAACCGAAAAGTTGGAATGAAGTGGTGAAGACTGGAACCAAAAGGTTGACAATCACTCCTATTCTAATGAAGTTTGAAAAGTCGGAAGACGTCAAAAATGTGATCGAGGAGGCGGGCACGGAAGCACCAGTATGGACAGTCCCTTCCCCGAAGAAGAAAGGATGTCAAGTGCAAAAGCAAACCGAAAAAGAAGGGAGTAAACCGGATGGCAACAAGAATAGGTATGAAGTGTTGAGTGAGGAAGAGGATGAGGAAGAAAAAGTCGAAGTCGAAGTAGTGAAAACAAAGGAGGGTAAGAAGGAAAGAAAAGGGAAAGAACAACAATCGAATCATCAACAAAGCGGACAGAAGGAGATTTCTGAGAGAAAGAAAAACTCCAAGAAAAAGGTGAACACACCGAAGCAGGATGATACGATGACTGAAGAAAAATCGATTAAGTGGAAGGATAATACAACAAAACCACGAAATCAACAGAAGGGTGATAGTGGACCAGTAGAAGAGGCGCAACAGCAAGACACTGGAATCAAGCCTGACCAGAAAAAGTTTTCTGGTCACGACGTGAAGATGTGTCGAGTCTTCCAGAGGGACTTAGCCGACCAGGGGAAGATGACGAAAAAGTGCGTGGAAAAACTGAACAAAACCGATCAGAATCATGTCTTAGTGAGTATGGCAACCACTAGCATATTGGAGAGGACAGATGCATTTCACCCGGATGACGTAAAAGATTCAGAGACAGTGTTCCAATACCTAAGTACTTTATCCACGAAAAGTTTGCTCAAGATTATCAATGATAGAGATGGGTTCGATGAAACAAAGGCTCATGCCGACGAGATCGAACAGCAAAAGAAAAATGATACGATTGGACAAACTACTGAGCTACTTTGCAAAGAAACCGTGAATGACCTCATCAATCGAGAGAGTATTGACGGGGAGGAACTGGACGAAGTCATAAAAGAATGGGTGCAGAGATTCTATCCCGGAAGTGGGAAGCGATTCCATGTCAGATGCATCAGCGTATCGAGTCGAGCAAGATGCGAGGAATGTGTAGAAGCCAACCCTTATTCGTCTGACGAGGAATCAGAAACGGACTCTAGCTCAAATTCAGACTCTGATGAGAGTTATACGGAGGAGAATGGGATGATACAACAAAGCCCTCGTGGACGGAGACGAGGCCAATCAATATCGAGCAGAAGACACGAACCCGAACGAGTCTCCTGCTTATCGCCGGATAAAGGAACCGAAGGAGGCCCTCACAATTCGGCGAAACCACCACCAGAAAGTCTAAGAAATGGAACCACCGCACCTATCAATTCACGCACTGATCGATCAAAGTTAGAAGATCCAAACAAACGAGATGAGTAGAGGAACTCAAGACGTAATACGACCAGTGCAAAATTTAGAAGCGAGTGGAGACACAATACAACTTAGACAAAATGAAGATGGAGTAGTAAGATTCGGGTTTCAAAATATTAACTCCATCAAAGTCCTGAGGACCAATACTCTACCAAACGAGATAGAGGTAGTCCATGACCTTGGGATTGATATATGCGGATACGTAGAAACGAACCGCCCATGGACATCGAATAATAAAGGAATTTTTGATATGAATATGAGACGAATGTTTCAGAATATGGCTAACACTCAGTATGCGTCATTGCCACCAATAGACCATCGAATCAAATATCAGCCAGGAGGAGTCCTACAAACTATTACAGGCCACGTGACGGGACGAGTTCGGCATCAAGGGTCTGACAAGTATGGAAGATTTGCGTGGCATATTCTCCAAGGAAGCCGGGATGAAGGGATAGTTGTCATAACGGCGTATAGAGTATGTCAATCCTCAAATGCAGGGCCAAATACAGCATACACGCATCAACAGTCTGCAATGATGAAAGATGGAGTAGTGAACCCTCGGCCGAGGAAGCAAATCCTCAACGACCTCACCAAGCTGATTGAAGAGAAAAGATCGAAGGGATATAGACCAATAGTAATGATGGATGCAAATGGAAGTACATTCTCGGATAAGGAGTTTAGAGAGTTTCAACAAAATGCAGTTCTGGAGGACCCATTCTATAGGAAGTTCGAGGAAATGCCACGGACTTACAATAGAGGAACGAAAAGACTTGATTACATCCTCATGGATGCAGGCCTTCAGCATGCGGTACGACATATTGGGTATCTCGGGTCTCATGAGGCTGTGCACTCCGATCATTCAATGGCGTGGGTTGACTTTGATGAGAAATTGTTGTTCAGGGGCCTTATAAATCGCCCCCCAAATGCAATCAATAGGCAATTCACCCTACATCAAGAAGATAAGGTGGAGAAGTTTATGGACGAGCTAAGAAAAGGAATGGAGGACAAGAACATTCAACTTAAAGTTCCCATCCTAGTTGCGAAGTTCCATGAGGAAGGATGTACGACGGAGGCGAAGCGTGCATATAACGCATTGGATAAGGAATATACTGATATCATCAGGGCAACTCTGAAAAAGACATCACGTCGCCGATATGGGTACTTTCGCAGTCCGGAACTGACGTTGGCAGGGCAGAAAGTACTGTTGTATAAAGCAATGTTGGACTGCCAGCGTAGGCGAGCACCCCCAAGTGTAGGACTGACCAAACTTGCAGCAAGACTTGAATATGATCTGACGAGTAATTACGAGCAGATGACAGTTAAAGAGTTGAAAGTAAAGGTCAGGGAAGCTCGTAAAGAGCTATGGGAAATCCAGAAGGATTGTGCAGAAAAGAGGATTGGATGGCTCGAAGTTCAAGCCCAATCATCGGCAAGAAAAGATGGCGGAGATTGGGAAGCAAAAATGAACGCAATGATACGAACTACAAGAGCAGCATCAACGAATCGGAAACTTAGTCTCCTCACAAAAGGGCAACGTGTTGGACTTGATCGCATAGACGTCCCGAGCCATGAGTGGATGTACTCTGAAGATATGGAGGAATTGTACCATTATGATAAAGGAGTATTTGAAACGCATGCAGTCATGCAACAAACGTCTCAAGGAAAACCAATCATGGAAAAAGAATTCTATGCCCACCATTCATTGAAGGTACCGGATAAGAATGCATATCCCGTCAAAGTAATTGTCCGAGAAAATGGGACACTGAAGGTAGATGAGATAATTGACAAATCACCGTTCCAATGGGAGGCAATTACATCCCAAACGGCTATCGAAGGTAGAATACTACAGCGGAACAAACGGCATTTGCAACAGGTAGCAATGGAAGGGGGGCCATCGACTCAACCCCCAGTACAGCAATTGATAAGTGCGGAGGGAACTGAGGAGGTGAAGCAAATACTCGAAGGAAACTATCGAGTGGTAGACCCAACCACGAACGAAGAAATGGAGATTAGTGATACTCTAGCAGCGTGGATGAGTCAACTCAAACAAACAGAAAAAGAAGTAGCAATGGAGGAAACCGTGGGCTCAATAACTTCTGCTCAACTGCAAGAGGCATTCCGAAAAGCCAAAGAAAAGACTGCTTCTAATGGAGACCTACATTATACGGTGTGGAAAGCTATGGTAGCTGACAATGAGTTTGCAGATTGGTTGTCGATAATGATCAGCCTGCCGTTTATATATGGTTTCGCCCCTGAACGATGGAAGAGTATGACGGATGTAATGCTGGAAAAGAAAAAAGGTAACCGGCAGATAAACCAACTCCGAATCATAGGGTTATTAGAGGCTGATTTCAACACGGCACTAAAATTTTTCGCAAGAGAGTTTTCAAAAAAGATGGAGTCTACCGGGGAGCTGTCAGACGAACAGTGGGGATCTCGGAAAGATAGAAACTCAATTGATGCAGCTATGATCAAATTGTTGACATTCGAAGCGGCACGAGCAAAGAAATCAACAATAGGCATGCTGTATTATGACTGTATAGCGTGCTATGATCGAATGCAGCCGTCATTGTCGAACATAGAAATGGCGAAAAGGAACTTCAGTGACGGGATCCTGAGAGCAAGAGCGGAAGCACTACGCGGAATGAAACGCAATGTGAGAACTGGGCTCGGGGTATCGAATGATATATACTCAGAAGAACCAGGGGATTATCAGATTTCAGGAGAGATCCAAGGAAAAGCAGACAATCCGGCGCTGTTCACGGCATGTAGTAGTGGGATCCTGAAAACGCACGCAGAATTGGCACCGGGACTGGAATTACATGGTTGTTTCGGGGAACGGATGATGAAGCGTCATAACGTAAGCTACGTTGATGATAATGACGGAAATGTCTCTGCAGATTACGACAGTGAACGACCGCTGGATGAACTGATCGAAAGGATGAAATTGAGCTCTACGATGTGGAATGAGGTCGTACGATATTCAGGCCAATCACTTGCCTACCACAAATGTGCGTGGCAGGCATTAGCGTGGCAAGTGGTACGAGGGGAACTAAAACCAATCATGGCAATAGATGAAACAATCCTCTTGGAGGATCATAAAGGTGCCAAGTCAGTGATACAGTTTAAGTCACCAAATCAACCGAATAAAGGGTTGGGATACCACTTGTGCCCTGATGGGAACCAGAAGCAAGAGTACGAGGTCATCATGGAGAAATTGAGGAGAATTTCCAAGTCTACGTCTTTGGGATTCTTGACAGCAAGTGAGACGAAGCAACTACTCTACCAACGATTAATGCCAACATTGGATTACGTCCTTCACTTGACGTCCTTCAGTAAGAAACAATGCAAAAAGATGGATACAATCGTACGGAACAACTTCCTCCCATATATGCACTTTAATAGGAACTCACCAGACGCAGTGCTTCGAGGTCCTATGGAGCAAGGAGGGATGGAAATCCCAGACATGTATTCGAGGCAAACTGAATTGCAGTCAGAGTATGTTGTCAAGCAGCTCAGAAATGGGAAGACATTGGCGGAGGATTTTCTCTTCACATTGGATGAATTGCAACTGCAGTCAGGCCTGATAACACCATTGTTTGAGTACAAAGAAAGGCTGACATATATGGACAATGGACTACTAGTGAGCTTGAAAAATCGATTAGCTGAGATAGATGCTACGATATGGATGGAAGATGCCACAATCCCAGCATTGCAGAGGGAAGGCGATCAATCAATTATGGAAGCATTTATTCGACGGAAAATAAAGCCATCGATATTGAGAAAGGTCAATGCAGTCCGTATCTATATGCGAGTGATCACATTAGCAGACCTAGTGGTTGAGAATGGAGAATATATCGGAAATACAACGCTGGGGGGCAATTTTGTAGCGGGATCTGATTGGAGATGGCCGCAAATTCCATGCCCTCCGAAGAAGTGGTTCTCCTTGTTTCGTAGGTGTATACGAGAAACATTCTGCAATAGACTGGATAGTCGCCACCACCACACCAATTCAATGGAACTTGACATACCACTTGGAAAGTGGTTTCCGGTGAAACGGAACACATGGTATGACTGCTACCGAGGTAAGGGGGTGATCTACAAACGAGGAGAGACAGCCACTGGTGAAAGCTTTATTCAGAAGCTAACAGAACAACCAATGCAAAGTGGGTTCTACAAATATGAATGTGACGTCAACGCTATACCGCTAGAGTGTTATCCGATGAAAATGACAGAGGTAGATGAGGGTGTATGGACTCGCCGTCCGTATCAGATGGCACAACAGCAACAGCAGGAAGCTAAGCCTCCGGGATACGTGACCGAAAATACACACCTACCAGGCACGGAAATGAAGCCAAAGAAGACAGGTAGTGATGGTTCTGTCCTTCGAGTGCACAATGTGGCAGCGGCAGCATGGATTATCCCAACTAATCAAAACGAGTATGTCAAGGCATGTTTTTTGATGACAAACGTCAGCTCAGTAAACTCGTACCGAGCTGAATTGGAAGGGTTGTATCGAGCGCTGTATCACATACAATATCTTGGCATAGAATTGGGGCCAGACGACGATATTACTCAATGGTTTGATAATGAGTCAGGTGCTTTTACGAGTAATCGGCCAATGAAGACAGGACGGGACACAATACAACCTGAAGGAGATCTTCTGATGGCAATACAGCATCTACGGCAGAAGTTACCATTTGGAGTAATTAGTCAGCACGTCCGAGGACACCAAGATACGGCCAAAAAGAAGACGGAACCGGACGAAAGTGACTGCGATTCATTAGAAACCACGGAAAGCGCATTGGGAAAAGAGAAAGACTTGGATGGATTGGATGACAACGCTATGATCAACATTGCGTGTGACGAATTAGCGGGAGAAACATCGGCAGCAGCCATTGAGAATCCCATCCAACTACCACCTGAGCAAGAAATATTACAGATGCCGTATGAGGGATCAAAAGCAGTTTTACGAATAGGGAATAAGTGGATCACAGCTGGGATGCGAAGCCACGTCAACAAAGCGCGTCGGGAACCAATCCTCCGGAAATATATCAAGCGAAGACACGGATGGACGGACGAGCAATATGACAATGTGTATTGGATGACGATAGGGGAAGTGAGACGGAAAAGTACCCTTAGCCAGCAACGATTTACCTGCAAACTAATGCATGGCCTCCTCCCAGTGAATCACGTGAAGCAACATGAAACGCAAGTATCGCAGTGTCCGAACTGTCGGCAGTGTGATGACGAAACAATAGCACACGTGTTTCAATGTTCCCACCCGGATATGGCTGCGAAACGTGCTGCAATTATAGCAGCACTCCGGAAGAAAGGACTCCGGAAAATATCACGAAAAATACTACTCAGAGTGGCAAACTTGGTAGAACAATATGCAAACGGAGGCGAGATTCGAACCACATCAGAATGCCCGAGGATCCAGGAAGCACTGGAAGCACAACGTGACCTCGGGTGGGATGACTTCTTCAGAGGATATCTGGTAAAAGAATGGTATCAAGCATTGGAGAGTACTCATCATGGGGACGCCCACCAGCAGTTTTATCAACTCCAAAAATTGATCTGGTATGAAGTTGCACTACCGCAGTGGCATGAGCGAAACAGACTAGCTCATGGAACTCAGTCATTTGACAAGCAAATAGAGAGTGCACATTTAGCAGAGCAATTGGTATGGTACAGTCAACATCGAGAGGAGATGCCGCCAGGCTTTCACCAACGGTGGGCAAATCATAGTATTGACGAAATAAGCAATATGGATTTGGCTACTAGGCGAATGTGGGTGAATCACCTCAAGATAGGCAGGCAAGCGGTCGAGATGCGAGCAGAACAGCGGAAGAAAAGTCAACGAACTTTATCGTTCTACTTCAATGAATTCGGCCCACCACTACCGCCACCTCAGCGGCAACGTGTGGCTGATGAAGCCGAGGAACACGCAAATAGAGTAGTATTGTATCGTGAGGAGGGACAGCCGACAATAGACGCAGCCCTCAATGAACTCGAGAAATCGACGACGTAAACAACCGTATGGTTGAACTAATCCTGGCCAGGAGACTATTTAGGTCTTCTGGCTTGGAGTGCGATCTGAGAAACAGTTGTGGAGGCAGTATAGAGCACTATCAATGCTACCGACACAGCGCACATGTTGGTTAGTCATAATTTCGCCCCTAGAGGGCTAATCAGACGTACTTTAAAATTTCTGTTATATTATTATCTGTCGAGAGGGAGCTAATGGTCGAGAGGACGCATGTTGGTTAGAGCCATAATTTCGCCCCTAGAGGGCTAATCAGACGTACTTTAAAATTTCTGTTATAATATTAGCTCTGTCGACGAGGAATTTCTACAAATTCTACGATCACAATCGTTCTCCCCCCTCTAAAGAATCTTCTTCCATTTACCATGGGATGCGTAAGCCGTCCTCACAATTAATGAATGCTCCCGTCTCCTCCATTCCATTCTTAATAACCTCATACAACACCCTCTTGGCACCCACACTAGGATCCACCGCTCCCTCAATCTCCCAAATCGCCTCATACTTCTTGGTCATTTCCGTCTTGTTAAATCCAGGATGCAACAACAACACAGGATAACCCATATCCTTCACTTCCTCCGCCAGCAAGACCTGTCCCATATTACACGCCGCACGAGACATGTGATGTCCATAATCTCCACCCTTCCCTGCATTCTGAGTCGAGCGCCACTCCACACTTCCAGCCTGTGACGTAATAGTGACCAACTTACACCCCTCCGCCAGAGCCTTGGCCTGGATCAGGGCATTATTCATCCTCAGCGGTCCCAATCCACAAATATCAATTTGTTTCAATTGCTCCTCAAAATTCAACGAGTTCTCCTTGACAAGTTCACACGGTCCATAGAAGTATCCAGCCACATTCAACACCACATCCAACGCTCCTCCGTCGCCCTTGACACGCTTGGCAGCCTTCATAACCGCTTCGGTATCCACCACATCCACACCGGAATACACATTCCACTTGCCCACCATCTTTTCCAACTCGGGACTAGACGAACGACAAACGACAATGGCGGTAGCACCAATGGCTACCAACTCCTTGACAATTTCCAATCCCAATCCACGATTGCCCCCCGTGACCAAGACGCGTTTCCCGGATAGGTCGCCTCCAGTCGTACATACTTTCAATGTCGAGGAATCGTGCATTGTTGGCGGCCTTTGCGGCGGCGAAGCGGGCTGGTTGGTCGGCCATGGAGTGGGTGCCTCCGCGTGTTTCGTCAAATTCATCCGACATTTGTAGTGTTGTTGTGGATGATGATGATAATTTACGAATAGAAGTGACAGAAGGTGATGATGGAGAAAAGGCTGTAGCAGAGGAGGCTAGGAGCAATGATAGTAGTGGTGCGGTGGCGAGTTTCATGTTGGGTGTTGGGCTCGTTGATTGGATGCAGATGGCGTCGAGAAAAGATATTTTATTGTGATGAACAGCTGCTGCGCGGCAGAACGAAGGGAAGTTCATCGTGCAAAAAATCTTTCTGTGCGGTGGAGGCTTTGTTGATGAAGGCAGCAGGTCGGCATGAAGTTTTGATGAATGACGTACGTAGCTTGAAATGTCACCCCAGATAAATGAAATCAATTGAGGGGATAATAATTATTATTTATTACTCCTATTCGTTACTCTTTAAAGAAGTTGCTTCATGGAGAAAGCAAGCGATAAAGTTTACCATACTGTTAATTTACACAAAAGTTTGGGGACGTAACTTCTAATTGAGTTATTAGAAGCCCGGGCCCGGAACGAAAATCAATCTGCTTCACATACAACTGAGAATGATGTCGAGATGATGATGTGTTCGACGTCATGTCAACTGTGTCAAAGGTTCTCGTACATAGCAATAGATCATTGCAACAGTAATGCACCATAGACGACGCTAAATTACAGCAGCAGCAACAACTCGAACGATATAACAATAATAAAAGATGATATCATCTATTCAAACACTAACCTGCCTCCTGGTGGTGGTAATCCTAGCAGCTCCAAAAAATTGCCATGGCTTCAGTTTCACCATCACAACAACAACAACATCAACATCAACACAGCAGCACCACCACCACTACCAAATTGCACTTGGCCAAAGAATCCTACTCCTCCGATAATACCGACAATGATGACGAAGAATCAAGACCATCCTCCGATCTCAAAGCCTTACTGCCCAAGCCGGCATCACGTCCCTTAAAAATGGATAAATTCGGACGACGAATTTATCGAATGGAGGATGATACGACTGTGCGACATACCAAGGGTACTAGTGCAGATGCGGATGCTGCTGCTGCTGTTGAGAAGATTGTAGCGGGTGATCGTGCTGCTGCCGCTACTACTACTGGTACCACTGGTACTGGTGCAGTAGGAGGAGGAACCATGTCAACTTCTTCTTCTTCTTCCTCACTGTCAAGTTTGCTCACCGATTCGAAACAATTGGCCGGAGACAAATCCCTCCAAGCATTCGAAAATATTGAATCATCATCCACTACTACGACGGATCTCAAGGCATTATTGCCCACGGCAAAAATGAGATTTATGAAATTGGATAAATTTGGGAGACGAGTGCAACGGATGGAGGATGATGGGACAGTTAGTTATTCGAGGAGTGCAAGTGGTACTACTGAGAGTGATGGTGATGGTGGTGAGAAAAGTGGTGCGATTCGTGGTGTCAAGGGTGGAACTGACAATGAATTTACTAGTGATAGTGAAACACAGCAATCACAAGAGGCAGCAGCAGCAGCAAGCAGTAGTTGACAAAGGACAATCCCTCTCCAAACTAATCCGTGCTCCCTGAACCAACAACAGATTTACAAAAGGATGCATCTACCTCTACCGGAATTCATGGTGCAGATCTCAAGGCATTATTGCCAAGTGCTAAAATGAGATTTATGAAGTTGGATAAGTTTGGGAGGAGGGTACAACGGATGGAAGATGATGGTACAGTGAGTTATTCGAGGAGTGAAAGTGGTGCTACTGCCGGTAACAATGTTGATGGTGGTGATGGAGGAGGAGGGTTGGTGGAGGAGAAAAGTAGTGGCAAAAGAAAAGAAAAAGAAGAAGCAAGTCCCATTGGTAATTTGGAGAGTGAATCTACAATAGACTTGGGAACACGACAAACTAGTGATAGTTATGTCAATGAAAGTGGAACTAGTGCCAATTTGAAAGATTTGGCAGGGATATCGAAACGACCGGTGTTTACCAAGCTTGATTTTAAGGGGGGGAGTGTGGAAGATGATCGTCGCATGTTATCGTCATCATCTTCTTCGTCTGTGCCACCATCAGCAAGTAGACAATGCAGGAACAGCTGTACCATCCTCAGGTTTGAAAGAATTGGCATTGTCATCCAAACGTCCAATCTTTACAAAACTTGATTTCAAAGGTGGGAGTGTCGAAGATGAACGTCGTACAAAAAAGTCTCCATCATCCACCGATACTACTACCGCCCAAGCATCATCATCCTCAACAACAACAAAGAGTAATCTGAAGGACTTGTTACCCACACGTCCCACATTTACAAAGCTTGATTTCAAAGGGGGGAATGTGGAAGATGAACGCCGGACAAGGAAACCACCATCATCATCCACAACAACCGATTTGACAAAGACGACATCATCGGGATCGCTTCAGACACTCTTGCCGGAACGTAAATTCATGTGGAGGAAGAGAGAGCATCGAAGTACTACGAATGATTTTATTGGATCGGTGAGTGGTATTGCGAGGACTACTACTACTACTTCTTCTTCGAATGATAGTGTGAGGGAGGCAAAGCAGAAGGCCATGCGAGAGGAGGTGATTGCTTCTGCTACTGCTGCTGAAGCGAACGTTGGATGATGGTGATGATGTTAAAGGTGATGATGTGTCGGGTAGTAGTGAAGGAGGGGGAAGCTATTCGAATTTGACGGATTTGTTGCCACAAAAGAAGTTTGTGTTTCGGGATACAAAGTAAAGCAGGGGGATTGATAGTTTGGGGGGTTCGATGTACATGTTGCTAGGCTTGATGCAATTCACTTGTTTGCCATAAGATTGTAGTAGAGAACTTGGTTCATTATTTGATGTTGCTACTGGGGCGTCGCGTTCCAACGTTCATGATTAAGAGTATTTGCCTTCGTATGGATGGCCCAAACTCCTACATCTGTCTCTAGGTATTACTTTTTGTGGACGAATCATCCACTTCCTCAACTCCATCTCTCTACACCACGAATCCCCTCAGCCCCATCAACCGCGGTCAACTATTGTTTGATGCCTGCGACACTCTGATGCTCGTGATTTGCCTAATATCAAACCGAATATTATGGTAATTGCTTCGTCTTGCCGTAAGAGCTTCTTCTGTAAGGCTTTCTGCCTTTCCTACCCTTTCCCTCGCCAACTCTGACTTTGCTCATACTCCACCAGCATCACACTTCTTTCGTCGTGTAGCCTGCCATTTGGAGTACCACAGATGCGCTTTCTCGGTAAGCTCGATGCTCACCCTTTCAGCTTGGCGTGCTATGCTGACGTGTATCATATCTGTACCTCTTCAAAATAAATTTTCATAATACAGTTAGAATGTTTATAGTTTAGGGCTGCCTCGTTTTGTCGTACTTGAATGATGCACGATGGGGTACTATGAAGTGTTTCTTGCCACGACTGCATCTGTTTAATCTTTGCCCTATTCTTGACATGCCCCTTGAGTAGATCCGTCCTGGCCATTGCTTTTTAATCTAATTTTGAACAGGCATTTGCCTTGCTTGGGACATCACCTCGTTATACTTGAACATAGCACAAGCATACTCACAAGCAGCCACTGCTTCTTTGTCTTGGATGCTACCAAGAGGATCGTATTAGAACACAGCACGAGCATAGACAACAGCAGCTTCTTCTTCATCATTATAGTAGCCCAAGAGAGTGATTCTTTCCATCGAATCTAAATTGTACATAATACTTTTTGTTCTTTTAATAATCACCTTTGAACTTTGATGAACCAGCCTTACAATTGTGGCGGAGAATAGGTGCCTGCGGGATTGAAATGACATCGGCTCGACAATTATTGTCAAATCATCACTGCTATCATTCTTCCAATCCACTCTTGAGATTAGCTGGGATCAGTCCCCGTTCCAAATACCTCGTCACTCTAGATGATAGATTAAGCATAGGGAGAAAAGATAGGTTAGTAGTACAAGTCACAGCAGCTGAATATGCTTATTCAATACTCACCTCATGGTTGTGGCATCACCTTCGCAGAGCACATACACGCGCCCGTCGACATCAGTTACCCGAATGAGAAGCATATTGAGATCGCCCGACGTGACAGCGAGATGACTACTCATGCTTGCGCATTTCATGAATTCATTAGTTTTATTTACATGTTTACCTGCTATCTATATATATGTAACAGAAATTTTAAAGTACGTCTGGTGGGCCCTCAAGAGGCGACATTATCTACGCTAAGTGATAACGAACATGTGCTGCAGTAGCTATTATTTCCCAGATCGCACCCCAATGTTTACCTGCTATCTATCTTTGTTCTACCTCCATTCATCTCTCCACCCAGCTTGACGTTCCTCTCTCACGCAGCTATGCACCTTTTCAACACCATCTCTTCACACCCAAACTCGCTCCATCTCGATCACTCTCCTCATTCTCTCTCTCTCTCTCTCAACTCTCTCTTCCCCCCCTCCCTATCTATCATCTACGATCCACGATAAGTCGAATACGACCAAGGACTACACAACAAAGGGACATGATAATGATCCGTCGGATCATCCAACCCAAAATCCAATCGTACCACATCCAAAAATGGTGTACCTGCAATCCGACTCGATGCATACCGTGCAAAGTAATCACCTACATAAAATATCCATTGGTATTGTCCTACTGTGAATTCTGCTCCCTTGAGTGCTGGTCCTGAGGGAGACGTCCGTCGGAATTGGTGATGAATGATTTGATTAGTTGTGGTTTTGTAGTATTGTCGTCAGTAGTATATTTGTAACAATTCAATCCTCATTCCAGAAGCAGGAATACCATTGGCAGTATCCAACACATGACACGTCAAGAATCCCCCATGCCCCTCTTGAGTTGAACTGTAAGTCACCTTTTCTAATAGACGCATAAAGGCAATTTTATCCACCTGAAACAAAGCATGGGCAATCTCTTCGTGGACTGTGGAATTGGGATTGGTCAATCGTCCCTCTAGTGCGGAGAGGACAGTGTACTTGGATGCATTTCGTACTGCTAGAATGAAGGGAATGTTGAATTTGGATTTGTAGGCTTCATTCCACTTTGTGAAATTTTGACGTTCCTCGGGTGTAAGGGTGGATAGACCTGCGCGACCTTGTTCGTGTTTGCTTTCTTCGGTAATGGTTGATTCAATTTGTTCTAATTTGAGGCATAGGTCAGGATGACTTCGGAGTAATTCCAATTGAACGTCGGTGGGACTACGCTTGACATATTGCTTAATTTCATCGAATAGAATTTTAATATTAGTAATGCGTTGCTGCGTTGCTGCAATGGTGGAAGTGTCGTTGTTGGTGGGGCAGAGATTTTCGAGGAAGAATTGTTCGACGAAGGTGGGGGTCTTTTCGTAGATGCCGCCGAGATGAGTGAGGAATTCTGCGGCGGTTGGAAGGGAAAGGAGGATGTCGAGAGGGATCTTGGGTGAGGTAGACATGGTTGCTGCTGCTGACGATAATATTGTTGTGCTATCCCCAATCTGCAGGTTCTAAGTAGCATGTACTTATGCCAGTGTTGTGGTAGGCAGCAGGTTGTGTCATCTTCAATCAATGTCGAAAAAGAAGAGGATGAAGATGGTTAGTTTTCTAAGGTTTTCTAAGGTTTTCTAAGGTTTTCCAAGTCTACCTAGAGAGGGGTAGGTACAATACTTATACGTAAATATACCTACGTGTACACTCGTTGTAAGTACCCTCCTGGATCTATCATGCGGGATAAGTAGAGATGAACTCCATCATGCGGCCGGCAAGCGGCAAGCGGAGGCACGCCGCAACGCCCAGCCACAGCCCACAACACAACAGAGCCACAACAACACACCAACATCACCATGCCAAGACTCTCAGAGGACGCTACACAACTCTTCGTCGACATTTATATCGCCTGCAAGGGTGATATCAACAACATTCGCACTCTACTCTTCGAAACGAAAAACACGCCCGCACATATCTTCAGCTCTCTCCAACTCTTCGGTCCTGAATATGAAAAGAAGGGAAAATGCACTGGAAAGCACTACGCGACTCTCCGAAATTGGAGGTGCAAGTGGAAAGGGGAGGGCGTCCTGGAAGACAAAATCCTTCAATATGTTCCACCAGATGTTATTAACAGATTTGAGGTCCCAGCCCCCGCCGCCCCATCCGTCATCAGAAGTGCTGCTGATCTTGTCAGAGGTGCGCCTGCCGCTGCTGGCGACCATGCCGCTGGTCTTCCTTCGGTTCCACCGGTTCCACTCACCCCCGATGTTGCACAACGCTCTGGCTCCTCTTCTTCTGGTGGTATTGATGGAAATCTCAATCCATCGACTCCTCACATGACTTACGACCAGCTTGCAGGATTATTCCAACTCTCTAATCAGGCAACCAATCAGCTGAGTCAGGTAATGGCGGAAGAAAGCCAACGCACCAACCAGCAATTCCAACGCACCAACCAGCAATTTGGCCAATGCTTCCGTGCAATCACCCATGTCTCCGGACGAGTTGATAACTTGGAGGATAGGTTTGAAAGGTACGCAGAGACAAATGGAAGCAGAGTCGCCAAGCTTGAGCGTCAAGTCAGAGCTCTCACTCCTCAAAAGAAGACGAAGAAGAGAAAGTGAAGGAGGTCAATGCATTGCGATGGACCTCTAGAGCTTTACAATGTTTTTTAGTTGTTTGTTTGTTAATACGTATGGACTTGCGGTGGTCGTGCGTTTCCATGTTGTGCTGATGCTGGAGAATGTGATTTGGAAATAAATGTTCGTATAAGTATAGATATATGTTTGTTACTATAAGTCAAAGTTAGTGAGGACAGAGTTCACACGCATCTGCTTCATATCTTATGAACGTCCTCATCTCATAACGAAACAACTGGACTTTATTCACTCATACACATCTATGACAACATTGCTTGTTTCTCATCAAGAATACACTACTGACAAGGCGGCGAGGAAGGAAGCAAAAGAGGTGGAGCAGACTACCAAACTATTGTATTGTACGAACTCCAAACAATCAACCAACAAGCCCTCTCCACCAAGTCAATACACCCTTCGGCCAACGATTGGTAAACATGAATCATTCAATAATTGCACAAGAAATATATTGTTTGGTGATTTGCCTTTCCCTTTGGTTTGCTGAAGGTGGAAGGCTCATTTTGAAGAGACACATCTTGTGTGCACGGTAATACCCTGCATCATCAATCTTGTGCCATGGATTCCGATTCCAATAATCGAGATGATAATGCCGGCAAACGATGTAATCATGAGGCAACAAATGGCTACCATGCAGTAGCAGTAGCTATTGGCAATAGCAATTCTTCGTTTAACGATGGTGCAGATGATGACGACGATGCTAAGATGCCTGCTTCAGATGCAGCGTATTATGCATCACGCGATGTCTCTTATGACGCAAATAATAATGCTCCATTTGGCAGTGCATTTGATGGTGCCACAGATTCAAAGACTCCAGTTAGGTTTTGCATTACGGATAACCACGCTAAAGCTGAAGCTCACTCAAATCTGCCCCAATCAAGTTGAGCACGAGCAAGTTCCACGCGGAACTTGAAGGCAATTTGCAAAAGAGAATTAGCTGCCATTCAGTCTTTATCAAAGCAAAAATGGTCAGCGTCGTCCCTTGATGATGACCAAATCTCAAATTTATTGTACAGTTCACAAATGACGTTCGGCTCGCAAATATCTATCTGGCCGATGTAAATGCATTGGCGAAGTCATGTGTGTCATTTTTGTCGGAGGGAAGTTTCAATACTATCGCACTCTGCTCGGGCGGCTGCCGGCTGCACTCTATCATCTGCACTCTCGATACTCAATGAAAGCAACACACAAGTAGAGACGAGGATGATATGATCGAGTGATGTCTATTGGAACTGAGCGTGACATACACACTTGTTGAGTGGATCTCAAGAGGGATAACATAAGATCAAGCTAGCAGTGGAATTGGACTTATTATTTACATCTGACAAACATGAGACACATTATCATTCCTACGACCTATGAAGACGAAAACGCCAATTCCCAATCATCCCGTCTCTCCATCTCTAGAGAGAGAGGCGGCAAATTATGTGCCTAAGACACGCGACGGCGATGGTCGCAACTTGAGAGAAGACCCTGCTCGACTGCTCAAACTAAACTTGCCGTATTTGTTCCTCGCTAGTGAAGGCCTTCCGTCAAGAGTCTCTGCTTGGTCCGAGTTGCGGTGGATGTATGGACGCTGGCTGTGTAGCTTGTGATACGCCTTGCGAAGAGAGTGCCTCTGCATGAACTACAAAGCACTGTTTTTAGAGATAGGAAACAAAACAAAGATTCATTAGAGAGTGTTGATACAAAGAGACATCAGACAAACAAAACAAAGATTTAAAAATGTTGGTGGAGATGCTTTTCATCGAGATCGAACGGTAGTTTAGCGACGGATTTATGGTCTAGCAAACCCTAAAGGAACTGTGCCAATCTTTCCCTGAGGAGGACGGACACTCTGTTTAAGCCTGTCAGCACCTTCGAAGGCCGCCGTGACCAACCTTGGAAACCGACCGTTACTATCTCTCTCGGAACCCCAAATCGAGTACACCCGAAAGGCGTAAAGAAAAGCAGGGCCAATTTAATTAATCGCCGGCATTCCTCGGCGATGGGCCTTATTTGTATAGCACCGGCTTTGCCTCGGTGCTGGGACTGAGCCCTGGGCCAATTTGTAAAGCACCGGCTTCCACGGTGCTGGGCCAATTTGTATAGCACCGGCTTCCACGGTTCTGGGCCAATTTGTATAGCGCCGGCTTTCCTCGGCGCTGAAGTTGTTGCTCAATCAGCCATCACCATCAAATTCGGACAGGGGATCATGAATCGGTTGTTACTCACCTGTAATCATCGGTCATCGGTTGCAGTCGTTAGCGGCGGAGCCTGCTTCAAGGCGGTGGCGATGCTTGCGGGTGAACGCTGTTGGGAGGCGGCGGCAGTATAGCAAGCGGCCGGCGAGCGAAGAGCGGAGAATCGGCCGACATGGTGGTTTGGTAGTGAATGATGTTGACAGTTTTCGAAATGAAAAATTATGAGCTCTGCAAGCAGCGGCAAGTGGCTTGAGACAGCAATTTCCCATCCATGATTGAATGAATGGCTGTGAGAGCTTTTCATGATGCCGTCTGTCAGCATGATTGAATGGAGAGCTTTTGGTCGGCATGATTGAATTAACGGCAGAAGAGATGCGGTTCGGTCGTTGATTTTTTGTGAGTGATTTCGGTGGACAGTTTGAGTACCGAGTGATGTTGAAGTTCAAGTTTTTACGAGAAAAGAAGTCTTGGTCTTAACTTATCATGACATAAGTACTTAAGTAAGTAATTACACACAGCAAATGAAAGCCAAAAGCACATTCTTTGCTGCTATTACATGAGACGGATTAGATCGACACCCCTCGATATCGAATGGTCATAAAAGTTTTAACACAGTCATTGATATGTTCTCGATTCATGGCAATCATCTCCAAGTGCTACTTCTCTACATCAGTAAGTCCCTGACGTCGAGGGATCTGGAGTCTTCCCGAAGTGTCATCTCTGCAATATGCAGACTGACCCACGGAGGGCTGCCAGACACGAGAGGTCAGAGTTCTGTCGGACGGGGAGGGAGAGGATAGTGCAAACTAATGCGGCTATTGCAAACCAGCGGGCTCTTGAAGTTGGCTTCACGGCGTATGGAGAGGACCTCGAACGGGTGGAGGTGTTTAAGTATCTTGGTCGGCTCATGTCGATGGATGATACTGACACGCAGGCGATCCGGAGTAATCTGACCAAGGCCCGAAAGGCGTGGAAAATGATATCTCGTCTCCTGCGTAGCGAGAACATGAAACCCAGGGTTTGCGGTATGTTTTTTAAGGCAGTCGTGCAGGCAGTGCTTTTGTATGGGAGTGAGACTTGGGTATTGACGGATTCGGCGTTGCGGTGTCTGGAAGGCTTCTATTATCGAGCTGCTTGCCGCATGGCACGCAGGAATCGACCTAAGAAGAACGAACGGACTGGAGAGTGGAGGTATCCGGATAAGAAGGAGTTATTTGAGGAGGTTGGGCTGTATACTTTGACGGAGTACATCGAAAAGCGGAGAAAGACTATTGGGGCATACATCAGGGACCGCCCGATTCTGGATCTTTGTAGGGATGGTGAGAGACAACGTGGTACCAGCAAACACCGATGGTGGTGGGAGCAGCCATATGAGGCGGACCCGGAGAGGGAAGAGGATGCCTCTTCTATTGTATCTGGAGCCGCGTCAGAGGTGGAATCGCTGTTGTCTGTCGAGGATAGTGCATAAAGGGGTTGGCTAGCTGGATCTTCACGTGTGGGGTTTAGTATAGTCTTTTATTTCTATAACAGCAAGCGCCTAGGGGTTGCATGAGCACTGCCCGCGGACTTGTTAGTCCATTCGTTGGGAAAGACGTGTAATGCCCGAAGGCCAAGTTACACACACACACATCAGTAAGTGACCTGCGAAGATGATTTCGACAGCTTTGAATGTATCATTTCTGCAGCTTTTTTGTAGAAGGAGATAGTTGTATCTCGGGCCTGACCAAAATGACACAATAATTATCCTCTGCAGCTTTGTAGAGTCGTTCTTCGTTACCGCTACTGCTACTGCGTATGAGAGAGTTATTTTCACACCGTTCCATGGCTTGCCCGAGGGACAAGTGCAGGGCCTCCAATGCTCGAAGTTCATTCATCATTCCCTCTGCTTTAGTAGAAGATGGAAGAAACTTACAACTGACAAAAATACCACATGGCACAATGATAAGATGGATGCAGCTGACTGACTTCTTTGTGGATGAATGCAGCTGGTGTGAGTCGTCGGTCTCCGTCTCTTTAGATTGAGATTGTGAATTCTGACAAATTTGCTGCGCCAATGATGTGTCGTCCGATTACCGTTCATTGATATGATGTCACAAATGAATCCACGTTGCAAGAATAAACCTTGCTTTTAGCAAGGGAATAACTAGCTTTTAGTATGCTGTTCGTAAGACAGCAAGGATTCACCTCACATGAGTGTGATGGCCAATAAAGCATATAAAACTACAATATTGCGGCGTCAAGCTTCATCTAATGATCGATTCAAATTCAAGCACAGCATCCATCGGCAAGGCTGCCACCTGCTGCTCTTGTAATGTAAGTATATATATATGTACAATAGACTCATCAGTCAAAAAGACATTCAAATGACGTTCGGCTCTCAACTATATCCTGGCGGGATGAACCTGGCAGACGAAGAAGGGCGGGGGGCGGGGGCGGGGGCGGGGCTGTGATCAGGGCACATAACACATCACAGAAACCCGGCTGTGGTGTGAATCGTTGCCACGGTTGTTGGTTTGTGTGCTAAACTCCTTCATAATTTGGTTCGGTGTTCGGTCTCTCTTGTTATCCTGAGCACACGACCTGATGTTATCATTTCTGGTAGCACTCCAGCTGCAAGTGTTGTCAATAATTATTGTGCTCTTAGTTGGAAATTGAGCTAATCTGTATCCCTATTCGATCTCCAACGATGAGCGAGAGTGATGATGAATTGCTAGCGGAGGAATTATTGCAATGTTGCACATATGACTGGCTTTCAGAGGAATGCATACGCGAAATAATTGAGCGTCACGAATTGACACCTCATCATAATAATACAGTGAGCAACTATAAATTCTTTCGGATGGCCTGCAGCAATGAAAAAATCACCGAGGGAATAATTCAATGCCTCCTCGAATATTTTCCTGACGCTGTCAATGATGCTGATGGTGACGGGCAACTTCCACTCCATCATGCATGTGACAGCGAAGACGTGTCACTCGGCGTAATTCAACTCCTCATCGATGCAGCTCCCAATTCTGTTTATCGTAAAGATGATGGCGGTAACATGCCTCTTCTTTGCTTGTGCAATAACACCGCATGGGAAGAAATAAAATCATTGGAAATTTTGCATCTACTTCTCGAGAAGTGCCCTGAATCAATTCGGCATGCGAATAATGGAGGCCAACTTCCAATTCACCTCGCTGCCACGTCGTCGAAACTACCAGAGTTTTGCCGTTTTTTGATCGAAGCGTATCCAGGATCAGAGCGAATGGCTCATCACACAGGAATGCTGCCTCTTCACTGCGCCTGTGCGGGCAACACAGTCGCCACAGTCGATTTTTTGTACAATCTTTATCCAGATGGCATCAATCATTCGACACCAATAAACACAGGGCAATGGTGTCCAATTCACTCCGCAATCTACGGTTTGATGCAAAGAGCTGATCCGAGAGCTGCTATAGAAATTGTAGAATTCCTCCTCGGTTGCGATCCCAGGGTGAAGTTTCAGAAGTTTGGCGGAGTAGTGCCTTCGCTTTTAATGGCTTGTTCTATGCAGTATTGTGATTCTAACATAGGGGCTGCAATTGAAGTTATCAAGGCAATTTATGACGCACACCCTGAAGAGATTGAATTAGTTGCGCAAATCATCAATATTGATATTCATGATCATGAACTGGATCCACTAAATCAAGAATTGATGAATGCATTGATGAATAGACACCCATCGGTACAAGCATTCATCAATAATCAGGTTATCTATTCTCGTCAAGCCAAAGATCACCTCTTCATGACGATGCCTGATCACAATGGACAACTCCCGCTGCACACAGCGCTTCGAAATAATGTCAGGCTTGGCTCGATCAAGCTTTTAGTTGAAGGATATCCTCCCGCTGTACAATCTCTCGATAATAGCGGCGCATTACCCTTGCACCTTGCATGTATGCATCACGAATCTGCTAGCGTTGTGCAGCATTTGGTTGAACTTGATACAACTACTCTTGAAGCCGTGGATGAAGACAATAATACTGCTCTCCATTATGCGTGTCGTGGCGCAAAGTACGAGACGATAACACTGCTGTTGAGAAAGTATGACGCCGTATCGGTATCGAAACGAAATGCTCAGAAGAAGCTTCCAATTGATCTTTTGTGGGAAAGCAATGAGGTCGTCGATAGAGAAAGTGTCGAGTATATGGGGAGTATCTTTCAGCTTGTGAAGGCTTATCCTGAGAATGTTATGGTGATGAATTGGATGTGAATATGAATCAGCATGCGAAGTCGCAATGTAACAGGAATTTTGGTGGGCCCTCTCAGAGGCGACATTATCTATGTGTTGAAGAATGATAAAGTCACTGTCCCAGTAATCGATTACTGGGACAGTGACTTTATCATTTCTAACATAATGCAAGTCACCAGTCCGTTCCTAGACTGATGACAGGATTATTCGAGTCCAGCGAGGTAAAAAGCCTCTATTTCCCACCTAGAGAGAGGTATGGATAAGAGGAAATACTACTGCGGGTAGGCGGACTAGGAGATAAAGATCTAGCTAGAGGAATACTAGTAATGTAATTCCCACTAGATGTAGGTGGACGCTGCAAGGTGTGACCTGCGCTAGCCTACTCCTGTCTCCAGTAATCGACTAGAGATGGCATGGACTTACGGTCCTGTCAAGGCTCGTAATCCTGTCATCAGTTGCTAACGAATATTTGCTGCATCAGCCTTATTTCCAGATCACACCCCAGGCCATGCTATCTTTCGAGCACGGCCAGGATTAATTAACGTCAACCTATTTGTGTCGATTACTCAAGTTGATATTATCCATCTTCGGTTGGTCTTGTTCTTGACGTATTACAATACACTGTCGGCTTGCTCCCGTGCTTCTCTCACGTTGTTGGTTGAATGATATTGTTATGTAATCAAGCATGGATGGTTGGTTCGGCTCCCTCTAGTGTATTTGCTATTGCCCCCCCCCCCCTCTGGCTGCAAGCCCTACACCACCATCTTGAACGAAATGAAAAGAAGACAAGTGGTGCTTTTGAAGTTCAGAGCAATAAAACGGCAGATATTTGATATCTGTGGCTCGGTGAATTTTTGATCTGGCGCAGCCGGATCAGCTGAAATGCTGCACAAAGAGAGGAAAGAAAGAAAGGGGAAAGGAGGGGGAAAGAAGAGGAGAAAGGGTAGGAGGATGTTGATGTATGCTCTGATTTGATTTCACTAGCTTTCAAGCTAGTTATACCTGCTTTTGCTCGATTCTAATTGTTGTCATTTTTTGTTGGGCTCCATGCTGTGCCTTGCGATGCTTTACATCATTGCCACGTGCTCATTAGAGGGTATACTACCACATCAGTTCCATCTGTACCATACACGTTACGCGTGACGCCATGACCCATACTTGCATCCAAGCCAAATACCCCAAAGACAATGTAAACCTATTGCTCCTTTGTGTTCTTGATATCAACTAAGTTGTGGTGCTTCATTGTTTCTCTCGGCTGATGCTGGACCTTCTTGGATGCTATCAAAGTACATAATGCTTTATTGCGGCTTCTGATCCGTCGTGGCTGGGCATGCACGGGATGTGGTCAGTGTGTCAGATGTCTTGTTCTAAGCCTCCTCGAGATTATGATTGATTGTCATGCCAGTCGAACGATTGCCATACCAGTCGATTGTGGAGAAGTGATTCCTTGTCGTTTGTTTCAAATCGTTTTCTGAACCGTATCTATTGTAGGCATCTCTCCCTCTCCTCTTCTACGCTAGTGATTTTGATTGCCTCCGGCATCCGACATTAGAGTTGCATTCCATCTTAACCTTCTATCTATTATGACTAGACTGTTACTTGATTTGTTGAATGTTTCTACACTCTGGTGATTTGTACGGTCTACTCTCTGGTCTGACGTCTGACACTGTTTGTATTTATTTACCAAGACACTTAGCAGTGTTGTCATTATTGTTGTTGTATTATCAATCACTGTCATCTTTGGCGTTGCGGCTGGTGACAATTAAATGCATCCCTGCAGGAGGTTTCGGTGGCTGCTAGAGTATGGGTCCTCTCTCTGTAGTTGCTGCATCTACGTGAACCGCAAACTACATGCATTTTTGCCTATTTTTGTATTCCGTGCAGTGTTGTCGAATAGCCTATGATCAAATTCACAAATCGAGCAGAATCTGCCAGGTAACCTGCGGCGATTATATAATGTGAGTTGCATTCATTCGGTTCCGTTCATTTCTATCTACTGACTGCCGCGCTGCTTTGTGTGTCGGCATCGGAGCGAGAGCGGAGGAAAACAAAAAACGAGCATAAACTTTCAGAGCAATTTCCTCGCACTTCTGATTAGCTACGCTTCTCCGAAAATGATATCGAGAGTGATTGTGATTAGATGGATTGTCGGCTGTTGCATAAGTAGTAAGTTCTGGAGTCGATATTGCTTCCGCTGGAGTTGTTATGGCGAGGTCGACATCGACATGGTCCTTATCCTTTGCAAAAGATCCAGTCTGAAATTTGGCGCGCCTCGAAAAGATCCATTTTAATGTGGCCGGGCCGATATTATTACGGGTAAAATATGCTTGCCCGTTGTCGCCATTACTTTTGTGTGCGGCAAAGTTAGTGTCGCCATTAAAAGTAATGGCGACACCCGCTTTGAGTAAAAAGGGTTTTATTAGTGAGTTAGCTAGAAAGAGGCGGGTGAAATTGCTGTCGCCATTACTTTTTTTAGCCACCGCCATTCACCATCTGCCTCAATGATGGCTCCCAACTCCCACCTCCCGCCGAGCCACATCACACGGAGCGAGCTCCAAAACAAGTGTAAATATTCACTTCGAGTAAAATTACAAAAATACTCGTCTTCTTTAGCTCCTACAACCAAACCACTCTCTAGAGAAGTACATCTGACACTTTAGATTGGCAAGAACAAGATAAGTGTCCTCAGGGATATCAGTTGATCAAAGTTCTTTTCAGTGGTGCTTGGTTACGCTTGCCGAGAGTTGCTTTGATGATGTAAAGTAGAAAGGGGGAAGCCAGGGCGAACACCTAATTTTATAAAATTTTTATGACCTTTCCACAGTTGGCACGCCAAGTGGGCTAAGCAGTCTCATCTACTTTTCCCCCTATTCTGTGGAAATCTGTGGATGCAACTCGATTTTTTCACAATTTTGTTAGAGATTTTAGTTAGAGAGCAGCTCTCAAGGCGAAAATTAAGTTTCAGGGAAGTGGTTTACATGCTAGCCCCGAGACACTATCCTTTAGGTGACTATTAAGTGAGTGTATACTGTGCTGAATAGGTGTCGAAAGCGTATATTTTCGTCGAAATATGCATGTGAAGGTGCTCTCTAGCTTGGTAATATCTTTGATGGCTGACGGCCAAAATTTTTTACATGGCGAAAAGCCAGTGTACTCTCACATGCATTTCTCAGCGAGGAAATGGAATTTTCGGCCAGTCAACATATGTATAGAGTCGACAATAAAGTCGACGAAAGGATGGTACTACTGGAAATGCATGCTAATCATCTTCCTGAAACTTAATTTTGGCAATGAGAGCTGCTCTCTAACTGAAATCTCTAACAAAATTGTGAAAAAATTGAGTTGCGTCCACAGATTTCCACAGAATAGGGAAAAACGTAGATGAGGGATGAAAGGGGGCTGCCGTGGAAAGGTCAATCTCACCTTTCAATTCAGACTAGGACATAATGAATATAAAGACTGCTTTTGTAATCCTTTTTACATTTTACTTGCCTATTGCACTGTGCAGTGAGGTGACACGAAAGGCTACCAATGCCCAAACTCCAAGAGAAGCGCAATGGTGCCATGCCTGACGCTGCGGTGAGCATAATGACGTGCTGCGTTCCCACATTGATCCAAAACGTCGAGAGTGGATATATCAAGTGCCACTTTAAAAGTACCAATAACGCTAGAAGAATCTTTATCAATGTGAAAAGAAATGTCTTGAATGCAATAAGCCACGAAGTCCTTATTACAAGTTAGGTTAGGAGTTTTTCCAGATGATGGTAGTAAGCAATATAACCGAACTCTTTATGATTCATTAATTACGAGTTTCGGTGGAGCTTAGCCACCTTCATCAGCGGTTCTAATTGCGTGGAGCAGGGCACATAAAAGAATGCGTGGAGACAGGCCACAAAAAATTTGAATCAATAAGTCTCAAGAATGAGAAAAGGCGTGGCATCTGTCATTTCTGACAGTCATAAGTTTTGTTGGCATATCGTGGGCGTGGGCCAGCGTACAAGGCATATCTTTTCCATCGGGGAGATCCAAAGTAGCGTAGCTACCTACTTTGGATCCTCCCGATGGAAAAGAAGGGGAGGATGGTTTGGCTACCTCTCGGGGGGTAGAAATGATGATACCTTCCTCCCCTTAAACTTGTCTAACTTACGGTACGATAGGAGATTCCCAAGGTTAAGGTGGCGGCTGTAGCAAACTGTCATCTTGTCCGTGGGGAAAGTGGCTTTCTCACATCGGATACTCGTGGGGTGATTTGCCCATCGGTTGTACCATGTGTTTTTGCCACAATTCTTGCCAATGTTTCGCACGGGGGTCCTACTGGTGGTAAGGAATATGAAAGTAGATCGAGTCTCTCTTTCCTTTGACGGTAGGCTTGGACTTGGAAGCTGTCGTGGAGTAGTTGGCAATGTATACTTCAGCATTAGTAATGGCTTTGTCGAAGAGAGGCAGGAGGTTGGCTGGTTGGTGACCTCTGCTGATGTGTCAATGGTAGAAGTTGAAGATATGGCCATCGGCGTCGTCTCTGTCGGAGCAAAGCTAAATGGATACGAAGAACGCCTCCCATAATAAGGCCTTTCTCCAGCTTCTGGTAATGATTGCACTGCATCTGGATCGGAGCATCGGATTGCCGATTACCAACAACTTAACAGAACCAAGCCTGACATTGCTTTGTGCAGTGGAAGTTGTCCATTTCATCAGAGGAGTGTCATCATTGGACAGCTTCGGCTTTGGCTTGACGAGCGCAGACTGGGCTAGACTGGGGCTTCTGACAATAGATAGCGCTCCCTACTCCCTGCTCCCTACTCGCTATGGACTCCATTCCCTGGCAATCGACCTACTCATATACCTACACGCAGGCCCATCGAGTTCGCCATTTTAGCATTGCATTGTGCATTGTTCATTCACTGCGCTGATCTCTAGATAAACCCTTCTTGTCAACACGCACAAATTATTGCAATGCATCCGCCGACAACATGTTCGTCCTACTCATCTCAGGCTCTTCTCGATCACACGGTTGCGACAACTGCAACAACCAAAAGCCCGCACCCGCAGCGAAATGATAAAAGTGATATGGATATGGCCGGCAGTTCTCCAAATAATGTCTCGCGCTCCTCTCCACAACTACACAGCGTTGATGTGAAACCAAATAATTATCAAACGAGTCAACAGCAGCAGCAACAACAACAACAACAACAACATCTGACGAATAACAATCATCATTATATATCACGCAATGCTACAAAAATCATCAAGGGTGAAATTCATAACGTTTGTCTCACCATGCGAATCTGATCCTCGCTATTATATAAGTAGAAGTACTTCGAACAACTCCTCTTCCGATGGAGGTGATACAGCAGCAATGATGAGAAGAAGTCGATAGATTCGAATATGAAGATTGTCACCCTCCATTCCCTGGCAATCGACCTACTCATATACCTACACGCAGGCCCATCGAGTTCGCCATTTTAGCATTGCATTGTGCATTGTTCATTCACTGCGCTGATCTCTAGATAAACCCTTCTTGTCAACACGCACAAATTATTGCAATGCATCCGCCGACAACATGTTCGTCCTACTCATCTCAGGCTCAGGCTCTTCTCGATCACACGGTTGCGACAACTGCAACAACCAAAAGCCCGCACCCGCAGCGAAATGATAAAAGTGATATGGATATGGCCGGCAGTTCTCCAAATGATGTCTCGCGCTCCTCTCCACAACTACACAGCGTTGATGTGAAACCAAATAATTATAATTATCAAACGAGTCAACAGCAGCAAGCAACAACAACAACAACAACATCTGACGAATAACAATCATCATTATATATCACGCAATGCTACAAAAATCATCAAGGGTGAAATTCATAACGTTTGTCTCACCATGCAATCTGATCCTCGCTATTATATAAGTAGAAGTACTTCGAACAACTCCTCTTCCGATGGAGGTGATACAGCAGCAATGATGAGAAGAAGTCGATAGATTCGAATATGAAGATTGTCACCCTCCATTCCCTGGCAATCGACCTACTCATATACCTACACGCAGGCCCATCGAGTTCGCCATTTTAGCATTGCATTGTGCATTGTTCATTCACTGCGCTGATCTCTAGATAAACCCTTCTTGTCAACACGCACAAATTATTGCAATGCATCCGCCGACAACATGTTCGTCCTACTCATCTCAGGCTCCGGCTCTTCTCGATCACACGGTTGCGACAACTGCAACAACCAAAAGCCCGCACCCGCAGCGAAATGATAAAAGTGATATGGATATGGCCGGCAGTTCTCCAAATAATGTCTCGCGCTCCTCTCCACAACTACACAGCGTTGATGTGAAACCAAATAATTATCAAACGAGTCAACAGCAGCAGCAGCAACAACAACAACAACAACAACATCTGACGAATAACAATCATCATTATATATCACGCAATGCTACAAAAATCATCAAGGGTGAAATTCATAACGTTTGTCTCACCATGCGATCTGATCCTCGCTATTATATAAGTAGAAGTACTTCGAACAACTCCTCTTCCGATGGAGGTGATACAGCAGCAATGATGAGAAGAAGTCGATAGATTCGAATATGAAGATTGTCACCCTCCATTCCCTGGCAATCGACCTACTCATATACCTACACGCAGGCCCATCGAGTTCGCCATTTTAGCATTGCATTGTGCATTGTTCATTCACTGCGCTGATCTCTAGATAAACCCTTCTTGTCAACACGCACAAATTATTGCAATGCATCCGCCGACAACATGTTCGTCCTACTCATCTCAGGCTCAGGCTCTTCTCGATCACACGGTTGCGACAACTGCAACAACCAAAAGCCCGCACCCGCAGCGAAATGATAAAAGTGATATGGATATGGCCGGCAGTTCTCCAAATAATGTCTCGCGCTCCTCTCCACAACTACACAGCGTTGATGTGAAACCAAATAATTATCAAACGAGTCAACAGCAGCAGCAGCAACAACAACAACAACAACATCTGACGAATAACAATCATCATTATATATCACGCAATGCTACAAAAATCATCAAGGGTGAAATTCATAACGTTTGTCTCACCATGCGATCTGATCCTCGCTATTATATAAGTAGAAGTACTTCGAACAACTCCTCTTCCGATGGAGGTGATACAGCAGCAATGATGAGAAGAAGTCGATAGATTCGAATATGAAGATTGTCACCCTCCATTCCCTGGCAATCGACCTACTCATATACCTACACGCAGGCCCATCGAGTTCGCCATTTTAGCATTGCATTGTGCATTGTTCATTCACTGCGCTGATCTCTAGATAAACCCTTCTTGTCAACACGCACAAATTATTGCAATGCATCCGCCGACAACATGTTCGTCCTACTCATCTCAGGCTCAGGCTCTTCTCGATCACACGGTTGCGACAACTGCAACAACCAAAAGCCCGCACCCGCAGCGAAATGATAAAAGTGATATGGATATGGCCGGCAGTTCTCCAAATAATGTCTCGCGCTCCTCTCCACAACTACACAGCGTTGATGTGAAACCAAATAATTTTCAAACGAGTCAACAGCAGCAGCAACAACAACAACAACATCTGACGAATAACAATCATCATTATATATCACGCAATGCTACAAAAATCATCAAGGGTGAAATTCATAACGTTTGTCTCACCATGCAATCTGATCCTCGCTATTATATAAGTAGAAGTACTTCGAACAACTCCTCTTCCGATGGAGGTGATACAGCAGCAATGATGAGAAGAAGTCGATAGATTCGAATATGAAGATTGTCACCCTCCATTCCCTGGCAATCGACCTACTCATATACCTACACGCAGGCCCATCGAGTTCGCCATTTTAGCATTGCATTGTGCATTGTTCATTCACTGCGCTGATCTCTAGATAAACCCTTCTTGTCAACACGCACAAATTATTGCAATGCATCCGCCGACAACATGTTCGTCCTACTCATCTCAGGCTCAGGCTCTTCTCGATCACACGGTTGCGACAACTGCAACAACCAAAAGCCCGCACCCGCAGCGAAATGATAAAAGTGATATGGATATGGCCGGCAGTTCTCCAAATAATGTCTCGCGCTCCTCTCCACAACTACACAGCGTTGATGTGAAACCAAATAATTATAATTATCAAACGAGTCAACAGCAGCAGCAGCAGCAACAACAACAACATCTGACGAATAACAATCATCATTATATATCACGCAATGCTACAAAAATCATCAAGGGTGAAATTCATAACGTTTGTCTCACCATGCGATCTGATCCTCGCTATTATATAAGTAGAAGTACTTCGAACAACTCCTCTTCCGATGGAGGTGATACAGCAGCAATGATGAGAAGAAGTCGATAGATTCGAATATGAAGATTGTCACCCTCCATTCCCTGGCAATCGACCTACTCATATACCTACACGCAGGCCCATCGAGTTCGCCATTTTAGCATTGCATTGTGCATTGTTCATTCACTGCGCTGATCTCTAGATAAACCCTTCTTGTCAACACGCACAAATTATTGCAATGCATCCGCCGACAACATGTTCGTCCTACTCATCTCAGGCTCCGGCTCTTCTCGATCACACGGTTGCGACAACTGCAACAACCAAAAGCCCGCACCCGCAGCGAAATGATAAAAGTGATATGGATATGGCCGGCAGTTCTCCAAATAATGTCTCGCGCTCCTCTCCACAACTACACAGCGTTGATGTGAAACCAAATAATTATAATTATCAAACGAGTCAACAGCAGCAGCAACAACAACAACAACATCTGACGAATAACAATCATCATTATATATCACGCAATGCTACAAAAATCATCAAGGGTGAAATTCATAACGTTTGTCTCACCATGCGATCTGATCCTCGCTATTATATAAGTAGAAGTACTTCGAACAACTCCTCTTCCGATGGAGGTGATACAGCAGCAATGATGAGAAGAAGTCGATAGATTCGAATATGAAGATTGTCACCCTCCATTCCCTGGCAATCGACCTACTCATATACCTACACGCAGGCCCATCGAGTTCGCCATTTTAGCATTGCATTGTGCATTGTTCATTCACTGCGCTGATCTCTAGATAAACCCTTCTTGTCAACACGCACAAATTATTGCAATGCATCCGCCGACAACATGTTCGTCCTACTCATCTCAGGCTCAGGCTCTTCTCGATCACACGGTTGCGACAACTGCAACAACCAAAAGCCCGCACCCGCAGCGAAATGATAAAAGTGATATGGATATGGCCGGCAGTTCTCCAAATAATGTCTCGCGCTCCTCTCCACAACTACACAGCGTTGATGTGAAACCAAATAATTATAATTATCAAACGAGTCAACAGCAGCAGCAGCAACAACAACAACAACATCTGATGAATAACAATCAACATTGTACCTAAGCAGGTCCAGATTATACTCGTGTAGATATCTAATCTGATTAATTTTGTATTTATTTATCGATCTGATCCTCGCTATTATATAAGTAGAAGTACTCCGAACAACCCCTCTTCCGATGGAGGTGATACAGCAGCAATGATGAGAAGAAGTCGATAGATTCGAATATGAAGATTGTCACCTGTATATTAGTGAGATTACGAAATTTACATGATTCGTTTAGTGTTATGGAAGTGGATGGCATCTTTTCCTTGTCGAGCAATACTGCTGTTCTTCAGGATCATCTCAATTTTTTGTCTTCCAAGCTCCACGCCGCTCTTGTGTGAAAGCACAAGAATAGACACTCACGTTGATCTCTCTTTTGGTAATGAACGAAGGAATTCACCACACAACTGGCCGTTGGCCGCAGTGCTTGGAAAGATATGAGGACATCTCTCAATAACAACATCACGTTTGGATTCTTCTCCGTTGTCTTCTTCTTATTCCTTTGAAGATATCAAACCAAATGGGCAATCTCTGCTTTGCTCGACGAAACTCTACTTCTTTAACTCAAGCTCAAGACGAAGCTTGACACGAGGTCAGCCGTGGGGCAAGTCACTCAAGTGATGTGATGGCTTAACTTACTATTTCGGCAGACCTGGCGCAATCTTAACTTACCTTGATATAGAAGCTCAACATTGCCCCAGAGAGCTAGCTGAATTGATTGTGTTTGGCACAATAATTCTTGTGTGAGCTGTGCCACAATTCTTGAGCAATTCGAAACTGATAACAGAAGATCCATCACTCGATGTATGTATATGTATTGCTCGTCATTCTCAGCTCAGGAGAGGACTGACTACACAGAAACAGTTTCACTATGATGTGATGTGTGAACGGATTCGAATTCGAATCGAGCTGGGGCCAATCTGGTCTCAGCAGATTGAACTCTTCCTGGGAAGCATTGCACTCGGCACTCGGCTCAGCAGCGCAAATAGCTATATTTATGTAACAGAAATTTTAAAGTACGTCTGGTGAGCCCTCAAGAGGCGACATTATCTATGCTAAGTGATAACGAACATGTGCTGCAGTAGCTATATTTCCCAGATCGCACCCAAATAGCTAGTCTAGTGGACCAGTAGACGCGTTTGGGAGGTTATATCGTAGATATTTGTTAAGTTATTATCATCTTCGATCTACGATATATCAGGAGTAGGGGGAAACGCTTCTCATGAAGATGGAGCCAAAGCAGGATCAGCAGGTTGAACTCTTGACATCTTTCGTATACGTTTGGATGACTGAAGGTAAAGATAGACGGACGATGAATGAGACGCACAATACCAATACAACGCAGCCGCTTCTTCATCGCGACTTCTCTCAAGTGAAGCGAAATTCGCTCATCAAGGAAGGCCGAGCAAAAGAAAGGGCGAAGGCGGGTATTGTAGTAAGTGCATTGCATTATTTGTATCGTACCTATTGTAGGCAGGTATATAGGGGCCAAAATGAAAGGCAAAAGTAGCAAAAGAACACTCCAGGGATTCCAACGTGGTCCCCTACCGTAGGTAGTACCAACCTGGCCCACAGTCTTATGTAACTTCCACCCTACATAGGATCTTCTGTCATAAATGGGAGTCCTCTTCAGAGGGACTCTGCATTTATGCACGCAGAGATAGATAGAGCAGAGCTGAGTCCTCCCCAGTGACTCAGACAGGTGTCTGAAGATCCTATGTAGGGTGTGTCTTCTGTCATAAATGGGAGTCCTCTTACGTGCTGAGACCTCCCAAGTGACTCAGACAGGTGTCTGAAGATCCTATGTAGGGTGTGTAACTTCTCTGAGCAGAAGGGAAGCGGTGCTGCCCACTGGTATGCTACTTATGGTCACATCGGGGCCATACAGCGATACTTGGTATGCTGCTGTCTGAGTCAAAGTAAGTACTGAAGTACTGTGACTTAAGGCGGCATCAAATTGATAGATAGATTATTTAATACTCCCTAGGCACTAGTGCCAGTAGAGAAAGGTGAACTTAAACCAGGAGGAGCTCGGGCTGGTCCCGAAGACGCCTGGTCCCGAAGACGCTTGTGGTGCCTGCTGGGCAGGAATGGGTCGACGGATGTGGAACGCGAAGGCTTTGGTGCAAGCAAGGCCAAACTGCTGGAGGAAGTGAATTTTGGGGGTGGGCGGATGGTTGTGTGAAAGCACAAGAATAGACACTCACATTGAACATTGATCTATCTTTTGGTAATGAACGAAGGAAGCCCCACAGAACTGGCTGCAGTGCTTGGAGAGATATGAGGAAGTCGAAGTATGTACTTATACACTTAAGGCAGGCATCAAATTGATCATCAAAGTTCTAAGTACTTATTCATCATCATGGCACGGCCATTCTCTTCTCTTCATTGCTTGACACAACATGACCACTACTGGTACTAGTAGCACTCCCTCCCCCATCTGTCTGAAACAATTGGTTCAAAACAATCCCTAGATTCATCAAATCTACCCGCTTCTTCTCATCAAATGTCTGTTCTTCACAACATATCACTGCATCCGACAAATCAATGAATGTCGCCAAATACTCCCCCTCAAATGGCGTCAAGACAATATTTTTCAGCGTTAATACTTGTCATCATCATCATGTCAGATACCTTCTTCTCCTTCTTTACGTCGGTACTGCAATCCATCTGCAATCTTACCGCCAAGCTTCAAAGCCTACACGATATGAGTCAGCAATAATGGGCGACGACGGTAATTCCTACGAAGATAATGAGAGTAGCTCCGTCAACAGACGTTATCATAGACTTAGTAGGTACATCCACCCTTGCCTAACTCGCAATAAACTCGAAGTTCCAAACGAGTTGACCCCTGCCCCTGGTTCGTTGCTCCCCTCTAGAGTGTTGTTCTAAATTGTCTTCCGAGGATAAATAATCAATTGAAGTGTGACGCTTTGACTGTGAACTAAGTAATCTAAGTAACGCAGCACCCCTCTTACGACAAAATGCGTCCAAAGCATATGCTGGCCAAGGCCCCTACTAGAGCGCTACGTGGATTGTGTCGATTGAAATAAAAATCACGTCTGCCGTCTTGCAATAATGAATGAGCAGAACGGTAACCCTGACCGATAACAACCCCGTCCGCTCGCATAATTGCATATTGCTGTATTGCTGTATTGTCGATATGATTGATTGGTGAGTAGCACTGTAGAGGAGCACAGAGCCAGAGTCCATGGAGATGTTGCCGTATAATCATGTTGTGTCGAATGTGCGGAAAGTTCGTTATTTTCACCAGCGAACCGAGACCGAGGCACCATAGGCGCCAGGTAAGTTATCCCTCCTTCATCATTTCGACTCGGAAGGGTTCTTGGCGGCGCTTGCTGTATAATATGTTGGTAGATCCATCGGCGGAAGAGATAATAGCATTCATAAGAAGTAGAAGAGTGGCAAGTGGCATCGGTAGGGCATATGAGTACGTCTGTGATCCGCTAAAGTTGTGACGTCACGGAACCGGTACTCAGACACTCAAACTTCAACTGACGAAATGTCCGCTCAAAAAGCAAAAAGCACAAATTTTATGTACATGACATGCCGCTGGCCGGCCGCGGCCGCATGATTGAATCATGGCTCACTGATCGACATTCATTTACACTTGCCGCTGGTAAAGAGCTCATTCATTCTCCAGTTTGTTTGCTCTTTAGTCATTATCAAACACAGCAACTCATACAAAAGACAACATGGCGTCTCAAGCCGAGAACACTCACCCAAACACAATCATCCGAGGACATTACCATACCAGTGTCCCTATCAACAATGATCAAAAGCGCCGCAAGGTCGAGGCAAACTCTAATAACATCACCGCCTACCCGTCTGCTGCCATTCATGCCACCAAGGTGAGCAAGAGGACCAAGAGGAGGACAAATAAAAGATCAAATCAACGTAGGGAAGCAAACGTGTTTGCACCTCAAATCTTCAACCATCGTCCGGCGATTCTGCCGACAAGTACAAAGAAGGCATCAAAGAAGAGGCGCCTCGAATCCGACCCGCCTTCTCAAGAGAAGAAGATGAGGCAGGAGCTACCCAACAACTTTACTTCCAACCAATCGGCTGTGCCAGCCCAAAAGAAGAAGAGGGCTCAGAAGAATTCACGCAACAACGACGCCCCAATCTTCCGCTACAAACATCACGGTGAAGTTGCAACACCAACAATTGCTCCACCCACGGCCACTGCTAGCAAGGCGAAGGTCTCGAAGAAGAGGCGCTCAGATGCCCACGAATCCCCCCCGCCTGCTCAAAAGAAGAAGATGACTGCTCCTGCCCAAAAGTTGAACACGATTGATCGCGGTCAAGTTCCATCTGCCTACCAATTTACTACCAATACTACCAACAAAGCCGCTGTTCCAGTGCAAGAGAAGAATGTGCTTCAGAATCAGCCATTCGTCAACAACGTTTCATCTATCTCTGTTCTCCATCACCGCGATGAAGTTGCCAACGGAGCCACTTCTGATTTGGAGTTTGCCTATTCCGATTCGGATTCCGATTCCGAGGAAGAACATCTTGTTGTAGGGATGACCTTGCTCCCGGATGCTGATGACGCTGCCACTGTGATCCAGGCCTTCTTCAGAGGTGCCAGCGCTCGCACGATGAAGCCAAGGGCCAGGCCACAAGCGGAGCTTAAGGTTGATACCAATCATGGCCAAGAATGGGATGGTAATTCTGATGATGATGCAGCTCCTGACGACGACTCGGTCGAGGAAGTAGAAGTCTTCCTCGTGGTGGAAGCTGAAGAGGGTGATGAAAAAGCGGAGGAAGTTGACTTTGTCGACGCAGCAGAAGCTGTTGACGAGGGTGATGAAATAGAGGAGGAAGCTGTTGTGGACAATGATAAGCCGGCTGCAAAAATTCAGACAGCCTTCAAGCGTTATCTCGCTCGGAAAAGTGCTATCAAAGCAACGGAGCGAAGGCGAAGGGCCCAGCCACAAGCAGAGTTTGATGCTAGAGCAGTGGAAGAGGAGGTGGTGGAAGAGGAAGAGGAAGATATCTACTCTGCCAGAAGGAATCTTCGGAGACGGAGGATGGTGAAGGAGCTACAGTGCACTTTGGACGGCTGGTACTGGACTCGAAGAACACAAAGAAGGAAGATAAGGAGAGATTGAAAAGAGAAGGTGTACGGTACAGCACCTTGTGAGATTGATGATTTGAAGCGAACATCATTTGTACGTGAGAAGGATTGCGTCAGAGACCTTTGTGGAGGAGGCTTTGGTTTGAAGGTAAATGCAGCAAGAGGTCAAATGATCAGTGGAGATGGCTTTGCGGGGCAATGAGTCGGTGTGTCTTGTTTCGTTTCGGCGAGTTGCTACATTTCAGAGGGGGTCGTTGGTGTGTTCGGCAGTGTGTGTGTTGTGTGTGTGTGTGTCTTCTTCAGTTGGGCCTTCAGTTGGTGTTGGTGTTGGTGGTGGTAGTTGGAGGATGCTTTCTGCTGGATCCTTATCCTTTCCTTCAGTTGGGCCTTCAGTTGGTGTTGGTGTTGGTGTTGGTAGTTGGGTGCTTTGCTGGATCCTTATCCTTTCTTTTTGGACATTGTCGGATCTGTAGCGGAGAGTCAAAAAGTTTAATCCCCCATTCATTCTAATGTTTGGGGTGTGGGTTCTGGTTTCCCATGTCAGCTTTTGGCTGGACATTCTCTTCTTCGAAAGTGGAATGTAGAACGTATCCCTTTGACTCTCTGACTGATTTTCAGTTGTCCTACCCTTTCCCCCCTGTTGGAGTCGGTCGACCGCGGAGATGATTGATTGGTTGATGTTCGTGTTGGGGATGGCGATCTTGTCGGATACACACACACACACACACACACACACACACTTTCGAGCGGCTTGTTGTTCCCAGTTGGATGAAGTACAGTGCTGGAGGCGAGGAAAGACATTTCAGACTTGAGCCGGTGTTATGGTTCCGGGTATCATGGTGACCTGCTGCTTTACTTGTCAAAGGCCTGAGTTGATATGAGGTCGATGACGCTTGATTTCTTGTGTCGGTTTGATGGGGTCTTCGATCGGATTTCAAACTCGGTTTGTTGAGTTGTACCAGGATACGAACGTCTCTCTCGTGATTGCTTCTAAGTTGCTCATCGGTTCTTCAATCTTGCCATTGCCATGTGTCAAGCTCATTTATTCACATCCACCCATCTACATCTAAGTCAAAGCCCTGGGAACGTGCTCTCTCAGCTGTTCAGCATCCAATTGAAATAAGAAAAGAATATCAAGTAAATCAATCTAATCAAATAAAGAAAAATCAACAATTATCCCTTAGTCCTCAGTGACAATGCTGAACTCCACCATTACTTTCGGCTGCGAGGAGACCCATTGTTGAAATCTGCAGGAGGAGCAGCATCCTCTGGAGCTTAGATTACTTGATTTGAGGTGATATAAAATTTGTAATCAACAGCACCGGGAGAAAAGTCTCAATTGCACAAGACGTTGAGAGGGAGACAATATGTGAGGTTCAACCAAGCCTGCTAATTGTGACGGCTTCAGCTTCGTAGCTTGATTACGATCTCTGCGGGCTAAAAATATGAACACATTCTGCATTGGGAACAAATCTTTTTGATCAGTGAGATACTGGCACGAATTCATGAAAATGAAAGTCATTATGTTCTCCAGCTTCTGGTGATTCGAAAAGATGCTGCGCTTCAATCAGCCTCCGTTCGAGTTTGATCGTCCTCGTCCTCGTCAGCACACGTCTACCGGCTTGTTGGCCTTCTTCGTCTCACCTCGAATCTTGTCGCTGATGAGGTGAACGTGATTACCCTGGAGACTGTTCTTGTCCCTCTCTAATATGTAGTGTTGCTTGTTCATGAAGTGTTGCATGGTCTGGAAGCTGGAATATAGCTCCCTCCAATGAGGACTCCATTCCCTAATAATTGACCTACTCCTACTCATGTACCTACGCGCAGGCCCATCGAGTTCGCCATTTTAGCATTGCATTGTTCATTCACGCACTTCATCTTCAGTTTGCAACTCAATTACTTGACGTTGATGAATATATCGTTGAATCTATCCCACGGCCACGATATCATAAGGCATAGCTTAAGGCTCTGTAGGGTCAGGTCAGCGAGCAAACATGCCCCCACTGCAGTAACTCACTCCTCTCCAATTGCCTCTCTGTGGAGTGGTTCACTAAGATGGACGTAGACCGATGCCACCGCTATATACATTGTACCAAAGTAAGTGAATGAGCTGTGCTGATCTCTAGATGAATACTTGCAAACACAAATTGCAATTGAACCTCTGGCAACATTTTCATCCTATTCATCTCAAGCTCTCCTCGTGCAGCAGCAGCAGCAGCAGCAGCAGCAGCAGCAACAACAACAACAGCATAACCATGATGTTCACACGGTTGTGACAACTGTGGTTGTGTGAAAGCACAAGAATAGACACTCGTGTTGATCTCTCTTTTGCTTTTGGTAATGAACGAAGGAAGCCACCACACAAGTGGCCGCAGTGCTTGGAAAGATACGAGGACCTCTCACAATACAGCATCACGTTGTGGGTTCTTCTCCCTCCGCCTCGGTCGGCTCGCTTCTCCATCATCATTCTTACACGTTCAAACCATGCCTTCCCTGTCATACCCGCATCACATTTCCCCTATCGAATTATCGCCGCTGCTCTGCAAAGCAGTCGTACTAAAATAATACCATCAAGAAAGAGAGAGAGAGAGAGAGAAGAACAAAAGGTGAGTAATTGGAATGATCTTTCGTCCGCCTCCTCTAACAAATAATACTGCAACAAGAAGGAACTCACCTCGACAACAATTTCATCATCATCGCCTATCCAAAACACGATCAATTGTTCCTTCACTCACTGGACTTCCAGCAGCTCCTACCTCCAAGAGCTTATCCTTCTTTCTTCACACGATGCTAAAGCACCATCCACACTAAAACCACCCAAGAGCCGTAGCAACCGCAATCACTGCTTCCAAACTATCCTCCCGCACCTTCCCAAAGTTCACTCTTGCATCCTCACAAGCCTCCTTCGATACCTGCTGTGTAATATATCCCCGATCTTCCATTGCTTGAACTGTATTGATGTAATTGACGTTGAATCCAGTGGGAGAGATGTATTCTGGGTGTGCTTGGAAGGTGAATGCATATGGTTGTACTGTTGTTGATTTCAAAGTTGAAGTGTCATTAGTGGTATTGTCACCATAATCATCACCATTATGATGATGTGTTGACATGGTTGTCGAATGTGTGTTGCTGAGGCTGCTTCTGAAATAGAACCTTGTCCTCCTTCGATGAGAAGTAGGCACAAGCTTCGATTGGAACATTGGCATTGCCCCCTAACGAAATGGCAAAATCTGGAAGGGATTGGACCATGTCTCCGTGGGTATACAACAGTTCCATACTGCACTCATCACTATCACTGTTGCTGCTGGTGGTGCCATCGATAAGGAGTAATTGACGTCCCTCCTCTGTGAGTTGGCTCGATATCCTTCCTGCTTTGGACCCAGTTGGACACTTGATTGCTCGCCCACCTTCTTCTATTTCACCACCTCTACCTCCTTCTTTCCCAATATAATATGATCTTCACTACTTCCAAACGCATGAGCAAAACATTGACGGCCAAAACAAACTCCCATAGTCTTCAACCTCCTCATTCCGCATCACAGATTGGAGTTTCTCAATCCATTCCACATATCATATCACTTAGGAAATTAGGTAAATGTTGCATTATCGCTACCTAGACATCATTGAACCAACAATTGGAGTCTTCATACGCCGAGGGCAGAACCAAACAGCGTCGCAGTCGGGACCACGGGAGAGGGTTGTCTCTCCTACCACAGCTCGTTTGAAAGCCCGGGATATATTGACGTGGATGTCAATAAGCCTGTATACAGGCGAGATATACAACTAACAGGATTTGCACGAGAGTATAAGCATATACCCATCTCTATCCGTGGTTTTTGACCGCGTCGAAGTGCTGCCTGAGCCCGCTGGCGACGTATCAAGAATCCATTCCACACTCGTGTTGTCATACGCTGCAGATGCAGAGAGGGAGCCTGGAATTAGTATGCCATCGTAGCTGGACCACTCGGAGGATGTGAGTGGATAGTCGTTTGATTGTGCATGATAGATTGTGATGCGTATTGTCAAGTAGTAGTTGCACTCAGCCAATAATGAATATTGCTGCTCTCTATCTTTGAGAGAACACTTCTTTTCATATGCTTGACAGAAGAGCTCCAAAAACATCACTGCCGTGTCTTTTGATGGACCGTAGGGAGGATTTTCTTCACAGCTGATCATCATCAAGTTTAATGCTTTGCTTCTGCTACTGGCAGTGTAGGAACAATCGGTGCGCGTGGATGTGGATGTGGATGATGATGATGCATCGGCACCGTCCTCGGTAGCAGCGTCAGCATCAGGACATGACGTGACGTACCATTGTTTGAGAGGAGCACCGATTTTGAAACAATGGTGCGATCATCATCTTCTCTGTTGGATAATTGCATCATCATCTACTGTCTATTACTCCTACTTATTACTGATACTGTTGAATTGTTCCGTAGAGATGTTGCGTCTATCTGGCTCAGGCCTGATAAATAATGTCACAAGCAATTAAGGAGACCGGTATTGGTTGTGCAACTAGAGCGAGAAGAGACCACTAGGAGCACTGGATATCATGGTGACTACTAAAGCTTACAGCAGGCTTACAGCTAAAGAAGAGTAAGAGTGGGCTATTCCGAAAGGTGATGATGGCATGGAGCACCAACGTGCGACGTCATCTTGCATCTTGTGTGAGAGGATCAATCACGGGTTCTCACCGTGGTTGTTATTTGACACGTGTGAACAGGAAGGGTGCTTGTCGTAGCGGTATCAGGATACCGGAAGAGAGTCCATTCCCAGGCTTCAATGATGGCAGATATTTGATATCTGTGGCTCGGTGAATTTTTGATCCGGCGCAGCCGGATCAGCTGAAATGCTGCACAAAGAGAGGAAAGAAAGAAAGGGGAAAGGAGGGGGAAAGAAGAGGAGAAAGGGTAGGAGGATGTTGATGTATGCTCTGATTTGATTTCACTAGCTTTCAAGCTAGTTATACCTGCTTTTGCTCGATTCTAATTGTTGTCATTTTTTGTTGGGCTCCATGCTGTGCCTTGCGATGCTTTACATCATTGCCACGTGCTCATTAGAGGGTATACTACCACATCAGTTCCATCTGTACCATACACGTTACGCGTGACGCCATGACCCATACTTGCATCCAAGCCAAATACCCCAAAGACAATGTAAACCTATTGCTCCTTTGTGTTCTTGATATCAACTAAGTTGTGGTGCTTCGTTGTTTCTCTCGGCTGATGCTGGACCTTCTTGGATGCTATCAAAGTACATAATGCTTTATTGCGGCTTCTGATCCGTCCTGGCTGGGCATGCACGGGATGTGGTCAGTGTGTCAGATGTCTTGTTCTAAGCCTCCTCGAGATTATGATTGATTGTCATGCCAGTCGAACGATTGCCATGCCAGTCGATTGTGGAGAAGTGATTCCTTGTCGTTTGTTTCAAATCGTTTTCTGAACCGTATCTATTGTAGGCATCTCTCCCTCTCCTCTTCTACGCTAGTGATTTTGATTGCCTCCGGCATCCGACATTAGAGTTGCATTCCATCTTAACCTTCTATCTATTATGACTAGACTGTTACTTGATTTGTTGAATGTTTCTACACTCTGGTGATTTGTACGGTCTACTCTCTGGTCTGACGTCTGACACTGTTTGTATTTATTTACCAAGACACTTAGCAGTGTTGTCATTATTGTTGTTATATTATCAATCACTGTCATCTTTGGCGTTGCGGCTGGTGACAATTAAATGCATCCCTGCAGGAGGTTTCGGTGGCTGCTAGAGTATGGGTCCTCTCTCTGTAGTTGCTGCATCTACGTGAACCGCAAACTACATGCATTTTTTCCTATTTTTGTATTCCGTGCAGTGTTGTCGAATAGCCTATGATCAAATTCACAAATCGAGCAGAATCTGCCAGGTAACCTGCGGCGATTATATAATGTGAGTTGCATTCATTCGGTTCCGTTCATTTCTATCTACTGACTGCCGCGCTGCTTTGTGTGTCGGCATCGGAGCGAGAGCGGAGGAAAACAAAAAACGAGCATAAACTTTCAGAGCAATTTCCTCGCACTTCTGATTAGCTACGCTTCTCCGAAAATGATATCGAGAGTGATTGTGATTAGATGGATTGTCGGCTGTTGCATAAGTAGTAAGTTCTGGAGTCGATATTGCTTCCGCTGGAGTTGTTATGGCAGGTCGACATCGACATGGTCCTTATCCTTTGCAAAAGATCCAGTCTGCAATTTGGCGCGCCTCGAAAAGATCCATTTTAATGTGGCCGGGCCGATATTATTACGGGTAAAATATGCTTGCCCGTTGTCGCCATTACTTTTGTGTGCGGCAAAGTTAGTGTCGCCATTAAAAGTAATGGCGACACCCGCTTTGAGTAAAAAGGGTTTTATTAGTGAGTTAGCTAGAAAGAGGCGGGTGAAATTGCTGTCGCCATTACTTTTTTTAGCCACCGCCCGCCATTCACCATCAATAAAACGACATTTGAAGTAACGAACGGCTCTCATTATCTTGGTCGGGAGTCGGGATGGACGGACCGACGAGACACGAGACCCACAGAAATACATGAAGAGATATGCAAATAGAGAGACCAATCCATCTACCACCTTCCAAATCTTCAACAAATTTGCACTGGCAATAGCAAAGATATGCACCGGAGATGATACAGCTCAAGGAATATCAACCTTCATCAATAATACACCACTACATTATCAACAAGGAAGCATCCTCTCGCCTGTGTAGAAAAATGATCACCTACCTCCCAAGCGACAGCACACACAACATCGCGGAAATCATCGACGGCAAGATGGGTCAAGGACTTCTAGACCTTCCAAGAAGCGATGAAGAAAATAGACAAGACAACCGCCTTTTCAGATTCAACCTCCTCCGCTGTTTACGTATGAACATTTGGGAAACAACAGAACAACTCAAATGCCCCTTCTGCAAACAAGACTTCGACACAAAAGGAGACCATCTATATCAATGCAGCCACCTCAGCAAACAAATAAAAACGAAGATGCACAACAAATGGAGAGATATGTGGCACAAGGAGATGGAAACACTCATCCCCTTCATCCAACTCACAGACACAAAAATCTGTAAAGAAACTACAGGCTTAGTCCGCAGCATCAAAAAATCCAACATTAAACCATTCGACACCCATTTCAACCTCCCAATAGTCTCAAACGAGAGCCACTTCAGATGCAAACTATCAAAAATTGGATTTGACATGGTCACATGCAACTCTGACACTTGTCCTTCTCCATCCCGAGGTGGAAGTAACGCTAAATCAAACAATATCGTCGCGTCACTCCTTTCGGCAGAGAAGAGCAAGTTTCAAAGAGGCAGAGGTTCAAATGCATCACGCACCGACAGCTCATCACAAATAACACTCACCGGAGAACAAATCATCGGAGAACTTTACTCAGATAACATGCAACTACTTCCTTTCGCCATCAGCCCACTAGGCCTCTTCGGACCCACAATAAATTACTTCCTATATGGCACACCTCCAAATGGCGACTACAAAACACTCCACAATATCGACAAGTCCAAATTCCCAAACGCCTCAGACATGGCTCACCAAGCATTCACTAGAACCCCATCAAAATCAAACATCCTAGAACGAGCCGACTCAATTTGGAAATCAAAACAACGAAACTATCACTACGGGGGATCCTACAAAAGCCCTGACCCAAGCACCTATTACACACAAATATTCGGGAGAACGATTTGCATTTGCAAGGCAAACGGCTCAGCAGGACTAGCTGCCATTCAAGCACTCTATGAGAGCAACAATGGCCCGACCACCACATCATCGCTCAATGATGACCAAATTTCATATTTATTACACAGTACAGGTGGCAGATCTATTTCACAAAGAAGTAGCTCTCAGTCGACTCAAGAGTCTTCTCAGCCATCTACAGATACCTTTCTTGTTTACAATACCAGTGATACGTAGTTTACCGTAGCACAGAAATAAAAGCCCCACCTACCTCTCTAGCTAAATGGTAGGTAGTAGCACCCTACATAGGATCTTCTGTCACATGTGGGAGTCCTCTTCAGCCAGAGGGACTCTGCTCTCTGCACATGTGCAGAGTCCCTCTGAAGAGGACTCCCACATGTGACAGAAGATCCTATGTAGGGTGAGGTAGTAGGTACTTATGATGTACTATGATGGAAGTGATAAGTGATGGCATGGTAGCGATGATGTGAACTTCCCCTACTGACAGAAACGTAGTACATAACTCGGTTTACTGTTGGTTCGGTCGCTCTCGTTCTCCTAAGCACAAGTTGATGTAATCATCGTTTGATATTGCGGCTGCAAGTGTTGTCAGTTATTGTGCCTCTAGAGTTTGAAATTGAGCAATTCTTTAACTCTATTCGATCGCTATCAACGATGAGCGGGAGTGATAATGACAGCCGGCAATCTGAATCTGAATCTGAATCTGCTGAATTGCTAACGGAGGAATTATTGCAATGTTGTAATTGTTATCTCCGCCTTTCAGAGGAATTCCTACGAGAAATAATTGAGCGCCACGAGTTGACACCTCATCATAACAATCATCATCGTGTGAACAACTATAAATTCTTTCGGATAGCGTGCAACAATGAAAAAATCACCGAGGGAATGATTCAATATCTTCTCGAATATTTTCCCGACGCTGTCAATTATGCTGATGATGACGGGTTACTTCCACTCCATTGCGCATGCGCTACTGCTTAGACGTGCCACTCGGCGTAATTCAACTGCTCATCGATGCAGCTCCCGATTCTGTTCATCGTAAAGATGATGACGGTATGATGCCTCTTCATTGCTTGTGCAGTAACGAAGATTTGGACGAAATGCGAGCATTGGAAATTTTGAAGCTACTTCTCAAGAAGTGCCCTGAATCGGTTCGACATGCAGATAATCAGACCTTTCTCCCTATACACATCGCTACCATGAAGACAAAATCACCTGAGTTTTGCCGCTTGTTGATAGAAGCGTATCCAGGATCAGAGCGAATAACTCATCGCACAGGAATGCTGCCATTCCACTTCGCGTGCAGGCAGAATAATTCCACCACGGTAGAATATTTATACACTCTTTACCCAGTTGCAATTAATCATACAACATCGTCAGGACTGTATCCTATTCACGTCGCAGTTGCGTGCACACGTGTAGACGTTGTGGAATTCCTGCTGAGTTGCGATCCTAATGTGAAGTTGCAGGAGTTTGAGAACAGTTCTCTGCTTCTCTGGGCTTGTTGTCAGAAGTACAATAATACAAACATTGCGGCTTGTCTTGAAATCATAGAGTTAATTTGTGATGCTCATCCTGAATTCATTCGTGAAGAAAATGATGGAGGTGATTTGCTTCTCCATCGCTACTACGATTTCGGTCAAAGACAATGCGATGGAATAGCTGCGTGTGATATTTTGAAGTTACTGCTCGAGAAGTGTCCTGAATCAATTCGACACGCAAACAATAGAGGCCAACTTCCAATTCACTTCGCTGCACTGTCAAAATCAAAGGAGCTTTGCCAATTGCTGATCGAAGCGTACCCTGGATCTGAGCGAATGGCTAGTATCGATGGTATGCTTCCAATCCATTGTGCGTGTATGGGTAATGCCGCCACAGTCCAATTTTTTTACAATCTTTATCCAGATGGCATCAACTATGCAGCAGAAGGGCAAGAAGGAATGTATCCAATCCACATCGCAATAAGCTCTATGGTTGGAAGAAATGGGACAGATCCGGAAACTGCTATTAATATTGTGAAATTCCTACTCGGTTGTGATGAGAGGGGGGTGAAGTTACAGAAGCGTTCTCAATCTCAAGACTTATTATCTCTGTTTTTTTCCTTGTCTCTGTCTAGGGAATCGTCTCTGCTTGCCTATGCTTGTTTGCAGGACTACAATGATGCAAACATAGAGGCTGCTCTGAAAATCATCAAGGCAATTTATGATGCACACCCTCATGCAATTGAATCCTATGACTTTACGAGTCGTAGTCACATATATCATCCACAAGTACAAACATTCGTTACTGGCGAGCTAGTCTACTCTCGTCAAGCCCGCGACTTCCGTCTGTTAACAACACCTGATGACAATGGGCAACTCCCACTGCACACAGCGCTTCGAAATAATGTCAGGCTTGGCTCGATCAAGCTGCTGGTTGAAGGATGTCCTCCTGCTGTACAATCTCCCGATGATAACGGTGCATTACCCTTGCACATTGCCTGTGCGTACCACGAATCTGCTAGCGTTGTGCAGTATATGGTTGAGCTTGATGCAGCTGCTCTCGAAGCTGTGGATGAAGACGGTAATGCTGCTCTACATCACGCGTGTCGTGGTGCAAAGTACGAGACGATAGCGCTGCTGCTAGAAAAGTATGACGCCGTATCTGTATCGAAACAAAATGCTTGGGAGGAGCTTCCAATTGATCTGTTGTGGGAAAGCAGTGATGTCGTCGATAGAGACGGTATCGAATACGCTGGGAGTATGTTTCAGCTTGTGAAGGCTTATCCAGAGATCGTAGTGAACTGCTTGTGAAAATGAAGCAGCAGGCCAAGAAGGGTGCCTCCCCTTCCAGACTCGGAACGGAACTGAGAGGAAGAGAAATTTGATAAGTTGGCCTTGCCAATATCACGAGACGGAACTAAAATGAGAGAAAGAGGAAGTTTGATACTGAATTTCAGACCATATTCTTGCTGGTTGCAACCTAGCTGACACTAAAATTAGCTTCGCCAGCATCATACTGTATACTCTGCTTCACTGAGCAACCAAAGCCAAATACCACTACGGTGACTCATACAAAGCCACATCCACCTAATACACACAACTATTCGGGAGAGGAATCTGCTGCGCAAACGTTTCAGCCCGACTCAAGGTCCTCTTCATCCTCTGCAACGAACACGGGTTGAATCCGAAGAAGTATAGGATGTCTCCTTTTCTCAGTTGTGAGAATAATGAGATAACACGGCACTCAACCTTTTTTCATCTTGTTCCTTGTTCCTCACGCCCTCGCACCTCCACCATGTACCATGTCGGGCGGAGAGCCCCGAATTTTATTTCCATAAGAATAGAAAGAACAGTGATACAGCCCATGTAGGGTGGGCAAAATCGTTGGAAAGATAACTCAACTTCTAAAATACGAGTACTGTTACTTTAATCTCTACCAACAATGAGCGAGAGTGATAATATCAGCTGGCAATCAACTTCTCTGGCGGATGAACTGTTAGAATGTTTCACATCTGACAAGCTTTCAGAGGAATTCATCCGTGAAATTATTGAGCGTCACGAATTGACACCTCATCATAATAATACAGTGAGCAACTATCGATTCTTTCGGTTGGCGTGCTGCAATGAGAAAATCACTGAGGGAGTAATTCAATACCTTCTCGAATATTTTCCTGACGCTGCTAATGATGCTGATGAAGATGGACGACAACCTCTCCACCATGCATGTAATAACGACGACGTGCCACTCGGCGTAATTCAACTGCTTATCGATGCAGCTCCCGATTCTGTTCACCGTGAAGATGATGGCGGTAAAATGCCCCTCCATATCTTGTGCAATAACCCCGCATTGGACGAAACAAAATCAATGGAAATTTTTCATCTACTTCTCGAGAAGTGCCCTGAATCCATCCGACATGCAGTTTATGATGGGACCTTTCTTCCTATCCACATCGCTGCCAATAGGTTTACATCTCCCGAATTTTTGAGTGTGTTAATCGAAGCGTATCCAGGATCAGAGCGAATGGCTGGTCCCATGGGTATGCTTCCAATCCACTTCGCGTGTTTGCAGAATAATGTCACCACGGTAGAATATTTATATAAACTTTACCCAGATGCAATCCATGATGCGGCATCGGGAGCAATGTATCCTATTCACTCCGCAATGGAGGGTTTACGTGTAGATGTTGTGAAGTTCCTGCTGGGTTGCGATCCTAAAGTAAAATTTCAGGAGGTTGGGGGGAGGTCTCTGCTTTTCTGGGCTTGTCTTGTGGAGTGCAATGATTCAAACATAGGGGCTGGTCTTGAAATCATAGAGGCAATTTATGATGCTCATCCTGAGTTCATTCGAGAGAAAGATGCTGAAGGCCACTTGCCTCTTCATTGCTTATGCATTAACAAAAAATTCGATGGAAAAGCAGCATGTGAGTTTTTGAAGCTACTTCTCAAGTTGTATCCTGAATCAATTCAACCGCCAACAATTGGGGGAATCTTCCAATTCACTTCGCTGCATTGTCAAAATCAAAGGAGCTTTGCCAATTGCTGATCGAAGCGTACCCTGGATCTGAGCGAATGGCTAGTGTCGATGGTATGCTTCCAATCCATTATGCTTGTATGGGTGGTCCTGTCGCCACAGTCGAATACTTGTACAATCTTTATCCAGATAGCATCAATCATGCAGCAGTGGATGAGCGTGAAGCACTGTATCCAATCCACATCGCAATAAACTCGATGACTAAACGAGGAGGAGTGTTGCTGCTTGATAGCTTCGTGGTTAGTGTGTCTCCTCGAGGAGCCGGTCAGGAAGACGCTGTTGATATCGTTAAATTCTTGCTAAGTTGCGATCCCAGGGTAAGTTGCAGAAGGAATTGGGGGGGAAGATTGTCTCTGCTGCTTGCCTGGGCTTCTTTTCAGGAATTCAATCATGAAAATATAGGGGCTGCTCTGGAAATCATCAAGGCAATTTATGATTCACACCCTGAAGCTATCGAAAGCGATGAAATGAACGTATCAATGGAAGAATTGAGTAGTTATGAACCAGTACGAGAATTCATCAATAGCGAGCGGATCTACTCTCATCTATCCAAAGACAGGCATTTCATGACGACGCCTGATGACAATGGGCAACTTCCACTGCACATAGCGCTTCGAAATAATGTCAGGCTTGGCTCGATCAAGCTGCTGGTAAGAGGATTTCCTCTGGCTGTACTATCTCCCGATAATAGTGGCGCATTGCCCTTGCATGTTGCCTGTGCGTACCACGAATCTGCTAGCGTGGTGCAGTACTTGGTTAACCATTATGCAAGTAATCTCGAAGCTTTGGATCACGACGATAATACTGCTCTCCATTATGCGTGTCTTGGTGCAAAGTATGAGACGATAGCGCTGCTGTTGAGAAAGTATGACGCCGTATCGGTATCGGAACGAAATGCTTGGGAGGAGCTTCCAATTGATCTTTTGTTTGAAAGCAGTGAAGTCGTCGATAGAGAGAGTGATGAGTATACGGGGAGTATCTTTCAGCTTGTGAAGGCTTATCCTGAGACTGTGATGAATTGGACTTAAATAAGAATCAGCAGTCAAAGTCGGAAGGCTGCCTGCCCTTCACAGTCCGGAACGGAAATGAACGGAAGAGGAAGTTTGGTATTGAGGTTCGGACCAAGTATTCATGCTGCCTGCAAACTAGGTTACACTACAATCGGCCTTGCCAATATTACATCATACTGGCTACACTTTTAGTTCATATATTCGATGATACATACATGCCTCAGGCGCAACAGCAACAGTACTTTGCTTAAAATCAGTTCTCATGTGCACCCTTTTACATTTGCGATTCATAGCAACTGCAACTCATTATTTAAATCAACCGTTGTGAGCAAGCAGACAGCGAAGTGTTACGCCTTGAACCAAACCAAGTGAGAATAGATGATGTTTTCGACCCAGTCGAGTAATCGACACCACAAACGACCTGAATAGGTTGACGTTGTTAATCCTGGCCTGCTTGAAAGATAGCAGGCTTGGGGTGCGATCTGGGAAATGATAGCTACTGCAGCACATGTTCGTTATCACTTTAGCGTAGATAATGTCGCCTCTTGAGGGCCCACCAGACGTACTTTAAAATTTCTGTTACTGTTACTGTTACATATATATAGGTTACAATAGAATTGGCCTTGCCAATATTACATACTGGGTACACTTTAGTTCATATATTCAATGATATATATGCCTCTCTCAAGCGCAACAGTACTTTGACTTTGCTCCAAATCAGTTCTCATTGTGCCCCTTTACTTATGTTTCATAGCAAATGCAACTACTACTATCGTATCTCCCGTGGTTCCAAGCGACGCTGTTTGGTTCTGCCCTCGGCGTATGAAGACTCCAATTGTTGGTTCAATGATGTCTTGGTAGCGATAATGCAACATTTACCTATATAATTTCCTAAGATATTGTATGACACACATTTCTTCATCGGTTCTTCATCCCCCGCCAAGCGCTATCCAAGCTTCGACTGAGTCGAGCGTAGGCTTATTCCGGAAATCTGAGGAGCTCCAACATAGTTCGTGTTACATTGTACGCGTGGGCCGACCCGTCCATCCCACGCAAGAGATGTTGACCGGTATTTGCAAAATCTCATTTCACGACTTTCACTTACATAGGAATAGCCTGGCCTATTTCATCAGGAATAGTCCACCCTATTCCATTGATCGAAAACCTAAAATTATTACAGACAACTTCATAATTTTTCAAAAAAAAACAATAGAGAACTCAATAAGTTCAAGTATGCATAGAGGGTACTATATTTCTTCATTGAAGGAATAATAATTCACCCGAGAGTCAACTTTGTGTGTCAAGATAATCTTGGTGTATGTACCTGATGTCGACAAGCTATCCAGAGGAGACTAATGGAGCCGGTCATACTGCAGAGCTTGTACGGCAACGCAAGAATGCCTCTATCAGCCCAGAGGAGAGGGCAGCTCAAAGGGCTAAGGCCGCCGCTAGAGTAAAGCTTTACCGTCAACGCAAGCATGCCTCGATGAGCGCAGAGGAGAGGGCAGCTCAGAAGGCAAAGAAGGCCGCTGCAGACAAGATCTATCGTCAACGCAAGAATGCCTCGATGAGCGCAGAGGAGAGGGCAGCTCAGTGCTGGTCATATGCGAAAGTCGTACCACTGAGCCACTAGACGTCTAGTGGCTCAGTGGTACGACTTTCGCATATGATCAGCAAAAATACATCAAGGAGCAGGCACTACTCATGCTTCTGGCTGGTAGTACGCACGCTTTGAGTGCTTCCGGGCTGTTTGGCCCTAAACGCTAGCGACTTGTGGAACGCTTCTATTCGACACGCAATCTGTGCGTGCGCTCGTTCGCGCATCTGGCGCGAAGTGCCACTGGATAAACACTTTCCGAGGTTGGGAACCGAACCTGCGAGCTCGTTGATGTACTTTTGCTGATCATAAACGAAAGTCGTACCACTGAGCCACTAGACGTCTAGTGGCTCAGTGCAAGAGCCAAGAAGACCAAGAACAAGAACGGATGTGTAGCATTTGAGGCATGCAGCCAATGTTACAATGCGTGGCACAATGATAGCGATTCACCGCCCAAGTATGCCATTAGTAACGGCTTTGCCATCGGCCACATCCCCACGGATATCATTGCCAATGAGGAAATCACAGAGATGTGTTCGCTATTAGCTCCTGTCCGCCCTTTCGCCTACATATTCGCGTATACAGCTGGTGCTCACAAAGCTATCCGTGGTCACTTTAGCTTTTTCGAGGTTGATCTTACCCATACTGGTTCTGTAATGAATCACTTCTTGACAACAGGTGCAAACCCGCTTGTTTATGTCGTGTTATGTGGACGAATGACTCCGAAACAGAAGGAAATAGTGAAAAAAAGAGCAAGGCTTGACACAGAGAAAATGATGGAAATATTAGAATGGTTCGTTAATGAGTCTGGCCACCCAGGATATGAAGGAGTTACCGCACCATCACAGTGCCCTCAGCCCAACATTATCGTCGACGAAGAAACACCCAACAGTACTGATCAAGAACATTATCCAGATCTAGAAGCAAAGTTTGCTGGAGCTTCGTTCCACTTTACCAGCATCCATGAGCCGCAAGATGATACAGGAGTTTACGAATCCAACCAGAAGTTTACCAAAGCTATGATTGATCGTACAATGCCAACACTTCTGGTCAATGGTAGCAAGTATGCAGATCTTAGAGAACTTCTTCTCGAGAATATTGCGCCACTGCAATTTCCTTTTGGTCAAGGGGGGCCAAAGGCAAAGCGGAGGACTCACATATCTCCGGTGGAATGCTATCGTTACTACTGCCGACTCTCGCTTCCTCAATTCATGAGGGGGGACTTTCTCCTCTTGCTGAACCACATGTTCAATCGGCAGCGCAGTTACGAGACAGCCGTGGTCACTTGCAAATCCAGTTTATTCGGCCAGTCACTTGCCGAGAAGATGTCAAAACTCAAAATGAAAGACCTCGATCAGGCATTGTTTCAAAAACAAACCCGCCAAAGGGTAAATGGAACGGCTGGAGAATACATCAGGGCAGTGGAGGCAGCGTGCAAACTAGGGTGCACCGTGTGCGAGTAAAAGAGGAGAGATAAAGCAGTACTCTAGAGGCGCATGCACGTAGCTGAGGCCGAACGATGAGCGGCAACCTCAGGAAGTCACAGGTATCTTGATTTTCGAACGCTGACCCCATGCCTGCGAGAGGCAGGCGATGGGGTCAGCGGCAGATTCTTCTCACTACTCACTAAATATTGAGATATGTAATAAAATCCTTTTTTCTAGCATTGCCTAGCCGTATCATAGCTTATGCGGGCAGCATTACTACTTATTCGATCAAGCCAAACGAAAGGATGCAAAAAGAATCGCTGTAACATTTGTGTGACGATTCGAACTTACTTCAGGGGTAACAAAATGTAACAAAGACTAACCCTAACAAAATTCCTTCCCGCAATAATTTTCGATCTTCCACTTTAAGGATTTCGCGCAATTTTACCCAGATCATGCGATTCGACAGATAGATTTCGATTTCAGCGCTTCATGGGTCCCTCCCCACTCCGCGAATATTGAGATGCCTTTGCAATGCATTTTGGGAATGGTTGGCATTCTAACCAGTCGGGTACACTGCTTTGAGTGCCAAACAAAATCGCCGCAAGCATTTCGCAATGGATAACTACTTCGGAGGCCATTCCATTTTCTTAACTACGACTCCATGTGATGAATGCACCATCAGGGTCCAAGTCTTCGCCAACGCTGGCAAGGAGGTGGTGCTGCCAAATCTTGGTGTCTGGGATGACGAAGACCACTTGAAAGAATGTAGATTCAACTTTGAGCTGAGAAAGGAGACCAGACGTCTGTATCCAGGGGCATGTTCTCTTGTTTACCAGCATTTGATGCAGATTATTACAGAATGTTTGATAGGTTGGGACCCAAAGAAACAAACAGGGCGACTAGGCGTGTTCGGAGTACCAATAGCGTACTCAAGAACTGACGAAGAGCAAGGCAGGAAGACACTTCATAGTCACTGGCAAATATGGGTAAAAGACTTCAACAAAATTAGAGATGCTCTATTTCATAGTGATGACAGAAAAAAGAAAGCCGCAAGGGATGCTCTCATATCATACATTGACAAAGTTGTCTGTGCCAGCTATGGGACTGATTTTGTTGTGACTCACAATTGTGATGAAGATAGCCCTGTTACGATGCCTATGCACGAAATACTCCAGGAGGTAGAAGATAAGAATATCCTTCGCAAAGCACATCACCAGGATCATTGCCTTGATGTTAAGGGCAAAGTATTGGAATGCAAACAGTGTGGGAAAACATTTTCGCCATCAGAGTGTATTAACATGGGTATTAGTCACTTACGTCAACAAACACTTCAAGATCATGCAGATAGCAGTAAAGAAGACGCACCAGACTCTTCAACAAACATGAAAAAGGAATGGCTCGATCAAGCAGCGATTCGCTACCCTTTTGATTTTGAAGAGGAAGGAAGTCCTACCGAAGCGCTGAAACAACAACACATTATAATGGATGCGGACGGAGACGGAGATGGAGCCAACGAACAAGAACAAGTAACTCATGAATGGCTACATGATAGAAACCTACGCAGGGACCTCCTGCATCTTGTTTTTGACGAGCATGATTATACACATCGGGGAACATGTTTCAAGGGTGGGAAAGCAGAATGCAGAGGGCATTTGCCAGAGATGGCAAGTGAAGATTCCATCATTTTCGACAATGAAGCAATAGCTGCCGTGAAAGAAGGCCTGAGAGACGATGATCATCGTAACACAAGCGACGCCAATGGCAATGGGGTCAAGGTCATCCTTCACCACCATCTGAATGGTGAGGTAGAAGAAAAATCTCAGTATGCAATCTTACCGAAAAGACAGAATGGCAGTCAGTTTCTCAACCAACACAGCTTGGCGATTTCAGATGTTATTGGAAGCAATACCAATGTAACACTGGGTGATTGGAGCCACTCCTATTACACCACGCTGTACAAGTCCAAAGACACACAATCCGAAGACAAGATGGCATACCGTCGAGTCCATGCCTCAATGGCCAGGAGGCTGTATAGAGCACATGAACACCAGCAACATCGAGATCGACAAGAAAATGAGGAGAAGGAGGAGGAGAGAATGCAGAACCAGCCAGCAGAAGATATCACAGCCACAGCTCTAGCAGAAGGCAGCACAACCACAGACAAAGATGACGGCGAAGAGGAACATGCCTGCTTTGTTGAAGGACTCGGGAGAATAATTACGGGGGTGAACGCATTTCTTTCCAGAGACGTTGTAAGCTCCACTATGGCCCACTTACTGATCTCCCAAGGGGGAGAAAGGTTCACTTACTCACATGATTTCGATCACATTTCACTTCAAAACATGGAGAATGTACTAGAAGAGAAGGAAGGCATGCATTTCCGTTTGCGGAGGAATTGGAACGACGACACAAAGGAAACAATTGCATGGGCTGATTGCTCGACTTACGACTACATTCACAGGCCAACCGAGCTCAACAACTTGTGCCTTTACGAGTACACAATGTGGTACAAAAAGGAATACAAGAGCTTCAAGCAATTGAACGCCAGGAGCAAAAGCACTACTACCACATCCTACAAGTTTGCCGACCTCCATCAAGGTCAAAAATATTGCTACCTTACGAGACGAACACATCCAGTCATTCCCATCATATACATGGCCACAGACCTTTGCGACGTGAAGTCATTAGATGTGCTTGAGGATATCCCCAACAGTGGAACTGTGCAGCACAGAGAAAGGTACGCAAAAACAGCAATGCTGCTATTCTATCCATTCAGCAAAGCAGAAGATTTGGTGAAGAATGGGACCTACTGGCAAAAGTTTGTTGATGTAGGAGGGACGAAAGAGTATAGTGAAGCGATCATCGACGACACACTTGGTTTGAATCCATTGTCAAAACAATTTTGGAACCGCGGTAGGATGATTCTGGAAAACATTGAAACGAGGCGCATGGCCGAAAAGGAAATGAAACGACCCAAAAGCAAGATCACATACTTGACGGACACTCCAAAGAGTACTGGGAAACGAAAGAGAGAAAACGTGGACAACGATGATGGATATGATATTGACATAAGTGACTTCTTTGATAATATGAATGACGAGGGTTTACAGCAATGCCAAGCCTTAGAATCACGGCCACTTGCTGACGCCGACCTCAGGTCTCATGCCAAGATAATGAAAAGAGCAAATGTTCGTGCATGTAGCGCTATTAAAACTCACGTTGATGACAATGTGTCCGTACTTGCAACTGCAAACAAGCCATCGACATCAACCACAAATTCAGAGCACACTCAAAACAACGCCGACGCCAACAATCATCAACAGCAGCAGTCCACATCCTACAATGTTCGTGTCCGATATGAGGACATCCTCACTTTCATTCAAGGATCTGTGCTTGTTAGTAGCAGTGATGAAGGTACCTTTGATAGAGACATGGATGATGGAGATGAAGATGGAGATGGAGAAGAACCTTCATCGTTAAAGTTAAGGCAGCAATGTCTCAAAAAGATTCCCACCATGTACGAGATTGCAAGGGGCAAGAGCAGTAAGTACAACCTCGACAACAAACAATTTATTGCCTATCAAATAGTGTGTTGTACATTTCTGCTCCATGTCGTCATGGAGGGAGATCACTATGATACCAAGCTTGGAGAATTGCTAGGAGCAACGCTCGGTCCCTTGGCGGAAAGCGTGCAACATACAAAAGACAGTCTAGTCCGGGATCTCGAAGCAAAGGGAGGAAAGGAGCACCTCGTAATGTTCATCACAGGTCCCGCTGGTTGTGGCAAGAGTACAACTATGGAAGCAGCCCAATACTACTGTCACAGATTTTGCACTGCTATCGCAGCCGCCTTCAATGATTATACCTTCTACTTCACTGCAACGACTGGTTCAGCTGCTGCTCTCTTTGGAGGAACAACAATCCACAGCGCAGCCCACTTGAACAAAAGTAGGATCAATGATGAGATGAGGGCTATTTGGCGCGATGATGTGCGAATCCTCATTATTGATGAAATATCTTTTTTCAAGGCAAACGATGTCGTAAAACTTGACAAACAGCTGAAAAAGCTGACAGGCCGATATGACATGGTTTATGGGGGGGTTTCAATAGTCTTCTCTGGAGACTTCCACCAACTGAAGCCAATCTGTGCAGAAGATGATGTCCTCTACTCAGACTCCGATGCAGCTTCAATTTGGGAGAATACTATCAACTGTGCCATCTTTCTTGATAATAGCCACAGATTCAAAGACGACCCCGAGTTTGGGGGAATACTCGCTAGAATGAGAATGGGGGAGGATACACGTGAAGATAGAGAGCTAATAAACAAGCGCGTCGTCAGCACTAGTACTAGCTCCACTTCCACGCTAACATTGCCCGAACACGCACCTGACGCATGTTTTGCATGCTCTACCAACAAAGAACGAAATGGCGTCACGGCAGCATCATTCAAAATGCACATCGATGAATCGCATCCTACCATTGATGACGATAGCCCACCTCCTGATCACACTCTCATAATTGAGGCATCAGTATCTATATCCAAAACGACTGAGAATGAAAGCGGCAACAGCAAGAAGAGGAAACGAAGGCAGCATAGAAAAGTTTCCGCGCATTTCCATGACACTGTCATCACGCAGCTGGGAGATGATGACATAAGGTCAACCGAGTTTGCAGAAAAAGGAGCTAAAGTCGAGCCTGCCCTACGCATCTACCCCGGATCCCACCATATGTGCATAACGAATGAGGATCTTGACCAAGGGCGAGGCAACGGGACTCTTTGCAAGTGCTTGAAAATCAAACTTAGAAAAGATGGGCGGGAGAGGAGGTGGAAAAATTGGGATGGAAAGAAGGTATGGACTGTGTCGGTTGACGACGTCGAGTGGGTGGAGTTCGAGCATTACCCAACCACCGGCACCAAAGCCAAAGCACGGACCTTCAAGCTCAAACCAAAAGAATTCTCAGCCACAATCAAGTTCCCTCTGACTGAAACAATCACTACAACCATCGGCAACGCCAAGGTCAAACAGGTTCCTGTCAACTCTAACATAGCAACAACAGGCCACAAGCTCCAGGGAATGTCCAAAGACATCCTCATCGTCAATGACTGGAATTATCGATGCGTGAACTGGGTCTACGTTGTCTTGTCGAGGGTGAGAGCACTAGCTGGACTGTATCTGATGAAACCCTTAGACCTGGAACGCGGCTTCAATATTCCTCAAAATCTCATTCGCTTCGAGCAACGTTTGAAGGACACCAAAGAACGACCAGTTCTCGACATGTTGGGTTACCAATCAAATGCAGAGATCGATACAATGCAGTGAAGAGTTTTACTATTACTAGTAATCAGAAAGTTCATAAGAAGAAAATGCTCAGCAGATTGTAATTGTAATAAGAAAAAACAGGCTCTTACAAGCTCTGTGCTCTGTAAGGCAAAGAACAGTTCTTCACATGTTGGCATATACTGATCAGCACCAATCTCATAATCATATAATAACAACTAGAGAATACATTATAGATCAACCTTTTGGATCTACGAAAGCACCTACCCAAAAAACAAGTGCTCTATTATGCTCACTTTTATGCAGCAAGTGAATTTCGTGCAGCAAGAACAGACGCACGAAAGCCGGGAGAAGCTTGCCCTGCCGCCGCACGCCAATCGTACTTATGGGAATGGCGATGATAGCTGTTCACATCGTTTTCATATCCGATTCTTGAAGATCGTAGCAAATTTTGAGGTCTGTACATACAAGGGAATAAGTAATGACTAGTCTGTACGTCGATTCAGAAGTAAATATAAGAAGTTTTCAGAACTGTAAAAGAAAACATTCAGCCGGAAATTCAACTCAAGTTGCACGCCTGTGGTGTACTGAGATCCCACGTTGCTCTTGTGTAGAGGAGTTGAATTTGTGCGAAAAGGTTTTTGAAAAGGTCCCAAATAGCACCTTTTCACCCACATTTTTTAGCTTTTCGTGCATGTGCCGAGTTGCATTTTGGGTTGAATTTTTTGAGTTGAATATTCAACTCGAAGGTACTAGTTCCTACGCAGATTGAATACGCTAGAAGATCCTGCATGCCGCCGTTCTCACGTGCCTCTAGTACATAAGTAGACGAATGAGCAAGTACTGCCAAGAACAACAATAATAATCTAATGCATTACCTATTTCTACTCTTCCTACACCTGCTTGCACTCTCCGGTTCAGGATTGAGGCTTTCATGGCCAACTAATTCCTCATCTGCTTGCACCTTCTTTTGTAAACTTGTGCATCAGAAATGCTTGCAATATATACATTCATATTACACTACACAACCTTCTCTGCTGACACAGAGCCTCAAGCCGGCTCAAATAGACCTTTCTCTATGTGTCATTGCCGATGTTTTTCATAGTACATGCTGATTGTTGTGTGTGGACAGATTTTGGACGGAGATGTGCCCTCTTTCATTAGCGACAAAGCAACTTGCATACGCGAACGACGCAGCCACCAACGACCACAAAAACCCATCCTGTGACGGAGCAGATCAGTATGAACGATTATATGAGTAAATATACTGCGAGAAGAGACGGTAGCTTTACCCAACGTATCTAATATGGTTGATGTCGAGCGACGTCAAAAAGCATCATCACGTGTTGAGTGTTTATTCGAGATCGACAGCGCTTGAAAAGGTACCATATTGGCGGCAACATTACACATGTTCTCCGTGTATTTGGTTCGGTTGCATGCCAGTCGTCTATGGTGTAGCAGCAGTCGACGTGAGAGTTGTGGTGCCAGCACACAAAAAGTGATGTCTGTGCATTATTTGCGTAAATCATCATCTTGCTTGTGTGTTCGGTGATGGTGATTTCACGATGAAAGGGCTTAGAGTATTTCACTACACGATAAGTTGAATTATGAGTTACACCTAAAGCCACACACACATTTTTTGACATCTTTGGCGATTGGCTTGCCCATCTTGCTACTTAGATGATTAAGATTAGGAGTAGTTCGCATTCGCATTATTATTATTATCATTCTATTCAACAAACGAAGCATCATTGTCCCTTCTCACGTCTACATCTACGTTCAATTATTCTACAGCACAAAATGAAGAAGTTCATCACTTCCATCCTCACCCTTCTCTTGGTCGTCTTGGCTACCCCATCAACTTCTGCTACATCAACTTCTGCTACAGACGCAATGCGGGGCAAAAAGTCTATCTCCAACTGCGACGATGAAGATGAAGTCCTAAAAGCAGCAGTGGTAGCCACCATCGTACGCAAGATCTAAGCAGCCGTTTTCCCATTCACCCAAGGAACGAGCGTCGAATTCGGTGCAATCGTCAGTGAAGCCTTCAAGGACAAAGTTACCTACTTTGAAATGGACGTTGGGAATGGCGATGGAGAATTGGATCCAATCGAGATTATATTATTCTTTCAAAAATATTATGAAGACAAGTGTGCTGGTGACTTGTTGGAGATGTTTAGTGTTCTTCCGGATGCTACTGTTCCTGTTGTTGTTGGACCTAAATAATGTTCTTATTCCGGATGCTCTTGTTCTTGTTGGACTATGATGATGGGTGGTGGTGGTCCTTGAGAGGATGTGCAGATACTGCAGAGATTGGTGACATGTTTCCATGTGGAGTGATGGATGGTGCGTTAGAGAGGAAGAAGAGAGGGGTAGAGGTAGAGTATATACAGTATTATACATAGGGCTTAGTGTAGAAAAGAAGGTATGTGAATAGAGTTTCCACAATGATGTAAAAGATACGCAAAATGCAATTACTTGGAACTCTTTGTGTAACAGAAGAAAAACAACAAGAAAAATAAAATAAAAATGATTTAGATGTTACGAGGCAGATATTAATTTGGTGTATTTCAACCGGAGACGAGATGCAGATGAATATGAATCAGCTGAGAGTAAATAATAGAGTAGGAATATCTACCATTATTAATGTATGCAATAGCAATAACTATGCATTCTCTTTCTCTCTACTCTCTCTACTATCAGCTGCAATGTTATCATTCATGATAGACTAATTGTGATTGTAATGTTGGCCTAGAGAGGTGCTCCTATGCCCTGCCTCGGTATATTGTAGTTGTAGATGTAGAGCCTTTGATTTCGACTTTCGACTAGGACTAGGACTAGGGCACCATGTGCGAGTAAAAGAGAAGAGATAAAGCAGTATATAGGCAGGTGCATGCACGCAGCTGAAGCTGAAAGGTGAGTAGCAACCTCAGGTATCTCGAACGCCGACCCCATGCCATGCCGGCCGGCGGCAGATAACTAGGCAAACCGGGATAGTGGGCGCGTGGGCGTGCCCACAACACACCATGGTTTAGGAGAGGCTTGACAGGGGAATATTGGGGATTTTTGGTCGATAAAATGGTAATATTTGGGTATTTTGAGCTCATTTGTACCTGATTATGTGTAGTTGTGGGCCCCACGTGGGCGCCGCCCACAACATACCATGAAAAGCGCCCACTATCCCGCACGCCTACAGATAACGCGTCCATCCATCATCCTCCCCGGTCCGAGCCAGGCGAAGACGATTGTGAATTGTGAGTGACGCCATTAAGGCCCAATTAATTTGCATACATCTTGGGCCTTTTATTTTCCGTTAGGGCGCATGTAAAAATAGCAACGGCCCCTTTCAAACTTTGTCGTTGCGTTGCTTTTGACTTTTGGCACGATGCAGTCATTCAAATCAACTGAAGCGACTGCGTGAAGACTGAAGACCGACAACGGTTGGAGTAGGAGTACAACACTAAAGATGATATAATAAGTAATAACCATGCAGAGACGCCGTCAACGACTCTTCCTAGCAAGCTGTACCATAGCCTTTGCCGTCCTCACATCATCGTGCTTCGTTCTTCCAGTGGCTTTCAAAAAGTTGCATGAATTTTTTTACACCTCTGATAACAGCAGTGTTGATAATAATAATGTGACGTTGTCGTCGTTGGAACGATGGATTGACTTACAGCGGCCTAGTCAACGACGTGATACTGATGTTATTAGCAATCTTATAGCTGACAAGAATGGTACTAACGACAGCGGTGGTAACGGCATGTCGTCAGCTGCGTCAATAATACTATCCGCCACCAATCTGACTCATCTTTCCTACGATTCATCTTGTCTATCGGAAGAGGGACATCATGTACTTGGTGCTCGATATTTGGAGGAGCGGCGGCGATCTGTTGTTGCTGACGACGATGAAGTGATGATAGGTGGGAATGATGATCCAAGTCATCATCGTCGAAGGCTTGATCGTGAACTATTTATGGATAGTGATACTACCAATTTGCAATATCTTCGTGGAGGAACCATTAGTGATACCTCTAGCAGTGGAGAGGATGAGATTTCACAAGATCAGGCTGACATCAAAGCAGCAACAGCAGCAACAGGTAGAATTGAAAAGATAAAGATGATGTCACCAAAGAAAATGTTATTGCGAACATCAGCGAGTACTGCTTCAAATCACAATGATGATCCATTGCAATCAAATACTGATAGAGCACAATCCAATCATCGAAACTTGATCAATAACAACGACGAAGATGAAGGTTGGACAACTCACACTGGAGCCGAAGTAGCTCCTCCCCCTCCATCCAATACGGATGCAGAATTGTTACAACAGCACATTATGGACTATGTCAATAGTCAAGGGCAGGAGGATATCACTATGAAGAATAATGCTGCTGGAGTTGAAACTATGGAGGAGGAGGAAGATGACGATGATGAAGAAGAATTGTATCAACGTCTTCAACAAGTCATGAAGGTAACTCAATCTATCCACCGTCAATATGGTGGAGCCCCACCACCACCCACCTCCAACAACAACACTCCAACAACCGACACCATGACACAATTCTCCCACACCTCCAAACACTCCCGTCAACGCCTCCTAACCGGCTCCTACGCCACATGGCAATGGTACGATCGATCCAACCTCGCCTCTCCCGTCAATCTCAACCTCAACAAGGTCTCCCGTGTCAACTATGCCTTCTTCCAATCAGATACCGACGGGTTTATATTCGGTACGGATTCTTGGGCTGATCCAAATGTGTTGAATGGTCCGTATGATTTTAGTGTGAATAGGGAGAAGTTACCGAGTTATTGTCAGGGTGGGAAGGGGAGGGATGATGGTAAGAATGTTGGGAGTTCACTTCTCAGGAGGAGGAGGAGGAGGACACAATTGTCATTTGGAGATGTCAATGATGATCTACCAACATGTGAACACTTTGAACGGTGTCATCGGAATTTTCCCAATAGTAAAGTGTGCAATGTGCACAGGTATAAGGAGGGGTTGATTTATTTGTCGCATGTTGCTGGAGCGGAAATTTATCCGTCGATTGGTGGATGGACTTTGTCGGGGAGTTTCCCCACCGTGGCGGATGATGTGGAGAAGAGGAGACGGTTTGCGAAGGAGTGTGTGGGGCTTATTGAGGATTATGGATTTGATGGGATTGATATTGGTGAGTTGATGATGTTATTTCTATTGAATTTACTATTGAGTTTGTTGTTCTGCTCTGTATTATTCTTACATATGTCTGACACACACATCAATTACTTTCTTCTAATTTCTAATGACAATATATAGACTGGGAGTACCCAGGGTACCGACCACACGGTGGATCAGACAAGGATAGGAAGAACTTCAACAGATTGCTGTTAGAGGTACGAGAGGCTCTGAACGATTATCAAATTCGAACGGGAGATGCACCGTTGAATGGGGGAGCATTCGGACTAACTGCCGCGCTGCCCTGCGGTCCAGCCAACATTAATTTTCTCGACATTGACTACCTTGGGCAGGTGTTGGATGGGATGAATCTAATGACGTTCGACTTCCATAGCGAGAAGGAGGGTCTCACCGGTGCCAATGCTCCACTTTACGATCAGGAATGGGATGTCATCAAAGGACTCAGCGTGGACGGATGCGTCCGTAATTACATTCAAGGTGGTGCCGGCGAACATTCCTACAAGATCAGTATTGGTATTCCTTTTTACGGTTCGACGTATAGCTTTGCAACTGAGTTGGGGGGGTTTCATAGTAAGAAAGGAGGCAAGCGTGGAGGTTCGGTCGATCAGGCCAATTGGCCTCGAGATTTGGGAACGCCTGTGTTTTACAACATTCTTGAGAAGTTCGGAGTAGGGAGGGACCTGATCACCAGACGACATGAGCCCACCAAGACGCAGTATGCTTTCTTTGGGGATGGTTCTGGTCTCGTGTCATATGATGATCCTCAATCTGTGTGTGATAAAGTCGAATTTGTCAACCAGAACTTCCTTGCCGGAGTCTTTGTTTGGGAATTATCCGGAGACATTACTGCCAGTCTCGAAACGCCCTTGCTTGATGCAGTGAACCGCAAGTTGGAAGAACTTACGTTTGACTGTCGTCTCATCGCAACGCCAGAGGATGGATCTTTGGTGGAACTCCCTCCTGAGAAGCCGAAGGGTCCGGCCCAATATGAGGTGGGAGGGACGGATGTTAACGGTAATCCAATAAATAATATGATCGATGCAATATTTGATCATATCCAGAGGGCTGAGAACGGAGAGTTGGAATCGGCTGGGGCTGGTTTTGGGCATTTTTCGCGAAATGCTTTTCGACATCGTACTTACGATGGATCAACATTCCCGTCGTATAATTACCGTTACAACCATTTCGTCGATGCGCTGAGAAGACTAGCCACGGAGGGGATTGACGGGTCATTCTTCTACCTTGGGAAGGATCAAAATGGAAATGATGACGGGGATGAACCAGTAACTACTTTTTTGACAACAGAAGACTTGAAGTATCCTATGCGAAATTCCATCGTGTATGGCCTCGTCAACATTGCAGCTTTTCTCGCCCAAGCAATGGTAGATTCCATTATTCATGATTCCTGTGATGAATTGAATATAGAGCACCTTCCTAACGACAAGACAGATGGCGTTGGTCTGGATGACGGAAAAGATCAATTTCGTTTTCCGCTTTCGAATGCATGCGGACAAAACGGGCGTTCATATCAAGATGAGGGATGCCCCAGACTTAAAGACAAAAATCTTTACGACTGCGCTACCCAACTCAATTCTGTGCAAATCTTGCAAATGGAAGCTCATGGTGTTAGCCATGGGCTATGGAAAGGTGCTCCGAAGTCATTTTTCTGCGGTCCGACGATTGTTCATGGCGAAAATGTAGGTTTCTGGGATGCCATAGTTGGTGTTGAAGAGAGAGATGTTAACGACATCCCAAATGAGTACGGTCGAACGGATCTTGAAGGTTGTTGTTGGTGGGGCCGTGGATCATTGAAGATTCGAGGTACTTGTCTCTACGGAAAACTGAATCACTTTATCGGGAAGAAAGCTGCTACAGACGGTCGCTCGGCATGGTTTCCAAACATCGACTTGTGCCTCGACCCTGGACAAGTTTGCGCAGGACCAGAGTCACCTGCTTTGCGTTGGATTACGGGTATGTATCACTGGATGGATAATATCCAAGCATATTCCGAAGAAGATGGAAATTACAAAGAGCAGCTCTTCGCATACGTCAATGGTGATCTCAATGACGAGGAATTCTTTTATAACGCCACGACGCTTTATGTCCTCAATTGTGTTGGTAGTTCCTGCAATGATAGGAAAGTTGCTGATATGGATGATCGATTGCGGGCATTCGAAACAGTGTTGAACATCTTTAATCTTCAGTTTGGGTCACATGCAGCTGCTGCTCCTCCATTCGTGGTATTTCCAGGTCAGATTCCACCTGTGAAACCTACCCCAGCACCTACTCCTGTTGTCTCCGAAATTAGTCTCCCAGAAACCATTGAGACAGTCGAAAGGCAAGTGAAGGTTTTCCTCACGGGTGTTGAACCAGATAGGAACATGACAAATGAGGAACAGTTTATCTTTGAAAACCTCATGTTCGACTTATTGGTTCCTCGTCTTAAGACCGTGGATATAGAAATCGTTGAAGCCATCATCGACTCGCAGAATCCTTATCCAGAATTTGAAGCTGACTCTCCCTTTGCATCCCAAACAGTGCTCGGCTTCGGGCAGGAGAAGCCTGCTGTATTGGAGATTTTGATGAATGTGACGTTGACCTTCTCAGATTATCCTCCTGGCTGGCGTGATTGGTCCATTTACGTGAAGTCATGGATTGAATCTTTTGGCAATACCTTGGTGGAAATTTTTACCTCTCCGAAGCATCCACAGCACCCAGCCACAAGATCTAAGTTTTGGGACGGTCTCGAAGACGTTTCGGCCGCCAATGTCCCCTTGCCGAATACTGACCCGACGTATCAGCCCACGATTGCTCCGACATACATCATTTACCCTGAACCGCCAGCATCGAATCTCTACTACATGCTTGGAGGAATTTTCGCCGGTCTTGGAGCAATCTGCGGCTGCATTGGTTTCTTTGCTTATAAATTCCGTCAACACAAACGACTTATGGAGGAGGCGAGGGAAAAGCGAATACGAATGATTGAAGAGCTTGAAAAAGAGTATGCACCACCTAAGGCCACATTCAACGCTCTACTGTCGTCGTTCCGTTCTTCAATTCGTGAGAAAAATGAGTCGTTGGGTACAGACGAAGATGACGGCTCTAGGTCATCGTCTTCGTCCTCCTCATCATCTTCATCTGGCTCTTATCTCTCTATTGATGCCGGCGATCTTCCTTCGACGGATGATGAAGAAGAATCAAATGCTCCATCTTATGACGAGGAGCCTTCGGCCGCCCAATCCTACGATGAAGGGTCATCAGCGGCAGGATCGCGTACTACTGCAACAAGTAATCAGGCTTCTGAGTACGACGAAATTTCTGAGTCTCGGAGCAGAGATGCATCCCAAGCGTACGATTCACGTGCATCATCTTATGCACAATCTTCTTATGCTTCATCCGCCAGGAGTCGAGATCAATCATACGTCTCACAGGTAACAATGTCAGATGATGACTACGACCATATTATTGACCGAGTGCTTGAAAATGACCCCAGTCTGGAAGAAATTCTTCTCGATAACAAGAAAGAGATTGGAGATGATGGAGGGAAGGCGCTCTGGGAGGCCCTGGCTCACAATGAATATGTTGCAAAGCTTTCTCTCAAGAATAGCAACATCCGTGACGAAGAAGTTGAGGCGTTATCACTTGCATTGATGGATAATACATCTATCACGCATTTGTGCTTAGGAGACAACGCAATCACTTCTGAAGGTGCAGAGTTTTTGATTGGAACATTGGAGAGTAACGAAACTATTGACATGTTAGATCTATCTGGAAATCCGGACATTGATGCTGACCTCCACGAAGAAATGAGAGACATATTGACATCGAGAGGAGGCAAATATCGCAGTGAGAACGCTGAAAACGTGAGCGTTGCAAGAGGACTCATTCGAAGAGTTCAAGACAATGATCCAACTTTGATAAATCTTGATCTGAGAGAGATGGAGTTTGGCCTTCGAAATGATGTTTTCGTTCTTTTTGATGCTCTCGCAGAAAATACACATGTCCGAAGAGTGGATCTCTCTCTCAATGAGTTGGATGATGAGTGTGTAGAATCTCTTTCGCTTGCTCTTGCTGATAATCAATCCATCCACTACCTCAATCTGTCCAATAATGCCATAACATCAGAGGGGGCTGAATACTTGATTGGAACTCTGGATTCTAACGACGTTTTGCGAGATATTGACCTCGAAGGGAACGAAATCGATGATGACATAATCGACGATGTCTACGACATTTTGGATCAGCGGCCGCCGCTCTCCACTGCCGCATCTGTATCGCAAGCATCTAATGGTGATGTGTCATTAGCAGAGTTTGTGGACAGATTGTTCTCCGATGATCCAGAATTAGTCGAGCTTGTTCTTGATGGAAGGAATTTGGCTGATGATGCTGAATTTGACTCGTTGGTTGATGCGCTGACTACAAATGAAAATGTTACAAAAATATCACTCAACGACACTGGCATGAATGATGATAACATTGCCTCACTCTCTGCGGCTCTTTCGGATAACAAAACAGTCACGTACATTTCATTGCGAGATAATGGAATCACTGATGAAGGTTGTGAGTATCTCCTCGGATGTCTAGATAAGAATGAGGTCATCGATTACATCGATTTGTCTGGGAACGAAGTTAGCGACAAACTTATTCAAGAAGTCAATGCCTTGTTGGCCCCCCGCTTATCTCTCAGCGTGGCTGAAAGTATTGGGACGTCTGTGTCGGATAGATCTTCAGTTCATGCTAGATCTCAGGCCGCTGAAAGCATTGGGACGTCTGTGTCGGGTAGATCTTCAGTTTATGCCAGATCTCAGGCCAGATCATATGCCACTGGCAGATCAGGAATGACTTCAGCGTCAGGAAGATCATATGCAACTTCAGCTTCGTACAGATCGGGTGTTACTTCTGCTTCTGGTAGATCAGGTAGATCACGTGCTAGTTCAGCTTCCTACAGATCGGGTGCGACTACTGCTTCCGGCAGATCAGGTGATACTTCTGCTTCCGGTAGAGCTTCTGCTTTTGCTAGATCACGTGCTAGTTCAGCTTCCTACAGATCGGGTGCGACTTCTGCTTCTGGTAGATCGAGTGTTACTTCTGCTTCCGGTAGAGCTTCTGCTTTTGCTAGATCACGTGCTAGTTCAGCTTCCTACAGATCGGGTGCGACTACTGCTTCTGGTAGATCAGGTAGATCACGTGCTAGTTCAGCTTCCTACAGATCGGGTGCGACTTCTGCTTCCGGCAGATCGGGTGAATCGTCGAGATCAGCAGCCTCGGGGAGGTCCGCTGACACGTCCGTCTCACTCATTGTTGATCGAATCAAAGCAAATGATCCCAACTTGATAAATTTGAAACTCGAAGGAACAAATTTGGCTGCTTTAGATGAGCGAGAATCAATGATTGATGCGCTCGGTGCAAATGATGTAATCAAAACCTTGAATTTTGACGACACTGGTATTGACGATGACGATGTTGCAGCTCTTTCATTAGCTCTTGCAGACAACAAAACAATCACTCATATTTCATTGAAGGATAATCAAATCACAAATGAGGGGTGCGAGTATCTTCTTGGTACATTGGATCAGAACACCACACTTGTCCTTATTGATTTGTCTGGCAACCAAGTTGATGACGATCTTATGGACGAAATTAATGCTATCAACCAGGACAGAGGAAAGAAAGTTGCAGCCGAAGGCAAGCCTCCAATGCACGAAGTTCCTGAAGAAAGTGAGGCGGTAGCCCGAAAAAGAAAAGCAATCATGGAGGTTATGAAGGACTCATCAATTCCTTGGCCTGAAAAGAACAAGCGAATCCTGGAGCTTCAAAAGCAGCACTACGTACCTGGAGATGCAAATGAAGATGACGATGCTTCACGTCAAGATGGTGACGATATTAATGTATTGGTTGAAAGAGTGATCAATAATGATAAGAATCTCCAGGAAATCGTTCTGGATGATCAGAAAGTTAGCGTTGATACTCTACTGGATATGATCGATGCCCTGGCTGAAAACTCTCATGTCAAATATCTATCGCTCCGCAATATGAAGATTGGTAATGACGTCGCCGAGAAGATTGCGGATGTTCTCCGGGACAATTCAAGCCTGATAGAAATCAACCTCGAAGACAACCAAGTCACATCAAATACAGCGAAGAAGTTCGTTGAGATTCTCAGAGACCACAATGACACGCTGCAATATCTTGAACTTGCGGACAATCACATTAGATCTGGACTTATATCCCAGCTGAAGAAAATGCTGGAGGACCGGCAATCAAAATATACTGAGGAGATTGAACAGTCTGAGTCCGATGATGACTCGGCATCAGGACAGTCTAGTGCGTCTGGTGACGGCTCGTCTAGACAATCTAGCGACTCTGATGATGATTCGTCAGGGCAATCCAGTGCGCAGTCCAGCGCGTACTCAGATGATGACGAATCCATGTCCAGGCAATCGAGCGAGGCAAGGTAAAAATCTACCGCGAGATCTATACATACGGATGATGACGGTTCGAGAAGCAAGCAATCTACTGTTGGTTCGAGGAGTAGACAATCTGACAGATCTGGGTATTCTGGTGTATACTCTGGCGATGGAAGCAAGCAATCCAGATCTACAGCCGCGAGATCGAGGAATTTTAGAAACAGCGGGGGCGGTTCAAGAAGTAGGTATTCAGGTGGAAACAACACTGCTGATGATGATGACTCTAGAAGGCAGTCCACCATTGGCTCGAGGAGTAAGGGCTCGAGAAGTATGCGCTCCGGGACATCTAGGAATTCGAGTGCCCAAAACACTGAAGGCTCCAGAAGTAAAAGGTCGACGCGTTCAAACGCAATTTCAGAGCAGTCTCAAAGATCGCGGCAAACGAGCACTGCGAATATCGATGAGGAACCGGAGTCAAATAAAATGAAGAAGTCGGTCATGTCGCGGTTGAAGTTTGGCAGAAAGTAAATGAGCTGACTTTTTTATTCATATTGTTTAATAGAAGCGCAGAAATTTATCTTCAATCAAATGTACGCTACTTCCTTTTCTTTCGTCTAGCTCCCGTTATTGTACGGCAAGAGATATTTTCACATGCACGAATGGCATCAGCAGCTGCTGGGGCTGTTGTGCCCCACTCAATCATGCTATCAAATCACCCACCGCCTACACGTGAGGCCCCGTGATTCTGTATGCAAGGACCGGTATCGCTTGGAATCTATGAGATACATTCATATTCGATATTTGCTCCATTCCATCTGACAGTCTTTGGCTTTCTCCTTTGATGCAATACCCAACTTCTAAGTCGGATATGTGTTCCTTTTCTTAGATCTCTCAGTATTTCTCACTCTCTCTAGAGACGGATGATTTCCACTCGGTTTCCCACCTCCCTCAAATAGATTATAAATCAAAAAGTCGTGAAGCTACAGCTGCGCTGCGCTTTGAGCTATTGAAAAGAGAGAAGCATGGTGTTGCGTAGGAGGCAAACATCGAACATGGGATTTTGTTGAAGCGCCTCAAAAAGTTTAAAATCTTTTCTATCTTTCATCAATTCCGAAAAAGTAAATAGTGGTGCTACGGAAATATAGCGATATACAGAAATAATGGATGCAGACGAATCGTTCAAATCTCCAGAGCTGCAGCGCTTGGAGGATGAAGTGAAATTGATGGAAGAGGAGATGGATGCTGCACATCGAGAGTTCGTGCTCGACAAATATTCTTCTCCTGAAATCGAGTACGATATGCCAGAGATGCAAGCAATGAACTTAGCTAACGCTATTGAAAACGAGTGCGACATGCCAGAGAAGCCAACAATGAACATAGCAAACTATGGACAAAAAGTGTCTCCACACGAGCGAATGTCACCCTCGCCATCGCCAGTTCCAGTTCAAGTAGAGTCTACAGCAACTACAGTAGCTTCAGCAACATCAAGATCGAGTGGCTACGTCGATGCACTAAGGACACTTGCATTTCTTTTCGCAACAATACCAAGGGGTCTTGGTTTCGCTTTGGTCATCTTTGTCTTTTCCATGATAGCACAAATGTATCCCACTGCTCCACAAAGCGGCTCGTACATTTCACTCTTGCTAGCACTCTTTCAAGTCAAACCAGTATCTTGGCAAGGTAAAGGGAAGACTCATATTGTCTCGCTCGTGTTAATCGTCGGGATTTCCTGCATATTTAATGTTGATTGGTTGATATCCAACTATTTCGTCGAATCTTTGGTGGAGAGGAATGACGATTTCGAGTACAAGTTGACACAACAAACCTCATTCGTTTGGCAAATGGCCTGGTGGGCGGTAGCAGTCAATGTATTCGTGAGCATTGTGGCTATCATCGACTATCTCGATGTTTGGGGCCTATTGCGTGGTTATTTTGGGTCCAACAAGATTGATATATACAAGCCAGTCTCGCAGAAAGTCGTTGTAGTCACTTGGATTGAGCTTCTATCCTCGCTCCTCCTCTTCAACTACTTCTTTCTCATCCAATCTGGTGCTGTTAGCGGTCGGATGAATGTCTTCAATGAAGCTCCTGTACAGATACTTTCTGTTCAGGCAACCTTACTATTCAAAGGCACGAGTGGCATCGTTGCTTTTCTATCATTGGTACATCATATCAAGATTAGAGACCTCTGTGGACAATGTGGATGCAGGTACTTTTGCGTGACGGATAGACGTGAAACTCGCCGAAATCAAAAGAAGATAGTTTCTTCAATGAAGAGGTCATTGAGTTGCATTGCATTCACAAAAGCTGTAGACTTTGTATTTGGCGTGATGTTATGGATCAGTCTAGTGAATGCGGAGTTGAGCAGCATTCAATATGATGCACCGAAAGATGTCAAGGCGATTCTTATCTTGATGATTATGACCAATTCCTTGACAAGTTTGACTCCATTGCTTATTGGGTCCATCATTTGGTCGATCCGATTGGCAGAGAAGCAGAGAGAAGAGTCGAGACAAGAAGCAATGGACCAAAATACACCCCACAGGTCAAGTAGAGCAAATAGGAGAGCAGCTCGTCGCAATATTTACTCGGCAGAGAGTAGAAGAAGTATCGAGAGCCCAAGCACTCACACGAGTGCATATGACTCTTACGACTTTGGCAGTCCAAATGTAAGAAGTAGCCAAAGCTTGTTCTCGACAAGGCTCAATGCAGCAAGTCCCACTCCATCTGCTCCTCCCCTACAAGAACACAACAACACACAACAGCACACACCCTTCAACCTTGACCTCAATCTATACTGCACTCCACAAGAGTTTGAATCCGAATGGCAAAGCCTTTCAAGGTGCAGCTGTAAAGAAGAATATCCAATCTTCACCATCCCAACCTTGGCACAGTGCAACATGCACTTCAATCAGGTCGGTTGGTCGATCATAGCATCGGGTGTTGTAGAGGATGACATTACAAAACTATTTTTAATTGCTCAACGGGAAGAAGAAAAGATGGAGCTGCCATCAGCCAACACTCAAAGCCCAAGAAGAAGTGGTACTTCTCCTACTACTCTAAATTCGTCATTGCGAAAGAAGACGAGGAGTGTCTCACCGCGGTGTTTGGCACAACTCTCGTTTGGTGGGAATAATTCAATAATGGCATTGGAGATGCGCTGCCGACAAAAAGATCAAATTGAATCCTTTGTCGGTAGTCTGCAGCTGGTCAATCTCTTTCACGTTGCATAGTAACTCCCTTCAACCTTGCTTTAGTGATCTGTGTCACATGTTGCTTGTAACATAAGTTGCTAATTTAACTGTCGTACACCACCATTGTCACAGATCTTTCCCATCATCAAAAATTCAACATCCTACCCAACGATACTTACGCCTAAATACCAACGCTACAAACCAACCAAACAACTCTCCAACCATGGCGAAAATGACCCCCCTCCCCACCAACAAATACCTCCTCCTCCTATCCATAATAATCGGTCATTCATTGCTAGGCGGATATTACGCCGGCACGAGACCAGAGGGGGCGGGATGGAGATTTTTTAGTTGGCATCCGTTTTTGATGATGGTTGGTGCGTGTATTCTTGAATTTTTTTCGTGCAATTAGAAATTGGAAGTGTCCTGGAAGCATCCGCAGTTTATGCGGCCACTTCTGAGCACAATGTAAAATCGACCACATGAAGAAAAAAAGAGAATGAATGATTGTTTATTTTTATACACAATGATAGGTCATCAGCGATTTCAACCCATTTCTATCAGCATCCTACAGTATTATTTTTATTCTTGATTCTGCCAAAAGGGTAGTGTCATATGGAGTGGTAATTTTGTGGTGGTGGTGTATAGTAACGGGGTGGAATCACCTCGATTGATGACAACCTTTTCGACGATGACTCTTTTTTTCATGTAATCCATTGGTGATGATGTTTGGCAATCAATCAAAGGGGCAACTCTATCTCCTTCAACACACTGCGTACTAATCACTCATGCATTCATAACTTTCTCAATATACATTTTACAGGCATGGTAGGCCTAATGGGCACAGCAGCCCTCACCAAAAAACGCATGGGGTACACCAACACCAAACTCCACGGTATGATCGCGTGGGCCGGCCTGCTCTCCTCCTACGCAGGATTTTATGTCATTTATCAAAATAAAAATTCCATGGGGAAAGATCACTATACCACCCTCCACTCCAAGGCTGGATTGGCCGCTCTTGTAGGGTCCACCATGTTGGGTATGGCGGGGGGAGTGTTCTTGCATCCTGATTTTGGAATTGATAAGCAGAATGGATTGATTCGGATGGGACATAAGTGGACATCGAGGGCGATGTTGGCTGTGGCGTGGTTGGCGACGCTGAGTGGATTGCAAACTTTGATTGGGGAGGAGGATGTGAAGGGATTGGTGTTTTTTGCTGCTCCGTTGATTTTGGCTGCTCCGTTTACTTTGTTGTAGAGTATCGATCTTATGGGGGAGTGTGTTGGAAGAGCAGGGGAGCGATTATGAAGAGTTTGGATGGTGTGCTTTTATCGAACTGTAGTTGATATATTAGTTGATGTTAGATATAAATGATTGATAGAGTATTGATATGTATTTGACTTGTTGAGTGAACCCTCCATGGTGGCCTGAAAGCATCAGCTGTGGGGTTTACCTCCGCCATCGAGCTAGTCTGAGGTAGGAAGTCAGATGATAATTTGGCATAATCTGAAATGCTCCCTTTGGATATCATTCCTTCCATAAACCGCCGCCATCCAATCTGATCTTGTGAACGTGCCAACTTCCGCAAGAAGTTCTGTGCGATTCAAGAGACACATCGTCGTCTGGAGGGCGCAGCTATCTTTTACAATCGGTGGGGACATGTGATGTGCTGGAAAAGTATATCATGAGGTTTGTGAGGGGCTCGGAATGGCAAAAGCTTTATGGACTGCACTGCTGGCGATCATGACCCAATATTGCAGAAGTTGGAACGTTCACAAGATCAGATCAGATGGCGGCGTTTTATGGAAGGAATGATATCCAAGGAGTTCTGTGCGATTCAAGAGACACATCGTCGTAGATCGTCGTCTGAAGGGCGCAGCTATCTTTCTGGTGCAAAATGGGCACAAAGCTTCTCAATAAAGCTGATGGAGATGACCCACATGACAGTGGCTGGTGAGGAATTTCTTGATTCATGATAAAATTTCGGGTATGCTTGCGTTAGAGAGGAAGGAGGAGCTACAAATAGATAGAGGAGCAGCAAGAGATGGGCTTAGAAGGGCTAGGAGAGGATAAATATTTGACGGAAATCAATCTCGATGATCTCGAAACAAATTCTGGTGAGCATCAGGCTTATTGGCTACTTTCAGTGACAGCGGCACGTGAAGCCTTCTTGATACGTCGCCAGCGGGCTCAGGCAGCACTTCGACGCGGTCAAAACATCCACGGATAGAGATGGGTATATGCTTATACTCTCGTGCAAATACTTGCAATTATATATCTCGCCTTTATACAGGCTTATTGACATCCACGTCAATATATCCCGGGCTTTAAACGAGCTGTGGTAGGAGAGACAACCCTTTCCCGTGGTCCCGACTGCGACGCTGTTTGGTTCTGCCCTCGGCGTATGAAGACTCCAATTGTTGGTTCAATGATGTCTAGAGGTAGCGATAATGCAACATTTACCTAATTTCCTATAAGTGATATGATAAGGAAGCGGTCTCCTCTCCTCCTTAAGAGCTTTTTCGATCCCCACTATACGCCACTTCCTGTACCTGTACTCTGAAATGGCAACACGCACCAGTCTCTCTTATTAGCACCAACTCTTCTCGCTGAACCAAATCTCCTTGAACTTTATTCCATATCATCGTTGAAATGTGGGGGAGCATGCTGTCCGTCGCCGGCACGTTGCTTTCGTGTCAATACATTTCTCCTACTATTTACCCCTTCATGCTTTGTTTGAATGTTTGAGCATTTAGACTTTCAAATTCATGCCTCACGATATCAATCCCTGCGTCGACAGCCATAACATCATTAGCATTTCAATCACACTGTTCTATTGTTGGGTGTTCATCAAATGACTACATTTTTGTGATAACGTTGGTTTGCAATGAGGGCATTTACCATCATCATACCCAAGCACATTATCCAAATCGTAGCAGCCCTTTTCCTTATATTTGTCGTATTTACCTCCACTCTAACATCTTTGATCTTTCGTGCGGCCGGCGGTGGGCTCGCACAAGCAACATTCCAAGAGGAACTTCTATTTTTGTTGTCGAGGTGGCGCAGCTGCGGCAGAGACGGAGGCGGTTCCGGCTCGTTTCCTGTATCACGGAAATAACATAGCCACATACACACACACATTTTGACATCTTTGGCGATTGGCTTGCCCATGATTAGGAGTAGCCGGGGCAGTAGATATTCATTTCCCGTAGCACAGAAATAACCTATCCACACACACATTTTTGACATCTTTGGCGATTGGCTTGCCCATCTTGCTACATAGATGATTAGGAGTAGTTCGCATTATTATTATTATCATTCGATTCAACAAACGGCGATCTGTAGTGTTAGCCTATCCAGCACATTGATTCTAAGCGAATATTGGTGCTATGATAAAGGTGAGCACAGTTCTGAAATCCTCTCAGTGAGCTGAGTTCAAATCCGGGGTGTATCTTAGTTTCGAATCATGGTGCGATGAATGTGTGATATGGAGCCAAAGACCCAAGGAAACTGGATAAGGCGAGTTTTTTTGGGGTTAACCCTCCAGCCCAGCTAGAAGTGGGGTTAACAATTTTTTTTTGTAAAAAATTAGATACACCACGGAATCGAACTCAGCTCACCGAGAGCAGCATTTTAAGCAACTTTACAGGGTAGTATACTCCTGTGGCGGCTGAGAAGCAACAATTGGCAATATATTGGATAGGGTAACACTACAGATCGCCAAACGAAGCATCATTCTCCCTTCTCACGTCGTCTACATCTGCATTCAAATTCAATTATTCTACATCATAGCTACAGCACAAAATGAAGAAGTTCATCACCTCCATCCTCACCCTTCTCTTGGTCGTCTTGGCTACCCCATCAACTTCGACTTGGAAATTCTCCTCAATTTCTCCATGATGACCTCGTACTCTTGCTTCTGGTTCCCATCGGGGCACAAGTGGTATCCCAACCCTTTATTCGGTTGATTTGGTGACTTAAACTGTATCACTAAAGGTGCCAAGTCAGTGATACAGTTTAAGTCACCAAATCAACCGAATAAAGGGTTGGGATACCACTTGTGCCCCGATGGGAACCAGAAGCAAGAGTACGAGGTCATCATGGAGAAATTGAGGAGAATTTCCAAGTCTACGTCTTTGGGATTCCTGACAGCAAGTGAGACGAAGCAACTACTCTACCAACGATTGATGCCAACATTGGATTACGTCCTTCACTTGACGTCCTTCAGTAAGAAACAATGCAAAAAGATGGATACAATCGTACGGCACAACTTCCTCCCATATATGCACTTTAATAGGAACTCACCAGACGCAGTGCTCCGAGGTCCTATGGAGCAAGGAGGGATGGAAATCCCAGACATGTATTCGAGGCAAACTGAATTGCAGTCAGAGTATGTTGTCAAGCAGCTTAGAAATGGGAAGACATTGGCGGAGGATTTTCTCTTCACATTGGATGAATTGCAACTGCAGTCAGGCCTGATAACACCATTGTTTGAGTACAAAGAAAGGCTGACATATATGGACAATGGACTACTAGTGAGCTTGAAAAATCGATTAGCTGAGATAGATGCTACGATATGGATGGAAGATGCCACAATCCCAGCACTGCAGAGGGAAGGCGATCAATCAATTATGGAAGCATTTATTCGACGGAAAATAAAGCCATCGATATTGAGAAAGCTCAATGCAGTCCGTATCTATATGCGAGTGATCACATTAGCAGACCTAGTGGTTGAGAATGGAGAATATATTGGAAATACAACGCTGGGGGGCAATTTTGTAGCAGGATCTGATTGGAGATGGCCGCAAACTCCATGCCCTCCGAAGAAGTGGTTCTCCTTGTTTCGTAGGTGTATACGAGAAACATTCTGCAATAGATTGGATAGTCGCCACCACCACACCAATTCAATGGAACTTGACATACCACTTGGAAAGTGGTTTCCGGTGAAACGGAACACATGGTATGACTGCTACCGAGGTAAGGGGGTGATCTACAAACGAGGAGAGACAGCCACTGGTGAAAGCTTTATTCAGAAGCTAACAGAACAACCAGTGCAAAGTGGGTTCTACAAATATGAATGTGACGTCAACGCTATACCGCTAGAGTGTTATCCGATGAAAATGGCAGAGGTAGATGAGGGTGTATGGACTCGCCGTCCGTATCAGATGGCACAACAGCAACAGCAGGAAGCTAAGCCTCCGGGATACGTGACCGAAAATACACACCTACCAGGCACGGAAATGAAGCCAAAGAAGACAGGTAGTGATGGTTCTGTCCTTCGAGTGCACAATGTGGCAGCGGCAGCATGGATTATCCCAACTAATCAAAACGAGTATGTCAAGGCATGTTTTTTGATGACAAACGTTAGCTCAGTAAACTCGTACCGAGCTGAATTGGAAGGGTTGTATCGAGCGCTGTATCACATACAATATCTTGGCATAGAATTGGGGCCAGACGACGATATTACTCAATGGTTTGATAATGAGTCAGGTGCTTTTACGAGTAATCGGCCAATGAAGACAGGACGGGACACAATACAACCTGAAGGAGATCTTTTGATGGCAATACAGCATCTACGGCAGAAGTTACCATTTGGAGTAATTAGTCAGCACGTCCGGGGACACCAAGATACGGCCAAAAAGAAGACGGAACCGGACGAAAGTGACTGCGATTCATTAGAAACCACGGAAAGCGCATTGGGAAAAGAGAAAGACTTGGATGGATTGGATGACAACGCTATGATCAACATTGCGTGCGACGAATTAGCGGGAGAAACAACGGCAGCAGCCATTGAGAATCCCATCCAATTACCACCTGAGCAAGAAATATTACAGATGCCGTATGAGGGATCAAAAGCAGTTTTACGAATAGGGAATAAGTGGATCACAGCTGGGATGCGAAGCCACGTCAACAAAGCGCGTCGTGAACCAATCCTCCGGAAATATATCAAGCGAAGACACGGATGGACGGACGAGCAATATGACAATGTGTATTGGATGACGATAGGGGAAGTGAGACGGAAAAGTACCCTTAGCCAGCAGCGATTTACCTGCAAACTAATGCATGGCCTCCTCCCAGTGAATCACGTGAAGCAACATGAAACGCAAGTATCGCAGTGTCCGAACTGTCGGCAGTGTGATGACGAAACAATAGCACACGTGTTTCAATGTTCCCACCCGGATATGGCTGCGAAACGTGCTGCAATTATAGCAGCACTCCGGAAGAAAGGACTCCGGAAAATATCACGAAAAATACTACTCAGAGTGGCAAACTTGGTAGAACAATATGCAAACGGGGGCGAGATTCGAACCACATCAGAAGACCCGAGGATCCAGGAAGCACTGGAAGCACAACGTGACCTCGGGTGGGATGACTTCTTCAGAGGATATCTGGTAAAAGAATGGTATCAAGCATTGGAGAGTACTCATCATGGGGACGCCCACCAGCAGTTTTATCAACTCCAAAAATTGATCTGGTATGAAGTTGCACTACCGCAGTGGCATGAGCGAAACAGACTAGCTCATGGAACTCAGTCATTTGACAAGCAAATAGAGAGTGCACATTTAGCAGAGCAATTGGTATGGTACAGTCAACATCGAGAGGAGATGCCGCCAGGCTTTCACCAACGGTGGGCAAATCATAGTATTGACGAAATAAGCAATATGGATTTGGCTACTAGGCGAATGTGGGTGCATCACCTCAAGATAGGCAGGCAAGCGGTCGAGATGCGAGCAGAACAGCGGAAGAAAAGTCAACGAACTTTATCGTTCTACTTCAATGAATTTGGCCCACCATTACCGCCACCTCAGCGGCAACGTGTGGCTGATGAAGCCGAGGAACACGCAAATAGAGTAGTATTGTATCGTGAGGAGGGACAGCCGATAATAGACGCAGTCCTCAATGAACTCGAGAAATCGACGACGTAAACAACCGTATGGTTGAACTAATCCTGGCCAGGAGACTATTTAGGTCTTCTGGCTTGGAGTGCGATCTGAGAAACAGTTGTGGAGGCAGTATAGAGCACTATCAATGCTACCGACACAGCACACATGTTGGTTAGTCATAATTTCGCCCCTAGAGGGCTAATCAGACGTACTTTAAAATTTCTGTTATATTATTACCCCATCAACTTCTGCTACATCAACTTCTGCTACAGACGCCGCATTGCGGGGAAAAAAGCCTAGCTCCAACTGCGACGATGAAGATGAAGTCCTAAAAGCAGCAGTGGTAGCCACCATCGTACGCAAGATCCAAGCAGCCGTTTTCCCATTCACCCAAGGAACGAACGTCGAATTCGGTGCACTCGTCAGTGAAGCCTTCAAGGACAAAGTTACCTACTTTGAAATGGACGTTGGGAATGGCGATGGAGAATTGGATCCAATCGAGATTATATTATTCTTTCAAAAATATTTTGAAGACAAGTGTGCTGCTGACTTGTTGGAGATGTTTAGTGTTCTTCCGGATGCTCCTGTTCCTGTTGTTAGAGATTAGAGATTGTTGAAATAATGTTTTCGTGTGGAGTGATGGTGCATTAGAGAGAAAGAAGAGAGGGATAATACAAGGGGTATTTCCCTTACCTACAGTAAAACTGCTGGTAATGTAATATTAATTCCTATGTACCTTTGCCCCCGTTTTACACACTTGGGTTCGCATCCTCTTTTTTCCCATTTCCCCCTCCGTACGACGTACCTACGTAGAAACATGTGCGAAACATACATCTGCTTTATTGTGAAACCTGTCATTCACGGTATTCGACGGAGAGGTAACAGAAATTTTAAAGTAGTCTGGTGGGCCCTCAAGAGGCGACATTAAGAGAGGTACTTAGTATGTTGGAATACGTATTACTTTATTACTTTCAGTCATTTAGGTCATTAAGTACCGAATGAATACTTATACATCATCAAAGACAACGCCAGCTTTTTTATGACGCACGCACACACCAAGCTAAACAACACTTTAAAGTAATATCTGAGTCTGCTGCAAACCGTCTGGGTCACGAAGAACTGTCAGTAAGCAGCCCTTCTGTGAGCTCATATTTATTATTAGATAGATTTATTATCATACAACCTACTGACAAGGCAAAACAGCAATGTGGACGAAAATTATTATTCTGACCCTTTTTGCGGTCTCTGCTCTGTTGGTGGCGGTCATCGGTTTCGGAATGAAGACGACCGATCTCGACGATGTTCCAGATACTCTATCAGCTGGAAATTATTTGGCCGATCACAAGGCAGTCTCTCTCCGTGGCCGGAGGGCTCTTGCTCTAAATGTGAAGAACGATGAATTTTCTATTGCTGACCGGACAGATGCATCACAACCCAAGGTCTCCTACGTAACAAGCTTCTGGGCACAGGAAAAGGGAACGGAAGTTCATCCACATCGACTCGAAATTAGAGCATCGTTGTTGGCAAACATTCTCAACCCGCACTTTGATCAGGTTGTTATCTTTCTCGATGGAGTAAAGGGAACTGCCAATTGTGACCTATTCCTCAAAGGGATGATTCAGCTTAGCCGTACGCTTGACATCACATCATTCCCCATCGGATCGGACAGTCACGTCGACCTATTATCCAAAGTAACTTGCGTAGGTTCACCAAACGGTCAGCCAAACTACTACCAAATGTTCCAGAATGCATTATCCGACTATGTGACGGGGGACATTGTCGTCATGGCGAATGCAGATCAAGCATTTGATGATACCATGAAACATGCTCGTTTCTTGAATCCAGAAGTTTTCTCATTTCATTGGGAACACGTGGATACACCGACTTAATATCACCCGAGGCTGACTACTTCTACAAGCAGATAGTCGGAAAAGTCCACCCACAATATCTTGATCCAATAAATGAAGAACAAAAGACACCAGATAATTGCATGAATAACCCAGGCTCTATTGATACATGGATCTTCCACAAGAATAAGCTCAAGGGGACGCTTAGACCAGAACCCTTCCAACGAAAGAGCAGGGGCGGTAGAAAGGAGTTCTTCTTCATGAATGAGATGCAGGCAGAAAATGCCGCTATTTGGGCCGTAAACCAGTGCTATCATTTCCAGTCATATTACCATGCTTGCGAAGAGATTCACTCCTGGCACTTTCACTTAACTCCCAAGACACATCATAAAGAGGGGACTCGCGTGAGTCCACCTTGGATCAATACTAGGAAACGCCCCAAATGTGTAGAAGAAGGGAACTGCTTCGTAAGACAGACTTTTAACTTATAGTTTAAAGAATTTTATGTACCAATTAAATCTTCAGTTGTACCAAATTGATGCCGTTGGTACAAAGATCTGCCTACCTCTTGAAGAGAGAGAAGCTAGCTGTAGATCATGAGTATGTATGAACCAAAAGTAAAGATTTGGAGTGTCACAAGCATCTTGACCCCGCTGACCCAGCTCTAGAGAATGTTAACGATGGCCTCAGTTTGCAAGTACTCCTCCTGCATGCATAAGACACACGTTGGCAGTTGGCAGTAGACCGTTGGACCCCATAATGCATGTCTTATATAATTGCTACATACTCTATAATGATGACTTCGTAGCGCAATCATCTGTAACAGCACCAGATGAAACCCTTCGAATCTTCATCGCTTCAGGTTTCAAAGGTGAAGGAATACAATCATGATGATACTGATATTGCCCAAGATGATGATGATGATTATTGCCATAAACCTCCTTGTAATCATCACTAGCATCCAACAAAGCCCTCTTCACACAAACCCTACTCTTCTTCAACGAAGCATTCGCCAACAACCTCCTCTTTTCATCCATACTCATCACATGTCCAAATCGTTCCAACCCAGTAATATAATGTTGACAATCCATCACATCTTGAATCAACATCCTTCGTGTCTCCTTTCGTCTGTATACCTTGTGTTCTAATCCACGTATGGAGGAGTCCGTCTCGTTTTCGATGGTTACCATGAGTGCACGGAACTTGTTACGATGTTGGTATTCACGTGCATTCGATGAGGAGATGCGATTTCGTACAGTTTGGATGGTGGATAGAGCAGATGACTTGAGTGATTCAATGTCGGTGGGTTGGAGCCATGAGGTGGATTTTTCGGATGGGGTCATTTTGGAGGAGGGAGGGACGGTGAGAAGTGTGTGGATGGTGGGTGTGGAGGTGGTGAAGGACACTCGTCGTCGCTTGCGTCGGTCGGTTGTTGGAGGAAGTAGAGGGACGATGGATGCTGACCGAGTAGATGATGAGGATGATGACGATGATGATGTGGGCAGTAAATGCAGCTCTGCCTCCCAACAGTGATGATGTTTCGACATGGCTAGACTGTGAATAGAACTGTTGAGTGTCATCGAGTTGTCGTCGTCGTCGTCATCGTCTGAGCCGAAGAAGAGATTGGCGTAGTTCTCTACCGAGAGTGCGGATGCCTCGTCGTCAACGCGACAGTCATTGCTGCTGGATGGCAGTGGGTCATCTGCCGCAACAGGCTGCTTCTCGGCAAGTGGTGGTGGAGGGAGAAAGACCTTACCACGCCTTGGTCCACTGGTGCAGACTCTGTTGTGTGCTGCCGAACTTGATGAGCATTTGTGCTCGCTGTCTATCATATCCATATCCATTTCTTGAGAGATCAGAACGAAATAGACATAAATATGTATGGTCAACGAGTGTGGTCTCTAGAGAGAGAGGGCAGTTTATGTTCTCTTGCTTCGAGTTAGTTGTTGACGGTATTGTAATCGTAGTGTGTTTTTTGTGTGTGTGCTTGCAAAGCCGGGACAAGCAAGAGCAGTTTTTTCACGATTGTGATTTCATTGATCGGCCGAGAACCGGAGAAGGCTCTCTTTCTCTTCTGCCACCAAAAAGCTTTTTGTTGACCTTTTGGAAGATGTAATCAAATGCAATTTTCTACAAAACAATTACTAATTAACGAAGCTAAGTTGTTCTCCGCTTTCAACGAATCGTTTCTTTACACTCCCTCACATTCATACGAACGACATGGGAACGACCGCGCGCTTCAGCGCTTTTTGGTTCCGCTCAAAGACATTTGCAAATATCCGAAGACTACTCTGCATGATGTTAGCGGTACTGGTAATGTCTTTATCTTTCATCCTGCCTTTGAAGGTCATAGTCACAGCATAGCAGTCACATTTTTTTTGTCCAGAGACACTCCCCTTAGATCCCCTTGCCCATCAGCCCCACATACTTTTTTGTGACTGAAGGGGGCGGGTGGTACTTACAGCTTTTCCATCGACAAACAAGCCCTCTAAAGAGTGTGGGAGAGAAGGCTGCGCTGTTTCTAACTTAATCAAGCAGCCCTCTATCTCTATCTGTAACTGAGACAGCTAATGTAACAGAAATTTTAATGTATGTCTGATTAGCCCTACTACATTTTAGTATCTCTCCTTTGCGTCGTCTTCTGCATATGTTTGCGGGAATCAGAGCTAGTGCAGAGCAACATAGCTAAGCGTTGAGGAGAGATTCGAAACTCCGTCATGAAAATACTTAGCTCTATTCTAAGTCTTGCTTATCACTGTTGAACTACAATTTCAATTGCACAAATTTAAATGGAAAAGTGAGCTAAAGCAAATCATGAATTATCTTTGTCTTTCTCTAAAGCTTCTCTATTACAGCCCCTGTTCTGACATCATGTATATTCACAGCACGCCAGTCATCTACATACTTAATCAACCTTGACATTCTGGAAGATTGTTCTCACAAATTTATTCGCCGACCAATGACCCAAAGTTCCACAAAGAGTACCAACACCCAAACTGATCAGAAGCATGTATCCAAAGTAAAATGAAGTCTGGATCAACCCATTCATACTCGTCTTGAACACAAAGTAATAAATCGAGTAGAGGAAGACATATAATGCTGTCGAGGACCCCGAGTAGAAGGCAGTCCACTGCCACAGATAATTCTCCGAGTTGAGACAAAAGTACACCACAATGACGGTTGTCATACACACGACCAAACAGAGGATGGCATAAACTCCCAAAAGGAATCCGTAGACGTGATAAAACTTGTAATTCCACAACGACGTCAAAATGTAGTAAAGCTCAATGAAAATTGATCCGAATGAAAGTAGCCCGGCAAATGGGATGAGATTGGCTGGAACTCCATACCATTGAATATCATCTGGGATGGGACGAGGAATGGCATTCACACGGCATGGGAATGGATCACTCTTCTTACCACCCAACTTGGCGTGACGTCCCAGCAATGTTCCGAGGATGCAGAGTGGGACCGACACGAACACCCACAAGAAGAATAATTTGAGCAATACCAAAAAGGGAATGTAGTAGATGGTCTGGTAGCAAAGGGCGATGAAGTTGAGAACGGAGAGAACGCTCACAAGGATGGTTGGGAGCAAAAGTACCGTCAACGCCATTGTCAATTGCCACTGTGTGGTTCCACCAGCAGCTGCACCCCCCTTGGCCCTTCCCGCCGGAGTGGTTGCAAAGTAAAGCTTGAAATAACTTCCCGAGGCATATCCAGCCACAATACTACTCAACGAGTAAAACACCAAAATTGCATGCAACACTTCCCCACGTTCCTCGTGTACTTCTCCATGCAAAGGTCCCGCAACGGCAAAGAGAACAACACCCATAACCAATGTGACAAGTTGCCATCCCGTTCCCAAAATAGCGGCAAGCAATGGCAAGAATTTCGGAGCACGGAATACATCTCCATGAACTTGTTTCCATCCACTATCCTCCACTCCCATCCGTCCAGGACCAGAAGAAGGACGCCCCGCCTCATCCAACAATGGCTTTCCATTCTCATCCACATCCTCTTCCTCCTCATCACTCCCATGATGATCATGCTGCTGCTGCTCTGCCATTTCCAAATCCCTCCCCCCCGGTCCATGATTCAAGGCATATCGGGCATAATCCTTCCTCAACGTTCTCAACAAAATCAACGCCACCAACCCCATCAAAAACAACACCATCATGAACGAATTAAAGATACTAAACCAATGTATCTGATGTTTAAAAAAGGCATGATCCAAATATCGATCAAACCTCGAATGAAAGGGTGTATTGGTCTTGGCCCACTGAATATCCAATTCAAATTTCAACTGCATCCCTTTTTTCACCTCCTTCAATGACGATGGATCACTTGTCAAATCAACCTTGACAATCCGATCATCATTATAACTCACCACCAAAGTCCGCTTCGTATACACATATGGGGTCAGCTTCCCCCCCTCCAACGCATGCTTGGCCACCGCCTCCTCCAAATGACTTAGATCACTCCCAAATTTTTCTGATTTGGCGGCATCCAAATCGGGTAACATTTCACCCACCATCCCCCACACGGGGAGATCATCGACGTACATTTGGTAGAACCATTGATCGGCTGCGGCACGTGCGAATAGGGCGGTTTGTTCATCGGTAAGGACGTCTGTGTTACAGGTTTCGAGGACACCGCCCTTGTCGTCGGCGAAGATTAAATCGTGGCCGGAGTGACGGAGGGCGTGCCCGCCGAGACGTTCACCGATGGAGTGGGCCTTGAGGGCGTTGAAGGCGCCGTTTTCGTTGGAGGGGTGGTGTTTGGTGTCTGGGGCGCAGTAGGGGAGGGTGTAGTATTCGTAGGCTTCTTGGGGGTTGGCGTAGGGGCCCACCTGTGGTGGATGCGGATTGGAATAATTGTTGAGTTGAATTTATTTTGTTATTGCAGTTTCGTTCGTTATATCATTTGATGGGGTTGGAAGATAGACAATTATCATATGGTGAGCAAATATTGAATGATAATTAGGCATGTAATTGCAGCGGCGGCAACAGTTTCATCCGTGCAAAGATATCCTATAACTCTCTTCGCCACTCCATATCTTATCATTTTTTTTAATTTTTAAAAAATAAACCAGCCGTACCGAAAATGACGACGCACCTTGTTCACCCACAGATCGACACGATCGCCCTTTTTATATTGATGAGTATATTCATCACCTGTGGCGATTGCCACGAGGGATGCGGCGGTTAGTAGTGTGCTATGGGAGAGTATTTGTTTCATGGTGTTTATGCATTGGTAATAATTGGGGTGGGCTGATGGTGGATTTTTCGAAGGAATGAGATGGGTGTCTTTCAAAGTTTTCTTCGACTTTAGTCACGCTTGGTTATCAACGTACTGTAGAAGCGAAATCTCAATTACTGATAAAAAATTATAGTGGTTGATGGAGCAGGCAGCTGTTCAAAAGTAAGATACTTATGGGAATTACTGAGAGCGATTTAAGCCAGATTCTTCTCCCTACCTCTCTGGAGAGAACGGGACGCACACACACCAAAATTTCTCTTCCTCTCACTTCGTTCCGAGACTGTTAGGGCAGGCAATCTTTCGACTTGGCCTGCTGCTTCATATTTACATCCAACTCATCACGATCTCAGGATAAGCCTTCACAAGCTGATGGATACTCCCCGTATATTCAATACTTTCTCTATCGACGACCTCATTGCTTTCCAACAAAAGATCAATCGGAAGCTTCTTCTGAGCATTTCGTTTCGATACCGATATGGCATCATACTTTCTCAACAGCAGCGCTATTGTTTCGAGCTTTGCACCACGACACGCGTAATGGAGAGCAGTATTATTCTCCTCATCCATGGCTTCAAGACTACTTTCATCAAGTTCAATCAAATACTGTACAACACTAGCAGAATCGTGATGCGCACAGGCAATGTGCAAGGGTAATGCGCCGCTATTATCGGGAGATTGTACAGCGGGAGGATATCCTTTTACCAGCAGCTTGATCGAGCCAAGCCTGACATTATTTCGAAGCGCTGCGTGTAGTGGGAGTTGCCCATTGTCACCAGGTGTTGATATTAGACGGGAGTTGCGGGCTTGACGAGAATAGACTAGTTGACTAGAGATGAATGCTAGTACTCGTGAATGACATCTGAGAATAAGGCCCGACATTTCACTCGATTCGATTTCTTCAGGGTGTACGTCATAAATTGCCTTGATGATTTCCAGAGCTGACCCTATATTGTCGTCATTGAAGTTGAGATAAAAAACCCAGGCAAGCAGAGACAATTTTCCATTACTAACCTTCTGCAACTTCACCCTGGGATCGCAACCTAGCAGGAATTTCACAATATCAACAGCAGCTTCCTGATCAGCTATATTTCTTTTTGTCATCCATGTGGCAATTGCGCCGTGAATTGGATAAAGTCCTATTGCTGTTCTATGGTCGATAGCATCTGGATAAAGATTGTACAAGTATTCTACTGTGGTGACAGAAGCACCCGTGCACGCTAAGTGGATTGGAAACGTATTCATGCGATCAGCAATTCGCTCAGATCCTGGATACGCTTCGATTAACACACGGCAAAACTCTGGTGACTTTGACACTTGTGAAGCGAGGTGAATAGGGAGATGGCCTCTATTGTTGGCGTGATGAATGGATTCAGGATATCTCTCTAGGAATAGCTTCAAAAATTCACATGCTTCATCTCCATCGAATTCTTTGTTCAAACACAAACAATGAAGAGGCAGCTCGCCTTCACTATCTTCCTCACGAATGAATTCAGGATGAGCATCATAAATTACCTCGATCATTTCAACAGCATCCCCAATTTTTGAATCGTACTCCACAAGACAAGCCGAGATAAGCAGAGACCGTCCCCCGTGCTTCTGAAATTTTACATTGGGATTGCAACCCAGCAGAAACTTCACGACATCTGCACGCAGCGCCCCAATGGCGATGTGAATAAGATACATTCCTTCTTCTGTTGCATGTACGATTGCATCCGGGTAAAGTTTATATAAATATTCTACAGTGGCGACACGACCAAAGATGCATGCATAATGGATTGGAAGCATACCCATGTGGTCAGTCATTCGCTCGGATCCTGGATACGCTTCGATTAACACACTCAAATTTTTAGTTGATTTCGATGTCATGGCAGCGACGTGAATTGGAAGTTGGCCTTCATTATTCTGATGTCGAACCGATTCAGGGCACTTCTCGAGAAGTAGCTTCAACATTTTGAATACTTTTCTTTCTTCCAATGCTGAGTTAGCGCACAAGATATGAAGAAGCGTATTACCGCCATCAACTTTACGATGAACAGAATCGGGGGCTGCATCGATGAGCAGTTGAATTGCACCGAGGGACATGTCATCGTTATTACATGCATAGTGGAGTGGTAGTAGCCCATCATCATCAGCATAATTGACAGCGTCGGGAAAATATTCAAGAAGGATTTGAATTACTCCCTCGGTGTTTTTTTCATTGCAGCACGCCAACCGAAAGAATCGATAGCTGCTCACTGTATTATTATGATGGGGTGTCAATTCGTGACGCTCAATTATACCGCGTATGCATTCCTCTGAAAGGCCGTCAGATGCGCAACATTCAAACAGTTCAACCGCCAGCGAAGTTGATTGCCAGCTGTCATCACTCATCGTTGGTAGAGAATAAAAAATATTAGATATGGATGAATCTTCCTAATGAAATAAGTCTCTCTGTCCTTCAATTCAAAGTAACCATCGCTTTAGTAACCAGAATACAGAATAAGAATAATACATCATGCGATGGAAGTGGATTGAGTAATTTTTTAAGTTATTATTATTTTTATCCAAGCTTCGACAAAGCTTTAGAGTCATTGCGGAAATCTGACGAGCTCTAGCGCTATCCGTAATGCAGCCCAAAATGGGAGCGAAAATGGGAGCAAAAATGGCACTTTCCAGCACATTAGTATGGAGGGTTCCAGTGGACTTACAGCTAGTGCCGGCACAATAAAATTTGGCTAATACCATCGCCTAAAATATTTGAGTTCATATTTGGCCACTACAGTGCCATAAGTGCCTTTGGTAGGGCATGGCATGATCATGATCGACGTGTTTTTGACTTCAACAAAATTGGCTGATTTTTTACTCCCAAATGGGAGCAAAAAAATTGAACCAATTCCTACGTGCAATTTCTACGGGACCTCTGTTACTCTCGCCTCTTTCCCCTCCTCGCCTCCAATTCTTGTCTCAACAGGATGTTCTCCATGATGACCTCTGCTCCTACACCCCTAACGCCACACACGAAACGGATACACCTATGATGCGATTATTATCCCAAAGCTAATATCATTGGCTGTTTAATTCCGGTAGGGCTTGCTATGAATCGTTGTCTATAAAGAGAAATAATACTCACCATTAGGTGCATAAAATCATCATATTACACTTAATTATACTCTACTTTGGCCATGTCAGGAGTGATACACTTCATAATACGCTTCCATTTCACTCAATACACATACATAACGGTTTTGGGGCATCTTTGGCTACTTGAAATGATTAATTGCTCTCTGTTTTATTGATTATGTGCCCTCTGGTTATTGTTATGAACTTACTTCTCTGACATAGTGTTTGGGGGAGGTATGTGTCATTATCTGCCAGGAATATCACACCATTTGCCACTTATTATGTGGTTGGGACGAGGGTTGATGTTTTTTTACTTCAATGCATTGATTGTTGCTCCACACACAGCGGCCAAGTGGGTGATCGGCATGCTCTCCATACACATGCCGCTGCGCAGCGAATGCGTGATGTTCTCAATTCAGTGGGCAATGCAGCGGCCACCAAGTCACCATTACTTCGGCATGGGTATATAGTAACAGTTATTATTGCTTCATGGCATCGTATTTGCGTCGGTGTGAATATATGAGGCCGGTTCTGGTGATGTCGAATGTGCCGAATATACTTGTATTGTGTTAACGTCGTTATACTGCTGTATCCGTTGATATTCAGGCCCCGCCGACCTCAAAAATGGATCCAGCACAAAATTTTGGGGCAGACTGCATGTTGGAGTTGTTGCTATTTTTTATTTCATGGCCAATAATGCCATGTGATGCATCATGGTGGGGATGTTTTTGTGAGATGTGTGATTTTTTTATTCAAAATCGCCTCGTCAGCCGCCCACCGACACCGATGCATCTGATTTGACACCCCTACAATCTCGGCGAGTGGATGGAATGTGGCCAACCCAAGTTGCAGATGCACTCTAAACTAACCAAATGGAATAATATTGGTCTTTGAACGGAGGGGATCGGCGTAGTATTGGTGTAGTAATGGCTACACTCCGCCGAGACGATTTTTGCTCCCAAATACTGTGTCCACGCATCAAATTTGACCTCCAAATTTTTCATATTTTTGCCAAATTTGACCTCGCTTGGTCAAATTTGAAATTTCAAATTTGACCTCTGATGGCAAATTTTGCCCTCCGAGGTCAAATTTGAAATTTCATTTTTGACCTCCAAATTTGACCTTCTGAAGACAGAATGGGGGCAAGAGGGCTTCCTCTCTCAAAAATGACCAGCCTGCCCCGCGTGGCTGGCGATGCCCCTCAGAAAGAATACCACAGCAAAAGCAAAATTTAAAATTTACCAGTGCGTGGACAAAGAAGTCAAATTTGTAAGGGCAAATTTTGGCCAAATTTTAAATGGTAAAATTTGGCCAAGCGAGGTCAAATTTGGCAAAAATAAATTTGATGCGTGGACACAGTAATAATGGGAGCAAAAAATTTGAGGTGGAGGAGCGGTGGGAGGCAAAATCGGTTTTTGCTCCCAAATGGGAGTAAAAATTGCATTACGGCTATGTAGCGTGGCGTGGTCGCGTCATGTATGTAACGTTTCTGTACGTGGGCTGTACATGGGTAGGGATCAGAGCACGAAAGCCGGGAGAAGCCGCCGCACGCCAATTTTTGTTCGTGGGCTTAGATACACGTTTTTAGATTTATTTGCTACGCACGTGAGTTACGCGGTAGGGGGTAGGGCTATCGTTGAGGAAAGTGGTGGATGTTTGGTGGAAATGATTGGAAGGGGACGTTGTGGACTGTGCGGTGGATGGGCCGATGTGTTCATTGCAAGTGGATGGAGAGGCCTTGAGTCGGGCTGAATCGTTTCCGAAGCAGATTTCTCTCCCGAATAGTTGTTGTAAATAGTAGGTGGATGGGTCAGGGCTTTTGTATGAGCCACCGTAGTGGTAGTTGGCTTTGGTTGCGTATGTGATGATGGCATAGTTAATTTTAGTGCCAGCTAGTTTGCATGCAGCATGAGTATGGTCGGAAATTCAATAACACACTTCCTCTTCCTCTCATTTCCGTTCCGAGACTGTAAGGCGGGCAATCTTCCGACTTGGCCTGCTGCTTCATATTTACATCCAACTCATCACGATCTCAGGATAAGCCTTCACAAGCTGAAAGATACTCCCAGTATACTCGACACTTTCTCTATCGACGACCTCAATGCTTTCCCACAAAAGATCAATTGGAAGCTCCTCCCAATCATTTCGTTTCGATACAGATACGGCGTCATACTTTTCTAGCAGCAGCGCTATCGTCTCATACTTTGCACCAAGACACGCGTAATGGAGAGCAGTATTATTGTCTTCATCCATGGCTTCGAGGGTACTTTCATCAAGTTCAATCAAATACTGCACACCGCTAGCAGATTCGTGATGCATACAGGCAATGTGCAAGGGTAATGCGCCGCTATTATCGGGAGATTGCACAGCAGTAGGATATCCTCCTACCAGCAGCTTGATCGAGCCAAGCCTGACATTGTTTCGAAGCGCTGTGTGCAGTGGGAGTTGCCCATTGTCACCGGGTGTTGTCAAGAGATACCTATCTTTGGATAGATGAGAATAGACCAGCTCGTTATTGATGAATGCTCGTAATCCCGGATGAAAGTTGTGAACATTCGTCACAATTTCAGAGTCTTCGATCTCTTCAGGGTGTGCATCATAAAGTGCCTTGATCATTTCCAGAGCGGTTCCAATTTTTGTATCATTGTAGTCCTGATTACAAACCAAGGCAAGCAGAGAGATATTTCCGTCAAACTTCTGATACTTGACCCTGGGATCACATCCGAGGAGGAATTTCACAATATCAACAGAAGCTTGTTGGTCGGATACTTCTATTTGTATCGCCTTCATGATTGCAATGTGAATAGGATACAAATACAAACCTTGCGTTGTTGCACGGTCGACTGCATCTGGGTAGAGTGTGTACAAATAATCTATCGTGGCGACATTATTCCCCAAACATGCTAGGTGAATTGGGAGCATACCCATGTGATTAGCCACCCTCTCAGATCCTTGATATGCTTCTACTAACAAACGACAAAATTCCGGTGACTGTGACACTGTGACTGCAAGGTGAATTGGAAGACAGCCTTCATGATTTGCATGTTGAATTGATTCCGGATACTTTTCTAGAAGAAGCTTCAAAATAGCCACTACCACTTTTCCATCCAATTTGCTTCTGCATAAGAAATGAAGAGGGAAATCGCCCTCATCATTTTCCACGCGAATGAATTCAGGATGTGCATCAAGAATCAACTCAATGATTTCAAGAGCTGCCCTATCTTTGTATCACTGTGCTTTTGAAGACAAGCCCAGACAAGCAGAGACATTTCCTGTAATTCCTGAAATTTTACATTAGGATCACAACCCAGCAGAAACTTCGCAACATCTACACGTAACGCACCAGTTGCAATGTGAATAGGATACACTCCTGCTGAAGTTGTATGATTGATTGCATCTGGGTAAAGATTGTACAAATATTCTACTGAAGTGACAGAGTTGTACGTGCAAGCGCAGTGAAGAGGCAGCATATCCATGGGACCAGCCATTCGCTCCGACCCTGGATATGCTTTGATTAACACACTCAAAAATTCGGGTGACTTTGACCTTATAGCAGCAAAGTGAATTGGAAGAGTGCCTCCGTTATTCGCTTGTCGGATAGATTCCGGGTACTTTTCGAGAAGAAGATTCAAAATCGCCACTACTACTTTGCCATCCAATTTGCTTCTGCATAAGCAATGAAGAGGCAGGTTGCCTTCACTATCTTTCTCGCGAATGAATTCAGGATGTGCATCATAAATTGCCTTGATGATTTCAATGACAGCTCCTATGTCTGTATCATTGTACTTCTGAAGACAAGCCCAGACAAGCAGAGACCGTCCCTCTAGCTTCTGAAATTTTACATTGGGATTGCAACCCAGCAGGAATTTCACAACATCTACTGCGTCCAAATAATTTTCAAGCCTGAAACATGTGCTCGCAATTGCCAAGTGAATAGGATACATTCCGTCTATTGCTGCATGTTCGATTGCATCTGGGTAAAGATTGTACAAATATTCCACCATGACAACAGAATTTTTCACACACGCAGAATGTAATGGCATCAGCGTGCCTGTCCGGGTGCCAGCGTGATTAGCCATTCGCTCGGATCCTGGTTACGCTTCGATCAGCAAACGGCAAAAATCTGTTGACTCCGACATCATGGCAGCGATGTGAATAGGGAGAAAGGTCTCATTATCTGCATGTCGGATGGATTCAGGGCACTTCTCGAGAAGTAACTGCAAAATTTCCAATGATTTTATTCCTTCCAATGCTGTGTTAGCGCACAAGATATGAAGAGGCATTTTACCGTCATTGCCTTCACGATGAACAGAATCGGGAGCTGCATCGATAAGCAGTTGAATTACACCGATTGTCATGTTGTCGTTATCACATGCATAGTGGAGTGGAAGTCTCCCGTCATCATCAGCATAATTGACAGCGTCAGGAAAATATTCGAGAAGATATTGAATTATTCCCTCGGTGATTTTTTCATTGCAGCAAGCCACCTGGAAGAATTGGTAATCGCTCACTGCATTGTCATGATGAGGTGTCAATTCGTGACGCTCAATTATTTCTCGTAGGAATTCCCTTGAAAGGCCGTCAGATGTACAACATTCATACAATTCATCTGCCAGCAACTCAGCAGATTCAGATTGCCAGCTGTCATCATCACTCTCACTCATCTTGGTAGAGAGTAAACAATATTAGAGATGAAGGAATCTTCCCAATGAAATAAATCTCTCTGTCCTTCAATTCAAAGTAACCCATCGATTTGTAGAGATAGAGAGAATTCGAAATCATCAATTACGACGATGTGTGGTGGGCGGGCTAGCATAATGGCCACTTATCCGGTCAGCCCTACCAATTTATCCGGAAAAAATATCCGGTTTTCACCGTAGGCCTGTATGTAGTTCCTACGTATACTGGATGATCTAATTCTGTAACTTAGTGCAGATGGTGTCTCAAAAGAAGAGAAAGTACTCAAAAATACGGAAGTGGGATCGTCTCCTACTTATCACACATCATCATCATCGTGAACGTACACATACTTAACATACAACATAGACATCTAATAACTAAATAGCATCATGAAAGAGCAACTCGAGAGAAATACATGAGAGGTAATAGATTCGTCAAGGCATGAAGAATTCAACATTTGGATGTCGAGTGAGAATAAAGATGAAGAAAAAAGATGAAAGCTTGGATCTTTTCTGAAGTACCAATTCCATATTATAAACAAGCTATCGGTGATCATCCAGACACTTGATTACAAACAACTATTTAAAAAGGAAAGGAAGGAAGAAGGAGCAAATAGACTCTGTGGATAAGCACAGGTCTGAATATGAAATTCTCAAATTGGAGGCCCGACCCTGAAGTGATCCTACGCTATATAATGTGCAATATTGGGTATTCTGATAGCATTGATGATGAATGAGGGACATAAGAGTAATCAGTAAGGTGTTATATTCAAAATTGAGGTATGTGGACGATACAAAAGTGTCTACAAGGGACTACAAGTGATAGAAATGTATCGGATATTTTTTGAAATATCGGATAAAAAAATATCCGAAAATTCCCACCAAAAAGGCCGAAATAGCATCCAGATAAGTGGCCATTACGCTAGGGCGGGCGCGTTACATCCCATAAAGCCGTTCGTTACTCGGATGCCGTTTCAGAAAGTGTGTGAGAGGATGTAAGAGGTGGAAAAGATGAGCCAAGGAAGATTATGATGTTGTTTGAGCAGCTGTTGAAAAGCTAAACATGTAGGGGAAGCTATGAGGACTGAGTTCGAACTCTACATAAGCGCAATTATCATTGCATCTACTGTGGAAAAGTTCGAATTGAAGCCAATTGTTTGATTTCATGGCAATGCATAACAAGTCATGTGCAGGAAGCATGAGTGAGTCTAAACAACCTTTACCAAACTTTCGCTTCTTTTCTGTTATGTCCCGATCGTCCCGAGTAGGGCGAGCAATCTTTCGACTTGGCCTGCTGCTTCATATTTCATCCAACTCATCACGATCTCAGGATAAGCCTTCACAAGCTGAAAGATACTCCCAGTATACTCGACACTGTCTCTATCGATGACCTCACTACTTTCCCATAAAAGATCCATTGGAAGCTTCTCCTGAGCATTTCGCTTCGATACCGATACGGCATCATACTTTTCTAGCAACAGCGCTATCGTCTCGTACTTTGCACCACGACACGCGTAATGGAGGGCGGTATTATCGTCTTCATCCAAAGCTTCGAGAGTCGTTGCATCAAGTTCAACCAAATGCTGCACAACGCTAGCAGATTCGTGATACGCACAGGCAATGTGCAAGGGCAATGCACCGCAATTATCGGGAGATAGTACAGCAGGAGGATGTCCTTCAACTAGCAGCTTGATCGAGCCAAGCCTGACATTATTTCGAAGCGCTGTGTGCAGTGGGAGTTGTCCATTGTGATCAGGCGTCGTCATGAGAAGGTGATCTTTGGCTTGATGAGAGTAGACCAGCTCGTTATTGATGAATGCTTGTACCGATGGGTGTCTATTCATCAATGCATTCATCAATTCTTGATTTAGTGGATCCAGTTCATGATCATGAATATCAATAATATTCATGATTCGTGCAACTAATTCGATCTCATCAGGGTGTACGTCATAAATTGCCTTGATAACTTCAATTGCAGCCCCTATGTTAGAATCACGATACTGCATAGAACAAGCCATTAAAAGCGAAGGCAATATTCCTCCAACCTTCTGCGATTTCACCCTGGGATCGCAACCGAGGAGGAATTTAACAATACCTACAGCAGCTTCCGAATCAGCTCTTTGATTCAGACCGTAGAGTGCGGAGTGAATTGGATACCATTGCCCTGTGTTTTTTGGTGCCGAATGATTGATGCCATCTGGATAAAGATTGTACAAAAAATCGACTGTGGCGACTGTGTTGCCCGCACAGGCGCAGTGAAGAGGCAGCATGCCCTCGTGACCAGCCATTCGCTCTGATAGGGGATATGCTTCGATCAACAAGCGGCAAAACTCTGGTGGTTTTGACGACGTGGCAGCGAGGTGAATTGGAAGACAGCCTTCATGATCTGCATGTCGAATTGATTCGGGATACTTCTCGAGAAGTAGCTTCAAAATTTCCAATGATTTTGTGTCATCGAATTGTTTGTTAGTGCATACGAAATGAAGAGGCAAGTACCCATTATTGTCTTCATGACAAACCGAATCAGGAGCAGCATCGATGAGGAGTTGAATTACACCGATTGTCATGTTGTCGTTATCGCATGCGTAGTGAAGTGGCAGCTGCCCATCGTACATATTTGCATGTCGGATTGATTCTGGGTGCTTCTCGATAAGTAACTTCAAAATATTCATTGCTCTTGTTTCATCAATTTTCCTGTTACCGCATAAGCAATGAAGAGGCAATCGTCCCATATCGTCTTCGTGACGAATAGAATCGGGGGCTGCATCGATGAGGAGCTGAGTTATCCCCAGAGTCAATGTATCGTTGTATTTGCATGAATAGTGGAGTGGCAGCATCCCATTATGTTCAGCAGCATTGAAAGCGTCGGGAAGATATTCGAGAACACATCGAATTATTCCCTCTGTAAGGTCCTCTCTGCTATTGGCGCACAACAGATGGAAGAATGTATAATCCACATCATTCAGAACACCATAGTTTTGGTAATGGCGAAATATCCAGCGCAGCCTTTCCTCTGAAATGCTATCAGATGCGCACAACCAACCAAATTCTTCCTTAAAAGCCGATGCTGTATCCCAGCCGTTATTGTCCCTCCCACTCATGGATCCTGTCGATTACTTATCTGTAGTTTATTGAATCATATTGCTCTATCATCGATGTATTGCTCAAAGTTGCTCAAGCAGAGCTTGATGTCCGGCTTGCGTGGCCGGGCCGGCGGCCGGCGGCGCTGCTTCAATCTTCAATGTTCACCTTCAAGACAAATCTAACTTGTCTCAATAAAACCACGTGGAACTCATGAAAAGGAGACTTACATAGAAGTGGATGAAAGGCATCACATCGTTCAGCTAATCTCGGCGATGACGATCCTCTTCATATATTACGTAGTATACGGCTTTCCATGGACCTGTTAGATCAACAAAAGCAAAAGTATGGGTGGCATAAAATATCTGTGCACCGTGCATCATTCTCATCCGTTGAGGTTGAGGAGGGGGGGAATTAGGAAAAGTTGCAACACAATTATTCGTAGATCAGGCTGGAGATTGGTTAGCTTGTATCCATATTTAATTTACTCTTACATATATCTTTCGTTTATATATCTTTCGTTTACAAGTTGTTCTCTCAACCCAATATTGATATCATTCACTATCCTACACGGCCCAACCTCCAGCTGTCGGAGCAGTAAGGCAAGGGACACGGGCTAATAAGATCCCAACTTAGCTATTTCTTGTTCACATCCAATTCATCACAGCCTCGGGGTAAGCCTTCAAAAGCTCAAAGACACTCCCTGTATACTCGAAACTGTCTCTATCGATGACCTCACTACTTTCCCATAAAAGATCCATTGGAAGCTTCTCCTGAGCATTTCGTTTCGATACAGACACTGCGTCATACTTTCCGAGCAACAGCTTCATCGTCTCGTACTTTGCACCACGACACGCGTAATGGAGAGCGGTATTATCGTCTTCATCCACACCTTCGAGAGTACTTGCATCAAGCTCAACCAAGTACTGCACAACGCTGGCAGATTCGTGATACGCACAGGCAATGTGCAAGGGCAATGCACCACAATTATCTGGAGATAGCACAGCAGGAGGATGTCCTACAACCAGCAGCTTGATTGAGCCAAGCCTGACATTATTTTGAAGCGCTGTGTGCAGTGGGAGTTGCCCATTGTGATCAGGCGTCGTCATGAGAAGGTGATCTTTGGCATGACGAGAATAGACTAGCTGACTAAAGATGAATTCTCGTACTTGTGGATGACTCTCCTCGAAATTGGACGCAATTAGGCTTACCATTTCATCACTTTCGATGGCTTGAGGGTGTTCATCATAAATTGCCTTGATGATTTCAAGAGCGGTCCCTATTTTTGCATAGTCGTAGTCCGTAAGACAAACAACACAAAGCAGAGGCCATAATCCTTTAAACTTCTGCAATTTCACCTTGGGATCGCAATTCAGGAGGAATTTCACAATGTCTATAACATTTCTCGGATTGTCCCTGTCATTTAAATTGACGATTGCGACGTGAATTGGGTACAATCCATGTGATGTTTCGTGATAGATTGCATCTGGGTAGAGTTGGTACAAATATTCCACCATGGAAATAGTATTGTTCATACATGCGTAATGAAGAGGCAGCATACCCATTTGATCAGCCATTCGCTCAGATCCTGGATACGCGTCGATTAACGCACGGCAGAACTCGGGTGATTTCGATATTATGGCAGCGACGTGAATTGGAAGAAGGCCTTCATTCTTCGCAGCATTCTTATGTCGGATTGATTCTTGGTGCCTCTCGAGAAGTAGCTTCAGAATTTCTGCTGCTGTTGTTTCATCTATCATCCTGTTACTGCATAAAGAATGAAGAGGCAAGTGACCGTCGTTGCTAACACAACGAACAGAATCGGGGGCTGCATCGATGAGCAGTTGAATTACACCAAGTGACACGACGTTCGGTCCGTAGCGGCATGCGTGATGGAGTGGAAGTAACCCGTCATCATCAACAGTGCTGGCAGCGGCAGGGAAATATTCGAGAAGGCATTGAATTACTCCCACTGTAGATCTTTTATTACAGCACGCCATCCGAAAGAAATGATAATCGCTCACATGATAATGATTATTGTTCGAATTTGGTGTCAATCCATGAAGCTCAATGATTTTGCGTAGAGCTTCCTCTGAGATCCACTTAGATGCACAGCATGTTCGTAATCCATATGACAACAGCGATGCTGCATTTGCTTGCATACTGCTATCATCGATCTCGCTCATGTTCATGTTCACTGAGTCTTACTTTAAGTATGACAACGGTTTAGCTTTGTTCTGATCTGGCCGAGCATCGCATGCAAGAAGGAACATGCGCTTCACCTTCTTTTAAATAGAGTGGCCAGCTGGCAGGTTCAGAACGATTCCTTCTTCCTCCTCAGTTCTGTCTCGCTATCCTCTGTGAGAATCTCCAACTTGGCTTTTACACATCGTCATCAATAGGTCAGAGAGAAAAGAGCTACCGCAACACTTTTATCACTTATTACATACATCGGCCCAAATAATTGTGAATGTTGTTTCCTTGTTCTTTGTGAATTGTGAATCATCAACTTTCCACGCTGTTCCCATGCTCATTCACCGCGTTAAGTATTTTAAGGTTATCCCGTTATCCGTTCTTATCTTTTCCGGAAGTAAAAATTATTAACCCCTAGAAAATTTTCACATCTGTGAAAATAATATCAATCAAATAGATAAGTGTCGTAGAATATGTACAATACCATTAAAAATCCTTTAATAGAGAAAGAGGGGTGTCTCACTTTGAATGTCAGAAAAATACTACGTAGAGGAGTAAGAAGTATTGCCTGAAAGACTTCTTGCTCGCTAACTTCCTCGGATGACTGCAGAAGGTATTGGAGAGACAAGAGTGTCAAGAGGGACTCGGGCTGGTCCCGAAGAAGAATGCGGGCCTCTAATTCTAATCTAATAGTATGACAGTACTATATCCCAACCATTTTTTGAAAACGGCACTTTTGTGCCGTTTTCCGTAGAGCTCTGGTATGTTTCTACGTGTGAGGCAAAACGGCACTTTTGTGCCGTTTTGCTACTCCGACGAAGGCCTCGTGCAATTGTTAGAACAAAGCATGAGCCATTGTGTGGCCTTAAGGTTACTTTCTTGCGTATATAGAAGGGCTACAGGTTTGTAATGGAAAACACAAAAGGAGCTGTACTTTACTCGCTAGCTTTGACACTAACAAGTCGGAGTAGCAAAACGGCACTTTTGTGCCGTTTTCATGCCCTTGCGGTGCTGAGCCCATTGGCAAAACGGCACAAAAGTGCCGTTTTCAAAATGGTTGGGATATAGACGTGATAAATATCATTGATCATTGATGAAAGTGAGACTTAGGAATAGGAATAGCTACCGTTGTTAAGTTAAGCTTTTGTCTCCTACCTTCGGCTAGGGCTGACAAAATCATCACGCAATTTGTAGTTTGCTTGCATATGCTAGCACTATTACTATTAGCAAACTGTTTTTGTCCCCCCATTTTGGAGAGAGGCTACGCTGCACACGCGTATTTCATACACACCACTCGAATTGTAAGTGCCACGTCACACATGACGTGGCACTACTTAGCTTTTGTTTTTGGAGGGCAAAACAAGGGCAGAATTTGTCGTGGGGCAAGACCCCTTTCTTTACCCCAAGGACCAAGACACAAACTCTCCTTTTCGCACATGAAACTTAAGAATTTTGAACGAAGCCTCTTTCATTTTTTTGTTTCACGTGAAGATGTCTGAGCCCAAATAGAATCTCAGTCTCCACAATGGTATAGGTGATGGAGATAGAGAAGATAAAGAGAAGTTGAGAAGTGAGCCTATGATTTAGGTGAGCTATCTACGTAATAGTACAGATATTCTGCCACCCCCACGCTTTCATAATGAATATCGTAGGTCAGTGTGAAAGTGAAACAGAGAGAGAGATGTACTGAAGATATACATTTCGTAGATTGCAAAATCCAAATAGGTTCAAGGTTGTTTGCTCCGATACCAAAAATATACGATCAACTGAATAGAAAGGGTCTATGGTACTCCGAGAGGAAAACTATTTCAGATTATTTCAGAGGCATAGCTGGTTGGTCAACACCGGATGATGTTGATTACGGTCAACACTGGGTGATGTTGCATACCCCCCCCACAATAGAATGCCTAAGCATCCAACGAAGTACATTACCATAAATAATAATCCACTATCCAGTATTTATCGCAGTGCCAAGAAGAGCAGATAGGTAGGACATCGGCTTCTCATGGCAGATTGACGGTTCTTCTTCAGTAATGGTGAATGCCGAAGATGGTGGTTCGACAGTTGTTGTAGTCGACGACAGCGGGTTGTCAACTATAGAAGTAGAAGAAGATGGTTGTAGTTCATTCAGGATGATTGGTTTGGGTGTTACAAGTTCAGATGTCGTGATTTTTGATGTCACGACAGGTGGTGAATTCATTTCTGACGATATGGATGGGCTTGAATTTGAAATGGAGGCAGAAGACGAAGTTGAATGTGCTTCGTCTACGGAGATTGATCTGGGATTTCTAGATGAAACAGGTTGATGAACAATAGAGCTAAGCAGTCAATAGCTTATGGATGGATGGTTTGAGAGTCAATCGATTTGATGACAAGATGACACATGCTCCTGAGAAGGACGTTAAGATCCTCAACAGATGCCAGTTTATGTTGTCGTTTCATCTTGTCGCAAAAGGTAGACATGGTTAGCAAATCAGGTTGACTCACTGGGTGGTTCGGGGTAGGGATGTCACTGATTGCTAACATTGCACCCTTATTTCTAAGAGTACGATCAATCCGTTTCCATCGCTTGGAACGGCGACGGCGGCGTCGTCTTCTACTACGACGACTGGATTTACCCCTGGAAGAAGAAATTGGTGCTTCTTTGCTGCGGACAAGCCCACTGCTTTGTTGCAAAGAGTCGTCCAACGCATTTTCTCTGCCACTCGATTCACTTGAAAGAACGGCCCTTATGCCTATGACTTTTTGTGGGGGGTGGCATCATGATGGTGAAGATTTTCACCACCGTGCCGATGAGAATATTCCAATACGTTTTCTCTGCTACTCAATCCACCAACACTAGATTCGTGGAGAGTTGTCCCAATTACGTTTCCTCTGCGTTCAATTCACTGGGGTCATGAAGAACTGACTTTTTAATGATTCCGTTGTTGCTCGATTCAGATGATTTGCTGCAAGACAGCTTATCATCCTTATCTCTCGGTTGCCGAAGAAGAGACTTCAAATTCTCCTGCAAAGAATTGTTTGATTCCTGATGAGATTGCACCGACTGCTGAAGTTCCTTATTAGCTTCCTGAAGTGAATGCACCGACTGCTGAACTTCCTGAATAGTTGCCAAAAGCCCCTACTCATTTTTCAACAACTGCTTGTGCCGCCCCTTCTCACTACGTTTATGCCGACGAAGTGTACTCCTACTCCGTGGTGGAAGTGGTAATCCCCTGTCACGAAGTGTATTGGAACGAGCGGCCGCCTCCTGTTTACGTTTCTTGCGCTGAAGCACAATGTACCGACGCCAAATCTGATTGGATTTGGCTGCGTGATCTCTTTCAGCAGATGCTCTTTCAGCAGATGCGATGTGATCCCTCTGCAAACGAATGCGGCAGAAGACAGAGCACCAATTCCGCTGAATTATGATTACCGATCGTTGCTTCAGCGCAAGTTGAGAGCGGCCCACTCTTGCAATGGCGTTGGCACTTGTCAAAGGTTTCCACTGCTGATGCAGCAACTCCTCCAAGCTAGATCGAAGATTTCATACTCTGTGCTGAATTTCTTCAACAATCGCCGCTCTCGTTCAAGTAATTAACGTCCTAATCTAAGTTGAAAAATATGGTATCATCACTTTCAAATCATACAGATCATTCGACGTCGATCTGTCATTCGTTTTTCGAATCAAACGATGGAGTACTATGGAGTATATTCGTAGGAAAGTCTTTCGTCCATTGCTGTGATGTCGATGCACACAATCATCGTAGAATGAAGAGCAACCAAACATGGATGTAGTTATAGCTTTCCACAAGGTTACCCATAATAGCTATTAGAAGAAATGAAAGTATGGAGAGAAAGAGCAATTTATAACATCATTATAGTGTGTGAGTTGATGTGGAAAATGAAGAAAAAGTGTATCAGTTTTTTTTACATACCTATTCCCCCGGATTCTTTGCGTGCGTGAACTTTGGACGATAGATAGACGGACATCATCGAAGACGTGATTGCTGTAAGACTGTTGGGGGGGAGGGCGGGTGAAAAAGGTATATAGCGGCTGCAGGCGGCTGCGTAGCATGTGGTACATAATGGTGATGGTTGGCAGTTGGCAGTTGCCGGCGACCAGCGAGATGGATTTCGGAGCACCTCGCCGTGAAAGTCGGGAAGTACAGTATCACATGTCGCACACGCTGGTTAATTGCCACGTCACCACTTACAATTTGAGTGGTGTGTGCAGTGGTGTGTGTGAAATACGCGTGTGCAGCGTAGCCTCTCTCCCCATTTTGATCCCCATTGCTCTGAATGAGGCTAAAAGAGACAGCACAAGCTGCAAGCGTCGCTCAGTCTGCATACAAAAGGTGTCTAAGAATTAAGAATCAAGGGTGCATCGCCGAAATCCACTACAGTGGTAGGATGACGACCAACACAAACACATCTTGATCTTGCCCACGAAATATGATCATGATATCTTCTATTTATCTATATCTATCTATCTATGGGTAACTGACCAATAACAATATGTAATCTATCTATCTCTATCTCTCTAGAGAGCTATCTATCTATCTGGTGGTGGTGCTTGATGCTGCTGGAAGAGGGAGAGTGGCACCAGCACTAAGACCAAAAGTTGACATGCACATGCAACATATCCCCATGAAAAAATTTCATCATTAGCTTGAGACTGAGACGATTGGACTTCGACTTCGTGCATTTCGTATGATGCTTAGCTCGCTGTTACTGTAACCTTATTTGTCATTAGAGCTATCTAGGTAAATTATTATCAGACCGTATATGTATGTCTCTATTAAACTCCATTGGGGGGATTGCCACATGTACACAAATCTTCCCTATGGGCAACAATATGCAACGCATTTGCAACGGCAACACCTGCCGACTCTGGTGGCTGCGTTGTCAGACTGTATCGATGTCCCTTCTCTCTTCTTACAAGGGCTGGATCACCCTCTTGTAATTGTTTCATACCAGACCATCCATCATAGAAACTGCTACCATCTCCACTCATTGACTCCTTGCTAACACCAGTTTCTTCGGCGAGAACCATGAGCCGCTCTTTCGTAAGACCCTGGGTGCCAGGTGTGTGATTCAGTAGTAGCGCTATCATAAGTGCAGCATTTGAAGATGGTACCTTTGGAACATACTCCTTCCTCCTAGCACGTAAAATGAGGATCTCGGGTTTGCGAGGCTTGAGCAGACGGGATATCAACTCTTCCTTTTTTCCGCCTGTCTTTTCATAACGTTCTTTCAGCATTTCTTTTAGGCGTGCCATGGAGAGCTTCTTCAGCTCAGCGACTTGTTCTGCGTTAATATTTTGTGGTTGTGTATCATCGTCGGAACTATGCCCGCCAGGAGAGGCTGGTCGTTGCGGGCTAAACGTAGCATCGTCATCTCTAACATTCGAAGCAGCAGCGGCAGCTGTAGCAGCATTTGAGGCGTTTGTCATATAGTTTGTATTAACCACCACAGGAGGAGCTGGATTTTGATGTTCTCTGTCAGTCGGGGGATCGCCTTTATCTTCTCCTACTTTCTTCACACGGCTGAGGAATTGCTCGTATGAATACAAAACATCAATGTTCCCATTGTTTACCTTCCATGACACATCCTGAGCGACTTTGGCCAAAATACCGATCGTGTCTAGTGTGCTCTTTGACCGCATAACACTGAAGCCAAGACTGGGCAGCTTTGCAATGGCGTTCTCTACGTCATCCACACTTTGGAACCAAGTTCGTCGACCAACGTTTCCTCCATGGACTGTGCGCTTGCTTGCATCACCCTCAATTATGTAGCAGATCTAATAGGGTCGACGTACATCAGTAAAAGGAGAGGAGTTGAGTTTGGAAAAGGACGTAAACAAAACAATGCACCAGATCGAAACAATCACTCACCTGACACCGTCGTGCCGATCCACCGCCCAATACATACTGCGCTTTCCTCATACTACGCTGCTGCCTCTCCCAACGACCATCGTGAAGAGAACCTGCAACATCATCGGCAGTCTTCCTCTCTATCAAAACAGGAGCCAACTTCTCCCCAACAAAGAAAATATAATCAGCAATCTTCAGTTCACGAACGACGTATGGCACTCCTCGAATATCAAGCTGATCGCACATTTTATGTAGGCTGCGTCCACCACCTCCACCTTCTCTAAAATCCATGCTCATTGTAACATTCCCGAATTCTTGATCTACCGATTCATCGGGGAGTTGTCGCAACGGGCCCGGTTCAAATGGACCCGATAGTGCCAATGCTCGTAGCTTAGTCGCCAGTGCCCTTCCAGAGTCAAGTAATTCAAAGACACGTCCAGAAGAGCATGCACCCTTCCGCTTACGTTCTTTCATGAAGGGTCCACCAAGATCAGATGCAGCATTGGTAGAACATAGTTTTTTGACTTGTCCCCACCCTGGGTCTAAATTGTCCTTGTTGAGGTATTGTTGTGCTGTTTGAGATAAATTCGCATTGGCACGTGAATCCAGTAGAGAATTGATTGACACAATCAAATCCTCCATTGGAAACGAACAAGAAGTTCCATTATCATCATCATCACCATTCCCCTTGGCCGAGGCAACTCGTGCAGCATTCCTCTGCACTCGTTCCTCCATCTGCAACAACCCCACCAACGCCGCAGCAGCCACACAAGTAAACTTGCCCTTCCGTGGCTCAAACGGCTTTTTACTCTTGGACCCAGCCACACTCTCCTTTAACAAGTCATAAAAATTACCCCCCACACCCTTCATCCTTCTCGTTGCCTCGGCACTCCGCAATGGACGCATGTGCAATGCAATCACGACAATGGACCGTAGTGCCGAATCAAATGATGCACGCTGGTAGGAATTATGTCTCGCGCGACGTGCTTGACTGGTTAATGCAATTATGAAATTGTGGGTAAGATCGGGATATAATTTACCACCGATTTCTTGAACGAGTTTGGCGGACATGGCGGGTATGGCGGGAGTTGGAACACGACGTTTGGCGGCTGTGGCGGCGGCGAATGTTGCGCCGAAGGGGGAGGTTGTGGCGGGGGAGAATTCACGTGGGGTGAGGAGTTTGGAGGAGGTGTTGGATTTGATGGAGTCTGGACATTTCTTCTTGTTGTTGCTATTGTATGCGTTGATGTAGCTGGCAGCAGCAGTCGTAGTGTTGTTGATGATGTTGGTATCAGAAGTAAAGGATGTCTTCCTCGTTTGTGCGGCAATGCCTTTTTTCGTCTTCTTCATTGGACGAGGAGTATACAGATCCAATAAATCAGAGGAGGCTGATGAATCATCCGAGTCAATGTCGATTGAAAGAACATCATCTCTCGACTTCTTGACAGATGCGCCGGCAGCCATCTTCTTCTTTTGGACCTTCTTGTGACTTGGCTTTTTGTCTCCGTCACTGCCACTACTGCTGCTGCTGCTCGAGTCATCATTTACATTATTTTTTCCAACATGATTCCTCGTTGCACCACCCATCTCATCATCATCATGAAAGGGATCATCATCGTTATTATTATTAAACTGAACAAACTCTTCCTCGTCACTCGTCTCCATACTCAAATCAATCTCCTCGTGTACTACTTGTTGTCGCTTGTTGGTGGTAGCAGTAGTTGAAGAAGAAGAAGCTTTTGGAAAATAATCACTTTCTGGCATGGGAATGGTGGTAGATGAATCATCATCATCATCACCATTGGCATTGTTACTATTGTTGCCGCTGCTGAAACTATTGTTGTTGTTGTTGTTGTTGTTGTTGTATGAATTATGATTGTGTCTGCTGAAACCTTTGGACTTCTTTGGTGGCGATGGCTTTCGTGCCACCTCCTCCTCCTCCGCTATTGACGATCTCTTTCGTATCCGAAATGGTGACTCGTCATGACCATTCTTCTTGGTCTGTTTGCTATTATTACCAATATTGCTCTTGTTGGTCTCATTCCCACCACCGTTGTCATTGTCATCAGAAGATGAGGAGAGGTCAATTTCAATACATTCCATTTCCCCCACTGATTTTACTTGAACTTGATTACCGCTGGTGCCATTATTACCGCTCTTCTTTTCGGGTGGTGAATTTCGTACATCCTCGTCAAACTCTTCGTCGTCATCATCATCCTCTTCTTTGCTATCCAGTCGGATTGTGGAAGATGGTTGCTGCGCCTTATTCTTCGTAGATGCACAATTATTAGTTCTATCATACTTTGCAGCGCACTTTTCTTTCACCTCCTTGAAGTAATTGCCCCTTCGTACAGCCTCAATTTGTTTCGGCTTGCTGTGCTCAAATCCTGATGCAGCATTCCATAAGTCGTCGTCAGATGAAGAGGAAGAAGAAGATGATGATGATGAAGGGGAGTTGTTGTAGAATTTTTGAGGTGGTGGTTTCGTTTTGGATGGTTGAATTGTTGCAATCTTCTTCTTGGATTTTTTTAGTGTGGTGGTGGTGGCTGCAGTGGGATTATTGTTATTATCATCGTCGTCTGAATCGCAGAGGTCGATTATTGACGTGTCCATGATGATTTATATATTTATTTATCTGTGCACAAGAGGTTTTGTGTATCAGATGATAGATGTCCGTTCGTTGCAGCTTGCAGCACATGCAAAGATGACACACCCAAAATAATAGCGGCTCGTATTTTAGCGCTATTTCCCGAGCCGTTCAGAGGAGACGATAGAAGATCAACAGCAGACACACCGCCTAAGTAAAATGCTAGATTGAGAGCGTCTACTCGGGAACTTTCCGGCGGCATGGAGTGGATCGTAAGGCGACAGAACAACCACAACTGCAACCAGGAACCGACCGTCCCGGAGCGGAGCGGAGGCCGGCCCGAGCGGGTTGCTTCGCAATTTAGTACCGATGCGACTATAGCTTTCTAACTTCAACAGTGCTCGCTTGGGGCAGATGCTGATGCTGACAGCGAGCACGGCAGTTGTGTGATGCTTGTGCCAAGAGAGAGAGCTAGCCAGAGATTACCACAGCCTGTTTTTCCATCATAGAAGAAGACAAACGCACTTTGTAATACCTCGAGAGGATGATACGTCTACACGTCCCCAGATTAGATTACTTCCCTGTCCCTGGCAACTACATCGTAATCGTAATAAACTGTCTTCAATGTTGCTAAGTAATATCCATTTGTAAATGCGCTTCATTATAATGCCAATGAGCCATTCATGATTTGAGGTTCAATTCTTGAGAGATCAATTCTTGAGAGAAGCTCGGGGCTGGGGCTGGGGAAGCTTTTGCATGGGGATGGGGGAGCAAAGTGGCATTGCAGGTAGTGCTAGAAGTGCGGCTAACTTGCTACTCTTTAACTTTTACAGTTACAGTACCATCGCTGTGGGCTTCCGAAAAGGGAAGCCAGTATCAATGCTCATTGCTTGTGAGCAATGATATGTTTACTTCTGCTTGGGGCTCTGGTTCGGCTCTGCCTCTGCGGGTGGTGAGATGTGACGTCTGAACTCTCTTTCACTCTCAAGAAGTTTCCTTCCGTGCACAAACAACTTTGTATCGACGCTGCCTTCAATTACGGATATAACAAGGCAACTTGCACCAAGCTGAGACTCCTCATTCAAAATGCAGCAACAGCAAATGTAAAGTTCCATGGATCAAACTTGTGAGAAGTCTTGAAGCTCATGCTCGGTCTCATTGACGTGGCAAGTAAATTCAATGAAGACTCATTGGAAGAGTTAGGGCAAAACTTGAGTTGAACGAGCGTGTCAATGAAAAAATTTGCCGAGCCGAGACAATGTTTGATGAATTCTGGTCAGGACTCGGGCCTTCCGCTAGCATCGGAGACGACGAGGATGATGCAACTGTGGAGGAAAGAAGTTTGGCCTCTTCTATGAGCATTGCATCTCCATTACTCAACAATCTACATAGAAAGAGATCGTCAACACAAATCAGTATCGAAGATGTATCAAACAAGACTGGTGCGTTGGACGAGGTAGCAGCTTTGAAGAGCATTAACGCTCGGCGTAGACGTGGAGAGCATGATGACCTCAGCAAGGGTGTCAGTCTCTCATAGGGGGAGCATATCAGTGACTAGCCAGAAAAATTGTTGCGGCGAGGCTAAATTCAAAGAAGAGGCGACGGCAGAAGCAAAACTATTGCTGCAAAAGTTCTTAATCTTAACGGGTCAAGACGAACCCAAACCTATCGCCACATCGACAAGGACAAGGCTCGTTACTGCATGCAAAGTAAAGCTTCTGGAGGTATTTGCACGCGGGAACTTGAGTAGCAGCAATATACCAGCTTTTTGAGAACCTGCGCTGCGTGCTAGAGGGAGTAGAGACATGTCGAAAGCAATTTGTTAGCAGAAAGGAGAAGGAAGCAGCTCTCCTCGGAATTATACCAAATTACAGTGGCGAGAACCAATCCAGAGGAGCATTATTAACAGCTCCGGGTATAACGTTTTTGGAGGGAACTAGAAGCCCAGCAAAGTTCATTTTTGTGCTACCGAATGGAGATGATGCCGTAGGAGTTTGAAAATGGCGCCACAGTGGAGAAGGTGGGAAAGATGCCCATCTTGTCTAGGTGGCAGGTACCAGTAGAAAATGGATATTTCTCACGTAGGAATAGGTACAAAAAATGTACAAGTCGGACCACCTTCGCTGCGGCAGTGTGGTCATACCACGAGTTTGGTCACCACACTCTCACCAGTTGCGTCACGGTACACGCAACGAGCACGATTGGGGTTTTATTTGTGAAGCGAGGGGGTTGATTTAAGCAACAAGGAGTGTGTGGTCTAAAATTGCTTTACACACCGACCAGACCACGACCACGAACGCTTTGGCTTTGACAATAAATGAATTAAGTTTACCATTTTTGAATAAAAAACCACTTCTCTGGCAAAGTTTACCATGCCTTGCGCTTTTGATTTTACTCTTGTTGTGCTTTCATTCTTGTTCTTGTTTGCTCTTGCTTTCATTCATGTTTGCTCTTGATGAGCATTCATTCAAAGATGCCTTCTCGTCTTGTGGCTAATCCTTACGCTTCTGCTACTCATCAGCCTTCTCACGCGGTAAATCCTTACGTCGCAACTCAGCAGTCTTCTCATGTTGGAGATGATTACGATTCCGATTCTGATCGCAAGCTTCCTGCTAGGCCTACCCACTCCCAACCAGATGATATGTAATTTGTAGTATCATGTTCATAAAATAATTTGTTTGTATTGTTATTGTTATTGTTCCTTTTTTATTTTTAGTTTGTAAGTAATCATTGCATCGTGTCATCGTTCCATTCATGCTTTGTTGCACTCAGCATTCATGGTGACAACGCACTCTTTGATGTTTGTTCTGTTGTTTGATGTCCATCTCATCGCATCCTTTGGAAGATGTCGTTCATTTGTTCTCATTCATGCTTCGTTACACTCAGCATTCATAATAACAACTCACTCCAAGAATGTTGTCACTGGGTCGTCTTTTTATGACCACACTGTAAGTCGAAGACCGCGGCCATTAGTGTCGATGGTGACGGTGGTTGACACTTCGATGACCACAACAGTGCTCGTTCGGCTGATGTGTCAAAAGCGTGAGTGGCGGTTGCCAAGCGATTTGTGACCACACTCGACAGACCGACGGCCTGCTCGCTAGCGCAGCGGTAGGGCCCACATCAACATCAGCACTACCCAATATAGATCATAGTAGAGGTATGTTAGTAGATAAAATTTATGAGCTTGATGAAGGCTGGTATACTAGTAAGCCTTCTGATAGGTTGGTCAAAGAAATCTGTGAACTTGGGCCGATTTTGGAGGCTACTCGTTCCACACTGTGGTGCACATCTCATGTGTTCGAACAGGAGATATCTTGCAAAAGTTGGTCAGGAAGTTGAGTGGGCATAGCCCTCCAACAATAAGATGCCTGTATCACTGATGTGCCAATTTTATAGACCTTGAGAAGAGCTTTCAGAATCACCGCCCAAATCCGTCTGAAGTCAATATCCCGCAGACGCAGAGATATGGGACTAGAACGGAGCCTATTGAGCAAATGGTCTCCCTGGGAGACCATACCCAGAAAGCTGTTAACATCGCTGCAAAGTGCAGTCGAAGCGAAGCATTTTCCTTTTACCCTCAACCAGTGCAGACTTTATTCATTTTCTTGGCCTACCGGTGATTTGGAAAGCTGTCATTCTCATGGCGCTCTATCGATTGGTTGTAGTTTCAATGCCATGTTGGTCAAATATCAATCTTTTGTCAATCGACTCGGCACTCGGCTCAACTAAAGCTAAAGCGACCTCTAGAATCCTAATTTGACGCCCCAAATTGGAAATGAAAATCGGCTTCCAAACTCCAGATGATTTTGACAAAAGAGTAGTAAGAGTAAATCGACAAATCACATTGACCTCCAGTACTGTACTGCGATTATTACCATCATTATCACCAATTTCGACATTAAGAACAGCTCCTTCGCCTGGCGGCTCACTCGCTTCCACCACTGCCGTCAATGTCAATATTGTCAATGTTGTATTCATCATCGTCCAACTCCTTCGCCTTGCGGCTCACTCGCTTTGTTCCACCGCTATGCTGTCAATAATATTATTAACAGTCATCAGTCATCATTCACAACCCAGGGAGGCCTCCGGCTCACTCGCTTTAGTAGGATTTGACAATCCATTCCATTCGTCAGTATTGTAGTATTGCTGCTTGTTGATGTGGTTATTCATTTCATGTTTGAATGAATATCAGGAAGCTCCAACCACAAGCAGCAATACCAACTAATACCAACCTATCGTCGTCATTGCCTTGCCGACAGTTTATGGAGTATTAGGTGCTGCGTGCTGCTTGCTGCTTGTGATTGGAAGTAGGAGTAGTGAATAATTTCGACAACATCTCCTCGTCGGCAATGACAATGAGCCAATTGTGATGTTGATGTTGTAGTGGAAGTGGAATAATGATGGCTGTGCGAGGAGACTGCCAACCTAACATGGATCTTACAGCATTGCAGGAAGTGCGTTTTTGGACGGTACACCTGACTATCATTGGACGGTGCATGTCGAATGTGACTAGAAGTATGTATCATTATTTGTTTCACCCGTGCCGTAACTAAGTTCATTGACGGCGCTGACGCTGATCTATGTTGTGTGTCTTCAGCGAAGCGTTCTTATCTTAGGCCCGGGGGGCCGAGCACCGTTCATTATTATTGATGATACGTCGTACGTCGTGCCAACTGTCATCGATTTTACAGCATTAAAGCGGTCGCTTTTTTGGATTTCGTTCCACCTGATTGTCATGTTGTCGCCACTCGTCAAGAAGTGTCTTTTTGCGAGGACAGGGACAGGGCTCTGCATTTTAATTTTAACAGTTTGTTGCGTCAAGGTCAAGATAATAACGGTACTAATCGGTTCAGCTTGAAGAGACGATTCTAACAGTGGTCAATTCGTATGTCAATTCGTATTTATTTGGGTCAAATTTATAATTTGAACCTCTGATGTGAAATTCTGGCTCACTTTCTGTAGACCCGTTTTTAGCCGAGACGATCTGTGAAAAGTCGGCCAATTTCAATTCAGCTCGTTATATGCCTAGTCTAGTCGATAGAGCTTGTCGAGAGCTTTCCAAAACGCCGCTGCTCGTCTTTATTGGACCGCTAGGAGACAAGATATCAAAAGATACGGCTCATGGTGAATCTCGATCGATCTAAATACTGCATGCTCTTGATTTGATGGCTTTTTGATGCGACAACGCGATGCGACACAGCTGCAGATGCCCATCTCTCATCTACGCTACGCACGCACTTCATCTTTTGTGCTTTGTGCTCCCCACACAGCACACTTCTTACAACCATGATGAAGTGCATGAAGTGCCTCGCATATGCAGTGCTCCTGCTGTGCAATCTTCACGGCTCCAGTCCGTTCGGACTACCGCCGCCAAATTCGTCGTCGATTGATATAACATCACTTCGATGTAGCAGTAGCAGCGATGCTAGTGCTAGCGCTAGCGGTGATCTCAACAGTAACGATAACGATAGCAATGGCAATGCTCTCGACGATAGCGATAGCATTACAACATGTAATGATGATCTCGCTCGCAACACAAAGTACATCACAGCCCTCCTCTCCAACCTCGAACAAACCCTCGACAAATACATCATCACCGGCTCCATGCCCACTCGTCGTCGAGCCTACAACATCCTCCAACAAGTCAAACGACTATCCATGGATGCGGCACTCTACGATCGCGCCGAACGGATGGTCAAACGGAGTGGAATGTCGCTGGAGGTTCCTCCGCCGGTGGAGGAGGTGGAACATGTGCCTGCGACGGATCAGATGCAGCAGCATCAGCAGCAGAGAGTTGGATTTGGAAATGAGAATCGTGATAATAATGATCGGAGGTTCAAGAATTTGTACAGCCAATCTGACATTCGTTATGACGATGATGTGGATGATCATGATCATGATCATGCATCATCTCAAGAATATCAACCAACAATCATCAAAACGGGACGCAAACGCAGCTACTCACCAACAACATTGGCAGATGAACAGACTGGCAATCGAATCAATCTGGCCGAAGAACGATTGAAATGGGAACAACAGCAACAAGAACGGAACGAGAAAGAGAACGAGAACGAACGCCAGTCATTGGAACATCATTACAATACCGTCACCAATGGCAACAAGACGAAGAAGAATATCAATGGCGGCAGTAGTGATGGTGATGATAGTGCAACAAGTAACAAGATGATGAAGGTGAAGGAGGAGGAGGAGGGGGTTCCTATTCGATCTCGATCGGCATTGTCGGCACGTATGCAGAATTCCAAGGGAGGGGATCCGTTTGTATCTAGCATGATGGAGGGAGGAATGGGAATGGATGGTAATGGTAGTAGAGATGTGGATGATTTGGTGGAGTTTGCACAAGACAAGAAGGAGTTACAGAGTGCCATGTCTTCATCGATTAATGGTGCTACAACCAATAATGAATCGAATATCATCAACTCTCATCCAAGGAGTGACTTTGGCTCAGTCAAGGCATCCGAACTAATTGCACGTGCTGGAGCTGGATCAGCCTTTGAGGGGGAAACACTCGGTGTGGGTGGACTTGACGATGTCTTATCCGAAATTCAACGTCGGGTGTGGATCCCATTGGCGGCTCCTCCCACGCTATTGAGTGAATTGGGTATCCAACCCGTACGGGGGTTGCTTCTGTATGGATCACCCGGATGTGGAAAGACATTATTGGCACGTAAATTGGGATCGATCTTGTCACCTGCACGTCCAATCACTATTGTGAGTGGTCCCGAGATTTTGGATAAATTCGTTGGGTCAAGTGAAAAGAATTTACGCGAGATCTTTGATAATCCTCCCGACTTGTATTTTCATTACAAGAAAAATTATGGAGATGATTTGGCCAATTCCGCATTACATGTTATTGTGTTGGATGAATTTGATGCCATTGCACGTTCACGTGGTGGGGCGGGGGGAGGTGGTGATCAAGGCGATGCTGGTGTGGCAAGAGATAGTGTGGTGAATCAGTTATTGGCCAAAATGGATGGAGTGAGTGACTTGGGCGTACCCACTCTATTAATTGGACTTACGAATAAACCGTCGTTGATTGATCCTGCATTGATGCGTCCGGGACGATTTGAGGTGCAGATTGAAGTTCCAAAGCCAAAGACTGTGGAACAGAGGGTTGCTATTCTGAAAGTTCACATGAGTAATATGATCAAGAGTGGGAGGGTGTTGGTTAGTGATTGTCCAGAGGGTACACCTGCTTGGAAGCGTCTACAAACCAAAGGTGTTGAGGGGGTACCATCATTCGATGAGCTACTTGATCTAATTGCGGTCGAGACTGATGGGATGAGTGGTGCTAGTCTTGCAGGAGTTAGTCGGGCGGCGGCTAGCCGCGCTCTAGAAAGAGCTGTAACTGATTTTGCTGGTAAAGTCACTCAAGATTCAATGGGTTTGAACGAGATTGACAATGGTGATCAAAATTCAATAGCCGACTGTTTAGTCACCTTGGACGATTTTGAAAAGGCAGTGGAAGATGTGTTTGAAAGTGCAAAGGGTAGCGACTATGTTGAACCACCGAGCAAAACCAAAAAGGCCAAGAAAGAGATAGAGGCTGACGTGAGCGCATCACCGAAGACGTCATTTAATACTGGCAACTACATGAATTTGAAGAATCTACTTCCTGAGAAGAAAATCACCAAAGATTCTTGGAGGCGAAATCGACTCCCCCCGGCCCCCTAACTTAAATTTACCACCTGTTGATGTGATATATTTTTGATATGCAGTACAAACATTATACTTCTTAATTGTATTAATTATTAATTTATAGGAGAGGACGAATCTGCGCTTTTGTCAGCTGTGTCTGCATCGCACTCGACGACATCACTCTTCCGTTTTTTGATTTTTGCTTCAAACTCCGCAACAATAGCCTGACCCTTCTCAATCCACTCCGCCTTATTTCTGAGAGCATTTCCCAAGTATTCATCACCAGCATTTCCAAATACACCGCACTCTTTCAATTTTGTTGCCAGAGGAATAATGTAACCGTCGAAGAAGCCAATCTCTCCTTTGTACCACCCTTCCGTCGGATCCTTCTCAGCACGGCCGCTGGCATACGCTGCCCACATTTCCTTGTAAAGACGTTCATTCCACTTCACGTACGTCAACCAGTGCTGCATCGTATGAGCAATATCCGAAGCCAATACAATCTGCTCCAATACAACTGTTGCCTTGAGACTAACGTCAATATAGGGCAATTTATCATCGCTCTTATTTTGCCACTCTTTCTCCCAGTTGAAATCGTCACCATCCTTGAGGAATGCTTCCTGCCAGCGTTCTCTTTCACCCGCCCTGCGTTCCCTATCTGTTATGTCAGTTGCAATTACAACATTGATCAACAACTGCCTGAACCGAGATTCATCACCATCGCTTCCACATATACAACGGCGAAGATTGGCAAACTCTGGTTTCATGAGCTCGCTCCAAGCGACGCGAATGGAGTTGTTCTCAGCAATGCTTTTGTTTTTGTATTGCTTAGCGAGATCGGGTTGCTCTTTGATAAGTTGCACATTAGGGACACCGCTATGCTCAACGTCGTGAACAAGAGCTGCAAAGACAACAGCGAATTGAGCGAGCGGATCAAAACTGATGCCGTAAGTGGAGAAGAAAAGGTCAGCCTCCTCTCTTTGCTTGCTGAGATCCTTCGATCCTCTCTTTTTATCAATCATCAACGAATGTAGGCTATTATTCAAATCTGTAGAATTTCGAAGAACGACTTTGTTGATCAATTTCTGGGCACTCATTGTCACATGCGATGCGTGTTCAAAATTGTGGAAGTGCACATCTTGGTACATTGAAGCAATTCTAGCAACGTATCCCCGAAGCTCTTCTCTCGCTTGAGGCGGTATGAGATTGACTTTCTCATTAGAAGGCATGAGGCATGCTGCCGACATGGAGTCCCGATCGAAGTGAGGCATTTTGACAGCAGTAGCGATTTCTTCGTGGAACAGAGCGAATTCGCTGTATTCAATGACATCCTTGAACGGCTTGAACGAGCTTTGTTTCTTGAGCTCATTTCGTTGGACCACAATTTTCGTCAGAATTGACTCGAGCACCGCCGTGTTCCACTTGATTAATCTATTCAGTCCCTCTTCCAAGTCATTCTTACTGATATCGTTGAAACCAGTGTCATTCCACGAATGAACAAAATCTTGTTGCAAAGCCACTCTCGTGTTGTCAGCCAATAAATCTTGTTGCTGGTGGCTGAAAGAGGGTAGGCCAAGTCTTTCTCGAGCTATATCGTGCTGTGCCCGCGAATGGATGTGATTGACTTCGTGCTCACTAACTTGAAGCAAATCTAATCTCTCTGAAAGGTTGCCCGAATCGGAAGAATACGAAGACTTAGGACGAAGCCAGTATGTTTGCATGTATCCTTTTCCTTTTGCTTTGATCAAACCTTCTCTAGCGATGAGGGTGTGACCTTTGCCAGACTTCTTGAGCAAAGCTGCCGTATCTGCTGTAACTTGAATCATGTTTTTGATTGATGTGCTTTCCATCCGAGATGCAGTATTGATCGTATCACCAAAAAGTTGAAATCTAGCTTTCTCCCCCCTTAGAACCCCCGCAGTAACCGGCCCGCTGTGCATCCCAATCCGAATACCTAAATCTGCAGTACCTGGCCCGAGAGAAAGCTCAAGCTCCTTCGTCAATTCACTGAAACGCGTCAAACAGCGTTGAGCGAACTTCGCCATCACCACTGCGTGATTGGGAGTAGCTTCAGGAAGACCAGTGACTGCGACATAACAGTCCCCGATTGTCTCGATCTTGAACACTTTCATGGACTTTGCTTCTGCATCAAACTCACAAAATAATGACTCCAACAATTGGAATACCTGCGTTGGTTCTCTTTCCGAGCTCCAGGCAGTGAATCCTGCTATATCGGCAAATAATACTGTCGTGTCATTGTATAAATCAGCGATTGCAGGAGCAGAGTTAGAAATAGCCGTGGAGTTGTCGGAGTCGCCAGGTGGTGATTGTGACTGACGAGGAGCTGGAGCCATGAATTTCCGAAGGCGGCTGATCTCTGATGCTCCCCTCGCGAAGTGCCTAACACTCATCCTTTCCTCGTCCCTAGTGTGGCGCTCATGAAAGAGCCTGTCTCGGACCTTCGCTGGAAATAGAGACGCAACGACCTTATTACTGCGCTCAGCGTTCTCCAGGAGCTTCCTCTGACGTCTTTCGACATGCATGTCGTAGAGAACGAAGGATATAACAGTGACTAAAAACACCAGTGACACTGCCGAAGCGAATATCGCGGGCTGATTCGTCAAATAGCATGCTTCAAACGCATCTGATGGATAAATGTGAAGTCTGTAATCAATATGCTCTCCATCGACGAGGGTTTCCAACTCCTGATCACCTTCTAATTCCTCCAGATAGCGAAAAAGGTCACGATGATGGCCTATCATTTCTTTGACGTCATTTTCTTTAGCATAAACGCGGTACACAGATGAGCTAACTCTCATATGCTCCCATTTCTTGTCGTGAAAATCTCCTTCACCCGTAAAGACTCCCTGAAAGCAATTTCAGATGCATGCATAAAATGTCCAAGTTATATCAGCAAGCGGTGACGTGAAACACATATAAAAAAGAAGGAAGTATTGATGCACTTACACGCTTGCCATCAATTCGAAAGCTTGACATTTGTCCCGAGGATGTCTCAATAACAGCTACAACTCCACGGATATTATCAGGGAGGATGTTCCAAAACACGCCAAGCCAATGGAATGTAACTGTCACGAACCCAACCATGGTCCTGTCCTTTTCGTCAAAATGATTATGTACGGGATACAGGAGAATACTCGCAGGCTCATCGAAAAAATGATGAGAACCTTCAAACCCAAGTAACACCTCGGACATTGCAGGTCCACCTGTTTTAATCATGGTATTTATCGCACGCCGGCGGTGACAATCAGAATATTCGTTGTACATCACTCTTCCCTCGTTGCCGATTGGTGGGTAGATCTGCCATGATGGGGCAAGGTAAGGCATTTCTGAAGCATCATGAGTCTCGTCGACCACACTGTGAAAATTGAAGTCACATAAAAAGAAGAAATAGAAATGAGTAAGGAATCAGTGTCTTCGTCAAGAGATTTCCCCGTCAAAAGAAATACTCACTTGTATCCGTCCATGGTATATATTCCTTGATTAATTGGCCGATTTGGGTGCACGTGAGTCGATGTCGTTCCCCCCCAGGATGAAGGAAGCATATCTTTATACACTGTATTTATACCGACACATCCACCATCATCATATGGCTTTAGATTAGCCATCTGCTCGACATGTTCATGATCAGTGATGGAATCATCCTGATGAGACATGCCGTGTTCGCCCTCATTGAGCATTCTTCGCCGAAGCAAGCGCTTCCCATTCGCTAACTCCACCGCCTCATTCATACCTGGCCCCATGTCGAATTCTGGATCCTTCGTTTGCATGAAAGACGAAGACTCAGTCTCTCCCATATCTTGACCTGCGTTTGTATCTTCCTCCACATTGGAATCTCCACCCATGTTGTCATGTCCATGGTTTGTATCCGTCCCATGTGACATCAATGAATCTGTTGCCGCATCATGATCCATGGCACCATGACCCCCAGTGTGACTCTTCGCCCATTCGGGAACAAACCTGGCCATTTCCTGTGTGTCATACACAATAAAGTGAAAAGGGCCGAATGAGTTGTTATAAGTATGTTGTAGATCCCCGAAAAGTAATGAATAACGTGAGCACGATACATTTGTTTGCACATAATAATAATATCAAACGTACCTCACTCTCCACAGCATACGCCTCCCACTGACTCCGAATCACATCATCATTCGGGAAAAATGGACTAAATTCAATATTCACCCCATGTGCCAACACAAGCGCACCTCGTACCTGATCATGAAAATCCGGCAATGTCGCATTCGGCCACGGCTTGGTACTCGGTCCATAATTATCCAAACTCTTGGCAGTGAATTGTGCAGCGACAGTATACGCAGCCCATTGTCTCATGACGGCCAAATGATGAAAGTTGGTTATGAATTTCGCGGCATAGTCGTCGTATTCCTTTTGAAAATTTTGATTTTCTCCGTTGGATGTGAATTGGTGAACTACTGCCGTGACGGTTACGGCTGCTGCGACGAGGACTACTATTACGACCACTTTGTATGTCCGGGTTGCTGATTGAAATGAGTAGAGTGTATATAGCGGGTGTGTAGGAATGTGAAATTAAGGGATGAGGAGAATATGTAAGGAAGATGAGATTCGAATAAGCAAGTATCATGAATCACTGCAAGCATCCATCCAACCTTCCCCCCGGTCAAAAGACTCAATAGCATTATTGATTCATTCCATCGATACAGAGTTGTCTTCCCCACTCCTCTTCTCTTCCATGGACAAATAATGATGATACATACATAAACTCCCCCCTCTCCCCCCAACTATACATCAAAAACAACATCAACAAGAACGAACTCACCCTTGTGCTCCTTCTCAAACGCAGCACGAACATCATACCTATCCTCACCCTCCTCTTCCCTCTCATTATTAGGACTATCACTCCCACCACCACCACCACCACCCATTGAAGTTGATTTAATTGCCGATACAACCTCACTCTCCGATCGTCGATGGAATGTATTCCTATTGGATCCAGACTTTCTTCGTCTATAACTACTACTTGTTGTTGTTGTTGTTGGTTGTACCACGGGATGATGATGACTATCATTATTATTATTCTCTTGACTTTCTGTTTCTGTGGACAAGTGTCTCATGCTGGGTCTTACCCCATATCTATCGCCCGCTATTGAATCTGACATGCCAGTATTGTTATTATTATTGAGTTCATTGTTGTTGTTGTTGTTGATTGGAATATCCTCCTCTTCATAAATGTTAATGGAGTTGCCCCGTTGCCGTTGATAATCATAATTGGATCCATCCTCCTCATCATTATCATTATTGCGAAATGGAGCAGCAGAGGAGGAGGATGGATTATGCGGTTCCTCATTATTCTCCGAATGTATCGTATAATCATTCGTCATATTATTGCACGTGGATGATTTTTCTTCCGAATTGACTTCGGAGATTCGTCGTAGTAAATCGTGTTGTTGGTTGCTCTCATCATTGTTATTGAAATTATAAGTCGTAGTGGTGGGGCCAGTGGTAGTTGGGTTGGCGTAGTAGGCATTGCGTGTCAATTCCTCCAAGGAGGAGGATCGGGATGGAGTAGTAGTAGTAGTAGTAGTAGTAGTATTCGTTTGTGGAGATTTTGTATCATGAGGATGATCTGAGGAACTGGTAGTAGTAGTAGTAGTAGTAATATTATAGGGAGGGTCTTCCATGGGAGGAGATGGAAATTCCACAGTCATCGGATGATCATGATGATCCTTCTCCTCCTCTTCGTCATTATTCGATGATTTGTTGCCACCGCTGTCGAACCATTTGAGACTCTTCATCATCTTGATTAGTATTTACTCCTACTTAGATATCTAGAGGGGCTATGTATTGTTTGGTAATTAGTGGTGATGGATTGTCTTGTGAGAAGTGGCCAGCAAGGTGGGCTCCGTCGATACTAGGTATTATATCGTGCGTGCGTGATGTGTACTTATTAATTAGTGGCAGCGGTGCAGCCTGCGACCACATTTTCAGAAATCGGCGGAGACCCCCGTTTAGACCTCGATTAGACCCTGGTCTCAAAATTGCCTTTTTTGATTATGATGGTTTGAGTTATGAGATTATTATTTATGCTGACGTAAATACGAACGAACGGAGAACAGAGCGGGGATGTATTAATTATCTTACAGAGTCCCGGTCCCGAGTTCGGCGTAAGTGATGTCTGGTATTCGAAAGTCATCGCGAAGGCATGGAACGTTACATTTGAATGTGTAAGTATTAACCACTGATTCCAGTACCAGATTATCTCGAGCGTGTACAGGTACAAAGTGCAAAAGCTTCGCTACAGAAAGTGAATCGTACTTATAAAGTCCGCATGGAAATGCTGCTCAGCGGCTTTGGAACAAGATCAAGATGTGCATCAGTGAGTTCATATCGATTGCATATACGCTTAATCCTATCTATGCACTCTTTCTCTTTCTGTGCATCACTATGGTATTCTATTCTTCTATTACGAAATTTCTGTTATATGTAACAGAAATTTTTAAAGTACGTCTGGTGGGCCCTCAAGAGGCGACATTATCTACACTAAGTGATAACGAACATGTTTTGCAGTAGTGTTATATCATTATTCTTCTATTATCTATCTACGAGTGCATAATTTTTTGTGTTCTTCAGTCCGTTCCGACCTCCGACTCTTTCTACACAGATTTGCTTCCTCTTTTGCTTTTTCACCAGTATTGCACATAGCTGCTGCTGCTGCTGCTGCAACAGAGTGAGTCAAAATCTAAAACATTAGGATTTAGATCTAATTGGCGATCACTACGAGAAAGGGTAAGAATTAGGGTAAGAATCAGGGTAAGAATTCTTACCCTGCAGGGTAAGAATCAGGGTAAGAATTCTTACCCTGATTCTTACCCTGATTCTTACCCTCTCTGTCAGGGTAAAATATTTCATCGCCAACTTTTCCAAAAACATTTCAACCCATCACAGCAGCATCACAGCCATCATGGTGGGCCGCTATGCCATAGCACAATCAATTAGGACTCCAACGCATTGTAAAGCTTTGATCTAGATCAGTTTTTGACGTAGAAAACGTTAATGTACTCGGGAAGTCATGAAATTGAGAGCCTGCAGACGTATCGGCGGCTATATCTAACGCATCGATTTTTGGTCTATTTTGCTGCAGGTGTCAAATAACGTCGACGAGGAAACGCAATAATCGTTCCACAAGGCCCCCGTAGTACTCTCAGTACCATATTAATATAGATGGCTGGTAGGGGTGTTCATAACGCCATGGTATCTGATTTTGATCCACTTAGGCGATGTCTTGCGGGTGTTTTGTGAACAGATTCGTGTGCGGACATAGCATCTCATTAGGATGGTAGTAATATACACAGCAACACATTTTATTGCAATTACTCTCCTAAACTATTAATATATGAACTAGAGTCCACATTATATCTCAAGAGCAAGCCGTCGTGCTGTTTATTTTCCAGTGTTGCAGCCTTGAATTAACAATCAACTTCTGTAATCTCTGTAGAAGACAAGGCAAGTGCTTGTGTGTAGGTTGCGTCTAAGATAATGTTATTATGAATATAAGGATTATTAATCTCTTTATATTATGTGTGTTATTTCTCATTTTAATGTGTATTGTTGCATGGGTCAGCAGGAAGACACATACATGCATCACGGTTGCGTCAAATAGACTATCTTTTCTTCTAGCTCACAAGCCTTCTTAGATAATGTTGCCGCATGGAGCATGGACCCTCCAGTGCAGTGCTTCTCAAGAAACATTTGCCAACCCTAGATCCAAATGATTCCGTCTACTGGTGGTTGCATGTATTGTTCGTTGTTTGTTTGTCACCCTATTCATCTCTTACTTCATAACAGATTCGTTCCTGGTTGATGCTTCATCTCTAATACAGAATGCCGCAAATAGGATGATAACAATGGAAATTACCGAATCCTTCCGAAGAGATGACATAGTTATCGACACTCACGTTGCCTCTGCTACTAAAGCTGAGTAGGAAGTCACCCGATAAATATCTCAGATTTATTGTAAGCTTTTGTGTCCACTGAAGCCGTAGTACGTATTGAGATTGATGATGAAAGGGTGCCAGCAGAAGAAAACAGCAGTGGCAGTCCATTGAAAGTATATCCACTTCAAAATTATATTGTTGCATGCAATAGCCTCTGGATCAGCATCCCCCTTCAAGGTGTAATGCCTCCCACGACGTCAACGTGATTATTAACTGACACAAGCCACTCATGACCAGATTGTCTCCTCAACCGCACCACACGGAGACGAGACGCCACTATGTCCATCAAAACCACTATATTGTTGTATTAGAACCATCATCTCGCTCTTTTGTTATAATATTCCCACAATTCTCATCAGTTGTGCCACTGCATCGTTGGATAATCGCTGTAACCATAGTGCCCGCGTAGGTGACCCATGCCGACAGTTCTAGACGGTTTGAACGGAAATCACCTCATCGAATGTCACCATATAGTGTCAGGTTGTCGAGTAATAGACTGTGTTCATGTCCCAGAGGTCAGAAATAGCAACTAGCAACAAGGCAGAGGGATAAGTATCATCGTCATGGTTTGTCGCCTCTTGAGGGCCCACCAGACGTGCTTTAACATTTCTGTTACATATATATTATATTATATATTATCATATCGTCATGGTGGATGGGGCAAGAGGCACGAGTTGGCGATGAGGCAAGGGGGAAAATATTTGCAGGGTAAGAATCAGGGTAAGAATCAGGGTAAGAATTCTTACCCTGAGGGTAAGAAAATTCTTTCCCTGATTCTTACCCTCTTTCTCGTAGTCAGAGCTATTTAGATCTAAATCCTCTTCTTTTAGATTTTGACTCGCTCTGTTGCTGTAAAGCCTTCCATTCCAGTCCGTGCTTCCTGCCAAAGTTCACTTCACTCCTCTCTTGGCATTGGTATGTTTGCGGATATTCGCATTCGCGCCTTCTTTGCTGCCCAATTTCTTTTTTTTGTCCACGAACGGCGGACGGGCGGACGGACAGGAATTTCAAGTGAAATGACGGGTAATCTCACAGTCTATCTGCTTCGCTCGACTAAACCCAACTTTTAAAAGCTCAAGCTCGACCGAAGCTTGGACATGATATGCGGCTGTGACAGTGGCAAGCAAGTGATTGTGAGAAAGCCTACGTATTAAGTTGTTACTCACTCCTACTCTATCAATTTGGTCATAAGCATTGGGTGCAATGGATGCACGAGAAGTCATTAGATTAGAACTAGAACATTGCCTCTGGTGCAGACAAAAAAGCTGCTGGCTGTGGCAAAATTTTTGAAGATGAGGTCGAAGGGAACGGCTTATATCGAATGAGGAAAAGATGCACACATGCAAGTGTATTTGAGGCGGGTGAATTTATCATTATCATTATCAGTATCAGCCTATCCCTATCGCTCAGTCTCAGCCTCAGCAATAGCAATAATTGGAGAGAAGATGATAAAGGACGGAATCCCGTCCGTCCACCGAGACGATGACACAACTGGATTGAGGCACGCAGGGTAGTACGCAAATGGAAATGAATTTGACATGTGAACAAGTTTCTTTGGTTGCCACAGATTTCAACAGCGGATTGGAGATCCCATCATCAACCTCAACTTACAAGCTACAATTACATTGTGAGGCTTTCTTCCAAGTTCGAATCCACTTTGGCCGGTTGTGGTTCAAAGGTTGAGAAGGTTAACTTTCCTCAGTTAGAGTCTGACATCTGAGTCTGAGGCTAAGATGCTTAGAAGAAAGATATTCACGTTCACGAAGCTTGGGCTGCTGCGTATTGTACAATGCACGGCAAGAGAGATATACAGGCGCCAATCAAGGCGAACGCCTAATTCTAAAGACATTGCACTGTAGCTCTATATATTAAGTAGTGCTCTAGAGTACTTCGCTACATTTCACTTCATGAGAGAAGTTGCGCTGTGGTCTCATCGTCCGTCTAGGTACATATCTTCAGTCATCCAGATGAATATGAAAGATAAAGATGTGCTTTTCCTTCATGTCAATATCATGTTGTGGCAGACGTACGATGAGACCACAACGCAGCTTCTCCATCGCCATCGCGACTTCTCTCAAGCAGTGAAGTGAAGTGAAGCGAAGTGCTCTAGAACACTACTTAGAGCTACAGTGCAATGTCTTTAGAATAGACTTTCGCCTTGGATTCTGTATCTCTCTCACACACACTTATATAGCGTGCATTGTACGCAGCAGCCAAAGCTTCGTGGATATCTTCCTTCTTCTAAGCGTCTTAGTCTTGCTCAGATGTCAGGCTATTTATCCTTCCAATCACTCTATGATATGTACTTATTACTCGTCATCTTAGCGCAGGAGAGGACTGACTACACAGAGACAGAATCACTATGAATGGATTACTGATTACACGGTACTTATACTTAGATTGTGCCTCGAAAATGTGATGTAGTTCAACTTGAACATAGCTTTTGTCACTCGCGGTACTCAACTTTCCGCACAAAGTCCACGTAAGTGAAAGTGCAAAAAATCACAAAAAGAGCTCAATCAAATCAATCGAGGAGCCCGCCGCGACAGCATCATCTTACTGCCGTTCATTCAATCATGCCGTACAAAAGCTCTGCATTGAAGAGCTCTTACAGCCATCCATTTATCATCGATGCATGGGAAATGCTGTCGCAAGCCACAAGTGCCGTGTGCAAGCTTGCTGTGATCATAATTTTTAATCGAGAACACCGTCAACGTCAACATATTCACTATCAAACCACCACATGTCGGCCAACTCTCCGCCCTCCGTCGTCCGGCCGCTATCGTGGGAGGCGTCACCCACACACATCGCCGGCGCCTTCAAGCAGGCAGTCGCTTTTCTGAGACCGCAGCCGATCATAGATGGCCGATGATTACAGTTACAGATGGTAGTCCACCCTACCTCCTCCATTTCATTTGCAGATTATTCGAGCGGGACCTTATGCAACGCTTCTAAAACACTGAAGTTAAGTCGTTACTTCTAAATAGCGTTTATCGTACAAATACGTATACATCTACCATTACCATGTCCTATAGAGAGGCAGACTTTCTACCGAGTCCATCTTCCCGTGATTGCACGGCAGCTATCCCTACACTTCTTCTTTGTTCAAATACGAGCCCAAAATTATCTGTTTCAACCCATTCATGGCATCGCGCCCGAATCCTGCTCGTCAGCAAGAAGAGATGCATCAAGAGTGACACCAAAGTCGAAGGAGACATCATCAAAAAGGTCTTCCATCAAGTCTTCAAGTAGCAGATGCGGGTGTAGCTCAAACGTTATCCTGGTCTTTCTCACACAGGTGGCCGTCGACTGCTGTTGGGCTGACAGCGAGCTAGAGGACGATCCGTGATCGGGCGAGTCGTCATTCACGTCTTGAAGACGGAGTTCTCTCATCCTTACTCTGTCATTTGAGTAATAGAGAAATGGGTCTTCAACTTTCAAGGTGGGATGGATTTCTTCAGTGGGGCTGTCGACATCTTGATCTTGGGGGTTTTGTCGGCAGTAGTCTTCCTTACTCTTGGCATAGGAGGAGGAAACGGCGGAGATTGGTTGTCGAGAGGCCTTCATCATGGTGTGCCCTGTAGCTTACGGTAGAATTTGATTCTGTGAAAAATTATGTGGGCAGGTGTTATGAAGTCGTCTGCAGTAGGTACTGTAATCATAGGTGACGTGTTAATTTTCCAAAAATCTGTCGGGTTCCTCGCCCCCAAGACCAAAACAGATTGAATTGTCGTACAAGTAATACGTAAAAGTAAAAGATAAGTAAAAGTATATCGTAGATAATGAAATTCATCTATCTAGCATGAGAATACAGATTAGTGCTTTCTCATTCTCTAGAGTATTTGCATAGTACTTTTGACTGGAGAGGATTACATAGGTGACTCGGAGTAATTATTATCGCTGATTCTCGCTCGGAAAAGTGTCCTTGAAGTACTCATTGACGAATGAAATGGTCCAATTCCTGCTTAGAACCAAAACTTATCGCGGTTTTCTCGCTCGGAATAGTGTCATTGAACTGACATTGCATGAGATAGTAAGGTTAACTCCTTCTAAAAAGCGATTGTACGTTAGGAATAGTACTTGAAGTTAGTTCTGTTCCACCTTAAATAACCCTGCATACTTCTGCATACTTTTTCCACTAGCAATAAAGGATTTGTGTAGATAGTAGCCCATTGTTACAATTACGGTAATAGAAGTGTTTAGTGGATGCCGTTCCAACCGTCTGCTTAGACGTACGTTATATGGAACAACACCACAAAGTAAAGGGGGTTTTACTATTTACTTCTATTGTGTTAAGGGGGACAAGAGCGTTGGTCGACGTGCCGTCGAGAGTCGAGCTAGAACATGTCAGTAAGGAGTAAGTGGTCCCGGTATGACTACCGCTGGGACAAACTCCTATATCGTCTATTCTAACACCCATCTCTTCTTATTTGGGCTGGAAATCTCGCCGGAGCTCGACTTCAATGAAGATGACAAAGATGAAGCTTCTGCAGTGTATCTGCTATGATAATGGCTTTCGTACACATATAAAGCCGAGATTTTCATACAAGCTCAATTCGTCGAGCACTCTTGCATATTCTAACTTGTACTATTATCTGTCATCATTGTTATTGTACAGCGATTATGATGATAATGCGCATGACCCTAGAGAATATTGTCCCAACTAATAAGGATGACAATAATAATGTAAATTAAAATTGTAATTACATTGATTTTCTACGCGTGAACCATCATTTGCGGTGAAGGGTGAAGCATCATTGCGTTGAGCGGAGGATGCGAGAATCATTGGGCACAATACAATACCGACTAAATCGCCGATATCTGAATTCGACCGGAAATGTGAAACATGCATGTTCAAAAGGCTTCCGGATGCTCACTTATGTCCAGAGTACTGACATTTCGATGTGACAATATTCTTTATTGGAATCCTGGTTAAGCCTACCGAGCATCGTCGCTCTCAATACAGCCTTTCTTGTTACGGCTAACGAAGCAAGTGCAATATCGTCCCATCTCAAACTTTCAGAAGGGTCCTGTCTCGCCTGCTCTGCGAGGACTGCAAGTACGCATCGATGTCTGCAAGCCTGCACCTCGAGCATACAGGCCGGTGTGAGTAGATGAGCAATACCAATCCAGAAGCCACTCTCTTCTTCGGAATCCGAATAATCTCCAGCACGAGCTTGGAGGACATCTCGCATGATGTTACGTTTCATTGAGCTGTATTCTGTCTTGGTATACCACAGCTCGTTTTTGTCTTCGTGTCGATCAACTATTTGAAGCTGTGCTGTTTCGGCAAATCGCACAACGTCACGGTTGTGTTTGGGAGGGATGTCTACGATCAATTCAGACGCCATGTTAGTGAATGGTTAGTATATTATTGTTCTAACCTGTGTTGTTCGTACGATGTGTTATTATTATTTATGATTCACAGCCGTCAAATGATCGGCTGGTGAATCCATGACATTTGGCTGGGATCGTCCGCTATCACTCAATACATCTTGGGGTATGATACGAAATGGTTTTCTGTCCAAGAACTCAGTAAGGATTCTAATGGAAAACTCTGGGTAAATCCACTACTCATGCTATATCCCATTCATTTAACCTGCCGTCTGCGTCTGCGTCACGAGTGTATAAATTAAGGACAGCTGCTGCCGGAGAAGTCATTAGATTAGAACATTGCCTCTGGTGCAGACAAAAAGAGCTGCTGGCTGTGGCAAAATTTTTGAAGATGAGGTCGAAGGGAACGGCTTATATCGAATGAGGAAAAGATGCACACATGCAAGTGTATTTGAGGCGGGTGAATTTATCATTATCAGTCTCAGCCTATCCCTATCGCTCAGTCTCAGCCTCAGCAATAATTGGAGAGAAGATGATAAAGGTAAAGGACGTATCCCGTCCACCAAGACGATTAACACAACTGGATTGAGGCACGCAGGGTAGTACGCAAATGGAAATGAATTTGACATTTGAACAAGTTGCTTTGGTTGCCACAGATTTCAACAGCAGATTCGTATCCACTTTGGCCGGTTGTGGTTCAAAGGTTGAGAAGGTTAACTTTCCTCAGTTAGAGTCTGACATCTGAGTCTGAGGCTAAGATGCTTAGAAGAAAGATATTCACGTTCACGAAGCTTGGGCTGCTGCGTATTGTACAATGCACGGCAAGAGAGATATACAGGCGCCAATCAAGGCGAACGCCTAATTCTAAAGACATTGCACTGTAGCTCTATATATTAAGTAGTGCTCTAGAGTACTTCGCTACATTTCACTTCATGAGAGAAGTTGCGCTGTGGTCTCATCGTCCGTCTAGGTACATATCTTCAGTCATCCAGATGAATATGAAAGATAAAGATGTGCTTTTCCTTCATGTCAATATCATGTTGTGGCAGACGTACGATGAGACCACAACGCAGCTTCTCCATCGCCATCGCGACTTCTCTCAAGCAGTGAAGTGAAGTGAAGCGAAGTGCTCTAGAACACTACTTAGAGCTACAGTGCAATGTCTTTAGAATAGACTTTCGCCTTGGATTCTGTATCTCTCTCACACACACTTATATAGCGTGCATTGTACGCAGCAGCCAAAGCTTCGTGGATATCTTCCTTCTTCTAAGCGTCTTAGTCTTGCTCAGATGTCAGGCTATTTATCCTTCCAATCACTCTATGATATGTACTTATTACTCGTCATCTTAGCGCAGGAGAGGACTGACTACACAGAGACAGAATCACTATGAATGGATTACTGATTACACGGTACTTATACTTAGATTGTGCCTCGAAAATGTGATGTAGTTCAACTTGAACATAGCTTTTGTCACTCGCGGTACTCAACTTTCCGCACAAAGTCCATGTAAGTGAAAGTGCAAAAAATCACAAAAAGAGCTCAATCAAATCAATCGAGGAGCCCGCCGCGACAGCATCATCTTACTGCCGTTCATTCAATCATGCCGTACAAAAGCTCTGCATTGAAGAGCTCTTACAGCCATCCATTTATCATCGATGCATGGGAAATGCTGTCGCAAGCCACAAGTGCCGTGTGCAAGCTTGCTGTGATCATAATTTTTAATCGAGAACACCGTCAACGTCAACATATTCACTATCAAACCACCACATGTCGGCCAACTCTCCGCCCTCCGTCGTCCGGCCGCTATCGTGGGAGGCGTCACCCACACACATCGCCGGCGCCTTCAAGCAGGCAGTCGCTTTTCTGAGACCGCAGCCGATCATAGATGGCCGATGATTACAGTTACAGATGGTAGCCCACCCTACCTCCTCCATTTCATTTGCAGATTATTCGAGCGGGACCTTATGCAACGCTTCTAAAACACTGAAGTTAAGTCGTTACTTCTAAATAGCGTTTATCGTACAAATACGTATACATCTACCATTACCATGTCCTATAGAGAGGCAGACTTTCTACCGAGTCCATCTTCCCGTGATTGCACGGCAGCTATCCCTACACTTCTTCTTTGTTCAAATACGAGCCCAAAATTATCTGTTTCAACCCATTCATGGCATCGCGCCCGAATCCTGCTCGTCAGCAAGAAGAGATGCATCAAGAGTGACACCAAAGTCGAAGGAGACATCATCAAAAAGGTCTTCCATCAAGTCTTCAAGTAGCAGATGCGGGTGTAGCTCAAACGTTATCCTGGTCTTTCTCACACAGGTGGCCGTCGACTGCTGTTGGGCTGACAGCGAGCTAGAGGACGATCCGTGATCGGGCGAGTCGTCATTCACGTCTTGAAGACGGAGTTCTCTCATCCTTACTCTGTCATTTGAGTAATAGAGAAATGGGTCTTCAACTTTCAAGGTGGGATGAATTTCTTCAGTGGGGCTGTCGACATCTTGATCTTGGGGGTTTTGTCGGCAGTAGTCTTCCTTACTCTTGGCATAGGAGGAGGAAACGGCGGAGATTGGTTGTCGAGAGGCCTTCATCATGGTGTGCCCTGTAGCTTACGGTAGAATTTGATCCTGTGATTTGATTAATTTATGTTGGCTAGAGAGAAGTGAATACATAATCAATTTATGCTGGATTGAAGTCGTCTGCAGTATTGTAATCGTAGGTGAAGTAGTGTAAATCAGGGCACATGAAAGAATGTGTAAATAACACCTGTCGGGTTCCTCGCAAAACAGATTGAATTGTCATGCAAGCGATACGTGAAAGTATAGAAGATAAGTATCGGAGTAGGATACAATAATTAAATCGATCTAGCATACACATTTGTAACAGAAATTTTAATAAGTCATGTACTTTCTCATTCTCTAGAGTATTTGCATAGTATTATACAGGAGTAGGATTAGGTGACTCGGAGTTATTATTATCGCTGATTCTCGCTTGGAATAGTGTCCTCGTGCCTCGTCCTAAATTTGCATATGGAGGGGTGTAACTATGTATTTTTTTGAGGAGAGGAAGAGTTGTTGCGACGTTGCAGAGTGGATACAATCTATGTAAGTGGAAGAGGTAAGATTTATGCAATGCTTCTAAAACACTGAAGTTAAGTCGTTACTTCTAAATAGCGTTTATCGTACAAATACGTATATCTACCATTACCATGTCCCTTTGTACCGAGTCCATCGTTCACCATATTGCACGGCAGCTTTCCCTACACTTCTTCTTTGTTCAAATATGAGCCCAAAATTATCTGTTTCAACCCATTCATGACATCGCGCCCGAATCCTGCTCGTCAGCAAGAAGAGATGCATCAAGAGTGACACCAAAGTCGAAGGAGACATCATCAAAAAGGTCTTCCATCAAGTCTTCAAGTAACAGATGCGGGTGTAGCTCAAACGTTATCCTTGTCTTTCTCATTCAGGTGGCCGTCGACTGCTGTTGGGCTGACAGCGAGCTAGAGGACGATCCGTGATCGGGCGAGTCGTCATTCACGTCTTGAAGACGGAGTTCTCTCATCCTTACTCTGTCATTTGAGTAATAGAGAAATGGGTCTTCAACTTTCAAGGTGGGATGGATTTCTTCAGTGGGGCTGTCGACATCTTGATCTTGGGGGTTTTGTCGGCAGTAGTCTTCCTTACTCTTGGCATAGGAGGAGGAAACGGCGGAGATTGGTTGTCGAGAGGCCTTCATCATGGTGTGCCCTGTAGCTTACGGTAGAATTTGATTCTGTGAAAAATTATGTGGGCAGGTGTTATGAAGTCGTCTGCAGTAGGTACTGTAATCATAGGTGACGTGTTAATTTTCCAAAAATCTGTCGGGTTCCTCGCCCCCAAGACCAAAACAGATTGAATTGTCGTACAAGTAATACGTAAAAGTAAAAGATAAGTAAAAGTATATCGTAGATAATGAAATTCATCTATCTAGCATGAGAATACAGATTAGTGCTTTCTCATTCTCTAGAGTATTTGCATAGTACTTTTGACTGGAGAGGATTACATAGGTGACTCGGAGTAATTATTATTGCTGATTCTCGCTCGGAAAAGTGTCCTTGAAGTACTCATTGACGAATGAAATGGTCCAATTCCTGCTTAGAACCAAAACTTATCGCGGTTTTCTCGCTCGGAATAGTGTCATAGCAAAAGTACATCAAGGAGCAGGCACTACTCATGCTTCTGGCTGGTAGTACGCACGCTTTGAGTGCTTCCGGGCTGTTTGGCCCTAAACGCTAGCGACTTGTGGAACGCTTCTATTCGACACGCAATCTGTGCGTGCGCTCGGTCGCGCATCTGGCGCGAAGTGCCACTGGATAAACACTTTGGCTCAGTGGTACGACTTTCGCATATGATCAGCAAAAGTACATCAAGGAGCAGGCACTACTCATGCTTCTGGCTGGTAGTACGCACGCTTTGAGTGCTTCCGGGCTGTTTGGCCCTAAACGCTAGCGACTTGTGGAACGCTTCTATTCGACACGCAATCTGTGCGTGCGCTCGGTCGCGCATCTGGCGCGAAGTGCCACTGGATAAACACTTTCCGAGGTTGGGAACCGAACCTGCGAGCTCGTTGATGTACTTTTGCTGATCATAAACGAAAGTCGTACCACTGAGCCACTAGAGAGTGAGTGAGTGAGTGAGTTCTTTAGCTTTACCACGCTTAGATCTATGACATAATTCAAAATGCAGGACAAGCCCGTAGAATGTGCTGAGTCTGTGTGCTTTGAAAGTAGTAAGGAGGTCAAGATTCTTCAGCGTAAGGTACAGTCTTGTGTGTTGGAGAGGCATTAGCCAATGCTCCTGATGATACTTCATCTATCGTATCAAACGATGTCACTGTAGCAATGAGCCGCTTGTAGCGTAGTGGCCCAAAACACTTGCCTACGATACGATAGCATAGAAGCAGATCAGGATTGCATAGACGTGACACATCTATCTCTACAAGCTATGCTATAGCTTGGTTTATGACCTAATGCCGCCAAGTGCTGTGTTACAGTCGAGCAACTAACATATCGTATCAAGCGTTGTCTCTCGTGAAATTGCCCCCTACCTCTCTAGAGCTAGAGGCCTAGCTGAGCCTGCCACCGTGCGGACAAACTGAAAGTGAATAGTTGCGTGGGCGCGAGCTGCCACAGCGGAGAGCGACACGAAGATGAAAGATAGAAAGTTGCTAGAGAGCTTCTTCCTGAGATCTTATGATTGGATGACTACCGAAAGAATCGAAGGCTCTAGATCTAGATCGAGAGAGAAACAACATCTGATAAATGCAATCCTACCTTGTGATAGTTGATTGTGAGGCTGGGACGTCAGCGTCAGTTTGCCCGCTATTCACAAATGAAAGCAACTACAACCGTTCTTTTCAAGACTGTTCTTTTCAAGAAGAACAATCAGTATTAGCTCTTCTTTTGAGTTGTACATAATCAGAAGCAACGCACCTGCACAGTCACTTACGCAGTATATAGGTGTGAACATTTCTCTCGTTGAGGTGATCGGACAAGTCGAGTACCGGATTGACACAACATGTTCAAGTTGCGAGAAATATCTCTGGCTCTGGTTTAGATTGATCTTCACCTGCCGCTGCACCGCTGGCTGGTACAAATGCAGTTTCAAAGCTCCCAGTGAAAAGATTATATTCATTGTTGCCACAATTACATTTCAGGGGACGATCACAATCGGATCCAGGGCCGGGAGGGGACTGTACATACTCGTATTCATACGCTTGTTCATCATGAGCCGCATCTCTCTTCTGTTTGCTGTAACCAAACCAACCCAATTCTTCACTCCTCCTTTCTTACGAAGCATCCATATCCACTATGAGTCCCACTGTCAATTCGTGCTCCATGGGGTCGCACGTTTTGCCTTCAAGGACGTTCTGAAACGCAAGAGATGGCATCCCAGCCCCAGCCCCACCCTCATATTCACATTCACCTTCATGGTGGAACTTGACTTGCGCTTGAGTCGTCGCATCTTACCTACAAACAATGGCAAGACTTCTCTTCTCTACTTCGAAGGGGGCAACGATGAAGAGACTGGTCATTTGAAGATATCTATTGTTGTCAGCAGGACAAGCCACAAAGATATTACCTTTATACAGGAGGATTCAACTTTTCAACGACTTGATATATTTCCCACATCAGTGCACAATAATTATTGATGAGAGGAGGTTTCTGGGGAGACTTAGCTTTATGAATCGCAAGTGTAAGCTTACAACTCACGGGGAACGTTTCGCGTAGCACGGAACGTCTCATTCGCTTACACGATCATTCACTGCTCACCAATCTTTATCCTTGTCTTTGTACACGTACCATGTAATTTTTATTATTAGTTGATGTTATCGCAGTAGTACTGATTAGTCTGTATCACAACGTTGAATGTCACTGGTTCAAGTAGGTATGGATGGTTTATAAGCTCATTGTGACAAAGGATGTGATTTATTTTTATGACTCTATCTAACATATATCTGTGTAAATATTGCCTTGAAGGCAGATCAGACACCTCAAGGTACCGATTTTGAATCATTTTCCGATTTTACTTATGGCAGAAAGGGAAGCCCGTGGCTCTTAGCCGAACTTACCCTATTCTTGCGACTCAATTCGACTCTCTTCAGGACAAACAAGTGGCGGAATTTGTTGATCCCAAGCTTATTCAAGGTACGCTTTGATCGAACGAGTCCCTTCTTGTAGCTGGTTGCTGGGTCAGTGATGTATCCAGAACCATTCCTGCCATCAATAAGTACACAATGTTTCAGTGGGTCATGGTGGAAAACACCCACCATGACGTCATCGGAGTTCATGGCATGAGAATGGACGTTTTGCTTTATCTCTTTCAAGCGTATCGTCTTCACCTTACTGCTGAGCAAGGACCTAGCCTTCTCAATGGAGATTTCATGCTCAGGGAAAGTAGCATCCACGCGTTGCTTTCCAGTTGGGCTCAGTATTTCGTCAGGTGCTGCAAGGATTGCTGCCTTCAAGCAGTCTCTTGGCTCCGGGTCGTGATCATCATCACGAGCACCCGGAGGAACTTGAACTTCAGAAAGCGGATCATAAAGAAGCTGCAACAACAATTCTGGGATGCTGCGTTCCGAGACAAACTTCTTGAGTTGAGGTATGCTGATCGGAACAAAACCACCTGCTCTAGCTCTAGCTCTAGCTCCACGGACACTACCACTAAATCTTGCCTCAAGTGAGCGAGGATTACGAATGCGAGACAAGCGAGCATCGTTGTTGGATTGACCCAAACGGAGACTATCCACGACAGGAGAGGCCATCGAGTTCAAAGTATCTTGATTTTGCCAGATGAAGTTGAGCAAAAAATCACTGGGTGTGGAAGGAACACGATTAGCTCTCTTGATAGCTTCTTCCAAATTGCGGCATAAAACGTTTCTCACAACATCTCCAAGTCTTCGTTTGACGAACGAGTACATTGGTGATTTAGTATCTTGGCGAAAGTGTTGCATGACTCTGTCAATGCCAAATGTTTGAATGACTCTTTCAAAGATGACAGGGGCATCAGAACTCATGATGTTGAGTTCACGTAAGTTGTCAAGGAAGAAGGTTGATTTGAGGAAGTCGACCAAAAGAAGTGTAAAGAGCAGGGCGGTAGGAGACAAAGGCTCAAATTCATCGACGAAGAGTCCAAAACATTTCTTGGCACATTAGGAACAAGTGATCCACCTGAGATTGACGAATGATCAGAATAGCACACGGGCCCCCCGGCTTGCTGCTTGGAAAATTCGTTGAAGTATCTATCCACTCTGGTAGTGATAGAAGCAGGGTAGTTCACTGGAGTGACCTTGAACACGCTGAGATCTTCTATAGATTCTTGATCCCAATTCAATTCTTCGCCAAAGAACAAATTCAGCTGCTGCTCCCTCCTTTGGCGAGTGCTCGCGATCTCCGCTTGCATCGCCTGGCAGAAGATGATGAAATTATGAGACACAACTGATAGGATTGATATAGATTTTGCATCGTTGTGATTTGCTTCTTACCTGCCTGATTCTTTCTCTACTGACATTCCTATCCTCCACACTTGAGCTCTCAAAGAAATCTCCTACGAGTATATCCAAATGAGCACGAAGTGTGCCATCGTCGGCTCGATTCCAAGATTCCGTTTCTTCTACCCCCTCTCGCCCAACAAATGAGAACGTAATATGATCAACTATATACCTACCATGGGCATCAGTCATTATATCACGTGGCGTGACGACAAAGAGGCTACAGTGCTGATGCTTTAAAGCTTCTTCCTCATCATTGGGTACTGCTGACATATCAGCGTTGCAAACAAGATAGTGTACTCTCCCATCAAATGAAGGATCTTCCGCAGCAACCCAAGTATAATTGAGTTCTTCGAAGCTCATAAGATTTTCCTCCGACGTTTGATTGTTTACTCTCCCAACTAAACGAGTAGGGACTTGGCCAGTCGGCAGGGTAATAGCAACAATAAATGGAGCTTGATCCGCAACATCCGCTCCAGGGCGGAAAGAATCGTAAGCACTCTCAACGCTGCCATATAGATACACATCGTGATCAGGCTTTTGTTGGAGTACCGTCTCGATAATATGATCTAGGTGGGAGAAGTCCCAATCAATAGGGATCCTTGGGATTTGCTGCTCTTCATCTTCCCCATGCCCATGGCCATGACCATGATCACCATCCTCACGAGGAGGAGGGGGAGGTGGGATCCCCCTGTGCCAGTCGAGACGATCATTAAAGATATTCTCATTGGTTAAGTGTATAAGCTTCCAATCGAGTTTCATCTCCCCCCGCTGAAACTGTAGCTTTCGATCAATAATAATAATATGATAAGAGAGGTATCGATTTGTCTTCGCTGCCTATGGGTGACAAAAAATGAATCATGGATGGTTAGATAATATTATGTGACGAGGCATTGATAATAGACACAAAAATATATGACCACAACCGCCGTCAAAAGAGAATCACATGATGCATGAAATGTTTGAAGGGGGACGTTATCTCGTGATCAAAGGATGATACATTCATGGAGAGTGTCGATACATCCAGGGGTGACGCGCCAGCTGATACACAGCCCACGGAGGGTTGAACAACTCGAACGCCAGCTCGCCCGATCCTCTACACGCACCATGAAGACCACAATATTACACTGAATGTAAGACTTTGAGGCAGACGAGCACTCTACAACCACCAAAGTAGAGGGCGACCTTCCATTCGGCCATTAACTTTTCCAAACAAATCACGATACCATGTTCTTCCTCTTCCTCTTCTCTTATCGATTTGCCAATGTGAATATAGTAAAATTGGAAGAACTAACCTTTGGTGCTGTCGCCTCTTGCTTGTCCTGTTGTCGTCACCACCGCCTGCTTGTTGCTTGATATTAATTATGAACACATCGTCATGGCCATTTTATGGTGCACGTGTCGTGGTAGGTGAGCGAGAATTGAGAATTCGGAGAGAGCAAAAGATTTGTCGCCCACGGGGCTAGATATTCTTCCTCAAACGGGGGCTAAGCCCGATTCCGCTGACAATACAGCAATCTGGGGGAAATAAAGAACGCGCTTTGCCCCCCATCCCCCAACGATACCGTACTTTTACCTCCAAATCCAGCCCACGTACAACTCAGAAGGGGGTCCAAACAAAAGATTAGGAGTACTATGTAGCTTCAACGAGGCAGATGAAACTGTTCGGTACTGAATGATACCAGTTAGTGACCCGAGGAGCACCGAGCGGTCAAGATTTCACATACCAACTCTTGTTCTGCAGATTCTGGACAGGAGGCTTGAAAGCGATCCTTGATAGGAACAATGTCGAATACTCAAGGAAAACAATCAAGCACACTTTGCAACTAAGAGAAGACCTAGAGAAGTTGAATATCAAGAGATCTCAATCATCTAACGTGACTTTAGATATCGAAGCGATGTACCCCTCAATACAAATTGAGCACGTCAAACGAGCAATCGAGTACTTCCTCAGGGATGCATCAGAGGAAGACAAGTGAGTGAGTGAGTTCTTTAGCTTTACCACGCTTAGATCTATGACATAATTCAAAATGATAGATTGGGCTTAACGCTCGCCGTCGAACTATAAAAGGTGTTGTTTCACAAAAGGCTTTTCCCGACATTCAAGTCTGATGCAAATGCTCATGTTGCCATGCATCTGAGCCTTTTCAATCCTCATGCCATTACGCAGTAGAGGACCACAGTTTATAGGATTAGCCGACCTATGATGGTCTTCAATGGGTACTCTTACTCTTTTGCCGTGTCTAGATCTATAGGGGACCCATTCTGCACCTACAGGGATAGATCTTTAGACAGAGCTGCAGCTTGACTTGTGGCAGGCCTGGGCCCTCCAAGCTGTTCGTAAAGCCTGACGCGTTCCTTCGTCAACAACTTTACCCGCTGTCTCCTCCAATGCCTCTGAGCTACGTAAAGTAGCTTAGATCATTTCAATCGATGTTTAAAGAGTTCGCACTCTTAAGTTGTTGTTGTTGTTACATGTGTCAAGTACGTCTGTAGTGTTCTTCTAGGAAGTCTCTTGCATTGTTGAAGAGATGAAAGAAGGATTTGGCATCTTCATTTGTCATGTTGGTTCTTGTAGGGTTGTGTTTGTCAGGATGATACAGGCGTGAGAGTCGTCTGAATTTAGCTTTGATATCCATCCATACCGCTCCTCTTACAAGACCAAAGATGCCTAGAGTGAGTCTTTGAGATTGTGGCCTACGCCTTCCGGGTCATATCCTCTACTCTCGCTTTCGTTGTTTCTCGGTGCATCTCTCCGTTCCCTTGGAGGAGAGGGGGGTAAGTTCCTTGGAGGGGAAGGAGGAGGTGGAGGAGCGGAGCTCTGAGTGTTTTGTCGAGTGTTGTACCGGTGGCGATGACCTTCGCTGGGGTTTCCGTCACGTGTAGGTCGTCGAGGTGGTATCTTATCCTGATTGAATGACTAACGAAAGAATCGACGGCTCTAGATCTATTATGCCGAACACAAAAGCGTGCCACCCCGTAATAGATCGAGAGAGAAACAACATCTGATAAATGCAATCCTACCTTGTGATAGTTGAGGCTGGGACGTCAGCGTCAGTTTGCCCGCTATTCACAAATGAAAGCAACTACAACCGTTCTTTTCAAGACTGTTCTTTTCAAGAAGAACAATCAGTATTAGCTCTTCTTTTGAGTTGTACATAATCAGAAGCAACGCACCTGCACAGTCACTTACGCAGTAGGTGTGAACATTTCTCTCGTTGAGGTGATCGGACAAGTCGAGTACCGGAATGACACAACAAGTTCAAGTTGCGAGAAATATCTCTGGCTCTGGTTTAGATTGATCTTCACCTGCCGCTGCACCGCTGGCTGGTACAAATGCAGTTTCAAAGCTCCCAGTGAAAAGATTATATTCATTGTTGCCACAATTATATTTCAGGGGACGATCACAATCGGATCCAGGGCCGGGAGGGACTGTACTCGTATTCATACGCTTGTTCATCATGAGCCGCATCTCTCTTCTGTTTGCTGTAACCAAACCAACCCAATTCTTCACTCCTCCTTTCTTACGAAGCATCCATATCCACTATGAGTCCCACTGTCAATTCGTGCTCCATGGGGTCGCACGTTTTGCCTTCAAGGACGTTCTGAAACGCAAGAGGTGGCATCCCAGCCCCAGCCCCAGCCTCAGCCCCACCCTCATATTCACATTCACCTTCATGGTGGAACGAGTCGTCGCATCTTACCTACAAACAATGGCAAGACTTCTCTTCTCTACTTCGAAGGGGGCAACGATGAAGAGACTGGTCATCCGAAGATATCTATTGTTGTCAGCAGGACAAGCCCGTAGAATGTGCTGAGTCTGTGTGCTTTGAAAGTAGTAAGGAGGTCAAGATTCTTCAGCGTAAGGTACAGTCTTGTGTGTTGGAAAGGCATTAGCCAATGCTCCTGATGATACTGCATCTATCGTATAAAACGTTGTCATTGTAGCAATGAGCCGCTTGTAGTGGCCCAAAACACTTGCCTACGATAGCATAGAAGCAGATCAGGATTGCATAGACGTGACACATCTATCTCTACAAGCTATGCTATAGCTTGGTAGACGACCTAATGCCGCCAAGTGCTGTGTTACAGTCGAGCAACTAAAATATCGTATCAAGCGTTGTCGCCTCGTGAAATTGCCCCCTACCTCTCTAGAGCTAGAGGCCTAGCTGAGCCTGCCACCGTGCGGACAAACTGAAACTGAATAGTTGCGTGCTGCCACAGCGGAGAGCGACACGAAGATGAAAGATAGACAGTTGCTTGAGAGCTTCTTCCTGAGATCTTATGATTGAATGGCTAACAAACGAATCTTTCTTTGCGCATGAGCCGCTTCTAGTGACCCATTTAACTTCGTAGTGATAGTGAAAAAGCATGTAAGCGCTGATCAGACGGATTGCACACTTGGAAACGATTCTACAATGTCGTGGCTGATAAGAGAGGTCCAATTGGGGCTGGCCCGCAGCACCACATTCCACCACATCGTATCTATCGTCGGCAATATGCGCATGAGCCGCTTCTAGTAACCCATTAAACTTGGTACGGTTACCGCCTCTCTTTCAGCTGGCGTGTGGCGCCTACAATGCTTCAATATTGCGCGAGCAAGCCAGTTATTAGACGTGGCATTGCGATCAATCCTTGAATGGGGTAGTACATCGCGTCAATAGCTAATGCTGCTGTCTCATGAGATTTCCTTACAGCTCAGCTACATTTGCTTGAGAGTACGCAGACAAGTCGAGTACCGGAATGACACAACAAGTTGAAGTTGCGAGAAGTATCTCTGGGATATATAGATCAATCTTCACCTGCCGCTGCACCGCTGGCTGGTACAAATGCAGCGACAGATTCTCTATGGATTCGAATTGAGCCGGAGCCAATCTCATAATCTCAGCAGATTGAACTCTTCGTGAAAAGCATTGCACTTGGCTCAGCAGCGCAAATAGTGGACCAGTAGACGTAGACGTGTGGAAGGTTTCATCTTCGATCTACGACATATAGCTGAGAGGGGAAAACGCTTCTCATTATGATAGAGCCAAACGAGGATCAGCAGCAGCAGGTTGAACTCTTGACATCTTTCATAAGTATGCATCTGGATGACACTGAAGATAGCATAGCCGGACGATGAGACACACAAACACAATACAAATTCAACGCAGCGGCAGCGAGCTTCTTCATATTAGTATTAGACCTTAAGAGCGAAAGGCCGAGCAAAAGCCGAGCAAAAGAAAGGAAGAAGGCGGGTAAAGTGCAATAATGTATCGTATTGTAGGCAGGGGCCAAAATAAAAGGCAACAGGAGAAAAAGAACAACACCAGGGATTCCAACGTGGTCCCCCACCGTAGTACTAACCTGGCCCGACAGTGCTTAAAACTTCGCTGAGCAGACGGGAAGCGGTGCGAACACTACAAACTGCATTATATGTACAGTGTATACAGTATGTAAGTGCTTATATAGGCAACAAATTGATCATTGATCGTCGAAGCAAGTAATAAGTAGGTACACTTCTTCGTCATCATGGTACGGCCATTCTCGTCTCTTTGCTTCGCTATTCACAGATGAAAGCAACTACAACCGTTCTTTTCAAGACCGTTCTTTCCAAGAAGAACAATCAGTGTTAGCTCTTCTTTTGAGTCGTACATAATCAGAAGCACTGCACCTCCACAGTCACTTACTTAAGTAGGTGTGAACGTTCTCTAGTTCAAGTGAGCAGACAAGTCGAGTACCGGAATGACACAACAAGTTGAAGTTGCGAGAAATATCTCTGGGATAGATCAATCTTCACCTGCCTCCGCTGCACCGCTGGCTGGTACAAATGCAGCGACAGATTCTCTATGGATTCGAATTGAGCCGGAGCCAATCTCATAATCTCAGCAGATTGAACTCTTCGTGAAAAGCATTGCACTTGGCTCAGCAGCGCAAATAGTGGACCAGTAGACGTAAATAGACGTGTGGAAGGTTTCATCTTCGATCTACGACATATAGCTGAGAGGGGAAAACGCTTCTCATGAAGATGGAACCAAACGAGGACCAGCAGCAGCAGGTTGAACTCTTGACATCTTTCATAAGTATGCATCTGGATGACACTGAAGATAGCATAGCCGGACGATGAGACACACAAACACAATACAAATTCAACGCAGCGGCAGCGAGCTTCTTCATATTAGTATTAGACCTTAAAGAGCGAAAGGCCGAGCAAAAGCCGAGCAAAAGAAAGGAAGAAGGCGGGTAAAGTGCAATAATGTATCGTATTGTAGGCAGGGGCCAAAATAAAAAGCAACAGGAGCAAAAGAACAACACCAGGGATTCCAACGTGGTCCCCCACCGTAGTACTAACCTGGCCCGACAGTGCTTAAAACTTCGCTCGAGCAGACGGGAAGCGGTGCGAACACTATAAACTGCATTATATGTACAGTGTATATATACAGTATGTAAGTGCTTATATAGGCAACAAATTGATCATTGATCGTCGAAGCAAGTAATAAGTAGGTACACTTCTTCGTCATCATGGTACGGCCATTCTCGTCTCTTTGCTTCGCTATTCACAGATGAAAGCAACTACAACCGTTCTTTTCAAGACCGTTCTTTCCAAGAAGAACAATCAGTGTTAGCTCTTCTTTTGAGTCGTACATAATCAGAAGCACTGCACCTCCACAGTCACTTACTTAAGTAGGTGTGAACGTTCTCTAGTTCAAGTGAGCAGACAAGTCGAGTACCGGAATGACACAACAAGTTGAAGTTGCGAGAAATATCTCTGGGATATATAGATCAATCTTCACCTGCCTCCGCTGCACCGCTGGCTGGTACAAATGCAGCGACAGATTCACTATGGATTCGAATCGAAATCGAGCTAGAGCCAATCTCATAATCTCAGCAGATTGAACTCCTTTCTTACGAAGCATCCATATCCACTATGAGTCCCACTGTCAATTCGTGCTCCATGGGGTCGCACGTTTTGCCTTCAAGGACGTTCTGAAACGCAAGAGGTGGCATCCCAGCCCCAGCCCCAGCCTCAAGCCCCACCCTCATATTCACATTCACCTTCATGGTGGAACGAGTCGTCGCATCTTACCTACAAACAATGGCAAGACTTCTCTTCTCTACTTCGAAGGGGGCAACGATGAAAGAGACTGGTCATCCGAAGATATCTATTGTTGTCAGCAGGACAAGCCCGTAGAATGTGCTGAGTCTGTGGTGCTTTGAAAGTAGTAGG